>CM053787.1:53701607-54901607 GCA_028749045.1 Cupressus sempervirens
TAAATAAAAGGTTAAATTAGGTTATTTAATGCATTTATTTCTTCAGCTATGTTATTATATACAATTGCACTCGATCATGTATTTTAGTGTGCAAGAATTATATCCCTGGTCATAGCAAATGGAGTTAGTGATTTAGTCATTCATATTTTACCAATGTCATCCCTATATGGTTGACGTATCTTATTTAATTGTTTAAATTAAACCTTCTAGTGATTTGATTAAATCTAGACTCATTTACATTATGTGATTAGACATGTGAACATGTTTGTGCATTTAGAGGTTTGCGTTGTCATGAAAGTTTGTAAGGTTTTTCATGATTTTAGTTTAAGAGTTTTTAGGATTTATTTTAATTGATTTTAATTTTTGGCAGCTTTGTCGTCGATGAATTCCAATTACTTAGAATAACCTATTTTTGTTTAAATTGATTCAGGGTTTAACTAATTTTCTTGGTTATTTATCCTAATTGATTATTCACTCAAAAAGTGAATAAGTATCCAAAGAGGAAATTTATTTCTTGCTTCTCACTTTTGCAAATTAGAAATTTGAGAGATTTTTCCAAAATTCTCTTCTAGAGGATTGCATTTTTGTTCATTGTGAGAGCTACAGGCATGGTGTTAAGATTAAACCACAGATAGAAATAACAATTACATGCAAATATAACCAATATCAAAAAATAATAGATCACACAAAATAGAACATAGGACACCAAGATTTAATGTGATTCACCTAATCCCTAGGCTACGTCCACCAAAAAACAAGTTCGGTATTATTACAATCCAGTAATTACAACCTAATTATAATCTGTAATCCCTTATAGCTCAATACCATTGCAAGAACCAATTCACATCACAACTATGAAACAATCCCTAACCGTAAGCTCTTTTATACAAGTATTTTTATCGTGTTAGGGTTATAATTAATAATTACATGTCGGCCCAAAATCTCGATAAAATAGGGCCCAAAAAAATTTCTCCCCAAAGAATTTATGAAGTATGTATAGTATTCTCCTGATCAATCACCACAATCTAACAATCTCCCACTTGGAAATTGATTAGGCTCCACACTAAACAACAATCTCCCACTTGGAGACTGATCCTGTAGCTATGTCACTACTCCATGAGGTTCCCACTAGATCAAACCACTCTCGACTCTATTGCTCTTTTATTCATGTTCAATCTAGAAGACCAACTGAAGCTAAAGAGGAGTTTGACTTCTCCCTTGTTACTACCTTTGTCAACATATCTACTAGATTTTTATTTGTATGTATCTTCTCCAGCTTTAACTATCCATCCTCCAAAACTAACTGAATGAAATGGTACCGCAATTGTATGTGTTTTGTCTTTGAATGCAGAGCTAAATTCTTTGTAAGATGAATGGCACTTTGACTATTTGTAAAAAAATAATTATCCTTCTAAGGATGTCCCAGTTCTTCCAAGAAGAACTGAAGCCATATCATCTCTTTGGTTGCCTTTTTAATAGAAACATACTCTACCTTTGTAGTGGATAGACCATTAATCTTTTGTAACCTAGAAACCCAGCTCACGACTGCCCCACCAATAGTAAAGACAGGACCTATAGTACTCCATCTGGTATCAATATCCTTTGTCAAATCTAAGTCAACATAGCCTTGTAAATCAGTAGTAGAGCCCCCAAAATGTAAACACTTATTGGATGTTCCTCTCAAATATCTGAGAATCCATTTGACTATATTCCAATGCTCAATTCTTGGCTGACTCATATACCTACTAACGACTCTCAGTGCATGTGCAATATCTTGCCTGGTACATACCATGGCATACATCAAGCTTCCTATAGTTGAAGCATAGGGTACCTTGAACATCTTATCCTCCTCTTCTTATGTCTTGGGACACATCTCATTAGTCAACTTCAAATGACTAGGTAAAGGTGTGCTAATAGCTTTAGCATTCTCCATAGAGAATTGTTGCAACACCTTCTCCACATAATCTGCTTGAGATAGCGTCAATGTTCTATTCTTTCTATCTCTACAAATCGTCATACCAAGGATTTTTTTCACTACCCCTAAATCCTTCATAGCAAATGTATGTGCTAACTGACATTTTAGCTCCTTAATATGATCCATGTTAGACCTAGCTACAAGTGTATCATCAATGTATAAACATAAAATAATGTAGCTATCATCATCCAACCTCTTAAAATAAACACAATGATTTGAACAACACATGTGATATCCATGCTCATGCATAAAATTGTCAAATTTTAGATACCATTGTCGAGGTGCTTTCTTCAAGCCATATAAACTTTTCTTCAATTTGTACACTAAATTCTCCTTACCTTTTACCTCAAAACCCTATGGCTGAGCTATATATATCTCTTCATCCAAAACACTATGAAGGAAGGTTGTTTTAACATCAAGCTGCTCTAAATGCAAATGTTTAATAGCCACAATACTTAAAATAGTATGGATAGAGGCCATCTTAACAACAGGAGAAAATATCTAATCAAAATCCATGCCCTTTTTCTATGCAAATCCTTTCACAACTAACCTGGCTTTAAATTTTTGCTTACCTTCATACTCTTCTTTTAACCTATAAACCCACTTATTCTGTCAAGCTCTTTTACCTATAGGCAACTTGCACAAATCCCATGTCTTATTCTTTAGCAAAGAGTCCATTTCATCTTTCATTATAGACTTCCACTAAATCTTAGTATCCACCTGCACAGCTATTCAGGATCACCAACAGCTGTTAATAAAATAGAATACAAAGAGAGAGAAAATCTTTCCAGAGGTCTAATTTGCCTTGTTGACCATCTAACATTCACCGGTGTGTGTGGTATTTTTTGTTGCGGTTGTTACACATCATGAGGAATGGTTGGAACATCATCTTTTAGAGTATAATCCAACACTACATAATCATCTTCTTTCTTCTCATGTTGCTGCAACAGATCTTTGTACAACACTTTCTCATTGAATATGACATCCCTGCTTCTTATAATTTTATGATTTTTAAAATATCAAAGGCTATAACCAAATTTATTAATGCCATATTCAACAAATACACATTTCTGTGACTTAGCTTCTAGCTTGGTTGTGTTTTCAAAATCTATATGAGCAAAAGCTTCACAACCGAAGGTCTTGAGAAAAGAATAACTCACCTTCTTACCAGTCTATGATTCCTCTAAATTACCACAACCCAAAGGAGTAGAGGGACCTCTTTTAATAAAATATACATCAATATTGATAGCCTCCACCCACATGTATAAGGGCAGCCCAACATGCAACCTCATGCTCCTTGCACGCTCCATTATAGTCTTGTTCATGCGTTCAACCACTCCATCTTTTTGTGGAGTCCTTGGAATAGTCTTTTGTCTACAAATACTATTAGTGGAGCAATAATCTTCAAATTTATAACTGCATTACTCACCACCATTATCAGATCTGAGACATTTTAATTTCTTAACGGTCTCATTTTCAACCAAGCATATCCATTTCTTAAAAGTTTGAAATACATCAAATTTCTGTCTAAGGAAATAAACTCATACTTTTTCAGTCATGTCATCAATGAATGTAACATAATAATGAGAGCCGCCAAGGGAAGATACCTAAGCTGGTCCCCATACATCAGTATGCACACGCTCTAATTTTTTCTTTTTGTTTTCCTTCCTAGTCTTTGCAAAACTCACTCTCTTTTATTTTCCATACACACAAATTTCATAGAAATCCATATTAACATATTTTAGACTTGTTAAAACTTTCTTCGAATGAAGTACTTTCATATCTTTCTCACTCATGTGCCCAATTCTATTGTGCCATATCGCTATATCAGAATTTACAGCAACTATTTGTTCTCCTTGCTCAACTATAGCAACTGTTCCTGAACATTCATTTTTCTCTAAAGCAATTAAAGTAGAAGGAACAATATGACTTGTACAAAGATATAAGGTGTCTACTTTCACACCTTTAGCTACTACAAGGGAACCTTTTGAAACCTTCCAATTTTTATCATTAAAAGTAACTACAAAACCCTCATCACTGAGTTGCCCTGTTGAAATTAAATTCCTACTCAGCTTTGGAACTTGTCTTACCTCATGTAGTAGCCAATGATTCCCATTCCGCAACTTAATCTTAGCTTTTCCCTTTCCAACAATCTGACAGGGTTCATTATCCCCCAAATAAACAAGTCCAAAATCCTCTTGGACATAATCATTGAAATAACCTCTATAAGGTGTAGCATGAAATGAAGCACTAGAATCTAAAACCCATGAATCATCAACACTTTCTAAAGATAGAAGCAAAGCATCCTCTTCAGATTTGTTACTTACCAACTCCTTGTCTCCATCTAGTTCTCCATCTAGTTTATCTCCTTCATTTTTCTTTCAATTCCAACAATCTTTCTTTTTATGCTTTGGTTTCCCATAGTACCAACAGTTGTTCGATCCTCTTGATTGAGACCTCCTCCCCTTTGACTTTCCTCTTGATTTTCCATGATTTTTAGAATTACTTCCTCTCTCAGTTGTTCTACCTCTACTTTGTGCATTCAAAGCACTTTCTGATGTAGATCCACTTGAGGTTTTCCTACGAGTTTTCTCACTCAAAAAAACACCGATCATATCATCACATTTTAGGGTACTAGATCCAGGAACAAAATTACTCACAGTTATTACCAAGTCATTCTAGCTTTCAAGCAAAGAACACAAAATCAAGAGAGCCCTAATTTCTTCATCAAAATTGATACCCACGGAAGATAACCAACTAGTAATAGTATTAAACTTATTTAAATGATTTGCAACAAATCCACCTTTTAAAATTTTCATATTAAATAAATGCTTCATGAGAAATACCTTGTTTGAAGCAAAGGGCTTTTCATACAATTTTGCTAGGGTTTGCATCAATTCTTCTATCATCTTCACTTTTGTAATATTAAATGTCATTGATGATGTGAAGCATAATTGAATGCTTCCAATTGCCTTTCTATCTAAAAGATCCCATTCATCATTTGACATAGATCCAACAGCTTCTATAAATCCTTTTGATAAAGATAGTCTTCCATTTGCATCTTCCATAATTGGAAGTTCTACCCATTAAACCTATCAACCCTCAACTTACCCTTGTCTTCCATCACTTCCACTCAATTGTGAAACTCCCACTTAACCATGAGCCTTTCCTGCAGAGGATAACTGAAAAAAAACCTCACTCTAATACCACTTGTTAGGATTAAACAATGAAAAAAAATAGCAATAACATGCAAAGATAACCAATATTAAAAAATAATAGATCACATAGAAAAGAACACAGGACACCAAGATTTAATGTGGTTCACCCAATCCCTAAGCTACATCCACCAAACAACAAGTCTAATATTATTATAATATAGTAATTACAACCTAATTACAATTCATAATACCTTACAACTCAATACCACTGCAAGAACCAATTTTGCATCACAACTATGAAACAATCCCTAACCCTAAGCTCTTTTATACAAGTATTTTATTGCTTTAGGGTTATAATTAATAATTACATGTTGGCCCAAAATATTTATAAAATAGGGCCCAAATTTTTGTTTTCCCCAAAGAATTTATGATGTATAGTACTTGCATGATCAATTACCATAATCTAACATGTGGGATCTTCATCAGATCAGACTCATTGGGTCCAACTCGGGGAGACCTTGGCTTGTCATGACTTTCGACAGCTTTCGCCAGATATTTATTTTATTTGGCTAATTCCTGTTTTAGCCCTTTTGGTTGTCAAGTATGGCTCTCCCATTTTCAATTTTTAGCTTTGTTTCTTCTTTCATTTCTAGTATTTGTATATTAGGAGGTTGAGAACTAGTGTTCCCCTACATTTCTGATTGCTAGTTCTGCTCGCTTGGTCAAGTATGAATGTTTTTCCAATTTTTAGAATGAGTGTTTAGGGTTTCACACCCTTATGTTGACCATTTTTGCATATGGTTTCTAAACCTAAATTTTATTGGATTTTTATGGCTTTTGTGTCCTAAGACCAAATGGGTTTTGATTTTGAAGTTTTTGAGTTTTGAGGTTTTTCAATTGATTTGTGTGCCACCCAGTTTTCTTATGATATCTTGGCGTGATGTTGGTCATGGACTTGGATTATTTGTAGGATATCAATCAAACCATATTACACTTTTATGTTTCTTTGGGATGTGTGATGCATCCATTCTCCTAAGCTTGTTTTTGGTGGAGTATTTTATTGCTTGTGTTCTCATCCAACACTTATTTTATGATCTTCATGATGGTGATGTGCCACACGTGAGCATGTGCACTTGCATTTATCAGGTGACTTGCGAAGCTCAACCTCTCATTTGTATTTTTGTTGAGTCATGTTTATTGGGGTTGGGTTGGGAATATGCATGCATACAGGCACTCGTCAAATTGATGAGCATGGGTATGTAGGGTAGCACAGAGGGTCTTCTCTTGCAACCTTGGTGACCATTTCATAGAAGGTTGACGTAAAGAAGTTCTAATCAAGTGATAACTAAATAAGTTAATTTGGTAATAAATTAAGATAATAAAATGTTATGTGAGCACTTGATTAAGTCTAAAGACACAAGATTGTGCTCCTTCCTTTGGGAAGTGTCAGTTGCCAACACTAGTTTGGGTCTCTCGATGTCAAGATACTTACCCTCCAGCGAGCACCTACATAGTGACCCATAGAGTGTCTGACCAGGACCTGATCCACTTGCATCTTTCCATAATCTTGGTTGCAATCCTATTTACTATTTGGCATAGGTGTTAGCCATGGACATTTTCTTTATGTGTGTTTATGGTTGGATCATTATCTCCATCAGCACAGTGGGAGTAGACCTATAGGTTTCATGTGATTGGGAGGTGTAGCTACCTATATCACTATTGAGAACTGTTGTATAGAAACGATCTTTTATTCTAGTGCGACCGATGCTTGATGTTTCACTTTTTATATTTGAGATTTTGGAGTATGCTTCTTTGTGATTTATGCTTTCATTGGAATGCTTAGATATCATGTTTAGATGATGTTAGTTATTTACTCATTCCTATATTATGATGTTTAGTATATTATTAGATGATGTGATTTACTTAGTTGGAGTATATTTTTCTTATTGGATTAGCATGTTAGATTTCCTTGTTCTTATATGTTATTACATCTTAGTAGTGACGCCCTCATAAGATAGCTCTGACTATATGGTTGGTAGCTTGGGATGTTACACGTGGGGGATGGCTAGGACCTTCGAGTTCTCCTGATGCTATTATGGTTGGGGGGAATCACGTAATATTTTAGATGTTTTTGGTTCATTGTGATGTTTCTTTCAGTGCATTTCCTTATACTGCTATGTTTTAGATGGTTAGTTTCTTATTCCATCTTACTACTCTTTCCATCTTGTTGTTGTGGTGTTTGAGTGTCCAAGCCTCAATTTGTAGATCTAGTACTCCTTGGTGTGGAGGAATTGATTTTTTATGCTTGTTCACCTTTTATTTTCCTTGTTGCTATTGTACTTCCTGATGGCAAAGAAGTTCTTTCTCATGTGACAATATTTTCTCTTGCACCAAAAGGCATTCTCTCGAGGAGGCTCATGCCAGATTATACTCTCTCCCATGTGAGACTTTAAACTTCCTTGCAAAAATGTGTGCATTCTTTCACACAAACCTCAGAATAAGTGTGGATGGAATTTGTTGGCTAAGAAAAGTGTCTCCTTGTGTGAGAGGGAAGATCCTCACATGGCATGGTGCACTTCCTCACATGGTAGTGTACTTCCTCATGCGAGACTATCACTTATGTTTTCTCACATGGAAAATAGGGGCATATCCATTATTTTTCAAAGAATACAATTTGGTGTTTCAAGTACCCTTTAGGATTTCTTGTTTTTTCAAGATTTGACAAATCAAAGATTATATGTTCTATTGTCATCTTTGGTTTTCATCTTTCTATTTGAGCATGTCAGTTACTAGTGACATTTAGAGATACGTTGGTAGTCAGGATTGTTGGTTAAGTTTCTATTGTGATCTTTGTGATCCTTGTATGTTGATTGGCATGTGCATCCATTCTTGTTTTAAAAAAATATCTTGGCTTTTATTTATCCTTGTTCCAAGGATCTCCAAGCAGGGCATTATAGATATACCTGCCATATATCTAGAAACCCTATCAATTCAATGAAAGCATTTACTTAACTCTTTGAATTAAAAGAAATCAATGAAAAGATATATGACCCATCCAAGTTGCATTAAAATGAAATAACCTTGTTCATTGCAATCGCAAAATTACAAATACATGGAAATGGAGACAAAACTTAGAGACACAGATAGTATAGAACCTTCCTTTGTATTAATCTTCCTTGAAAATAATACATTACTAGTATAGACTCAAGAATAACTCAAGACATGAAAAAATTGTCATTCAAGATTCATTTGTATTCCTAGATTGGAAAATTGAATACATTACAAAAATCGACACAAAGACTAATTGGACTGATTGTAAAATAGCATAAACACTAAAACTGTACAAACCTCAGATCCTCACCCCACATCTTGGAAATCCTTTTATAGAAAGGATTGCAACAAGCTTTAGATGGGAGGACACTTGTCAAAAATTCATTGGAAAACAAATACAAAGATATTTTATGTTGTTACATTACAAACACTCCTTGTACTTTGAACACAAAATAAAATGCAGTTGCAAGATTGGCAGGTGGCACTTTCTATAGGTTTCTTGAGAATATTTCTTTTGGTCTTCAACTTCCTATCACTTTCTGTGTCTCTTCTTTTTCTTTTGTCTTTTTTGTCTCTAACTGCATTTTTATGCCATCTTAGTCACTATCACTAGATGGTAAAGCTTTAATATCTGCAATGACTTTCCAAATGGCTATGTCTATGTCCACATCAGGAAGGGTGGCATCCCTAACTATATTTAACTCCTCGAGGCACTTGTTCCATTTGGCATTTATTATTACCTTAACCTCTATTGTTTTTTTTGACAATTTTTCCTCTAACTTATAGAGCATGTCAATCAAATCATACACTACTACTATACTTGCCTCATTATTTCAATATGCTAGGAATTTGGGATGATTTACAATGCTATCAAAGGATCCTGACCATTCCATCTAGTCCTTAACTCCATCATTTTCCAAAGTTGTAGGTACAAAACTGGGTGTTCCTGTGGCAATTGCTTTCATTTTCTTCTGAGTCAATTGCAACTTGCTAGCAAAGAAACCATTCAGATCATTTACCTTATTGATCATTTTTCTAACACAAATAATCATTGTCTTTGGCAAGTCTTTCTTCTATGCCAACACAAGTATAAGACTATCAAAAAATTGGGTATAAGGGCCCCATGTGCTAAAAAGAGGAGACAATAGAGCAATTTCCTTAGAACACTTGTACTCTGCTCCCTGCAAAACAAGATAGTTGTTGTGTACACTCTAGGAGACAAGTTTTAGCGCATTTATTTTGTGATCAACAAGTTATTAATGGTTTTTATTTCAATCTCCTTGCCTGGTTCCAAATCTTCTTCATCAACTACCATGGCCTCACTTGGTGTGCCTTTAATCTCTATTGCTCGACCCTCTTCCTGGATGCCTTTGTCTTGGATTTTTGTAGTTTAAATAGTATTTCTTAATGTTGCTACCTCATTTTCCAATTTGAGGGTTTTCTATTCTAAGACATAAGTCTTCTTCATTTCTTTCTCATAATTCCTCTTATTTTTGATGTACTACTCATATGCTCTCTCCAATTGTGCTTCAAGGACATCCATTTTTTTCTTTCCCAACAGTGCCACAAAAGTTTGCATTCCATATATCTAGTTGTTGGAGGTATAGTTTATATTCCAAAATATTAAATTCCCCCTAGGAGACTCTTTGATTTCCATAAGGGTAGGATTTTGATGCTTGGGAGCTAAACTCCATATAGCCATTGTTTGAGCATCAATGTTGTATCCTAACCCACTCAGTTCTCCAAGTTGATTTTCATCTTCAAATGAGATTGAAGTGTTTTGTCTCCTCATTTGGTCTAGTTTAAAAGATGAATTAATATCCCATCCTGGGAAGACAATCATACCACTTCTTCTCACTAGGTCTCTAGCTTCTTCTACAATGAGGGTTTCACTGGCAGGATCATACTCTTGTAGTTTCTGTACTAATTCAACAACCACCTCATCAGAGTCACCTAGCTTCATTTGTAAAAACAACTCATTTTGTTTCAACTTGAAAATGAAGCTTTTAAATTCTTCTATTTTGATGAAGTTATCATCATTCATAAATTCATTTTCTTCCATAATTCTATTATTGATCATTTGGGTCTGTAGCTGTAGTTTTCTAGCCCTTTTCTCATCCTCAGTGACATGAGCTATTAGATATCTTCTTCCGACATCATCAAAATACTAATTACCCTTGGGCATAATTTGTAAGACTTTTTGTTGTGCCTTTTGTGGAATCTCCACCAATTTTTTCTTCTTATTCCTATGCTCTGCCCACTTTAAACTCTCAGGTTGATCTTTCTCATCATCACTAACTTCAACAACAATGTTGATGAAGGAGCATCTTTGGTGTAAGAGCAATCTTGCATCACCCAAATATATTTTCTTTTAGCCTTTTCTATTTTAATAAGGACTAGTAGATAGGGTGGTTACTAATTTGGGAAACTTTCTATTTTTAGTAAGTTTGTCATACAAGCTCAAAATGTTCTCATTTTCTATAGGAAGGTTCATTCTAGAGTTATAATACCATAAAAATCTCATTGCTCCAACTTAAGTATCAGAGAAGTTATTGTAGATTTTCAATAGAAAAATTTGCATAAAAAATCTTTAGGCTCACTATTGGAGGCCTTAGAGTGCCTGAATGAAGTCCAAAAACTTGACTAAAGGGCACTTGTGCTATTCCAAGCCTGTAGATTAGGAGCTGACATTTCTAAAAAGTGGTTATAATAGCCAATCGAAACAATGGTTTGAGAGTTATGACCTTTTGAAGTGGGGCTACCACAATTTCTAGAATAATTTGTCAAAAATGTATTTAGCTAACTCTATACATATTGTTAGGGTCTGTCGGCCCTAGGTATTAAGTTTGAGCATCTAGAACCTTCTCGACTGGCATAAAATTGCCTATTTAAGAAAGGCCCAAACATTGTCTGGACAACTCCGGGAATAGTTTGTAGCTTGTCTTGCAGATTACTATAATGAAGGCACCCATGTGGGTTAGCATATTGTACTTGTGAATTCTTTAATTCCACATTTGCAGTGCAAATAAGAAGTTTGTATTTTGTTCTCACATTCTCTATTATTTCTTTGTTTCTATTATGTGGTTATGAAATTCATGGGAGCACCCTTCATCAAGTGGTATCAGAGCTCAAGTTCTTGAGTGTATGGATAGATCATTGGCTATAAGGTAGTTCATACCAGGACTATGGTTTGGGCTAAGCATGTAGACAAATCACCGATTGTGAGGTAGTTTATACTAGGGTTTTAGTGGAAGTGCAAAAATGCTTCCACAAAGAGAGTGTGGTGGAAGAGTTGTAGATGTTACACCTAAGAGTTTCAGAGCCCTCCAAAGACAAATGCAAGCATTGGAAGAATAAATTTGCAAGGAATAAATCTTCTCATAAGAGATGAAAGCAAGGATGAGGACAAAGTAGAAGAAAATGTTAAGAGCAGAGGCAGTTCTAAACCCAGAGGAAGAGAGGATTTTTAGGGCCATCTCCAAGACAAAAAATACCTATGTTTGAAGTTTCCACATTTTTGGTAAATCTTAACTTAGAGGAGCTGATGAATTGGATCAATGAATTATAGGAGTACTTTGAGTATAAAGATATTAAGGATCCTGATAGGGTCAAGTTTGTGAAGGAAAAACTGAAGGAACATGCGAAGATTTGGTGGCAGGAGGTTTAGTTGGAGTGAAATAGAAAGGGAAAGGACAAAATCACCAGATAAGAAAAGATGGTAGCTAAACTAAAGTGACAATTCATTCCTATGGATTATGAGCTTGATCTACTAAATAAATTACAAGGGTTGAAGAAAGCTAGAAAATATGTTAAAGAGTATACCAAAGAGTTCTAGCGAGTTCTCATTAGAACTGACCATGCAAAAGTTGAGAAGGAGAAAGTGGCTCATTATCTTCATAGGTTAAGGCCAAGTATTCAAGATGAGTTTAGTCTAATTCGAATGAACAGTATTGAGGAGGCATACCATTTTGCCCCAAGAGTTGAGGAAAAACTAAGTAAGAAGTTTGACAACAAGAATAGTGGAAGAGATTGCGGTGGAAGATCTGGCAAACAATCTTATGGAGGCTATAATAATGATCAGAAGAATAAGGATGAGACTGGAAGTAGCACTCAAAACCAAAGGGGAAATAATTCCAATCATTTCTATGATCAAAACAATAGAGATCAAAGAGGACGAGGCAGAGGAAAAGGATTTGGAAGAGGAGGCTTCTATGGGAAATGTTTTCACTATGGAGAAGAAGGGCATAGAACATTTGAATATACCCAACACCAAGGAAGGAAAGATCGAAGAATAGAAGGCTAGGCTAGAGTTGCACATGTTGATGAAGATGTCAAATCATCACATTTTGAAGATGTCAAAAGAGGAGAAGTCCTAGTTAACAAGAGTCCTACTGAGTGGTAAGAATTAACCTAATCAAAGAAGGACATTGTTTCACGCAAGGTGCATATGTGAAGATAAGTGTTATGATGTGATCACTAATGGTGGAAGTACTAACAATCTAGTATCAGAAATGATGGTCACCATGTTGAAGATAAAGAGACAGAAACACCCACGTTCATACCATTTTTCTTGGGTGCAAGATGACCACAAAGTCATGGTCAATGAGCAGTGCTCTATGAAATTCAAGATTGGAAGCTACTAGGATGAGGTACTATGTGATATCATACCTATGGACATATGTCATATGTTGTTGGGTAGGCCATGGCAATTTTATAGGCATGTTGTATATGATGTGCGAGCAAATACCTACAAGCTAATAAGGATGAAGTGACACATAAGTTGAATCCATTGAAGGAGAAAGAAGAAATGGTATGTAGTGCTACCAGAATGTGTTTTGTTGATGGAAAATAGTTTCTCAAAGGTATAAAGCATGAGCATATGTGTTTTGCTATAATTTCAAAAGATAGTAAAGAAGAAGTAGAGGAGGTACCTGCAGAAGTTGCAGATATTTTGAGTGAATTTTCTGATATTGTAATAGATAATATACTTAATGGATTGCCCCCTGTATGAAGAATTAGTCACTAGATGGATTTGGTTCCAAGAGCCAGTTTTCCAAACAAGGTAGTGCACATAATGCCACCAGCAAAAAGTGAAGAGTTGAACAAATAAGTTCATGAGTTGTTGTAGAAGGGGTTGATTCAAGAGATTCTAGGTCCATGTGCTATACTAGCAGTGCACCAAAGAAGAATGGAGAATGGAGGATGTCCACATATTCTCACGCTATCAAAAAGATCATAATAAAATATAGATTTCCATTGCCAAGGATGGATGATATTATGGATTGTTTGAGTAGAGCTGAGTATTTAACTATGATAGATCTGAAGAGTGGATACCATCAGATATCTTGAGAGAAGATGATGAGTGGAAGATTACTTTCAAAGTCAAAGAAGGACTGCACGAGTGGTTAGTCATGCCTTTTGGGCTAACCAATGCACCAAGCACTTTGATGAGGCTCATGAATGAGGTACTGAAGGAGTTTCTAGGTAACTTTGTCATTGTTTACCTAGATGATATTTTGATCTTTAGTAAAACATTGAAAGAGCATTTGATCCATATTTGAAAGGTGTTTGATAAGTTGAGAGAAGAGAAGTTGCTGATTAGCCTGAAGAAGTGTAGTTTTGTAAATAAGGAATTGGTGGACCCTTGACTGAAACAATGAGAGGGGATAGGAAAGAGTTTAAGTGGACTGTAGGAGCAGATAAGAGTTTTAATTTGTTTAGACAGAAAGTTACTAAACATCCTATTTTAGCACTTCTTAATTTTAACAAGGTGTTTCAAGTAGACTGTAATGCTAGTGGTACCGCAATAGGAGCTATTATGAGCCAAGAAGGTAGACTATTGCTTATTTTAGTGAGAAGTTGAATGATGCAAAAAGAAAATATTTTTTTTATGATAAGAAATTTTATGCTATAGTTCAAGTATTGAAGAAGTGGAGACACTATCTTCTTCTTAAGGAGTTTTTTTTGTATGTTGATCATCAAGCTTTGCAATATTTGAATAGTCAAGGAAAATTAAACCAAAGATATTTGAAGTGGGTTGATTTTTTGCAAAGTTATATTCTTGTTTTGAAACATAGGAGTGGAAAGTCTAATAGAGTTGTAGATGCTCTTAGTAGAAGATAACTTTTGTTGATAGAAATGTAGATAGAGGTGGTTGGTTTCAAGTAACTTAGTGCTTTGTAACTAGATGATCCTAATTTTGGTGAAGTTTGGAAGGCTTGTATAGAACCTATCACACTTAACAGGACAAAGTGGTTGGATTTCATGATCCAAGATAGTATGTTGTTCAAAGGAAGCCAGTTGTGCATTCCAAAAAGTTCAATGAGAGAGAATCTCATTAAGGAGAAGCATAATGGAGGATTGGCTAGACATTTTGGTAGAGATAAGACCATTGCTTTGGTTGTTGAGAATTATTAATAGCAACAGGTGTAACAAGATGTGACAAAGTTTGTACAGAGTTGTAGAGTATGTCAGATGACAAAATGAGTAAATCAGAATACAAGGTTGTATCAGCCATTACCTATACTAGAGAAACTGTAGGAGGATGTCATGGATTTTGTTTTTGGATTATCAAGGACATAGGGTGGGCATGATTCTATTTTTGTGGTGGTTGACAGGTTTTCAAAGATGGTACATTTTATTCCTTGCAAGATTACTAGTGATGTTCATGTAGCAGAATTATTTTTTAGAGAAGTGGTGAGACTACATGGTCTACCAAAGAGTATAGTTTCATATCAAGATACAAAATTTTCTGGGCATTTCTGGCGTACATTGTAGAAGAATTTGAAGATAGATTTGAAGTTCAATTCATCACATCATCCATAGAATGATGAATAGATAGAAGCTGTGAACCGTAGTTTGGGAAACTTGTTAAGATGTTTGGTTGGAGACAAGCCAAAAGGATGGGATATGATTTTACCACAAGCATAATTTGCATATAATAATTTTCTCAACAGGAGTACTAGTAAATCACCATTCTAGATTGTATATGGAAGTAGTCCTAGAAATGCTTATGAATTGAGGAAATTGGATAAAGGAGAGATAAGTAGTGTTGAAGTAGAAAAATTTGTTGAACATTTGAAGAACATCCATGAGGACATAAGGAAGCACATCATAAAGATGAATACACAATATAAGGCTAAGGTAGATGTGAAAAGAAGGTATAAGAAATTTTACATTGAAGATGAAGTCATGGTTCATTTGAGAAAGGAGCATTTTCTAGCGGGTGCATTTAATAAGCTAAAGATGAAGAAGTTTGGACCATGCAAGATAGTGCAAAGGCGTGATTTTGGAAATGCTTATCAAGTGGAGTTTCTTATTGAATTGGATATTTCACCAATATTTAATATTTCAAATTTGATAGTGTTGGTGTAAATAGGTATTTACTATTTACAGTTTACTTAAGTTTACTTAGGTTAGTGCATTATTTTATTATTTCTCTTTATGAGACACTTAGGAGTTTGCACACCATTTTGGGTTGTCATGTTGACAACACAGAAGTACGCAACTCTAATTGTGCACATTGTGTCTACAACACAGGATTTTGCATCATTCACTGAGTTGTCATGTAGACAACATAGTTTGCATCATCCATTGAGTTGTCATGTAGACAACATAGTTATTTGTACTCCTAATTTAGCACGTGTTGTCTACAAAACTAATTTGCATGTTACACCTTTGTAATCTTATCCTCTCATCATCACACTTACTTTCATGCTTAATGGAGGATAACCCATATCTGGTGGACATGTTCCTACTTGTAGGACTTATCATGATGCTGATTCTGAGGCATTCTAGATGCATCTTAGAGCCCTTTATATTTAGGCACTCCTAGTGTACTTGTACATTGTATTGAATACTATACAATTATTCTAATCATACTCTGATCTAATTTGTGCTTGTGTTTTGAGTTCCTTGGTCTTGGGTGAATTCTTCCTTAAGGCAGATTCTTACATGGTATCAACTAGGCAGAAAAATCCACAAAAAATATTCCAAAAATATAGAGAAAATAGCAAAATAAATGAGATCCAAAAATTAATTGTGAATCAAATAATGACCATACCCGAACTTGCAAATTGGGCCTTCGAGTTCTGATTTGCAAAAAAAAATTGCCTCCCTATTGACTATTGTCTAAAATAGGCAAATTTATAGTCAATCTTCACTAAATCGTCGCTCCAAACACAATGGCGAGGTCCACTTCGGCTTTAGACACTCTCAATTGCAGTTGATGCTCCAAATCTGAATTGGGTCCCTTAGAGAGCTGAAGCAACAAGGTCTCCAATGGCTATGTGACGAGTATCTCCCTCGGCTCTGATACTGATGTAGGAGCATCCAGAGGTATAAGGGCAATCCTATGTCACCCAAAAAAAATGCCTAGACATAGTTTCTATTTCATGTGTTTTCATTTTTGGATACCCATTTGGGTCAAATAAAGGTTTCAATTCTCACAGTTCCACTATCAGTGTTCTGGGTTAGAGTATTTAAGCACCTTGGGATATGTGTAAATGCTAGAAAAATAGGACTATATAATTGAGCCATAATTATGGTGAATTAGAAGGTGTAAATTGGAGTGAGGATTAAAATTGTAATTTAGAACATTCCAGAAAAAGAATCAAGTCAAAAGGTTGCATGGTTTGAAAGTTATCACAGTTTTTCAGTTTCTGGAGACCTCTTAAGAATGCTTCAAAGTCAAGTTTGAGGCATTAAATGGCCTCATACAGTGCCAAAAATGGGGGATGAGAAAAGCTCTTCGTAGGGTTATAGAGCACTCCGAGAGCTTTTCAAAAATGTAAACGATTCGTCAATCGGAGCTACAGTTCAAAAGTTATGCCTCCTGAAAGTTCAGCTACTATTTTTGGATACTTCTAATTTTGTACCAACTTCTAAAGTGACTTCTGGAGCCTTCCATTTTGGCGGTGGATGCCAACTAGCACTTTCTAGAATGTATTCCTAAATCTTTAACCTATTGGGGTCTATTTAAGGACATTTCTGGCATTGTAAAAGGCAGTTCGGAGTGGAGTTTGAGAGAAGGTACTCGGAGAAGAAATTATCTCCAGATTTATGCTATTGTGCACCCATAGGTCATGTTTTGGAGTCTATTTTATCTGTACTAAGTGTACTAGCATATTTTCATAGTTAATAAAGTTTTTCCTTTCTTGTTGTGTCCATTTTGTGCTTGGGTTGTGTCTCCATTAGATACCATGTAAGAATCTGCCTTAAGGCAGAATTCACCCAAGACCAAGGAACTTAAAACACAAGCACATATTAGACCATAGTATGATCAGAATAACTATATAGTATTTAATACAATGTACAAGTACGCTAATAGTGCATGAATATAAAGGCCTTAGAATCAGCATTATGATAAGTCCTACAACTAGGCACATGTCCACCAGATATGGGTTATCCTTAAAAACGAAAGTAAGTGCGATGATGAGAGGATAAGCCTACAAAGGTGTGACACACAAATCAGTGTTGTAGACAACATGTGCTAAATTAGGAGTGCAAATAACTATTTTGTCTACATGACAACTCAGTGAATGATGCAAACTTCTGTGTTGTAGACACCATGTGCACAATTAGAATTGCATACTTTTGTGTTGTCAACATGATAACCCAAAAAGGTGTGCAAACTCCTAAGTGTCTCATACAGAGAAATAATAAAATAATGTACTAACCTTAGTAAACTTAAGTAAACTATAAATAGTAAATACCTATTTACACCAACAGATAGAGTATTATGAAGGAGGTGATGGAGATCAAGTTGTAGAATCGCAGTGGAGTATTCTAGCAACTAGTTCAACTACAAGGGAGATTGAGGAGATACTGGACAGTTGTGTTGGAAAAAGTACCAAGAACACAACTTATAAAAAATATTTGGTAAAATGGAAAGGGAGGGTAGTAGATGATTCATCATGGCTAACAACAAAGGAGTTTAATCGTCTTGGTTTTCCTCTAAACACTTGAGACATGATAGGGCCACTTCTCAAATAACCCCAGGTGTAAGAACATTCTTGCATCACCAAAAAATATTCTTTTTAGCCTTTTCTATGTTAATAAGGACTAGTAGACAAGGTGGTTACTATACTTTTTATTTTTAGTAAGTTTGTCATACAAGCTCGAAATGTTCTCATTGTCTATAGGAAGGTTCATTCTAGAGCTATAAGGATACCATAGAAATCTCATTGCTTCAATTTAAGTATCTGAGAAGTAATTACAGATTTCCAGTGGAAAAAATTGTAGAAAAATCTTTAGGCTCATTGTTGGAGGCCTTAGAGTTCCTAGATGAGGTCTTAACACTCGACAAAAGGGAACTTGCATGGATTCGAGCTTGTAGATCAAGAGCTGGCATTTTTGAAAAGTGGTTGTAATAGCCAATCAGAGCAACGATTTGAGAGTTATGACCTTCCGAAGTTGAGCTCCCGAAAATTTTAAAATAATTTGTCAAAAATGTATTTAGTTGACTCTATATATATTGTTAGGGTCTATTGGCCCTAGGTATTAAGTTTGAGCATCTAGAACCTTCTTAGGCGACATAAAATTGCTTATTTAAGAAAGGCCCGAACATTGTCTAAGATAGCTTTGGGGGATAGTTTGCAACTTGTTTTGCAGATTACTATAATGAAGGCACCGATGTGGGTTAGCATATTGTACTTGTGAATTTTTTAATTCCACATTTACAGTGCAAATAAGATGACCATACTTTATTCTCGCATTTGCTATTGTTTCTTTGTTTCTGTTATGTGGTTATGGAATTAAGGAAAGCACCCTTCATCAAATGTCTTCATCAGAATAATTAGGATCAACTTTTCTTCATATTTCCTTAGTAACTTGTGTTGATATTTCATCAAAATTATATACACACTTGTCCAACCTTGACCAATAGTCTTCTTCAGGATAAAATCTCTTAAAGGATGGATCTACTTTTTTGATCACCTACTCAAAACTGAGAACATCTTTATATTTGATCATTCTCTCTCTATAGACATCCTCACTTAATCTATCAAAAATGATATCCTCCTCTCATAAATTTTTTGTAGGAGGTAGATTATATCCCCTCATGCTCTCTAGGGCATTCTTGACTACATTGTAGGGGTCATATGTTCTTGCTCATCCAGTTGGCAATTTGTAGCCTCTTAAAAAGACATCAATCTCCTCAATGGAATTTTTACCTATCTCAAAATCTCCTACTTTAGTGCATCTACACAAAATGTTTCTTTCTTAATAGTTTTACCTAGATACTCTCTATTTAATGAGATCAGTTGCCAGAAAACTTCTACAAACCCTAGTCTCTCTAGGACATATTTAGGTAGAATGTGAGGTGGTTGAGGGCATTCATATATCCTAATAATAGTATAATCCTCAAATAGAAAAACACTTCCCCAATCATGTTCCAATTGTTTCTTAGCATCCAAACACATGGTAGGCTTAACAATTTTCTTAACTCTTGTAGGCATTCTTTCATTAACTAGTCCTATCATTTTCAAAATAGGATGCACAAAATCATTATAAAAGGAAATAACATTGGAATATGAGTAGAATCTTTTCCATACCCTTGTCCACCTTTGCACTGGTAATATTTTTCCCCATTCCTCTGTGCATTCAAAGAAACTCTGATTAAAGGAATCATCATTTTTGAACAAGATCAAATGCATGATCAAAGAGTAGTGAGGGAACCTAAAATTCTCCAATAATCCCTATTGTGTATCAATGATCTCATCATGGATCTTGTTTATGATGTATGTCACATAATCATACCCAACATTTGTGTTAGAATCTTGAATATTTAGTGCCATGACATAATGTCCTCCCAATGCATTCATGGTTGCATCTAAACCTAGGACTTTGTTGAGGCCAAGGACCATATTTTGGAATACCTTTTAAAGAATTCAAGAGGCATTATTTTATTCACTTCATTTTTCGATGGAATTTCTCCCTTCTATTTTCTAGACATAGGGATGTGTCTTGTAAATTTCCTACCGATATAAAAGCTCTTCTGATTCTTGAAATTCTCATTTGGGTTATCCATGTCAATAGGTAATGACATTAGGCCTCCCAAATCAAATGCCTCTATGAATGTCTCCTCTAGAGCTAGGAAGATGCTTCTATCTTTCCTATAGAATGAATTATTGGTTGGATTATAACACTTTATTAATGCCTTTACCAGGTAAACATCCACAAATAATTTTGGCATAATTAGCTTGCCCAAATTCCTAACTCGAGGGTTACAAACTGGAACTTTCACCATTCTATTCTTATAAAAGAACTAGAACAATTCATATATGTTCCTATCTAAAACCTCTACATCTCTACAAAACACAAATGGATATTTGAAGGTGTGAGCATTTGCAAATTGTGTGTTGGTTGAACCAGGTAGAATATGCATCCACTCTTCCACAAAAGAACTAGGGCCTTTTGTTTGTGAAGTAGATTCTTCAATTTGGACCTATGCAATTAATTCACCTTCTCACTAGCCATTTCTTCAAAATAATTCAATAAAATCAAAATGTTGTATGCTGAAAAATCACTTCAAATCACTCTGCAACTCAATTTTTTCTCTCAGAGCTCAAACAATTATGCAATTGATAATGAAAATCACCATGCCTTTTAGAATTTATTTGTCTCTGCAATAGGAGGGTGGCATTAATGTAATTTAAATCAGCACACTTCAAAACCTATCAATCTTTAAAAATTTGGCAAAATCTTCACTTTTTTACATTTTGTACTTCTAGCTCATACTCTTTTTCTCCAACTTAGACATGGCCATTGAGAATTGTTTTATGTGTTAAAACTAAAATCTGCAATGATGCAATGACCACCTTATCACTACCTCATTGTAGTTTCCTTTCTTTCCTTATCTTTAGTTATGACCATGCAAAGAGGGTTATTTCTATCAGTTCACAACTTCTCTCCTCTTTTCTTTAATTGATAAGTCTAGCCTATGACATTGTGATTCCCTTTGTTTTTCGCTTCACAACCATTCACCACTTTATCTTACTAACAACTGCAATCTAGAGATAACCTCTTTATTCACTTTGCATCTTCTACGTGGTTTGGGACTTAACACTTTATTCACTTGCAATGTTGTGGTGCTTCAGATAGTTACCTTGTTGCTTCCTTGCAATCGTCAGATATGATGCTTGCTCTAACATTGCAATGTCACACTAAATTCTTTTCCTTAACTATTACTTCATCTTGCAACATTACAACTTTAAGATCTAACTGTCTTTGAAACCATGTGACACTGCAATGAATAGTGCTTTGCCACTTTGCAACTCAAATTTTTTTAACCGTGTTGCCACCTACAAAGTTGCAATAACCATTATGAGTTTATCTATCACTTTTCTTCGTAGCTTTACAACTGTAGAATCTTTACCACAGATAAACCTTGTGAAAGTGTGATTTCAAGATTTTGCTACTTTGCAGCTATGATCCCAAGTCAATCATAAACCTTTATGACGATGTGACAGTTTAAAAATTACCTGCTTTTTTAGTTTCCACACTATCACAACTTAAACTGCAACTGCAATTCAAAACCTTGTGAAAGAGTGATGAGCATTTCTTCTAACTGTTGGATGTTCCTCACAACTTCGTGACTTAAAACATCAGCTTCCAACTTACCCATGTGATGTTGTGATCAATCGTTAACTTAACTAATTTCTTCATTATCATTGTTTCACAACTTAAACACTTAACAATTAACCTCATGATAGTGTGACCTGTTGGCGCTCAAAATTGAAGGCCCGATTTTGAGCACTATTGAGAAATCAAGCCCCTTAAACATTTTTTGATGAGTTTGTACCCAGCTATCAGTTTGAGGCCTAAGAGGTGTTCAATGCTTCTAGCACCTTTCACTCAGTGCATTTGCATGTTCTATGAAGTTCATTTATCATTCTAAGCCTTCCTGTGAAGTCCCATTTTGAGCAATTGTTAAATTTGCATTTTCACGTAAGTGTCAAATAGCGACAAGAGGCTACGTTTGTCATTGAATATCTTGCACCCAGAAATGTTTTGTGATTCACTGCTTTGGGAGTGTCTAGTGTCCATATCCAAGAACCTATGTTTCAGATTTTGAGTCATTTCAAATCCATTTGACTAGGTTTTGAATCCCTCAAAGTTGGTAGTTTACTATTTTCATGCTTTTGCAATTAATTCTAAATTCTGGGAAGCCCTATTTGATGTGTTATAACTTTTGACAGTTGAATGAAATGTTGAAATTCCTTTTACGTTGCATTTTAGACGTCAAGGACTTGTTATGTTTCAAGTTTCAACTCCTGACGAATCTGTTTGATCAATTTTTAAATGTGATTCCAAACGCAATTTCTATCTTTTTACTGGTGTCAGTAAATGCAGATTGATTGGAACCCATGTTCATGATGTCATAACTCAAAATCTGTGATTGGCTAGATTGAATCAATTGTACCACTGTATTGTCCTCCGAAAATGCTTCAAGTGTGCCAATTTTCAAATCATGACGAATCCATTTGCACACTTTCCTAAGTCAATTCCATTTGCACAAATCACTTTCCTGTCATTGTTTCAATTTGCAAAATCCAAGTAGCCCATTTTGACTACTCGCCATTTGTGCCCAGTTATTCGTCATGAGCCCAAATTGTAAATTCGTACTCTCGTCATGACAGAGAACCAGTGTCCCAGTTTTTAGAGCTTGGTCATGAGTTTGGATCAGTTTTTAAGGCCAATCAACAGAACTCTTGACATGAAATTCATAGTTTGCATACCAATGGTAAAATGGTTTTCAGTTGATTGATCAATGGTCAAACTTGCTTCTAACCAGCATGATGGTTCGATGGATCAGTTTGAAAGGTCAAGTGTTTGAAAACGAATTTTTTTTTAGCCGGGCCACTTTGGGGCCCGACTAACTACATCAGACTGATAAAGTGATGATGCAAGTGATGAGTTAGCATATGGAGACTTGTACACTAAGAAGAACGTGGCCATAAGCAGCATTCCCATACATTCTGGCCCTAGAGGCTATCTGCAATATGTTGCGTATATAGTTACATCTCTTGGTCTTATTCGACAATCATTTGATGTTATTGTGGATGGCACTGAGAAGAGTATTGTAAAGGCACATGAGAACTTACAATCTGGATCAGTATTCTCAAATAAATGCAAGATCTTTATGCAAGGGCCTTGTCAATTTAGAAAGGGGACTAGATTTTATGTGGCTCCAAATATGTAATGATTCTCCTCAAAAGACTGAGATCTCCAAATAAAGGCAATGTTTGTATCATGTCTCAGGAGGACGATCTTGAATGCTCTAAAGACATATCATTCAGCATTGAGAGAAGCTCAACCTTACAATGTAAAACAACTGGACAAGGAAAACATTAAGCTTCAAAGTGCTTCATCAAATGAGACGACTGATGATCCAAAGTCAGTTGCATTAAATGATAGTGTAGAACGATTCACAGCTCCCAGTATTACAGAGCAACCAGTGGTCAAAGGTTGAAGTTAAGCTACTATTGAAAACAAGTAGCCCATGCCTTGTGAAGGGAGCTTAAATGTTGTGAATAAAGCATTATGGCTTGTTTCAATACGATAAAAAAAAAACAACACTTCAAGAGAGGAAGCCAATTTTTAAAAATGAAATGGAGGTTCAGCATGTTGATGAGAAAGGCATCCAGAGAGATTTTAAGATCGAAGCAAAGATTGATGCAAATTTCTCAAATCCTTTGGTACAGTCTAAAGCCAAAGGAAAAGGAGTTCATTCAAAGTTCAAGAATGATTACAAGAAGAAAATAGTTTTTTTTTTTCTCTTCAAAGTTCAGGAAGATGAACAATTTGGCCAAAATTTCCAACATGCGAAAAGGAATTATTGCTTGCAGATGGTCTTTTTGCATGGCTTCCACCTCAGTCAGTTATATTTGCTCTAGTCAAAAGGGTGGGGATGAATCTAGGGGTCCTTCCATGGTTGATCATATAGAAGGAAATGCTACAAATAATAAATTAGAAACAATTTTTTTTTGTCTTTGGAATGAAAACATTTCTAAGAAAAGCTTTGGTTGATTCTACAAAGAGACTCCACGCAATATGTTAAAAGAGAAGGTAATGTTCACATGAAAAGGCCTTGTGGAAGGGGGCATTGTGGTTCCCAGGAGGAGCTCTTATTCTCACTGGCCTAACCATCCAGATACTTGATTATATAGAGACCCAAAATATAAATGCTTTTGGGATAAAATCAATGCTTGAACACTAGCTTTCAATAGATTGTGCTCGATTAATAATGTGTGTATTCGTCAGATTTCTGCTTCCACGGATGGCCATTCCAACCGCTGGGACAAGATAGAGTAATATTTTGGCTTTATTGATTAGCATTTCCACTCACATTTCTACAGAAGTCTATATCATTCATAATGCTAAAAATGCCAGACCACCGAAGGAAGAAAAAGTGTTGTGGTTCCTTGGATCAGGTGGTGTGCTCTTATTATCAATTACAATGTTGGTGGTTCTTCTATTCTACGTTATTGCTGGTAAATTCACCTAAGAAAACCTCAATCGCCAGATTCAACATTATCTCCAAAGAAATCAATTGGAGAGTGCAGATGATGAAAAGAAGTCTAAATATAAGATACTCAAGATGTGGTGGATAGCTCGAGTTTGCCAGCAAGAATATGTGGTATCGAGGTCAGTTTTCAGAGAAAATGATGCTAAAGGAAATATGAGGCAGCGCCCATATTTTGAGCAAAGGGGCACGTAAAGGAAGCATCCGCAGCTCACGTCTGAACAAAGGAGTTTCTAACACATTTTAGAAGACGCTCACTATATCAAAGACATCACCCACGCATACAAATTTACAAGGAAAGCATGCCTATGAGAGCCCATGTCTTTTAAAAAGGGAGGAATCGCAGATTTACCAAGGTACAATGCAGAGTAGTCACACACAGCTTTATCCCACATGGGCTGGGGAATAGGATTTTAAGCTTTTAAATACTATTGCACAACACTACCTTAATGTTTATAAGACATATGGCTTTTGTGAAAGCCAAGTCCATGTGTGGGCCCGTGGTTGGTCGGGTGGATGCTAGTTGTATGATGACGTCAGCCAAAGACAATAAATGCAAAATTTTAAATGAAAGTGCAAAGAAGCTGATGTGGTGATGGAAGCCCAAATTTTGCCATGTGTCCTTATCTGACGATGGGCGCAAGCCCGCAAAATAAAGGTGCTCACAAGTTAAAGAATGCGGGTATGCAGAATCATGCCACTTGGCAGTGGGTCTTGCACGTGCTGATGTGGAAATCAGGTCAAGTTCAGGCAAGAATCGACCAAATCATGGCACGTATTACGATTCAACGGTGGGTGCATGCCCACAAAAGGAAAGTGTTCACAAGATAAATACTGTGGGATTGCGGAATGGCAACACGTGGCACGGGTCCCAAGTGGTGCTGATGTGACGGATGATGTGGCAATGAGATGGGCAAATCAAATACTGCCATGTGGCAGTCACTCAATAGAAGGTTGACCCGAAGTCAGAGGGTAGGGAAAAGTTTGAAAACAATAATAAAATAATATTTTGTTCTTTCCTCAAATAAAATGCCCACGTCAAGTTATTTTAAATTCAAAAGGGCTTTTAATATAAAGTTTGAACCTTAGTGCATTTTAAATATTTCGAAATTTAAAATCAAAGATGTTGCAGACCTGATAGTTACAACAGAGGGGCATTTTTCAAATTAAGATCTAATGGGTTTCTAGTAGGAAAAATATGCACTCCAATATACCATTGGAATTGGAAAAAGATGAGCTACCTATTTTTGGAGCTTGTTTTTGTACAAGAAGTAGTATGTTTGAGCTACAGGAGGTTTTCTTCCAAATTTCAAATTTGCAACCGCATTCAAGTGATGAAGTTCAAAATTGATTTCTAGCATGGAAATGACCTGAATGTAAGCAAAAGATAGTGAAAATATAGTTTTGGTCGATTTTGATCACTTTTGAGTCAGTTAGATGAGATTTTCACTAGCAGGCAGGTCAGATTTTGGTGAATCAAAAGGTTTTCATCACTTGAACAGAGGATATTTTCAAGTTTGTTACAAGTAATGATGAAAAAAAAAATAGATCAATGTACGGAAAGAGGAGAGAGGTTTTTCAGTTGCAAGAGATTGAATTTCAAGTGGATAGGTGGTAGCTACATAATAGATCCGAGAATTCTTTCTTGTCTATATCTTTCTATCTTTCATTCACTGTAAGAGTTCTAGTTTTTCACTATGAGACCATCGTTGGTAGGAAATTTTTAGTCATTCTGTGAGACCACTTCTTTGGATCCAAAACTATGATTCCACCTTCATTCTTCAGCAATTTCTCTTCTATATGAACAACATTAGGAAGGATAATACAAATAGTTCAAATCTGTTAGGTGTTTTCTATGTTTTCATTTCATGCATATGACTTTATAATTTCAAGGAAATTAATACAAGGAATAGAAGATTCATTAGTTTCATTCTGATTCTCATCTCCTTTTATCAGTGATCTTCAATGTTTTATGATCTTTGAACAAAGAGCTTAGGTTGTAGTTGTAGTCCCTTAAGGTTGTATGTTATTTCATTGTTGCTTATGACTCAAGAAGTTATGTAAATGCTTCAGGGAATTAACAGGGTTGCAAGTTTATTGATGGGGATATCATGTAAGAATAAGGTTCAAATTGAGCATAGATGTCTATTTGCAAGGTAAATAGATAGATCGTATATCTGAAGATGCAAATATGTCTCAGATATCCATATGTATGCATTCGATTCATAGATTTTCCCAATAGATAAGGCATTGGTCAGTTACAGGATCACTAGGTTTTACAGCTGCATATTTGAGGATTTGTTGAAAATCAACATTATTAATCAAACGTTCTTTCCCTTTCATATTGAAGGACTTAAATGTAATACCCTCACTCAGCTCTTGAGATTCATAGATCTGCATTTAGCTATTGTAGATTGATATTATTTCATGAGTTATTAGGAGATATAAGGGGTTTCATTTGCAATAAATAGATTTAGGGATATGTTTGGCACTGGAACGATGTCAATTAAATCTGAGGTCTATGCGCCTAGGTCTTGCAAAGCCTGAAGTAGAAGAAGGGTCATGCCTTATAGTTGGCCTTGTGTCTGAAATGATATGTTGAAAATGGGAGTTAGCTACCCCTAGATATGTCATATTCTCATGGGGATAATTGAAAACCCTCTAGCATTTTCAAACACCAACATGACCTAAATTCTAAAGCTTATCTAATTTCTTCTAATGGAATGATAACTATTTAATCTTATTTTCAGTTATCGATAAAACAACTTCAAAATTAGTTGTAAGCCATCGTTGCTTCCCAACTTAAGATGTACTCAATGCTTACTAACTTGCGACCTTGTAATAATTGTTTGAAATTAATTGTTTCCTTTCATTGCAACCTTGCAAGTGTAAATTCTAACATGTCTTTTAGCCAAGTGATGTTGCAATAACCATCTTTTTTACTACTTTCTTCTATTTGTAGCATCGTAACTTAAAATCATGTATGTCATATTTATCCATGATCAGGCGATTGGAATTGAGTTGCGCCTTCACAACATGAACTTGACACCTAGCTTTAACAGCTGCAAAGTTGCACTGACCATGTTGATGATTGTTCGCATCCTCATACCCTTTAAAATGTTTAATGATCATAATAGAGTGATGTTTCAATTAAAATACTTTCACCACATCACAACTTAAAAGATAATAGATGCATGATATATAATGTGGAAAATAGATCAAAATACTTAGGGATATAAATGTATAAGCAATATTTTTTCACGTATCCCTATTTAATATTTGCAAGTCAATTTTGAATGAATCTCAATGGAACAAAGGACAAGAAAATTTCCCTAGCATTTTTTCATGAGGGAAAGATATATTTTGAGAAACCCTAAGTAAATGAAGAAAAAAAATTCTTGATTTTCACAAGATTTCAAAAACAAATTTGGTAGGTGAAAAATTAGGCCATTAGTGGCTCTGTCTGGGGATGATGGATAACTTGTATCCACGCAAGAATTTAGAATTTTTGGGTTAAGCAGACCACATACTTGAAACTTGAGCTAACAACTTCTGCAAAGAGCACACTTGACTAAGCAGAGAAAATGCAAAACCAGATAGGGATGACACTATACAAGGACTTATAAAGGCTTTACAAAAAACCCTGGGCTACTATTCATGAAATTTTAAGTATTTTAACAAAAATACCTCTTCAAGAAATATCCATGAACTGGCATCTCAAGAATATCACCAAATAGTTCTCTTGTGAAATAGGAATCTTCACCTTTATTGCTATGGATTAGATAAGGACCAAGCTAGATAGGATCAAATTTACCATGCTTGCCTTTATCTTCTAATCTAGCATTCCATAATAACACCAAATCCTCAGGCTAAAACTTCCTATCTAATGCTCTCTTTTCATACAAATATTTCCTCTGTGCTTGTAATCTTTCATTATGTACAGAAGCATCCCTCCTTGTCTCATCTAATCGTAAAATATCATTCATTCTTACTTACATCCCATCAACAATATCTTCATCATAAACTTGGATGAACTTATACATCTCACTTAGGTTGTTATGAGGGAATCCTTCCTAGATCCATACACTAAATCAAAAGAGGCACAACCAATAGCCTTTTTTACTATAACCCTATCTACCCACAGTACTAGAGGCAAATTAGAATCTCAGGCTCTCTTGTTCTCTCCTAAAATTCTCTTAATAATATTAAGCAAACTTTTATTGCTAGATTCAGCCTGACCATTTCCCTAGGGATGGTAAGGTGATAATGTAGATCCAGTGATGCCATATTTCTTGCAAAAAAAATTGCATTCATATGATCTAAAGCACATGGCATTATCAGTGACAATTTTTTCCGGCATCCAAATCATTATTTAATATGAAATTTATTACCACCTTACTTGTTGCATTCCTAGTAAGAATGAACTCTACCCGTTTTGTGAAGTAATTTGTGGCAACCGGAATCCAATAGTGCCCTCCACTAGACTTATTTGAGATTTCATCAATGTAAACAATACCCCACTACTGGAAAGGTGCCTACACCTCCACTAGTCTCAATGGAAAATTTCTAGAAAATTTCAATTTTCCACTAAATATTTGACATGCATCACACCTTCTTACTAGCTCATGTGCATCTTTGAACAATGTAGGCCACCAAAATCCAAACCTAAGGATTTTATTGGTTGTTTTTACTGCCATATAATGACCCCCACACACTCCTTCACGCATGTCACTCAAGGTTTTCTTTGACTCTTCTTCATTTACACACTTCAGAAGAACACCCTCCATGTTTATCCACCATAACTAACATCTCAAAATAATATATCAAATGGCTTGCACTTCTAGAGCCCTCTTCTGATTATTAGTAAGTCCTGATGGAGCCTTCATATGATGTAGGTAGAAAATCACACCCTTGTACCTATCAAAAGTTTCCATATCACACTGATCACTTCTACAGTCATCATCAAGTTTATTAATCTTGTTTGCTTCAAGGTTAGCCCCTATCATCATCTTGGCAAGGCCTTGACCTCTAACCAACTTGGTAATTTGAATATCAATATTAAATTCTTGGATCCTATTGATCCATCTACATCTTCTTCTTGAAACCTCTTGCTGTGAAAAGATGTCTTTTACTATAGCACTTGGAACAAATGCAATTACAGTTGCTCTCATTAACTAACATCTAAATGCCTTTATTATTTTAACCAATGCATAAGCCTGCTTCTCATTTATATCATATTTTAATTCTATAACTTACAAATATTTACTAAAAAATGCAATGGGTTGTTCAAAACCATCCTCATTCTTTTGCAATAAAACAACATCAATTCTGTGAAAGATGCAAAAGAAATTATATGCATAAGCTTTGCATAATTTGGAGCTCTTAAAATAGGGTCATCCTTGATAGCTTGTTTTATCTTATGAAATTTCATGCTTGGTTCTTAATCCCATTTGATCTACGGACCTTACCTTAGCATCTTAGAAATGGGCCTACTTATCTCAGCAAAGTTGGTGAAAAATCTTCTAAGAAAGTTTATCTACCCAAAGAAAGACTAAATACCCTTTACATTCCTTGGGTTCTGAATTTTATTTATAGCTTCAACTCTCTTAGGATCTATTATGACTCCTTCTTTTCCAACTAAGTGCTCCAATAACTTACCCTGAGTAACAAAAAATGCATACTTCCTAGGATTCAGAGAGATACCAAATTTAAAAGCTCTAATGAATACCTTTTCAAGGTGCATGCAATGATCATTCCCATATTTTGAGTAAGCTATCAAGTCATTTTGATATACTACCCTAAAAAAGCCAAATCCATAGCTCTTTGAAAAGTAGCACTAGCATTTGTTAAGCCGAATGACGTTCTACTATAAAATAAGTACCCCAGGGTGTTGTAAAGGTTGTTTTATATTGTTCTGATTATTTTACAACCACCTGATTATAGCCTGAGAACCCATCCACCATGGACATGAGTTTTGCTCCAGTAACTCTCTATAACATTGCCTCCATGTTAGGTAAAAAATAGTTGTCTTTTAATGAAGATATATTTAAATTTCTAAAATCAACACATAATCAGATATCTCAATTCTTCTTTCTCACAGGAACTAAATTTGACACCCAAGAGGAATGCCCAATTGGCTTAATAATTTTAGCATCTCTTAGCTTTACTAATTCCTCTTATATTTTTGGTGCCAAAGTTGGAATAATAGGCCTTTGTTTTTTCTAAAAGGTTTGGCTCCTTCTTTCAATGGAACTTCATGTTGAAAGAGATTCTCTCTTTAGGCCTTCAAGTCATCATAAGAACAAGAAAATGCATATCTATATTTTCTCAATAATTCAATTAAAGTTTTCTTGATTTTAGGGGCTAATTTCTTCCCTGTGTACACCTTCTTAGGTGTTTGTATGGTTTCAAGGTTTACTTCTTCTAGATCCTTAGTACTAGATTCCTTGTTTTCCACCTTAGATCTATCATGACTGTCAAAGACAGTCTCTAAAATAACCAACCCTTTTGGGATCTTGTTAGTTTTCAATTGCACAACCTCCTATCCAAATATAGTTTCCTTACCATCAATATTCTCTACTTAAGTTGCACAATCAATTTCTCGCCCCCAAAATTGGTCTTCACAATTTAAAAATCTTATTATATCTTTGTCTTCTTCAAATACTTGCCAATTTTGGATGTTATCAAGGATTGGGGGTCTAGTCTATGCTTCCACTTTTGATAAACCAACAAAGGTCACCTCATAAGGTTTAATAGAAATATTTGCTAATAGGTCTATCATCTTATTGTTAATCCTGTCTTTCCAGATTATTTCAAAAGCATCAAAACATTCAATTATATCCCAGATAGGATTCCTATATTGTTTCAATATTTTGTTCTTTGAAACATATACTTCTCTTATGTGAGACACAATTAGTTCAGAATCACCAATGACATACAAGCATTTGATTCCATGTTTATGAGCTAATATCAATCTTAGCAATAGAGCTTCATACTTAACTATGTTATTTGTACATGGAAAACTTAGAGTAAAAGAGAACTTATAAGTGTAACCCTCAGGAGAAATCAAAAGAATACCTACTCGTAATCCTTCTTTGCAGCAAGCTCCATCAAAATACATCATCCACAAGTCACCCTTCTTTGACTTTGACTCAACTTCCTTTTCCATGGGTGCCTTGATTTTATCTTTACTCAATACCAATACTTCATCCCTAAAAGCATTTATATCAGTATCTACAAAGCATGCCATATCTTCTTCAATTTATTGCTTAATCATAGGGCTCTCTATTCACCTTCACCAACTTGTCATCAATTTGAAAAGTTGCATGTGACATATCACATTGTAGACTTTCCCCCATTTTTGCACTCCATTTTCTAGATAATAACATGCCATACTGAGGTGGGATGTCTACGACTAACACACACGATTTGTTCCTTTTCAGGATAGGCAAGTAGTTTGTAAGGCATTGCATTTATGGTCCCTATGATAAAAACTTCCCTTTTGTCCATAGCACAACACTTACCCTGAAGAGTGTCCACTTTCAATCCTAATTCCTTCATTACCTCAAAAGGATGACTATATTAGATGCTCCAGAATCAATCATAGAGTTCTTCAAATTTTTTCCATTAACAATGATACTTAGGAAGAAAGGATCTACACTTCCTAGACACTGATTTACAAAATCATCTAAATACATAGGTGGAATTTGGAACACAAAAACCTCAATTTCTATTTTCTTTTCAGGCTCATCAGGGATTTGATTTGTATTATAATCATGATTAATCTTGCTATCTACACCTTGGCCCATGCTATGGCTTTACTCTTTTGTTCAAGGATTCTTAATAATTTTGATAAAGGAACTTTTACTGTGATTTGTGACAACAATGACAACATATCAATAGAAGGACTAGTAGAATTATCAATTGACATACCTTTTACCTCCTTTTTCTTGTTAAATGAACTTGGATTGTTCTAATTTCTCTGTTTGTCACTCAAAGTGGTGATTACCGATGACCCATTTTCCTTCTTACTATTATTTTTCTAAACTTCAAGACCTTTTTCAATATCTTCTTTCTTGGCTTCCCATTTCTTATTGACATCTTGTTTCCTTTAGTCTTGTATATCATACCTCTTGTCTACACTTCAGAAACCATGTTTGTAGTGATCTGATCAATTTCTTCTTTAGTTGGCATTCTCAAGGCCACTTCATTCTTTGATGAAACCATATTGCAAGTAGTGTCCTCTTCTTCATCTTCATCTGAGAAGATTTGCTAATGTACTATACTACTAAAATGTCTTCTATCCTAAACATCATACTCATTATTATCACATTTAGATGCATTATCAGAATATGACCCAATCATATTGCATCCAACATATTTTAACTCTGCCATCATAACCAGGTTGTTCTTCATTCTTTTCTTGATTAGCAACAAATGATAAAGCAACAACACAATATTCTAGTGCATGAGGTAATTGATAGATCATACACCACTGAGGGTCATCAACCATGTTCATAGATTTTTTTAGTAAAGGGTCAGGTGTACTTTTTTCACCATTATTCTTAGCATGAGGAACAACAGGCTTCCCATCCTTCTATTCAGTAGTGTAGGGAAAATTTTGCATTCTATTATGCTTGTTGTAATTATTGTTGAATGGGGCTTTCTCACTAGTATTGGGACTATTCATATTGTATGTTGGTGGATTCATATTTTTTAGAAGATTCAAGACTTGACCCATTTTATCATCTTCAGGTTTCCTACCTGCAGTAAGCTTCTCACCTTCTTTCTTATTGTTTCTTGGATTAAACAATTTCAGGTCATATCTTCCTCCCAACTTAATAGAGGCTCTCCTATTATTGCCAATATTCACACCCATCTTATAAGAATCTCTTAATGTCCTAGGATATTTATCCCTAAGAGTATAGGCCATCTTACTATCAAATGCATTGAAGTAAGTAGTGAGGTAGTCATCTTCAGCAAGTCTCATCACTTGGAATAATTTGTACATTCCCTTTTGAAATCTCACATTGAAGTCAAAGGTGGACTCATTTGGGCTCTTCTTAATGTTATTGAAATCATTTAGCATAAAGCCAATATTGGTATTATCAACATACTACTCTTTGAAGAGCTTCTCCAAATCACCCCATGAGCTAATGTTGTCATCAGGCAATCTCTTGAACCAATCCCTAGCATCTTCAGTCAATGAATGTACAAACAACTTCATTACCACATCCTCATGCTCCACCTCATAATCATTGAGCATGTCAGTGAATTTTCTTAGGTGCTATTCACCAGTTATGGCATTTTTTCCTAAAATTTTTATGACCTTATCTCTCATATCATTAGAAATAGGATGTGGAAACCTAGGAATGCCTAGAAAGGACATTTGTTTATATTTCTCCATATAAATGGGTCTTCTTTGGAAGCTAGCAACATTTGATGAACTTGCTACAGTAGCTTGAGTTTGGATAGGGATTTGAGGCTTCTAAACTTGCTAATTGATAGGTATTTGGCTACTTGTAGTAGAAGATGAAGCAGGGGCTAACTATGATATATTTTGGCTAGTTATTGTCGGTACACAAGTAGGGGCAAAGGGTGCAAATTGTGAGGACAAATTTGGCCAAGATGCTAAAGTAGAATTAGATTTAATAAATTATATTTTTCTTCTAGTTTTAGCTGCTTGGGCTTCATTCTCAACCTTCTCAAGCTCTTTGGCTAAATCTTCTCTTTCCTTCTTATCTTTTTCTAAGTATAAATCCAGTTTAGACATGTCCTAACTTGCAAATTTGCTAGGAAGAACTTGAGGCTCATTTATTTGTATTCCTACAACCTTTTATTTTCCTTTATCAGGGTGTTTCATAATTAGGTCTATGACTTCTAGCTTAATAGGCCTATAGGATTGGACTTGGGATATGACTGGTCCTTCTTTCTCTTTTAGGAGATTTTGTTGTTCTTGGACTTTAGACCTTAAATCTTCAACATCTCCAAATACATCTAAATGCACTTTAGAGGATTTCTCTTCCAACTTCTTATTTTTCTCCTTCAGAGAAGCCATTCTCCTAAGTAAATTATATCTCTCAATAAGAGTGTTCATGGTAATTTTCTCTTTCTCATTTTCCAAATAGATGTGTTTGGCTTCTTCTTCTTCAGCAACCCTTCTTCTAAGGACTTCTACTTCAATAAAAGAAGTCTTCATGGTATGTGGTTGTTACTTCATATTCTATAGGCCCATCCAAATCTATTATATTTCTCTCAATGTATGGGGCTTGCCTAATCTTTGGTCTATTATATTGAACACTTCTAGATCTAAGACGTTGGTTCATTTCTTCTACAACACTTGGTCTAAAAATAGTATCTCCCATAGATGATACCATTTTGTCTTGGTAGATCCCATCTTCATGATAAGGTGTTGTAAAAATGTTACCCAAGAGCCTAGCAGTTTTGGATTCAAAACTATGGGATGAGACCTCCTCAACTAAGGGCTGGTATTGTGGGTTATCTCTGGGCTTCCATGTATGACTAGATTCTCCTTTCTTTTCGAGCTAATTCTTTTTACGCCTCCCCCCCCCTGTTTTGGTAATTCTATATACAACAAGATATCAAGGTTTTCCCTTACATAAGCTTTCATATTTTTCCTTCTATCAACAATCTTTCACTTTAATACAAGCACTAGTAACAAAACCTAAGACTAAGTTGCCATCCACTAGGGAAAAATGACTTTTACAATGGCTAAAAGACAAGAAACTTTATGGGAAAGATTTTCTAGAAAGAAGATCTGACAAAGGGACCCAACCCATATGATTTTAGTATTGTATACTTCAGGAATGCAATTCTATTGGGAAAATAAGGCACTTGCAAGCAAATTACATGTCATATGACTTTCGTGGTATTGGGATATTTATAAATTCTCAAGGTTTGTAGCACGGGTTTACAAGATAACAAAATATGATTGCATATATGTGACTCACAATAGAGACTCCAATACTTAAGAGTTCATTTCTTTCATAAGCTTCCCCAATAGAGTGACCATTTTATAGTGCTTGAAAACTACCAAGTTGCAAAAGACCAAATACCAGGCTGTAGAAGACAAAAATTTAGTGTAAGGGTTAGCTATTTCCTATATTCAACTAAATTCATCTCAGATCTGGACCAGCATTAATAGAATCATAGAGATTCTCTACACTTTAGGCTCTCCAGGGCCAAGATGGGTGCACGTTAGGGATGGAAATGACTGATTATTTAATATTCTTCTTCACAATTCATTCACTCACACTCTTCTCTTTAGATCTATCCCCTATAGCAGAAAATGGTCAACAATTCTTTTTAGATTTGCAATGAATCCTTGATTACAATAGCTAACTATAACTTAAAGAGATACTATTTTAAATAAGTAATGACCAACAATTTGATTCTTCATTACAAAATAGTAAATATTGATTTGATTCTAAATGTGCTCTGTGCAACCACACGAACTTATCAATTTGCATCTGAATTGATGATCAATGTCTTATCCATTGTTATACAAAGTCTAACTAGAAAAACTTGAATTATTTAATTGCCTTACAATTAATTTTATCAGTAGTTAATCCTGAATTTCATTTTTGTGATATCCCTCCCGTATACCTAGAAACCCTATCAATTCAATGAAAGCATTTACTTAACTCCTTGAATTAAAAGCAATCAATGAAAAGATATATGACCCATCCAAGTTGCATCAAAATGAAATAACCTTATTCATTTCAATCCCAAAATTATAGATACATGGAAATGAAGACAAAAATCAGAGACACGAAGATTACAGAACCTTCCTTTGTATTAATCTTCCTTGAAAACAATACATTACAGGTATAAACTCAAGAATAACTCAAGACATGAAAAAACTGTCATTCAAGATGCATTTGTATTCCTAGATTGCAAAATTGAATACATCACAAATATTGACACAAAGACTAATTGGACTGACTACAAAATAGCATCACACCTTTTTACCAACTCATGTGCATCTTTGAACAATGTAGGCCACCAAAAGCTAGACCTAAGAATTTTATGGGCCTTTGTTTTCACCATATAATGACCCCCACACTCTCCTTCATGCATGTCACTCAAGATTTTCTTTGAATCTTCTTAATTTACACACTTCAGAAGAACACCCTCCATGTTTCTCCACCATAACTAACCTCTCACAATAACATATCTGATGGCTTGCAATATTAGAGCCCTATTCTAATTATCAATAAGTCTTGATGGAGCCTTCATATGTTGTAGGACCAAGATAACTTCCACAAGAGATTAGCAATACAATTGCATTAAGATGCAAGAACAATATTATTGATAATGAACATCAATAGATTGCATGGATATTCTTGGACATGGTTGAAATGTAAGAAATAGGCATCCTTTTATAGGAAAGGACATAGGATACAATGATAAGGAGAAGATAGCTTATCACCTAGACAAGGTAGAATCACATGTCCACCAAAGGTGGATCATCCTCCATTATGCAATGTAGTATGTGCAATGATGATGATGATAATGTGATATGTGTACTAAAGGTGGATAAAGTTAACAATTATCACCACTTAGAGTGGAATTTTCCTATACCATGTGCATAATTGAGGTGTGAACTCCTAAGTGTCTCAATAACAAACTACTATGCAATGCATTATCCTAAGTAAGGTTAAGTAAAGTACAATTAGTGAATATTTAATCACACAAACAACCATGTATCACATCAATATGATAAATTGAACTAAGGAATAACATTACCATATAGGGACTCAAATATGAAAATAGAGAGAAAAAAGAAAACATGACAACATAGCCAAACTACACTTCAACTAAAATCTAAATTGAACAACATATTGTCTTTAAAGTCTAAATCAAGAAACTCAAGATGAACAAAACTCCTTGTTTTCAGTTGAGGCCCATCGACCAAGTTGACTAAGTTGAAAATGTCAAAGATGTCCTACAATGTAGGAGCCACACAAGGTGGGTCAAGATATTACCCAACAAAAAAAGTCTCACTTGGCCTTTTAAACTCAATTGGCATGAAGAACACCTAACTGACTAAATCTTGATATCCCTTGTGAGAGCTTCACTTGTTCATGAGCCTCTTAGAATGTTTTTTTTAAAATAAAAAAATTGTGTATGAAGATTTAAATATTATCATTACAAACCTACATGGATTCTTATACATTGTTATTTTTAATTGTAAGAAAGTTTATTTTATTTTTACTATTTTATAATTTAAATTATGCAAAATTATAGTGATTTATTAAAACAAAATATTGAGATGGTTAAAATAAATCATATGCTGAAAAATAGTGTTTTGAAATAAAAAATGATAAATTAAATAACACAAATAGACATGGAGAATATACAACATAAAGTATGACATCTTAAGCTAGAAAGATACAATTCTCACTATAAATCATATCAAGAAAAATAAGGTATGTCATCTAGGACTAGTAAGATACTGATATAATTACAAGTCATGCTAGAAATGCACAAGGTGGCCTTAAGAACCTATAAGGTCCTCAAATATTTACTAGAGCTATGTCTACAAGGAGCCACAAGACTAGCAACTTATATTATGCTAATAGGCTCATGAACAACTAAAGATATCACATGGGATAACAAGATTTATTATGCTAGGTGATCTTCATGCTAATGGAGCACTACACGAAAAGACCAAAATATTAGCAAGAGCACCATCAAAAAATTTAGGGAGTTGGCCTAAAGGAAAAGGTTGAGAGTTCCACATGACAATATTTTACTCCCCAAATTTAGAAGTCCATACTTGACACAATTGACCATGAGGCACGCAAGCTATTAAGGGTGGAAGTTAAACACTCTCCATTAGAGTTTCTAGTTTTGTGGACATTGGCTAACTGACGCTACAACTTGAATTGTTAGTGAGAGCATCATCATAGAAGTTAAGAATAATAATAAGAAACAACTCATAGTGTGTGATCAAAGTGTACAACTAATCATGTAGTGTGTTGAAAAAGTGGAACCCAAGAGGGATATATTCTCTCACCTTAAATTAATCACATATGCCAATCAAGATAGATTGCCTCTGAGGTAGTATCTATTCAAAGAAAAGCACATCACAATAATGAAAATGTCCCAAAAAATAGGCAAATTGAGGTGATGTCGCATAAAAAAATAGAACATGCAAGAGGACATAAGGGATCCAAAGATATGGGGTTAGCATGAGATAAATAATTTATATTAATATATCATTTTTGAATTGACCCTATCCACCAAGTGTAGTAGAACTATGCGTGGAAAGGAGGGAAAACACATAAGAAGGATCAAGTAACTTTTGGGTCACATGGAAGAGACCAAATGTTCCTCAAAACACTTGCTTTATTTACAAGAGACAACACAAGACAATTTACATTAAAAGAATATTTATGACATACCAAATATACAAATACAAAAGAATGAAGATACACACAAGAATGCCACAATAAGATTGGTCAATGTTCCTTTTTTTGTGGATGACGACCTTATACAATCCCATGACATTCCATCCTTGTCTAAATGAGTTATGGATTTAGGTCTTGTCATATATGTTAATATGTTTTGTACTTTCTTGGAGAATGCAATCAATTTGGCCAACTTGTGCCTTGTGATTATGTATATATTTGTGGTACTTTTTCCTTTCTAGGAAGTGGTCATTGAGTGGTAATTAGTAGAAGATTAGAATTCAATTTGGATTTGGATTTCTTGTTGTGATCAGGCTTGTATGTCATGATAATATAAAATACATGTTGTGGCCCTATTTGATGCAAATCCTTGATTTTGAGATAATGAGAAGTTTAGTTTAGCATTGTCCATAGTGTTCTTTTATGTATGAGGTTATTATTTCTGATGTGTTAACTTGTGCTGAATAGTTTGAATTGTCCAATTTATTGAAACTCCTACCATGACTGTGTCAAGTGGTATCAAAGCAAGTTTCATAAGCTAGTATTAGCTAATCACAATTCTTGTAAACCTCTAGATGTATTGGTTGTGAGATGGTTGATTGGGGATCTAACTTGCAATTTTAGAGGACCTACAAAAGGATTCTTGGCTTCCTAGTAACCTATTTTGAGTTGGGACATTCTAGAGGTGAACATATTGTCGATTAAGAGGAGAATTGCAAGTGTGTTTGATGAATCACCAAATGAGAGGTAATTGGCCCCTAGTAATCAGATTGCCCAAGTTGATGCTTGTACTGAACGATTGGAAGGATACAACCTAGAAGGATGAACCCTATAAGGATAGAACAAATGATGGAAGAATTCAAGAATGAGACAAGGAATGAAATTGATAATGTTTTGACTGGATTACAAAGGAATCTTAAGATTGAGGATGAATATGAGGAAGCTGTTGAAGATCTTGAGACTGTTGATGTTGAAATCTCCACAGAACAAGAAATATTGTTAAGAGCTATGACCTAAATGGATAAGAGTCATGAAATGGATGTTTGTAATTTCTCTGGCTCATGACATCCTAACGATTTGATAGACTAGATTGGTGATATAGAAGATTACTTTGAGATCAATGATATTAAGGATCCAAAAAGGGTTAGGTTAGTAAAAACTAGGTTCGAAGGTCATGCTTCCTTATGGTAGAAAGAACAACAAAAAGATAGGGAAAATAATGGTGAATTATAAATCACTAGATGGAGGGTAATGATTTCTAAACTTAAGGTTGAATGTACACATGATGATTATGGATTAGAACTATTCAAGAAGCTGTAGAACTTGAAACAATAGTTATGTTTGAAAGATTACACCAAGGAGTTCTACAAGATGACATTCAAATATGGACACCATGAGTTATCTAGGGAAAAGGTAACTAGGTATATTAATGGTCTAAAGATTAATATCTGGGATAATTTACGATGTTGAGGATCAATTGAGTTGAGGATGTTTATTAGTATGCATTGAAGGAAAAAGATGAGTTGAAGATAAAACAAAGTAACCCTAGGGGTAGGGAGAAGCATGTTGGTAACTTGAGCAAAGAGAAGTAGGTTGTTGAAGAGGCTAATGAGAGAACATTTTAAAGAGGAAGTAGTAAAAAGGAACCGAGAAAAAGCATTGGTAAATAGAATCTTGTAGCAAATGAGGAGCATTCTACTGATGAACTTGAGGAAGATATGGTTGAATTTGAGATGGGATAATCTCTTATGTTTAAAATAATTAAGTTGGGAAAGAAGAAAGCTAAACTTATTCCAAGGAGGAATTTTCTTAGGACTATGCAAACCAGGAGGTAAATGTTGTGAGGTTATTATGGATAGTAGTAGTATTGATAACCTTGTATAAGAAGAGATGGTACAAAAGGTTTCTTTAGGAGACTTAACCACCCTTGTCCTTGCATGATAAATTAGTTTTAGAATTACCATCTAGTGGAAATTAGAGATCAATGTTGGGCTGATTTCAACATTAAACCTTACAAGGATGAGGTATTATGTGATGTGGTTAACATGTGTGTGAAGAAGTAAAGATGTCAACTAAGTGAGTTGTAGTGGTGTGAGGCCAGGTAGTCCTTGGAATAATTCTTCAGCTATAGAGAAAAGAATTGCATAGTCAATCTAGATTTGATATCAGTATCTCAACAAACTTATTCAGCATAGGGTAATCTAGGATGAGGACGAGGAAGATAATTTTGGACTTTAGCATGTCAAAAGTATTGAAGGTGTGTGTTGAAAAGCGTTCTTGCAAGGCAAGCATTGTAGGCAATGTTGAATGAAGAGGTCATGAGGTTGATGCAAGTGCTTGAAGATGCAAAGGGAGCTTGAGCAATAGATGGAGAGTTTCAACTCTTTGCAAAGGATCAACAAATCTTGAGAAGTAGTGTGACTTTGAAAACTCATTGTTTTGGAGCCAATTGTAATTTATTGTGATAATCAAACATGTGAGAATGCTACCCTTGTTGAGAGGGAGTCTTAGCACTTAGTTCTTCTTATTATGTACTAAAATGAATGTTTCTTTGTGAGAGAGAAATGTGAGATGAAATCCCTTATAATGCATTTTTCTCTTGGAGAGAGAAATGTGAGGTGAAAGCCCTTGTAATGCATTTTTATCTAAGATAAAGAAATGTGAGGTGAAATCCCTTATAATGCATTTTTTTCTGAGATAAAAAAAATTGAGGTGAAAACCTTTTCTTGTCTATGTGGTGGAGCTATTTCTCTTTCCATCCGAGTAGCCATAGTGGATGTCATGTTGAGAGCCTCCATGACAACATTAGGTTGAGTGACTCCATGATGAGAGATTGCGAGAGCCATAGTTGCAAAAGCTATCTGATATGCTTGTGATAGTTACATTGGTGTTTAGGTGACTTAAGACTATAAAGAGTCTATAATGTTTTCTATATGAAGAGTCACACCCTTTTGAAGACTATGAAGAGTCTTCAATATCAACAAAACAAAAGCCATATGCATATTGGTATGATGTTCATGAAAGAGTTTATTCTTATGTGATTTGGTAAACAAAGAGTCTTACCCTTGTTTGCATGCATGTACATTGAAGAGATTTTCTTGTGTGGCTTTTGGCATGCCAAAAGTCTTATGCTTGAATTATAGTTGGTCATTTGAGAGCCACCAATATGGTAACTATCGTGTGCATGGGTGTTGCATATTACATTTCTCAACAATTGCGGTGGTTGTTGAGGCATCGTATATGGTATTGTATGGATTCTATGTCTACAATGAATGATGCTTGATGTCGATTTCACATGATTATCCGTGTATATGTAGCTATCGCGCATAGTGCCTAGTCTAGTGTGAGTATTTTGTAGGTGATAATTGTGAGATTAGTATTGTGTGAATACATCCATTTTTTCTATGTGCTAAGGATATTGTCATTATTCTATGTAAGTCAATATTATTGTAAAGAGAAAGATAATATAACCTTCATAAAGGGGTGTGAAGTCTAACCATTTTGAACATTTGTATCCAAACTCAATTATTATTCAATAAAAGATTGTTTTGGCCTAGTTGGGTTCTTCTCCCTCAAGGAGAGTTTTTGATGCAGGAGCATCATGCATCATGAAAAAGGGAGTGTGATAAAAAATTATTTACCAAAAAAAAAAAACTAGAGGAGAGAAAGTGACAAAAATTAGAGGAAAATAAAATAAAAAAACAAAAAAAGGGAGAAAAAGGGGAAAGAAGAATTTCTACTTTCAAAGTGCATAGGTGGCATAAATAGAAAAATAAGAAAAATAGTTGTCATTCCATTTATTGAGGTGTGTAAGTGAAATTCTAGAAGTTTATGGACATTTCCTTAAATCATGTATTTAAAATTTGTTGGGACACATGGTAGTGCTTAGTTGTATTTGGGCGGGAATTAAATATTTGTTTTAAGGTAGTTGTATTTACCTTTTATCTCACATTGGTTGTGTTTGTAATATCTTGAGTGGTAAGTGCCTATTTAAGCATGGCTTATGATCATTTCTAATCGAGCTCTTCAAATATAAGCTCTTCAAGAATAAGCTCTTCAAGTGTAAGCTCTTGTAGTGAAGCTCTCAAGGTGTGATCTCTTCTTGTAAGAAAGCTTGTAGGTGAAAGTTCTCTTGATGGAAGCTCTTGGTGAAGCTCTTGGTGGGAATACTCTTCTTGTGGAAGCTCTTATTTGGGAGTTCTCTTATATTGAAGCATTTGTAAACTTCTTTTGGAAGAAGTCATATCTATGATATCATCTTGTTGATGTTGTAAGGATTTTTAAATATAATAAAAGCATGTTTTGAGAAGTATTTTATCATCTATTTGTCTCTATATTGTTGTGATTTCGTAAGGGTGGTGTGGCCCTTCATCAAATGGTATCAGAGCTGGAGTTCCTGAGAGTGTGGACAAATCGCCGAATGTGAGGCAGTTTGTACTAGGACCTTGAGTTGGGTAAAGTTTGTCAAGAAGGAGTTCTTGATTGTGTAGACCGATCGTCAATTGTGAGGCAGTTTGCACGAGGTGCTTGTGTTGCTTGAAATTGTCTTATGAAGACTTGATTATGGAGAAGAGAAAGAAGAAGATGACTTTTGTGATTGGATGGATCTTGAGGATTCCTAGATTTGAGAAAATTAGAACAAAAAATCAAGAGGCATTATGCATTGCATTCTTTGATTTACAGAAGCAAGTGAATGAATTAGAAGCTGAGTTACGGAAGAGAAGAGCACGTCACAAGAAAAGAGATGTTGACAATTCCTTGGATGCAGAAAAGAAAGAAGATCCAGTGGAGTATCACACATGTGGTACAAAAGAAGAGCAAGAGGATGAAGATACATATATTTGTGAACCTAAAGTTGAAGGAGATGAAAAGCATGAAGATGATAAGATTTGCGAACTTGAAGCAGACCAAGATTATTTGAAGATTGTAGTAATGGAGGAAGAGTATAGTGCTTAAGTTGGAGATCAAGCAAGTGAAGTAGTTACATGCATTTTTGATGACATGAAAGAGGCAAGAGAAAATGAATATGTCAAAGAGGTAAACTTCTATGAATTATGAGATGCTAAATTTGAGATGGATTTGAAAGAAAGTGATGATGGTTTACATGCTACTCTTGTTATTGATGTGTGGTATGCAAAGGAAGATCGGTATGGTGTTGTTGAGTTTATTATAGGGCATTAGATCCTACAAGATTTGAGGAGGATGAAAGTTATACTTGGACAGAGTTAATTGCAGAGGAGTATTTTCAATAGTAGACACTTGTTCCAGCTAGATGTCGGAAATGAATCAAGAAGGAAATATATCAACAATAGATACTTGTTCTAGCGAGGTGTTGGAAGAGAAGAAAAAAAAATGTCATTGTTAGTTGCTTCATTTTGCGAATTAATATTTATAATTTTTTTCCTACCATGGGTGTCTAATGCAGGAGCATCTTGCATTACGAAAAAGGGGGTGTGATCAAAATTATTAACACAAAAAACAAAAAAAGCTAGAGGAGAGAGAAAGTGACAAAAATTAGAGGAAAAATCAAATAAAAAAATAAAAAAAAGAAAAACGAGGGGAAAGATGAATTTCTATTTTCAAGGTGCATAGGTGGCGTAAATATAAGAAAAATAGTTGTCATTCTTTTTATCAAGGTGTGTAGGTGGAATTCTAGAAGTTTGTGGACATTTCCTTAAATCATGCATTTAATATTGGTTGGAACACATGGTGGTGCTTAGTTGTATTTGGGTGGGAATTAAATATTTGTTTTAAAGTAGTTGTATTTATTTTTTATCCCACATTGGTTGTGTTTGTAATATTTTGGGTGGTAAGTGCTTATTTAAGCAAGGCTTATGATCATTTGTAATCAAGCTCTTCAAGTGTAAGCTCTTGTAGTGAAGCTCTCAAGGTGTGATCTCTTCTTGTAAGAAAGCTTGTAGGTGAAAGTTCTTTTGGTGGAAGCTCTTGGTATGAAGACTGTTCTTGTGGAAGCTCTTATTTGAGAGTTCTCTTATATTGAAGCATTTGTAAACTTCTTTTGGAAGAAGTCATATCTATGATATCATCTTCTTGATGTTGTAAAGATTTTCCAGTATAACAAAAGCATGCTTTGCGAAGCATTTTGTCATCTCTTTGTCTCTATACTGTTGTGATTTCGTAAGGGTAGTGTGGCCCTTCTTCAATTTTATCCAAGGTGAACTTAGTGTTCTTGTGTTCATTTTATGATCTAATGTTTTATTTATATGGTATTAGTTCAAAATTTTAAAAAGGGTTGCAAAAGTAGAAAGGAAAGTTCTAAATTTTTGCCAGTTTATAATAAGCCTCAATTTTTTGAGCTCACAACACAAATTTGAGAGCCATAAATAACACATGCTCTTAAAAGGCAAAGTAAAAACCCAAGTTGACTAGGTACCCTGCAACAATTGAGGCAAGATATTACCATGACCACTGGCTATGCAACTATAAATTTCTTCAGAAATGCATGTATAAAAATTAACACAACAATAGAAGCAAAACCCCAAAACTGCAACATTATTTTTCTTGACATTTATAACTAAAAAACATGGTTCATTAAACCCCAATGACAAAACTATTAGTAAAGTTGAGATACAAGACATGAAATATGAATCAGTGTAACATAACTCATCGCGAGTCAAGTGAGTCACACGAGTCACCACCGACCTGTCGAGTTAGAATGACCCGTGACCCGTGAGCGGTGAGTTAGGTGATGTGACTCGCTTGACTCGCGAGTCATGAGCCACTTGCCCTGGCCGCGACAGCAGACACCCAGTTGGGTTAAAAAATGACATTTGTTAATATATTTTTTGTTCTATGTTATGTTTATAACCCTAAAAAGCCTTTCATAACACTCTATTGTGAGAAAAAGAAAGAGGGAGAGAGGAAGAAGAGAAATAGAGTGTCATTGTTTTGCAACCAATTGAAAGGAAAAGGAGAAAAACTTGTATTTGTGACATTGGCACTTGCATTTAGATCATCAAAGAGTTTATAGGAGCTCTTCTCAAAACTTCCCAAAGCATTTGAAAGAGGTAAGAGTTGATTTTTTTAATTTTGATGATTTTTTTCTCTATGCTTATGGGTTTTTTGGATGAATTTTTTTTTGTATGTTTATGAGTTTTCTTTTAACTTTAGATCTTCATAAAATACATTGCTTAAATGGTAATATTTGGTCTAAAATGTCTTATTGCAGCAACTTTTACATTTTTTCTTACTCATAATAGCTCTTGGGGGTAAAAAAACTCAAGCTCTCTAAAGACAATAAAAAAGATGAGTGTTGGAAGTACACCATAGACTTTCCGGGTAGAGCTAGAACTCAAACAAAATGTCTATTTTGTAAAACTGTTAATAGTGAGGGGATAAATAGATTGAAATATCATATTGTTGAGATACATGGTCATGATATTGAGCCTTGTAGAGCTGAAAAAAAAATGAACAAGAAAAGAAATTTAAAAAAAAAAATTAACAGAGTTAGCTTAGATTGGTTCCAATTCCCTTCCACGCTCATCTGAAAATGTTTCTGAGTTAGTAGGTTGTGTTGGGGAAGGTTCTTCCTTTCCCCCCTATCATCCTAGTGCTTCTGCTAGTGGTACTTCTTCTACATCTATTCCTTGCACTACTAGTGGTGCTACGACTGTTGCCCCTTCTAGTAGTATTGGCTTTACCTTTCGTCCTAGAGTCAAAAAATCTAAGTTGGACAATTTTTTTGTACCATGTTCCACTCCTGGTGCACAACCCTCACTTGAGAGCTTGGGCTAGAATAAAGAGATATATGAAGCTGGAATAAGAGCAATTTGCAAGTGTTAGTTTTTTTGCAACATTCCATTTATAGCAGCTAGGTACTTCATTTATATTTGATTGTTTTACGTTTGAAACTTTTCAATTTTAAAATTTAAATTGAATTTTATACTTTTAACTTGATGTTGAAAATTTGAAATATGCTAATTAAAATATTTTTATAAATGTAACAGGACTCCTTATTGGCAAGGGATGATTGATGCAGTTTCCATCTATGGTGTGAGGTTTAAAGCCCCCCACTACAAATGAGTTGAGTGGCACCCTCTTACTAGATATGGTTGAGGAGATGAAACTTGAGTTGGAGGACCATAAAAAGATTTGAAGCCAAAATGGGTGTACTATTATGACGGATGGATGGACAGATAGGAGGAATAGGACCCTCTTAAATTTTCTTGTTTCTAGCGGAGGTAATTCATCATCCTCTACTTCTTGAAGTCTAAAATTTAATGTATTATTGAATAACAAAAATTTTGTTTTATTGACTATTGATTTTTTATTCTTGAATGATAATTATTTTGTTTAATTTTCGCTTTCAAGATCCACCATGTTTTTGAGGTCTATAGATGCTTCCTCACATGTGAAAAATGCAAAATTCTTATGTGAGGCTATTGAGGAGGTCATAAGAGAGGTGGGAGAAGGGAATGTTGTCCAAGTGGTGACTGGTAATGTAGCGAATTATGTTGCTGCAAGTAAAATTTTAACTTCTAACTTTCTAAGTTATAAAAAAAATGTTTTAGTTTTTTATTAAATTTTGAAAATTAAAATTTGTTTAATACATCAAAAATTTTCATTGTTTACTAACTAATTTAAAATTGTTGCAGGAAAACTTTTGATGGAGAGACACCCAATAATCTTTTGGACTCCATGTGCGGCCCATTGCATTGACCTCATGTTAGAGGATATTGGCAAGCTTGAATGGGTGAAATCATATGTTGCTAAGGCCAAAAATCTTTGTAGGTTCATCTATAATCATGTCTTGGTCTTCGGCACTATGAGGCAATACATGAAGGGAAAGGAGTTGGCTCGTCCCGATATCACAAGATTGGCTCTAATTTTATCACACTAAAATCCTTGTTGAGTTCAAGGTTAGCTTTGAGGTGCATGTTTGTTGGTCCAGAATGGAGTTCCTCCTCCTTTGCCACCAGCCCTATAGAGATAGATGCAACAAAATGCATTTACGATGATGAAAGTTTTTGGGAGCCATGTTCGAAGATTGTGGAGGTCATTTAAATTTTAAAAGCTTAAGTCTTAAAATTTTATAAATTAATTTTTCGCATATATTTTTTTGTTTTATTTTCATTATGCAACTTTGCAAAGTTTCATCATTCACTAAATTGTGTTTTTGTTTAATTGTTTTGTAGATCACTAGGCCTCTTGTAGCCCTCTTACGAGTTGTTGATGGGGAGAAGCCCTCTATGGGCTACATGGGCTACATATATGAGGGCATGGATAGGGCCAAGGAGGCTATTAAGGTGAAATATGTAGGAGTTGAGGAAAACTATGGCCCTATTTGGGACATAATTGATAGGAGATGGCAAAATCAGCTTCATAAGCCCATCCATGCAGCAGCCTATTACCTCAATCCGGCATACCGTTTCCATGGAGATTTCAAGACAGATGAGGAGGTTCTTAATGGTCTATAACCTGTGATATCAAAGATGGCCACTAATGCCACAGATATATTGCTTGAGATGGATGCCTATAATAATGCATCAGGACCCATTTTTTCAAGTCAAATTTGCAAAGAAGGTCATACAAAATTGTAGCCACATAAAAATTGTAGCTTAAGCTTTATACAATCTAGTTTCTAAATTTCTAGCTTTAAACTTTAAAGTTCAAATTTTGAAATGAGACTAATATTTTTTTCTTTTCCTTTTTTCAAAATTTAGATAGATGGTGGCAAATGTTTGGGCCTTCAACCAAAAACTTTTAGCAAATCGCCATCCACATCATGAGGCAGCCAAGTAGCGCTTTTGGATGTGAGCACAACTGAAGCATGTTTGAGCGCATCCACTTGAAGAGGCGTAACAAATTGTCTTTGGAGAAAATGAATAGGCTAGTCTTTGTGCATTACAACCTGTGCATTAGGACCGGAGAGATTTTGGATAATGAAACCTCTTCGATTACTCTAGAGGAGGTTGATCCAGAGTCTGAGTGGATCACTGAGGCTACTGATCCTATTTTTGAAGTTGAGGACCTACACTGGGTTGACCAGGCAGATAGAGAGGGCCAGGCTAAGGCTGTGGCTATGGCAGCAAAGGACCAAAGAGCTCCAGTTGTTCCTAGTGGCACCTCATAGGCATTGGCAGAGCCAAAGACTACAGTTGATCCTAGTGGCACCTCACAGGCATTGGCAGAGCTAGAGACTACAGTTGATCCTAAAGGCACCTCATAGGCTGATGTTATGGCTAATTAGTCATCCAGGACCTACCTTAGACGCCTTACTAAGAGGCATTTTATAGATTATACTGAGCATGAGGTTGAGGTTGAGGTTGAGGATGAGGATGAAGATGACGATAACGATGATGATGAGGACTCCGACTAGGAGCCATAGCTATAGTCTTGTTTTAACTTTTTGTTTAACTTAACATATAATTAGAATTTGGAACATTTGATGATGACTATTAAATCTTGATGTGTTGGATTTCATAATACATATACATTTTGATGGGTTGAATGGATTTATCATTTTATATATGATTCTATGTTTTACTTTTATAATATTTCCTTCAGCTACTATTTTATTACTATTAATATAGTATTTAGCAATTTACCTATGTAGTATTGTACTTATGTAATCAATGTATGTTTGACTTTTAAGTATGTGCATTATGATCAAATTATCTTCTATTTAATGATGTTATTGTGTCTTTAAGCTTTATTCAGTAATGGGTGCATGGAATGTTCTTTAAATCCTAAAAAATCTCAAAATTTCGAGATTTTTTCACTTTGCCGAGTCACTGCCGAGTCACCACCGAGTCACTTCCAAGTCCGAGCCGGGTCACGAGTCAAATTACCCTTGTTGAGTCCAAGCCAGGTTCAAGTCACGTTACTTTGATATGAACTATGAAAAAATTCGTGTTTACATTCTTCTACAAAAATATACACTTAAGCTTGTGGAGGCTGATGGTTCATTGCACTTCTTGATGAAATGCATGCTTATTTCACTCATCTTTAGATTTATGAAGTAAATTGCATACATGTATTGGAAGTTAATGATAGTCCTTTATTATAGAGGTGAACCATTCTTGTATAACAGCAAGCCCAAATATACAGAAAACTCTATAAAATGTGACTGCTAAAAATGTGAGACAATAAAATGAGGAAAGAAAATCTATCTCATTTCACTTGCATGGATCATAAAAGTTTCTGTCAATCCACTCGGAAGGAATCTGCGATCTGCTTTAGACTTGAGAAATATTTCTTCCATTGAAGTCCTGAACAGACAAATGATCAACTTGTTATGAAATACTCTCAAAAAACAAAGGGATCAATTGAGATTCTCCCAACTTTGTTAAATTTAAAGTTATAAACTGCTTGCACTATACTCAGTAAACACAGTCTGAATGCAAAATAGATTGATTGATAAGAGTATCACCTGTTTGATATGCCCGTTATCACAATTTTTAGGCCTCCTAAAGGTAAAACTATGATAGCTAACCATGAAAGAGGTGGATAGCGAAGTTCTCACTTAACTAGTAACACACACCTTCAATAACAGAATGCATTTTAAATAAGTAAAAGGTATTGGCATTCATCATGTGGTGCAAGGGTCATCATTGTGTCAAGATATATGGGCTGGAGTTCTATACATATAGATACATGAGAGTAGGATGTATATGATGTTATTCTCTAGCTAACTTGCAGTGCTTGGATGGAATAGTCCCAATAGAAATTCTACTAGAGACCAAATGAACTTGTGAAATAAATTCTGTTCGGTTATCAGTTGACTCAATGTGGAAAAAGTTTACCTTCCTCCAATATTGTTAAATTAGTAGTTATATATTAGGGGGTTAAATGAATAATTATTGATCATTAATATCAAATTGAAAATAAGATTACAATATAGGTCTAAATCTTTTAGTGAGAAAGATGTTGGAGTGGTTCCTTAAAGAATATTCTCTAATGTAACCCTAACCTCAAGAATTTATCTCAAAGAATTGTTCATTAAAAAGGGATGTTTACAGAAAACCGCTCTAAAGAGAGAACTTAGAAGTCAGATATTTCTATTTCTATTTCTGAATTACTGAAACATGGCATATTGTCCCAGCACACCTCTTGTGAATATGATTTATGTAAATATTCTACAACATTTCTGTACAGATTTTGGAACTCAACAAGCTACGAAGTCCTAACTCTCTCTTTAGTGAACCAAAATAGTCAAATGAGACAGTTCTAAGGTGAACATTCCTATGATCAACACTACAGATCCATAACTGAATGATAAATTGCAATACAACTGTGCTTCCAGGAAAATCAAATTACATAAATGTCAAAGGGAAAAACCCATACCATTTCCACTGACAGTCATCAAATACAACCTGTTGCCAGCAGCAGTTGCACTGACCAATGCATGGGGTGCTTCCAGTTCATACCGGTAATATGTTTTACCAGAATGTTCCTCGACTTCTGCACTTTTCACCTTGCCTTCTACATTTTGTCCAATCAATTCTGGGCCAAATGCATATATAACTTTCTCAGGTGGCCCAATGTTTTCAATTTTAACATTCTCATCAGAATCTGCAGGAATATACAGGAAAAATTAGTTAATCAAATATACTGGTTCAAAAATCTTTACGTACAATACATAGACACTAGTGTCACGTGAAATAATGTAACACTCCTGGTATAGACCAGTGTCTTCCCATTTCACTAAAGATCTGTTTACCAAGCAGTTTCAAGCTTCCATCCACAATGGTAGTAAATACAACAATTTACACACAAAGCCCTCACAACATGTCACAGGATACAAATGATTAAGCATCACGAGCTATGATAAATAGAACAGGTATTATAAGCAATTCTAGTAATTACACTAGCTATTCAAAAGCTTTGCATAATTTCACAACAGCAATGTCTCAATCAAATCTCAAGCTCCCTTAATCAGCATTAATTCGGGTCATTTAAAATGATTGAAAAAACTGATCTACAGATCTACCCTTGCAGTGCCATCTTTCTCACAAAATTTATCACTGCCATTATTCTACATCAAATAGAGATCCCAGATGAATCAACATGATGAGCTATAATTTCAAGCCTTCCTTCTCCTTGGCAGTCTTCTCTGCTCCACTCTCTTCCCTATTATATAGTAACTGCCATACAATGCCAATTCTAGACTTAAACAAATAATAATGACAAGGATTAGCTGCATTGACCAATCCACTCATCTATGTCATTACTGACAAAGAGAAATATTAGAATAAAATTTACATAGTTATTTACTAAATGGGCAATAATGTAATATAAAGTCTAGTTAGATTAGTCTATTGATTGTTTCTTTAGGAATCATTGTCATTGTAATTGCCTATATATGTATATTTCATTCTTTGATGAGAGAAGCAATTATCACTGGGTAACATCATATCAAAGCGGGTTTCTATTTTTTAAAGTTACGAGGTAAAATTTGTGGACTTTTCTGATGCTATAATTCAAAGTTCTTTTGTGTGAATTTACATGGTTGTAGATCTCTGAAAGGTATCTGGAGTCTTCTATCAGCATTTCCCCTACTAGTTTCTCGAGTCGTGCCTGTTCAGGTTCACATTTCCTCTAAAAATTGAACCTTTTAACTATATTATCGCTATAAGAAATGCTGAAGACAAATTACATACATTTAAGGTACAAATCAGAAACAGAAATAACGTTGCTCTATGCAATATTGAATGTACTTTCATACTTCTATATACAAATCTAGAAATAGCAATAACATCCCTGTAAGCAATAGTGAATGTATTTGCATATTTAGAAAGATGATCAGGAGCAGCAAGAGACCTCATAGCTATAAGTGATAGAAGCAGATTAAAGCATACTTCTCATGCCATATCAGAAATAGCTATCAATAACATTGATTGCACAATTCATATTGTTTGCAGCAGTGCAGATCTGATATATAGATCAAAGATCATCCTTGTATACATCAAACTGATATACCAGAGTTAGCAGTGATACTTTCTCTTATATATTATATAACATCATATTACAAGTGGTTTCATAATCTATCATTCTTGCAATTAAGTAACATTAATTACCATCATGCAGTTACAGACATTTTCAAAATAAGGCTAATTGTTCTATTCATGGATGGACTAATGGATCCATTGAGAGAATGAGCAAAGGCTGTCAACTGTAACACATTGCAAGAAGCCATCAAGAAATCTAGGGATATGTATTCAGGGACAATGGAAAACAAAGCTCCATCCAAACCCAAGGATCAAACTAATCCAGCCTTTTCAAGAGCTATGCCACCAGGGAACAATTTGAACATAGAGACCTGGCACGACTTGAGAAGAAGACGATTCAGAGTAGCCTCAATTGACATGGCTCACGAACAATGGCGAGGAGGTTGGCAACCCAAGATTACAAGAGTAAAGATAATAGAAATGCTACTGTATGTAAAGATAAAACGACATACAGTTATTTAAAGTTAAACATAGAATACTAACAACCTTCGAGGATTATGAAACTTTCCCTCAGGCATTTTGATTTATGGCCCTCCATTCTTGGAGCAGCCTTATCATATAAAAATTTGACAGTTTAATAAATGGGCTCAGTTACCAGGTTCTGCTGTTTAGGCCTGGGTCCTGGTACTAGTAAAGTTCTGATACTGGTTCTTCCGGGGTACTTCATGGGTTCTCTGTGGGTCCTCCTGTTAAGGATCCACAGTGAACCTGGGCACCCAGGAAGTACCCCAGGGTGTTAGGTCGGTTTATGTCTGTATTTCTGACGTGTTCATCAGCATGCTCTTTGTATCAGCTTTAGATAATACCTTGCAACAGCTTGGTAATATTATTCAATTCAAAATTGGCCTATGTAATGCCCTTAGTTTATGACAATAGTGAACAGCAATCTACTGTGATTCATTTGAAGGTCGGATTGATTATTTTTATTTGTAGATATGAGTACATTACTGTTGACAGATTTGTAAAAGCCAACCCATAGTTATGTTTGTTGATCATGTTCGGATTGATGTCAATTTGTATTGCATGTAATCTGAAAATTTATCAGTAATATAATTATTTATTTATAATTTTTATTGGCCATTATTGATTTATGAGTATCACTCTTCTTTTTAAATTTTTAACTTTGATGTTTGAACATACATACATACATACATATACAGATGAACCCGACTCCGTGAAGGGAGAAAATTTGTTGTACCCACGTACCTGAACCCCGTATCTGTACCCTAACCAGAACCCGAATTGGCAACTTAGTAAATGGGTATGGCCCCCCAAAAAAATTATGTAGCAAAAAAAAACTTGCCTCCCAAAAAATCCATCTCAGAAATGCATCCCTCCCTTCCCTGCCTTCCCCATCCCAGATACTTGATATCAATTTCTGAAAGTGATCACTTCAAGGAAAAAACACTCTAAACTAAATACAGACAGTGATGTTATTCCCAAAGGTTCAGTGTGTCTATTTCCAAAGATCTTTCCAGATAACGAGACTGTAAAGAGTGGGAATGGAAAACAATGACTAATGATGCATAAGTAATAATACCTGCAAATCTCAGAACAGGTGCAACAACAACACTTGCATTTCCTTCTTTTTTGTTTGCAAACCTTAAATCAATCTCTGTGCCACCAAGATCTGCAATTGAAACAGGAACCTGTAATACATTATGGTTTAGCGTAGCATGTCCAGAACTTCAAGAAACTCTTCAGTTGTAAAGTAACATCATAAACAGTTTGAAAACAAGTACTATAAACTGCTACAAGTATCCAAGGAAAAGAAATTGCTCTCAGAATGATGCTCATATAATCATTCAAATTATATACTATAATTTAGATACACAGTGGAATTACCTCCTCCCAATCTGGAGGAACTGTAAACGCATATGGAATTATTGGACTCCAGCCAACACCATGACCTCCTGACTTTGCCTCTGGTCTATGATATGTCCTCATGCCTGTTCAGTGTTCAGTAATACCCATCTTTCTTTTAGAAAGAACAATCAACCCAAGAAAAAATGGATGCTTCATTAAAAAATCTGACTACGGTTATACTTAATCAAAACCCTTGCTCTTAGGCATCTATCAGGAATGTGACTCTTTTCTTGTTCAACTTCGAACTTATTTTCCATACTGGCTGAACTCACTTAGTTAGCTACTCCATAAAATCTACTCTGTAGGATTATTGTTTTTTTTTCATTAGTTATATGCAAGATGACTATAAAAGAACAAGCTGATGCCTGCAAGATTTTATCAGCTTACTGTAATTACAATTCTTGGACTATTCTCTCATTTGCATCATCTAATGAAAATAAAAGAGTTCCACACTCAATATGTGTCATGACATACAAAACAAAATATATGTGTAAAGATGCACATCTTCATCTATAGATTATTGTATGCATGTTTCTATGTGCAGGCCTACAACAGAAGCATATTATGTGGAATAGCGGCATATACAGTTTGGGAAAATGTTGAGAGCCTGTATTATAGGAACAAATCCAGCTAGGTTAGGCATCTAATGAAAGTTCTCCCGGCTCTGTTATGTGATTATGAGTTTTAATATCCTCTGATGCAGCCAGAGTCAAAAGTACATTATGCTGAGAATAAGGATGCACTTTACTTAAAGTGGATTATTAAAGAAGACTTAGAGTGTTACTTCTACTTAGACTAAATTATTAAAGAAGATTTGGAGTTCTAATATGCTTGAACAATGGTTACCATGGAATATCAATAAAACATAAAAAAACCTTTTGGGCCATGGCGAGTGGGAAAAGAGAGTTATTTCAACTTTATTTCATTTGAAATAATAAAAAACAGCTTTTTCCCTCTATTTTTCTTAAATCTGATTTATTATTTTTATTTATCAAGACAATCCTAATAGCAAGTATTGCTAAAATGATTAAAAAAAGACATATATGTTTCCCATTCATTCTCTGGGCATCTTATGCATTATTTAAGTTTATTTTGTGTATTTGTGTAATTATGTTATTTGACTAGTTTTTGCCAGGTCCCAAGTACAAGACAAAATTTTGGGCTACTAAGGATTTGCTGAGTTCAGATTTTTAGATTATGATAAAAAGAATACTCTTTCAAAAAATGACCAAGATTTTTGATTGAATATTAAAACCTGCTTGTCGGGCTAAATTTTAGTGCCATGTCACAGCTGACTCGTTGGGACAATTAGTATTTTATTTTGCAATTCAAAATATATGTGGACAAGTCAGCCTTGGGAGAAGGAAGTCTGTCTTTCCCTTCTAAGAGGCCTATTTAAGCCAGGTATCCTTGACTTTTTTCCTCATTTCTTTATTCAATTGAGGGTCTTCAATTCCGAATTCATTTAATGTCTCGACTCTTAAGACACCTCCAAAATCTCTATTTATTGAACTTTGGAAAATATATTGCTTTCTTGCTTTGAGGAGATGCTTATTGATCTAATGAAAAATGATTGATGATTTTAGTAAAATAGTGTCAGTGACAAGCATTAGAGCACTGCTTCAAAGGTTACAATGCTTTATAGAAGCTACTACAAACTCAAGAAGTGACAATTGCATGACAAAGGAGTGTCCCATGATTTTGGAGACATGGTCAGGCCAAGTTCTGAAATTTTCACACTGTGGAAGCCTCCAAAGAAGGTTGGGCCACTTTTGTCATCCCAAGCTAGGGATTTTTTGCATGAGGAGAGTGTTAGAAAGTAAAGTCCACCAAGATAATTGAGAGAGCGGGGGAGTGTGGGGTGAATCAGTTATCCAACTATTAAAACATTTATCAACCTTATTAATCCTTAACCATGTGAGCAATATAATCGGCAACCATAAGCATATACACATACACAATAACACTAGATATGTTAACTAGGGAAACCCTTGATCAGAGGGAAAACCCCAATGGGGATGGTACCCACAAAATGATGTACTAATATGAAAATCCCTTGTAAGAGGATGGACTCTATTAGGAGCCAATGAAATACATTCAGTACATATCAGTCCCTATTAGGAGACTTTGAATCCCTGTTAGGAGTTGTGCCAACCTGTTATGAGTTGTTGAAGGCAAAAGGACCCATTGTCCAAACAACTTCAAGGTAAGACCACCAAACTCATTCTCCAACTGGCCTCTATATTATTCCTTGCAAAATAATAGAAATGAAATAACCTCAGCTCCTTCTTTGTGCTCTTGATCGGACCAAACCTCTTCTGATCTCAATACCAAATCACCAATTTCGCATCCAATAATCCCTTGGATCGCTTTCACGCATTTATCAAATACTTTGCTCTTGCTCGCTTGATCTCAATACCAACGCATACTTGATTCTATTACAAACAAGGAAAATAACCTTCCTTTATATCATGTCCTTAAAACAATTCTTTGAGTTGTCCTTGAGGTTTTCCCAATTAATTATAATAGGACCTCATTACGATATTACAATTACACAACACTGTTGGCTTACAGTAGATACAACTTCTCACACTTGCAACCTCTGACTTTGCGCACTCACTAATGTCATCATCAAGCTGACTTCTGTCACTGTCTAACTTCACTTATCACGATTCTATCTCTGTTAGGAGATACAATTCAAGCCTTAAAAAGAGGTACTTGGTTTGCACACTGTCATTTGAAATTCATAAATATCTCACATGTCTTCAACTCTCTGTACGCGCACTTGTCCACTTCATCAGGATACAATGTAGAATATTTTCGCAACTGTGCATGACCTAATCATCAATATGCAATCTGTACGACCTCGTTCTCTGTCTGTTGCTTTGCCAGTCTTCACAGAAACAATACTATGTTGACATCAATGAAAAACATAGTCATGAACGCAACATCTCAATCATGCTATCCATCTATCCAATGCTTAGGATACTCCCCCAAAGGAATACCATCAGCATTCATGCTAACAGAGAGAAGCTTAACAAACCAAATGTTGTCTAAGCATTGAATTTTCAAGATATAACAACTCAAAGGTGTTTCTCTCAAAAAGTCAAGGAGGATTGGAAACTAGACACTTGATGTAATGAAGTTTTTTGAAATTCAATTATTTTACTTATCAGTTTTAGGAGAGGAGCTTTACAAGTTTTTTTGATAACAAGAAAATAAGGTTGCTTTTTTATATTGTTAGAAAGATATTTTTGAGATCTACCATATGCAAAAGAGAAAGAACCTTTTTGTTGTAGAAGCAGATTGTGTAAATAAGAGGGAGAAGGGGTTTAGCAACATTTACCAAGGAAGAGAAACAATGTTTTGGAAATTGCAAGAAAAGCAGATTGTGTGAGTAAGATGTAGAAGGGTTTGCTTGCTCAACCCTAAGTGGGACCAACTATCAAGCTTGGGCTCGAGGGATTAAGTTTTTCTTGATGGCAGAAGGTTTATGGAGAACTCTAGATGTAAACAAAGTTGACCCAAATGATGAACGAAAAGTTTTGGAATACATCAAGTGGAAGCACGAAGCTAGGGTGATGATTGTAAGGAATTTGGTGGTTGAGCTTCAATTCTAGGTGGTGAACAAGAAGTGTCCAAGGGACATGTGAGATATATAAGGGAAGATTTCCAATGCACCTAATGGATGCCAAGCCTACAAGCTTGGAATCAAGTCAATTGAACTTGATCCTAGAGAGATTAATAAAACTGAGAATCATTTGTCAATGATCAAAGACATTTAGTGTTTGTAAGGTGAATGCAGAGAGAAATGTTAAAATAAGGATTAGCAACTAATAGACATTGTGATAGAAAGTCTCAAATCACCCTATGAGTCTTTTCTCTCTTCCTTAATTTCAAACAAAATGATGTTCAAATCTTGATGTGAGTGGGTTCTTGGTTTTGGTTGTACACATTATATGTCTGATAACGTTTCTCTTTTCTCATTAGCTCCCCAAAGTAGAATAAGGTTTTCCTTGCAAATTCTAAAGATGTGAGGCATGACATTCATCCAGCTCTTGATTTAGGGATGAATATGCTATTTGTATATCCAATCACAAGAAGGCAATAAGATAGAGGTTCTATCAAGACAAATTTGTAGTGAAATCATGATTAGCAGATGCTTAGACAAGAAGGATAGTCTAATTAGATCAAAGATTTGGTTAGGGGGCTTCTGCAAGAGTTTCAAAAGCAAGCAAAGATAACCACCCATAACATAAGAGGCTTCAACATCTCAATTTTTAGAGTACATAACTGATGTGATGACTAAAAGTTATCGAAGGGCTTCCATTAGTAAAGGGATGATCAGGTGTATGTAAAGGATGTACTGCGAAACATTGCAGTCATATTTTCCCCAAAAGAAAGGCTTGGAGAGCTCCCAATCCATCATATCTTATTCATTCTTATCATGCTACATGAGAGAACATTCACCATCTAGAAACATGTACATTCATAGATTTACTGATGATTATGCCTATACTTAGATAAAGAGACATATGTGACAATCTACCGAATTTCCTCCAACCTAGAACTAATGAAACTAGAGAACTGTGATAAAGTATCATCCTTAATCACTGCCTTGAACTCCTAATTTAACTTTAATTATATCTCATTTACTTAGGAAATTGGTGCCCTTCATAAAAATTTTAATGTAATTTTTCATTAACTTCCTCTATGGAATGCTAGCACCATATTTGGTGTCATCTTTATTAAAATTGTCTAAGTTATACATTAAGGGGCCACAACCACAGCTTAATACAGGTTGTGATCTAATTATCTGGCAGATGCATGAGATGTTATCTTCTCTCTCTGGCATATGCATAGGCTTGTAACCAAAAAATCTAACCTTCAATAACTCTTGGACATGCATTAGGCTGCAACACCAAATCCCAATCTCCGATGGCTCTCTGGTATGCGTCAGGTTACAACCTGATCCCCGATGCCCATCGGTGCTCTTGCATGCATCAGAGAGAAACCCCACCCTGGACCTCCAGAAACTCCTAGGCACAGATCACCTTGGACAAGAAAACCTGTATTAATTGTTCTTAAAAGGGACATGACTGTGCAATAACTTTTGGTGCAAAGGACCATTGAGGAGCTTTTTAATTGAACTGCAAGGTTTGAAAATATCCACCCAACAAGCATCCTTGAAAACTAAATCAAACAACCCAAAAATAATATTTTTCTCAAAACAAAGTCCATAACCCAAAAGGTATGTTAATATGTTTCATAATCCAAAAACTACATTCTTTATATACTTAATGTTAGAAGCAAGGTTGAGATACCTTTCCTAATACATATCTTGTGCATCTCTTATTATGTAAATGCATATTCAGAAATATGTCGCTATGTGTCATAAGCGTTTTGGAAAGGCCTTGACATTTGCACTTAATGTGACAATCTAGAGCCAATATTTACCAATAAAAAAGAATAAAACAATCACAGAGCGAAAACAGCATATAGAAGTGCAAGTCTTGAGCATTTTGTAATTTAGCCTTTTTCCTGAAGCAAACTTCAATTGCTACATGATTTTTCTGAGATTCAAGATTGCTGGATTTTTCCTCAGGAAGAAAGGGTCTGCTTCTTAAGCAAGATTGTTTGGTTGTATCTAATGTTTTATTTTTTGTATGCTTCTGCTTTGTGATATTGCTATCAGGATTTAACTGTGTAGTTTTTGAGTCAAACTCTGTTTTTGTCTCTGCTTTGTTAATGTAATAGATAAGCAATTGAGATTAACTGAGATTTATGGTTGTGAGTGTGTATAATTAGTTATATTGACAGAGAGATTTCATAGTTCTTTCCTCTCATCTCCTACTCCCTAGTTTGGGATTGCATTCATTATGGTTACATTTAGTCCAAGAACCTATAATTCAGTTGCATATATATTGCCACGACAGGTCATAAGATTATAACCCTCATTGGACAAGGGTATAGTTTAACCTTACAATATCAAAGACACCCGCAAGCCACTGATTCAAGTTCATTGTCCTCCCCGCCACACTAAGAAGATTCATATAGCCAGCAATGACATGGCCAGTTTGTGGACCAAGAAATATGGCGCACGACAATAAAGGCAGCTCATAACCTCACCTAAGATTTACCAACCGTGAAAAGAGCCTATAATTCCCCATAATGATTAGCTGCTCCATAACCCTGGCAGTTCACCAATATGTGGGCTATTAAGCGTTGAATTATGTTAAAGCATAACTAATCTTGTACTACACATATAGAGAGGTACCTCATAATCTTACCCAAGATTTACTAGGAAGCCATAATTTCAATCAATGATAAAGACTGATAATTCTAGCAATCTGCGGTTAGTTTATGCACAAACATGGAAAAATTCATGAATTATCAGGATTGCACGCACAGAGCATAAAAGCTGGCAAAGAAATTGCCCGGGATTCCCAAAACCATGAAAAACAATGTTTTTCACAAATGATTGACTTACACTAGAAACCAATTTAGGTGTATATCGGAAGAGAATTAACTGCTCAACTGTTCGTATGTATCCGCATCTTAAATTGATGTTTATAAGATTTGTCACTTTTAAGTATTTCAGGGGAAACGATTTGTTGAGATATATCCCACGTATAGCTTCAACAGGCGAAATTATGGTCAAGGTCTTCCTTACCATTTTCATCTGGTGGGGATATGCCCGGAACCCTTCCCGCCAACTGCAATTGTTTCACTGCCAATGCCTTATCGGAGAATCCCACCATGCCAGCCAACATTGGAGAACCCAACATGACTGCAACTCTCCTGCTAATCTTCAATCCATCTTTTTCATTTTCCTCCTCCACCGAAACTAAACGGGAAGCCTGCACAACATTTGACCTGTAATTTTTAGAACACGTGGTTGATATTTTGATAGTGTAAGGAGATGGAAAACCAATCCTGCAGCCAGAAATTAAAGCTTGTCGACGCAGAGTTAACTGCTGGTTTGTCGGGCTACCAGACCATAATGTTGCGCCCAAAATTTTGATTGCATCGTTACAACCTGCAAGGACTATCATTGTGGAAATCCTCGATTAATGATTTTAAGCAAATGAAAAGTCGCCCATTAATAAGAGCATTGGAAGGATGCACATCTCGGCGTTGATTATTGTCACGATGATTTATCAAATTTCTAGAAACTTGTCGAAGAGTATTCGAATTTTATATGGATGGCATGCATTTTCTGCATTTTCCAAGAGTGGAAGAAAATGAATGATTGTGAGGGAATGAAGCAGGGTGTTAGGATAAACGAAATGCCACATGTCGAAACATCAGAGATATTGAAGTTGCTTGAGATACAGTTTGATGCTGACTAGGCATCTGAAAACAGAAAGTAGCAAATATGTTTTTTATATGATTTTTTTTCGTTTTAAAGCTATTGATGGAATTTACGGGTGAGTGCTAGACTGCTAGGGGAAAGAAATTACGGTGTTATTGTTATTATTACTTCCTTGCCGACGCACGCATCGGTTAGATGCAAATAACTTTTTCATCTGACCAATAATGGGTAAATTTTTTTTTTTCTCATACATTACCACTACTAGCTATTTTCCTTACCAAGTTCAAATATATATATTTTAATCAAATATAGAATTAAATGTTATATCTTTGTATTTGAATTTCTTATTTTTTTAAAATTTTGATTTTTTTAATAAAAGTACTTAAATTATTACTATTCTTTTACTTTTATAAAAATATATTAAACAATATTATTTTTTAATTATATTTTATAATAGTATTTATAATATGTATAATTGATAAGTGTTACAATTTAAAAATTATATCATTTATTATTATTATTATTTATTTAAACAATTTATCATTTAGTTTAAATATATTTAAAGCTTAAATATATATTTTAATATTACATTAATAGTTATATTTTATATAAAAAAATACTAAAAGAAATAACCACAAAAAAAGTTCAATTCTAAAAGATATATAAATTATTATTAAGTTTTTATAAATTATGTATTAAAATTAAATAGTTATATTCTATTTCTTATTTATTAACATCAAATTTATATGTATTACATCTATTTATTATTTACAAATGTACATATTAAATTATATACATATTATTTCATAATTAAAAATTTAATTATTTTATGAAAAAATATAAGCCATCCTATCAGATCACAAGTGCATTTATAAGCAAAAATTAATGCATTCATAATGCTAATTTAGAACTATTTAACCTTATTCTGACTCACCTACACCTCTACAACCATTATGCATTATGCAGGAGTTGCAACGCATGTGTCTCTTGTTTTAATAAATACGGGTGAGTGCTAGGGGAAAGAAATTAGGGTGTTATTGTTTTGATAAATAGTCTCTTTCCTTATAAGTAGGAGATAGCAATATCACACAATTAAATCATGATTGCAATATCACAGTCTCTTTCTTATTAATAAAAATATTAAAGTTACATTTAAAAAAAAAAAAAGGTGGGGTTGGGGATATAGGGATTATTCTACGAGAGTCTACACAAAAAAAGTTGGAAAGCTAAAAGTTACCCATAAGAAAAAACATATAAATTACCCTCAGATAGCTAATACAGTGCCAACCAAGGAAGGTGGTTCATGGCAGCCATCCAAGCCCATACATCAGCGGGGTTGGTGGGTGGCTTAGGATGAGCCCACCTGTCTTCAACAACATCTTTATGTTTATCTTCTTCTCCCTCTACTTTGGGAGGAAAATCATTGAGTCCAAGTGGGGGATTGACCATTTCGGGTAATGGTTGGAGGAAGGCCAACTAGAGACAATAGGAGCAATAGGAGGAGCAACTTGGGACCAATCAGAACCTCGTCATAGCACGACGATGACAATCCCCAAAGGCACCACTAGGGGAGCGACAAGAAGCTTGAGAGTGAGGCATCCGTGAGTGGCAAGTAGAGGAACTATGACCCTCATGACGATCACGTGACAGAGTCTGGTCCATAGAAGCAAAAGCTAACAGAACCTGAGCAACCATACACGACATTTTGCCCCAATGATTGAGCAACTCTCAGAGGTGGGCCACCTCAAGGACCAGCTTTTTGGCTTGTACTTGTATCTGCATCATTACATTGTTACACATGCAAGCTTTAGTGTACATAGAAACATTTATATCTAGAAAGCTTCACTAAAAACAACAACACTTTTATCCTTCCAAAGAGTGAACATAATCTCCATCCTTAAAGCATGCCAAATATGGATATACTTGAAGGGAATTATGGGAGAATCGCCCAAAAAGATCATAGGGTTATTGTTAATCATGTATGCTAGAAATTGAAACAAAAGTATGAATTGTAGCAATTTTTTTAGCTATCTTTTTATGCAACTGAATTGCTTAAATTTAAGGTTTAGGCTTTTAGGTATTAATGATGCATATTGTAGGAGTTGTTATGTGTAGATGGGTCAAAAAGTGGTAATTTTTCTAAGTGTTAACTGATACATGACCCCATTGCACCAATAATTGTCCACTCAAGATCATCATACTTATGGACAAATGTTCTAGTAATTGGGTGAGAAAAAATATAAATTAGAGCAACCATAAAATAGAGGGAAAAAATGCATATAGCTCAACTTATTACTAGTTTCCATTATTTGAGGTATGAAAGGTCAATGGATGATATTTAAGAAAGAAAAAAAAATAAGAGGTGTGTTTATTTTGCAATATGAGAATCATAAAGACAAAGTGGCAATTTATCATGGCTTAGAGTCTAGCATATAATGACATTCATTTCAGATGTGTGGATATTTTAGAAGTAGACAATTGGAGTTATATAACTGATGAAACAAAACTAGACAAAACAAGAGATCTAATGATCAAAATTCATTGACGAAGAGTAGATTTAAAATAAGATATTACAAATTATTTAAGGTTCTTGACATTATATTTTGGGGTGTGTGTTATTTGGGCAATCATGTAGTCTGCCTTGGCCTTGTGCACGCTATTAAAATCATTCATTTTTTCATCCATTCATTTTTTTATCAATGTTGTGTGGGTTGTTGAGTTGTTATAGTCAGTTGTTCTACCATCGCAACAATTTGGTTTCCTTGTATTATGCATTTTTTATTTTGCTTTATTCAATTTAAAGATTGTGAAGGTGCACTATGCACATTTATAGATTTTCTTTTGTAATTTTGTCATATGTGCATTTTGATAGACAATATAGAAATTAAGTAGTTTTTATAAGATTTTTTTAATCTATAAAGTTATTTTAGATATTAGATAGGGGGGCATGAGTTTCAAATGAACCTCTTTGCTAAAAGTGTTTATTCAATTTCAATTAATAGATATAAAATTTGAAGTATCTAGATATCATCATATTTGAATAAAATTATTTAAATATTATTTGATTATATTTTTTATTTTAAAATATATTTTATTGTTAAAATACTATTTATAAAAATTAGATATATCTAGGAGGCTTTTCCAACATAAAGGTAAAACTATTTTAAAATAACAACTAATTACAATGTAAATTTTTTAGTCTTAAAAAGACTCCTAGCATATTGATTCCAAAAGTCTTAGAAAATTCAAATAAACCAAAAACTGATAATTATAACAAGAGGAGGAACCCTCTAAACCCCATATACAAATTTTGAGCCTTTGTGATCTTGAAGATTGTTCATGTTGCGAGTCTCATAAGTAATATTTACTTAAGATTTAAAAAAATGTAAAACAAAGGAAAAGCCAATTAACAAAAGGAATAATACGAATGGTAGAAAAGATTCCCCAACAACCAAAACTTCCATGACAAGCACCCTTGCAAAATCAACAATCTAAAGAAGCATTGTAGTAAACATGCACAAAATGCTTAAATGTATTGTTTAAATCCGAGATAGGCTAATCTTGACCACTTCTAGTATCTAACTTGGTATTATTCTAGTTGGAAGGTGGTTTAGCCAAAAGATCAACAAATTTTTTTTCTTCTTACTTGCATTCAACTACCACTACTAAAAGGAAGATGAAGACTTATTATTAAAATGATCAAACAATTTTTTTAGTACAACTTCATAATTTTGTGTGAGAAAAATGACTTAGCTCGACAACTAAAAGAGCTTGAAGAATGACTATAATCTCAACAAAGTTATTGTAATCAACACTAGAACTACAAACAAATCATGAATTTATAGTCATGATAAACACCACCTATGCCAACATTTTTAGGATTTCCTTTTCAATCTTCATCAATATTAAATTTATCAAATCTCAATAGAGGATGTAGCCATTTAGTAATTTGAGCATCATGAGGATTTTTTAAATAAGTATATTAAGGAGAAGTCATTGAAAAACTAAGTATTCTCAATATTGGCAATTCCCATAGAACAAACTTAATAATCTTGGATTTAAACTTGATGTGTCTCTTTTAGATTCATAATTATTCTACTCCAAACTTGACATACATGTCAGGAAGTGTTGGATACTGTTAGCCCCAACTGCTAATGTTGTAAATGTATGTGGAGAGTCACATAAGTTATTATGTTGTCATTGATGTCAAGCCTTAGTTCATTCGATATTATGCTAATTCAGTTAGTGTCATATCATTTCATTGATGAAGAGGATTTGAAGAAAGTATGTTGATATGAGTATGCTATTCAATGGAACCTTGAATGAATTGGACTATGACAGTATAATGCTGGTTTAATTGTCTTACATGATTTTATGAATTGTTGAGATCATGTATGAGGAAGACATTTTGCTAGGTGAATAGAGCAATTACAACTATAACCAAGAATTACAATTATAATCGAGCTACTACACTTGTTACCCTGAGAAAAGTTAATGTTAATCAAGCATAGTATTTCCTGAGCAAGATCTAGTGTTAACCGAGCATGGAAAAGAACTAAAAGGATAAGATGGAGTCCAAGCCGATTTTTAATGAAAATAAGGAAAGTTCAAGAAGCATAAAGGATAATGATGAAGTTAGCTATGAAACCAATGGTTGTAATAACTCAAAGATGATCATATGGAAGAAATTTTCTATTTTTCAGATTGAGCACAAACTTGAGGTAGAACAATATTTGACGAGTGACAGATATATTGAACCCAACCAAAATGAAGATCTAATATATATGTTTAAGAGGCAAAATGGATGGATTGGATTAAGAGTTGAAGTAGGAAGATTAATATTTAAGGGATAAGCACAAAGCTCATTATTTTTTATGCTTGAAGAAGAAGAAGAAGGAAGGTGAAGACAAGTATAACCGAGTGAACTACATTGTAAAGATCAAGCAAAAGGAAGTGTTAAGTTGAGTTGTGAAGTGAGTGGATCAAAATAGATATGAGATAAGAAGGAAGTATATGAGTAGAACATGGTTATGAACAAGTAAGGTAATGCTAAACCTAATAGATCAATTCACTATTACTTTCTTACCATTGTAGTAGATAAATTCTCTTAACTGAGTGTACCTACCAATCTATGAAATCCTATATGGTAACATTCAATAGTAATGTTTGTAAATCCTTCAAAGTAGGTAACTCTTTAGAAATATCAAGGAGTGATAAGGTCTAAATGATCTTTGGTGTATATCCTCTAACAAGACCACATGTAATAATGCATATGTAAACCTTTAACAAGGTTGGCTCCTAATAGAGTTTACTTCATAAAAGTGAAAATTTTAGGTTGTTGGTTACCGGGTAGTTCCATGTTAAATATTTGTGTCAATATGTGTGAGTGATTTTGACATTGTATATTTATTTCATGTTTTACACTTATTGTTGCAAGTCAATATACACTACAAGTTATTTTTGTTATTCAGTCTTAACTGGTAAATATATTTGATACTCGGTATATGCTAAGATATCAAGTAAAAAAGTTCAAAGTATTGATTGATTTAGTTTATATTATGAAGATTGATATGATCATTGAGCTAATGATTTTAAAGTTTAAAGTGTTAATATTGCAAAAAAGAATTACAATGGACCTAAGAGATAACTGATCAACCCCTCCCTTCTCTATTATATAAGTCTAACAATTGGTGTAAGAGAACAATGCTTAAAAGACAAAATTTAAATGGACTTAAGCTAAAGATATGAAGATGTATAAGAGAGATGTACCAAATCTGATCAAGGAGAACTTTTAATCATGGAAGAAAATAATAAGACTAAATTTATTTGGAGTTGGAGCTAATGCTCTACATTGGCTAGACCATGAATATGTTGCCCCTACAGGTCCTATGATTGTGGATGAAATCAACTAGATGAGAGAGCATAATAGTTTGATGATTGAGATTGCATTTGCCTTGAATGATTTAAAATTTGATGATATTAAGGACTATACTAATGAAAAAGAGATGTGGGACAAGTTGTCACTTGTACATGGTGGAGATAAGAATGTATTGAGAGCTAAATAAGAAAGTATGACATGAAAATATGATGACATGAGAATGAAGGAAGGTGAAATTGTTGTGTAGTATGTGAACCAAATCAAAGAAGTTGTGAGTGCAATTAAAGTTGTTAGGGGAGTCATCAATAATATATAATTTGTAAGTAAATTTCTTAGAACACTCTTATCTATCTATGTTATCAAAGTATTTGCAATTCAAGAAGTCAAAGATATTCCTAGTAATGATCTTACTCTTGATGGTTTAGTTGGTACATTTGAATTAAGTAATTATGATAATAGTGTGACTACACTTGGGAATGCATTCAAGGCTTCACTAACCATTGGTAGTTCAAAGAAAGAAAATAAAAGTATGGATTTAAGTGAGTCGAAGTCAAATGATAATATGGATTATATTGAAGCATTTCTTGCAAGGAGGTTATTTACAGGCAAAGGTAAATACAAAGGTGAATTACCTTCGATATGTTTTATATGTAATAAAGTTGGCCACTTTGCTGCTAGATGTCCTAATAAGTACATGAATGACAATAAAGATGAAAGGTGGAACAATTACAAAAAGAAAAAGGACTACAAGGATTACAAGCACAAAGGAAGTCATGCTACCTTTTTGAGGAAGAACAAACTGAGTTAGACACTGAAGATGAGAAAGATGGAATTGAAGTGGTATCTATTTTTGTTAAAGAAGATCCTAATGATGAAATGTATGGGGAAGAAAAAGATCTTATTTCACATGTTAGTAAGGATGATACTTGGATTATTTGTAGTAGATGTTCACATCACATGACTGGTTATATCAATAAGTTTGATAAATTTGAGGAATATGATGGTGGAGCTATTAAACTTGGAAATGATGTTCCATGTTCAGTGAAAGGTAGACGATCATTAATTTGTAATGACATAATGAGATGTGATGATGCATATTCAATGAAAGGACTAAAATATAATCTGTTGATTGTTGCTTAGTCAAACAATACAAATCACAAGCTTGAAATTAAAGATAGATAGGTGAAGATCTATAATGATGAAGGAAACTTGATTGGAACTAGAGAGAAAATAAGCATAAACTTATTTTACCTAAATCCTACAATTAATACATTCCTATATGTAAAATTTGAAGATGTTGTGTTATGGCATAAGAGACTTTGTCATGTGAACTTTGATAACATTGCTAAGATCAGTAGAAAGAATAAAGTTAGAGGCTTGTTGAGCTTAGACAAACCTAAGAATGCTATGTGTAAAAAATGTCAACTTGGCAAGATGACTAAATCTAGTTTTACTAGAAAGACACATTCATCTAATGATATTTTGGAGTTAGTGCAAATTTACTTACGCGTTCTAATGTGAGAGAGATATTATGGAGAAATATTTTATATTGTTTGTGGATGGCTATTCTAGGATGATGACATTCATGTTCATGAAGCTAAAGTTGTATGCTTTTGATGTGTTCAAATGGTAATAAGCTAGAGTTGAGAAGGAAACATGTAAACAATTAAAATGCTTAAGATCTGATAGAGGTGGTGAGTTTTTGTCTAATGAATTCACTAACTTTTGCACTGAACATGGAATCAAGAGACAATTTTCTACCCCTAGGACACTACAACAAAATAGAGTACTAGAAAGAAGAAGTATATCTATTGTTAATTGTGCTAGGAAACTAATGATTGAAAAACAAGTTGTTTTGGGGAGAATTTTTACCATTGTTGTTTATACTCTCAACCAAGTTCAGTTGAAGAAAGGAACAAACAAGACACCCTATGAACTTTGGAATAGTCATGCATTGAATGTAAGTTATTTCAAAATATTTGGAAGTAGGTGTTATATTCATAAAGATGCAATAAATGGAAATTTTGATTCTAAAAGAGATGAAGGAATATTCCTAGGTCACTCACTAGGAGCAAGGCTTATAAATGTTGGAACAAGATGATTGACACTATGATTGAAAATTAAAAAGTTAAAGTTGATCAGTTTGTAGATAAATACGATGAGGAAAGAAAGAAAGAGCCTAAGGATTATATCAAGTTTGTATATGTCTATGATGATGCACGTGATACAACACTTGTACACTTAAGTCATTGCAATGATATACTAAGAAGCAATAGAAAATAACTGAGGAACAACATAAGAACACTGGGTTATAACAAAGCACTACCAAGTAAGTCCATTCAGTAACTAAGTCATAGATAGAACAACTCAAGTTGATCATTAAGCCCCAACTGAGTGAAGATAATGTTGGAGATCAAAGAGATAAACTAGTATTAGAAAACTATGTGAAAAGACATCATTCACAAGATCAAATAATTGAAGACAAGAGTGCTAGAGTCATGACAAGAAGTAACTTGAAAGATAATACTTATCTGATTGCTAATTTTGAATCTAGAGCTATGAAATTTGCACCTAAAAATGATGATTAGATCAATCCTATGAGAAAGGAGATAGATCAGATTAAGAAAATAAAATACATAGAGACTAGTACAAAGACCCAAAGTGGTGAAGGGAACCTCCCTAATTTTTGGTTCTTGGAGTGATTAGAGGTTGGTTAGGGGTGTGTGTGTGTGTGCGCATGTGTGTGTGTGTGTTTAATAAGTTCCAAGAGTCCTTGGAGTCCAACTAATCCAATTGTAAGAGCCAAGTTGCTCACTAGGTCCTAGGTTACTAAAAAGTTGTTCATTTAGCCAAAAGTTTCTCAATAGGTCAAATATGATTAGGGATGGGTAATTAAGGTCTTTGATTGCTTCAGTAGGTTCTAGGTATCTTATCTAGGGTCCTAGAATGCTCCCATGTGGACCCATTTGGCCAAAACGTCCTAAGGAGCCAAAATTGCTCAAAAGTTGCTTGAGCAACTTTTGCAATTTTTGCAAGAAATTGGAAATGGTAGTTTTGGAGGTTGTAACCACCCATGCTTGGGTATGAGCATGGAGGATCATATTTGGAAAGGTTGGAAGATTTACCATTAGATTATGCACGTGTAGGACTACTTTATGAACAATTTTACTGAGTTTTCATTGTTTAATGGTGTAGTACGACTGTGTACAAATTGGCATAGGAGATCAAGTTTATGACTTTTGTAATTTAGTCTTTCTTGGTTATTTTTCATATCCAAACTTGTGTCAAAGTCATCAGGTTTGCAAGCCATAACATTTTATTGCTGATTGGCTTGAGAACTACCTTCACAAGGTTTTTTGCACAAAAATGGCTCTAACCTAATCACCCATGGTGGAAAATGCATGAAACCTAGTGGGGTGATAGGTTAGATAGTGTGCATATTGTTTTTGTTTTTGTTTTTGTTTTTAATGATTGGTTTCCAAGCCATGGAGTGATGCCCTAGGCTAACTGCTAGGAGTATGTGAGCCTCGATAGTTTGTGGAAATTGGTACAGAGCACACCCATGATCAAGCTAGGTCTAACAAATGATGTTCCTCAAAAACCTAGTAATCTAACTTGAGTGTACAAGTGGACTGGAAGGTTGGATTTTAGTTTAAAGAGTTCTAGAGGCTATTTAGTGTTGACAGGTTCGAAGGCCTACAAAATAGGCTAGAAACTAGGGCTTAAGATTGAACAGGGTTATGGGTGTTGTGAACTCTAAAAATTTTGGGATCTTGGAGTGCTAGGGGATAGATTTAAGATTCCTAAGATTGTTAATGGGATTGTTGTTAATCTCAGATTGTTTTTGACATATGAGTGATAATACACTTAGTCATTTTCTTAGTTCATGTCGAACAAGTAGTGAATGCCAAGCATAAGTTGTCAGATAGTGTATGTCGAGTGAGAGATATTCAATATATGTTGAGTAAGAAGTAAGTGTCGAGTCACTCAAGTCATGAGTAGATAGATGATGCCAACTAAATCAATGGATGTCAAATCATTCAGAAGCCACGCTACAACATTGAAGATACAATGGATGTTGAGCATCAGACACTTCAAGTGCTGAGTGAGACAGTTTTGACATAGTTGTTAGTAATGACAAAAATTACTATGTAAACCATTTTAAAGATGAATTTAGGATTGTTTTACAATTATAGTAGATATTTTTGAAGGAAAATTGAGAATCCCTATGCAGTACATGAAACCAATTAGTTAAGGGGATGTTTTAATCAGAAAAATGGGAGAATCACAATCGTTGATTCATACTTAACCCTAAGTCACCTAAGTCTTCTTAAGGAGGAAAAACCCTAAAATATTATAAGTGTGGAAGGAGTGAAGAGAGAATTTTTTCATGTGAAAATAGAGTATCCATGGTGGATAAGGAGTTGTAAGGAGTTATGATAGAGAAGAGCATTGCAAAATCAATTAGAACATAACAAAGGAAAGAGATTAGAAGATAGAGTTGAGGAATTTGATCATAGAGGATCAAGGATACATGTAAAGAGGTGATATGTTATCTAGCAGTAGAGTACTAATTGCAGGATCATTGCTGAGACATTCTAACAGGTGAATCAATAAATCTCTTAATAGATTAGTCCTAACATGCTATTGTAAATCCTTTAAAAGGGTGCTTACTTCATTGTAAGTTTGAATCCTTTAATCAAGAATAGTTTTTTAATAGGGTGTTGAAATCCTTTAATAGGGTAAGATCTAACAATATTGTAAGCCTTTAATAGGGTAGACCTTTCACAAGGTAGATCATAGTTTATGATCAAACATTGTAACCTTCATTGGTTACCCTTTATTACTGAAGTAATGAAGATTTTTGGGTGTCATCCTCACCCCAGTTTTACCTTCTCATTGGAGGATTTCTAGGTAACCAAATATCTTGTTTCATGTATGTGTTGAATGCTTATCATTTTCATGCTATGGATGCATATGCTTAATTTTTTATTTCATTTTACATGCAAATTGTGAGATAAAGAGAAGGAAAGATATAGCTATTGAAGAGAATGACACACTACAAAGAGGTAGACACTATTGGATTGTTTGTAGATGGAAACTCAAGTGAATATGATGAAGTCATTGCAGATCTGATGGAAAAGAATGATGCCCTAACTAAAGAGGTCATAAATCTTAAGATAGAATAAGAAGTCCAATAAGTATTACTATGTGAAGTGACCAAGTAGAAAAAGAAAGCTGAAGAAGACAAATTCATGATTGAAGATGACAAAAGGATATTGACCAATAGAATAGAAGATAATACATTAGAGGTTCAAAGGATTTCTAGCATACAACTTGATACAATAAATCAACTAATAATTGCCAATCATGAATTAAATGGTAAAGATATTGAGATCACAACACTAAAGTTACAGAATGAACAATTGGGGAATGATCTTAAAAGGGAAAAGGAATTTGTTGAAAGTTTCAACAAACCTAGTGAAGCCATCAAGTACTTTGAGAAGTTGATGAGATCTCCTAGATCTAATAGTGGTACTATTAGATTGGGTCATACCAGTACTAAAGAAGGAGAATCATCTAAAAGTGGTGAACAGAGGAACAACAAAGGTAAGAACTCCAAACCTACTAATCATAATTGTGGAAAGATAGGTCATACAACAAATGTTTGCAGGAGTAAAAATTCAAATTAGAGCCCTAAAAAGAAATTCATGGGTAACTATCACAAGTGCAACAAGCAAGGACATCATGCACATGAATACAATACTAAGGTCATGAACACACAAAGGTTTAAAGGTTACTACTACAACTATAATAAGTATGGACATAGAGCATATGAATGTAGATCCAAGCCTTACTAGTCATCAAATAAGCAAGCCAAGGTAAACCATACTGACAACTCTTATAATTGGGATTACAGTACAAGGTATAGTTGTCATTACTATCAAGAGTATGGACATGTTGCTGAAAATTGCATTAGAACACATTTCAAAAGTGATAACAGTAGATAGTTGAGTCAAACTACATGTTTTAGTTGTTTTAAGACTGTTCACATAAGCATAAATTATCCAACAAGGTCAAAAGCACCCAACAATGAATTCAATAAAGGAAAAGGAAAGGTTGATGTTGAGAATGTAAAAGAAGAGATGAAAAAGAAATGGAAGAGAAATGAAGATTGCAGCACATCAAGTTCAGTTGGGATCACTTCATCCAATGGATTAGGTGATCACACCACCCCTAACTAGGCAACCAAGAGGTATGTGTGGGACTAATATTTCAAAGATCAATTATACATCAGTTCCAAGGATTCAATTCTAAAAAGATCATATATACATGAAGTAAGATGCAAAGTATTGATTAGAACCTAGAAGAAATCTATAAGTTTTGTTAGTTTTCATGTTACTATTGTGCATGAAAAGTTTCATTGTTGTTGCTAAGTGAAAATTTAGTTGAAACCAAGCTATCGAAAGTGATAGTGTTGGTTGAGATCACTATGGTTGTTGAGCGTTATAGAAACTAGATGGAAGTTGAGTGAATCAAAATTGCTATTGGAGCTAGGATTACAAAAATGTAAGTAGTGAGCATTTATTGCAAAGTTTCTATTAGGATTGATCTTGGATAAAAATAACAGTTACATGTAAATTTAACCAATATCAAAAAATAATAGATTGCATAGAAGAGAACACAAGACACCAAGATTTAACATGGTTCACCCAATCCCTGGGCTACATCCACCAACATCAAGTCCAATATTATTATTATCCAGTGATTACAATTAGCAATCCCTTACAACTCAATATCGTCGCAAGAAGCTACAATATCACTATTAGATTATGAAATCCCTAACCCTAGAAGCCTTTTTATACAAGCTTTTTACCATTTACAAAATTAGGGCTAGAATAAGTCATCCAATAAGAAAAATAGTAGCCGATGCCTTTTACAATATAAGGTCATTTTTGGCTTCAGTGGTGGTACCCCCAAAAACCCCTGTGGGGGAATTTCCCCTCAATCCCACCTTGTATTGCGACAAGGTGCACACCTGGGGTGTTGCTCCAAGACCCCACAGGGGCACTACCCCTTGACCTCGTCTTAACCCCTATAGAAATAATACGGGGAGAAAACCACATTGAATAAACCTCTAAGTCTGATTAGGCTTCACATCACAATAATCTCCCACTTGGAGACTGATCAGACTCCATAATAATAACCTCCCACTTGGAGACTGATCATAGCATTGCTAAACCTATAGCTCCCACTGAAATATCAAACCACCCTAGACTCTATTGTTCTTTTATTTAGGTTAGTCTAAAAGAGCAACCAAAATTGAAGAGGAATTTAGCTTCTTTTTTGTCACTACCTTTGTAATCATATCTGTTGGATTGCCATCTGTATGTATCTTGTCCAACTTTAATTGTCCATCTTCCAAAATTGACCGAATGGAATGGTATTGCAACTATATGTGTTTTGTCTTTAAATGCAGAGTAGAATTCTTCGCAAGATGAATGACACTCTGACTATTTGTAAACAAATAATTATCCCTCTATGGGTGTCCCAACTCTTCCATGAAGAATTGAAGCCATATCATCTCCTTGGCTACCTCTATAGCAACAACATACACTGCCTCTATAGTGGATAAAGCATTAACCTTCTGCAACCTAGAAACCAAGCTCACTATTGCTCCACTAATAGTAAATACATAACCTATAGTACTCTGCTTGGTATCAATACCTCTTGCCAAATTTGAGTTAACATAGCCCTATAAATCAATAGTAGAGCCCCCAAAGTATAAACACTTATTGGATGTACCTCTCAAATATCTGAGAATCCATGTAACTGCATTCCAATGCTCACTTCCTAGATGACTCATATACCTACTAACAACTCCCACTACATGTGCAATATCTAGCCTTGTACATACCATAGCATACATAAAGCTTTCTACAACTGAAGAATAAGGTACCTTGGACAACTTATCCTCCTATTCTTGTGTCTTTGGACACATCTCCTTAGTCAACTTCAAATGACCATGTAAAGGTGTGTTGACAGCTTTAACATTCTCCATAGAGAAATGTTGCTACACCTTTGCAATATAATCAGCTTGAGATAATGTTAATTGCATGTTCTTCCTATCTCTAAAAATCTTCATACCAAGGATTTTTTTTCCTGCCCCCAAATCTTTCATAGCAAATGTATGTGCTAACTATTCCTTTAACCCCTTAATGTGATCTATGTTAGACCCAGCTACAAGCATATCATCAACATATAAACATAAAATAATATAGATGCTATCATCCAACCTCTTAAAATAAACACAATGATATGAGTGACACCTGCTATATCCACACTCATGCATAAACCTATCAAATTTCAAATACCATTGTTGATGTGCTTTCTTCAAGCCATATAATATTTTCTTCAATATGTACACTAAGTTCTTCTTACCTTTAACCTCAAATCCTTGTGGCTATGCCATATATATCTTTTCATCCAAATCACCATGAAGAAAGACTATTTTAACATAAAGCTACTCCAAATAAAAATCTTTAGTAGCCACAATACTTAAAATAGTGCAAATAGAAGTTATTTTAACAACAGGAGAGAATATCTCATCAAAATCAATGCCTTTTTTCTGTGCAAATCCTTTTACAACTAACCTGTCTTTAAATCTTTTCTTACCTCCATCCTCTTTTTTCAACCTATAAATCCATTTATTCTATAAAGCCCTTTTACTTGCAGGTAACTTGCATAAATCTCATGTCTTATTTTTCAGCGAAGAGTCCATTTTATCTTTCATTATAGACTCTCACTGAATCTTTATGTCCACTTGCACAACTTCATCATAACATTTAGGTTCACTAGCATCAGTAAGTAAAATAGAATACGAGGAAGGAGAAAATCTTTCTGGAGATATACTTAGCCTTGTTGACCATCTAACATTCACTGGGGTGTGTGGTACTTGTTGTTGCAGTTGTTGCACATCATGAGGAATTGCTGGAACATCATCTTTTGGAGTATCATCCAACACTACATAATCATTTTCTTCTCAAGTTGTTTCAAGAGATTTTTGTACAACACTTTCTCATTGAATATGACATCCCTTCTTCTTAAAATTTTATGATTTTCAAAATCCCTGAGCCTATAACCAATTTCATTAATTTTATATCCAACAAATACACATTTCTTTGACTTAGCTTCTATCTTGGTTCTATTTTAAAAATCTATATGAGAAAATGCTTCATAGCTAAAGGTTTTGAGAAAAGAATAACTCACCTTCTTACCAGTCCATGTTTCCTCTAGAATACTATAGCCCAAAGGAGTAGAGGGACCTCTATTAATAAAATATAAAATAATAGTGATAGCCTCCACTCACATGCTTAAGGGCAACCATACATGCAACCTCATGCTTCTTGCATGCTCCATTATAGTCCTGTTCAGGCATTCAACCACTCCATTTTCTTGTGGGGTCCTTGGAATAGTTTTCTATTTATGAATAGCATTAGTGGAGCAATAATATTCAAATTCATGACTGCAATACTCACCATCATTATTAGATCTAAGATATTTTAATTTCTTACTAGTCTCATTTTCAACCAAGCATTTCCATTTCTTAAAAGTTTGAAATAGATCAAATTTGTGTCTAAATAAATAAACCAAAACTTTTCTAGTTGCATGATGAATAAATGTAACATAATAATGAGAGCCACCAAGGGAAGATACCTGAACTGGTCCCCATACATCTGTATGCATGAGATCTAATCTTTGACTTTTCTTTTCCTTTCCAGTCTTCACAAAACTCACTCACTTTTGTTTTCCATAGACACAATTTTCATATAGATCCATATTAACACATTTCATACTTGATAAAAATTTCTTTGAATGAATTAATTTTATACCTTTCTCACTCATGTGCCCAAGTCTATGGTTCCATAACATTGTATCATAATCTACAACAGTCGTTTGTTCTCCCTGCTTAATTGTAGAAGTTGTTCCTAAACATTCATTTTTCTATAAAACAATCAAAATAGAAGGAACAATATGACCTATACAAAGATATAAGGTGCCTACTTTTACACCTTTTGATACTACAAGGGAACTTTTAGAAACCTTCCAATTTTTATCATTAAAAGTAACTGCACAACCGTCATTACTGAGTCACCCCATTGAAATTAAATTCTAACTCAGCCTTGGAACATGTCTTACCTCATGTAGTAGCCAATGATTCCCATTCTGCAACTTAATTTTAACATTTCCCTTTCCAAAAATTTAATAGGGTTCACTATCCCCAAATAAACAAGCCCAAAATCCCCTTGGACATAATCAATAAAATAACCTCTATGAGGTGTAGCATGAAATGAAGCACCTGAATCTAAAACCCATGAGTCATCAACACTTTCTAAAGATAGAAGCAAAGCATCCTCTTTGGATTTTTTAGTTACCACATTTGCCTCCTTGTTCCCTTCTAGTTTATCTCCTTCATTGTTCTTTTGAGTCCAACAATCTTTCTTCTTATGCCCTGGTTTACCACAATACCAACAATCTCTTGGTCCTCTAGATTGAGACCTCTTTCCCTTTGACTTTCTTCTTGATTTCCCATGATTTCTAGAATTAATTCCTCTCTTGTTTGTTCTTCCTTTTCTTTGTGCATTCAAAGCACTTCTTGATGTAGACCCACTTGAGGTTTTCCTACAAGTTTCCTCACTCAAAATAACACCAATCACATCATCAATTTTTTGGGTATTAGATCCAGAAACATAATTACTCACAACCATTACCAAGTCATTCTAGCTTTTAGGCAAAGAACACAAAATCAAGAGAGTCATGCCCATAGAAGATAATTGACTAGTATAAATATTAAAATCATTTAAATTAGATCCACCTTCTATCACCTTCATATTAAATAAACACTTCATGAGAAATACCTTGTTTGAAGCAGAGGGCTTTTCATACAATTTCGCTAGGGTTTGCATCAACTTCTCCGTCATCTTCACTTTTGTAATGTTAAATGTCACTGATGATGCCAAACATAATCGAATAATTCCAAGTGCCTTTTCATCTAAAATCTCCTAGTCCTCATTGTCATAGTTCCCTATTTCTTGGATTTTCCTTCCAATGGCTTCCATAAATCCTTCTAATAAAGATAGTCCTCCATTTGCATCTTCCATAACTGAAAGTTTTGCCCATTAAACTTCTCCACCTTTAGATTACCCTAGTCTGCCATCACTCCCACTCAACCATGAGACCTTCCTACATAGGATCACCAAAAAAATAAAATGATGACAGTCTAGCTATAAAAAAAAATGATGACAGTTTGAGTTAAAAAAAATGATGACCATCTGGCTCTAGTACCACTTGTTAGGATTAACCTCAGATAGAAATAATAGTTACATGCAAATATAACCAATATCAAAATATAATAGATCACACAAAAGAGAACATAAGACACCACGATTTAATGCAGTTCACCCAATCCCAAGACTACGTCTACCAACAAGAACTCCAATATTATTATTATCCAGTGATTACAATCCACAATCCCTTACAGCTCAATACAGTCACAAGAAGCTACAATATCACTATTATATTATTAAATCCATAACCCTAAACCCTTTTATACAAGCCTTTTAGCACTTCAAAATTAGGGCTACAATAAGTCATCCAATAAGAAAAATAACAGCTGATGCAGGATCCCTTAGGGGTGCTACCCCTTGACCTTGTATTACCCCTATAGAAATAATATGGGGAGAAAATCATGCCAAATAAACCTCTGAGTCTTATTAGGCTCCACATCACAATAGTTTCAAGGGCTATATGGTTGATTTTTGACTCATTTACAACTATTTGAGATTGTAGAGAGCACGTAGAACTGAAGGTGAATCGAAGAATACAAAATTGTTGAGAGAAAAGGGTTAACCTATGCACTAGATTTCCCAAATGTATTCAAAATAGAATGGATTAAAATAGTTTTGAGAAAAATACATGATCACTTTGTATGATTGGAAGATGGCCCTATAAGAATTACCAAAAGAATAATTCAAAGAGTAACATGGTATCCTACCCTAGACAGACCTAAGACTATGCAAAGTGATGAAAAGGAGGTCATTGAAAAGAAAACATGGGCTGTATGGAACAAATGAGGGATGGAAATTGACACAATATTAAATCCCCTAATTGCATTGTAGTGAGAATTATTTCTCACAAATTCTTTCAATCCAACAGATTGAACAATGTCTCATGCATGGTTGTGAATTTGGGTTATAAGATAGTGAAGAAGGATCATTCATATGACCTTGCCAAGTTACAACTCCAACAATTATCAAAAAAATTGGGAGCCATAAGGGCATATGCATCGAGTTGTGGTGCCAAAAAGATGACAAGCTTTTTTTTTTTTTCTAATTTTCAATAGCGCGTATGCGCTATTCTGATGACAAAAAAGGTATATGATGGGCTGTAGACCCGCGGCCCATCATTTTCATCTTTTTTTTTGGCTCTCCAATAGCGCGTACGCAGGTTTGACATCAAAATTTCACCACTATTTGCCGAAATGCCTCCTCACCGACGAAATCCAAGACAACGAGCACACCCACGACGACGAGGTAAGTGATATAAACTTAACTTTGCATTGTTTAATATGTTTTCCATATTGTTTTATTGGTTTTTGACATTCTTTTGTAGGGTTTTTACAAATTTCATTTAGATTTGTTTATTTAGTTGGATTTTAATTGATTTTTTATCAGGAAATGTCCATAATCAACCAAAAAATCCACAAAACCCTCCTTAAGAAGAACAACAAATTCCACAACCTGAACCAATTGCAAGACCTCCACCAGGCACACAAGAAAATATAAGAAATAAAATACAGAGAGACAAAACTGAATTAGAAAGACTCATTGCTCGGTTGAAAGAATCCGAACAAACCAATCCAATGAGGGCTCAATTGGCATCATCTCTGAATCCATTAACACTCAGATAGCCTCAGTTAGTGGTCAGTTAGATATTTGGCGGGCTAAGAGGGATGAAAAAAAAAGATTTTATGCAAATAAATTGTCATATGAAGATGTTAAAAAAAAAGAAATATCAAAAGGTAGTATATGTGCATTATTTAGAAAACCCAGTGAGATAAATACTGTTAGAAAGGGTATTAAACGATTCCCCATCCATTGGTGCATACACGATGCTATTAGAAATAATTTTTGGGATAGATGGTGGATGGTTTTTGATGCTCCTCCTTGCAACAATCACGAGGTCCCCATGTATTTTTTGAAGAAATTATATTGTGAGTTTTTCTTTGGGGAGATCCCCAATTATTTTGATATGTTAGACTCCCAAGGTAGAGGTGGGGGGTCATCATTTGAGAGGCCAGGAGCACGTCGTGACCCTAATGTAGTTAGGGCACCTGTGGTCCATCCACAACACGAGCATGTGATTATTCCTTCAGTTGTGAAGGAACATGTAGAGGCCAGCACTCTAGGTACCATTAATGCTTTGACGCAAACCCTCATCCATTCCATGAGCCCATTAGTTGAGGGGGAGCCTTCTATGTTTCATGGTCACATGTGCACTTCATGTGGATCCCTATGCACATTTGGCACTCATGCCAGAGATGGTGCAGATGATGGGCTTGTCACCGATGAGTTCCTGAATGAGACATTTGGCATTGAAACACAGGTAAATTACTAATTTGATCACATTTCATATGTATAGTGAATGATTAATTAATTATCATTTATTGACATTGTTCAAAATTTAGGGTCAAAGTGTTGCTGGGCCTAGCAGCGATCCTCCAGGCCCATTTTTTGTCCCTTCGACGAGTCTTGAGGTATGTATCAATTTAATCATTTTAATTAATACATATATTTATTACATAATCATATTAAGGATTGACAAAAAAAATTATGCATGTGCATCAGTTCTCCACAGGACCCTCAACCTTTACCACAGACACAGAGCAGAGACATCATACGAGCTTCACACAGGTACAGTTGTTTCATGTTAATTTAATTCATTTGATTATATTTATTCCATGTTTCATGTTAGATATAATGTGTATTGTATGACATGCAGCTCATGATGTTGGACACACCTCCTCATCTACGACAGTCTGTTGATAGTGGAGTGGCCGCAGCTGTGGCTAGCTCACAGCCACTGACGGAGGTATGAAAGAATTTTCTTCATTTTAGTTGTTGTTTATAATAGTTAATCTCAAAATTTCTAATATTATTTATAAGTGATTATATTTATTGAATTGTTGTCGGGTCTTGTCACGCCTGATCGTCCACGAGCATTTGAGGTGGACTTACAAAGTGACTATTTGTTGGCGATAAGAAAATAATTGATTTTGTGTGTACATATATTTGATTTCAACATATAATAAATATTGATTCATATCTACTTTCTTTGTATCAGTTGGACCTGGAGAAGAGCCTCAACAAGAGGTCAAATGAGCGTGTCAGGAGGGCCCCGTCATCTCCACTGTCTCCCTCCACACGATGGCAAAAGACGTCAAGAGACTTGTTTCCTTCCCCTCGTGGGAAGGAAAAGATGTAGTTGAGATATTCAATACATACATACATACATATATATATATATATATATATACATACATATATATATACATGTATATATATATATACATATATATATATATATATACATATATATATATATATGTATATATATATATATACATATATATATGTATATATATATATATACATATATATATACATATATATATATATATGTATATATATATATATATATACATATGTATATATATATATACATACATATATATATATAGATGTATATATATATATATACATATATATATATATATACATATACATATATATATACATATATATATACATATGTATATATATATGTATATATATATATATATGTATATATATATATATATATATAGGCATCAGAGAGACATATTCGACATACATTTGATGTACATATGACATTCTATATTTGATGTATGACATTATTGGTTAATATATGATATGTTTGTTCATATACGACATTATTGGTTATCATAATATATTATGTGTTTGTTAATGTATATGACATTATTGGTTATCATTTTATATTATATGTTTGTTCATGTATGACGTTAAATTAGATATGTTCATGTATGACATTAAATTAGATATGTGCATGTATGAAATTAAATTCAATTGCTAGAGAGTTGCCATTATGTCTACCAACTAGTAGATGTTATTTTTTGCTTTATTAGTATTTCTCAAAAACTGCAAAGAAGCTATTTCTGGTGAATAGTTGTAAACAATTGTGATCATCGACTTCATGTACTCATGGCTTTGGCTATGAACACTCATAACTTTGGCTATAAGAATCCATGGCTTTGGCTATGTGCACTACTGGCTTTGCATGTGAGCATTTATGGCTTTGGTTGTAGGCACAATATAGCCTTGGCTGTAGGTTGTCTTTCTTGCTGCATGTCAAAGTTACCTTCAAGAATATCATTAGTCTAAGATCATTACAATTAAAATACTATGACATAATACCTTGGAAATAATAGTCTTTAACCCATTACTTTATTTGTTAAAACATCATGTAGTATCTACTATAGTGCTTCTACTCAAATATGTTTCCAAAAATACTTAGTATGGCAAAGAAATATCTATGGAAAGCTTGTCAAATAGGATATTGAAGAACTAATGGACAGTCATTAGTACCCATCAATAAGAACATGGACATCTTTCTCAAGCAAGCCATATGACATTAGCTTAATTTATAAATTTCCTTTGCAAATAACTAGAAGATGCTATGAATCTTAATACAGAGTTAATCACAAACTCATTATTCCATCCAAGAAGCATATATCACCCTAAGCCAATTAACCGACAGGATAAAAATTAATTCAATTTCAACAAAATTTTGAGTATAACAAGCATCTTAGGGATTCTTACAAGAATTAACACGATGTTCACACGAGCATTACAAGTTCTCATAATGCTATTTCACATATTGTAATCATATTCAATTTTGAATGGCCATTTGTGTTACAAGCATAAATTTTCTTTAAGGTCTTTTAATTCTAGACATGAATTTTATTCTGAAGCTTTTCTATGACAACCCACTCAATGCATATATTGTTGTTCCACATTATGCTGATTTAACTTTCATTGGTTGATTTGGGTCTAGACATGACGTTATTCACTACCCTTTTTATATATTATTTTTTTGTAGTGAGGTTCTAGCCTGAATGAATGTATTAATCATCAAAGTTGTGAACCTTGGTCAAGATCCTTACAAATATATTTTCAAATTGGACCTCAAATAGTTTTCTCAGTCACTCCTTGTACACAGATATTGAAATTGTAGTTAATTACAAAATTAATACTGAATTAACACAAGTTTAATTGAGAAGTATTATGTACCTCAATAGGCTAGATTATTATTGACCGGGAAGCTTTATCTTAGAGCAGTTGGTTTCCTAAATCTTTAGCGCAATGACACTCTTATGGAATGTGGAATTAGGTATGCTAGCTAAGGAACGTTCTTTAAAAGGCAGAGGAAACTCAAGACTCACATGTTTCCAATCAATATAAATGTTTAAATCGCTTCTCTAATTTTTTCTATTTATGATATTCTTAAAACTTAACTTTCTAAATGCATTGATGGGGAAATAAAGATCTTCTAGGAACTAAAGGCTAATCATGTTTAATACTTACAATTCTTTGTTTTTATCTAATAATTTAAAAAATATTGTACAAGTGTTTTCAAAGAGCAAAACTTGTCACTAACATCATAAGAAGGAATACCCAAGGAGAATTACCACTGATCCCCCACCACCAAATTCAAGAGAAAACAAAAATCCACTACTAAAGAGATAGTAACAATGATCATCCCTAGTCTCTCCCTTATCACAAAATGATTGCCATCAAAATTTACATTTCCAATTGTGTCATGTGCGTTGAAGCGATAGTAACATTTTCACTCTCTTACCTAATGTCTCCCATTTTTGAAACTCCTGGGGAAGGGCAAGGCCATCTTCTCAGTACTTCAAAATACAACAAGTTCCATTTTTTCATATATTGATAATCGTTGACTTAAAGTATAGTCAAAGTATTGATATCCCATAGGAACTCAACCTTTGAACATCCCAGCTATAAATGACCTCATAAAGAAAGTTCAATAAACCCGCATGAAATAGTGAAACAAAAGTTGCATACTTGTGAAGATGATCAGACTGCAGGTGATCAATATGTGTCAAATCTATATTCATTTCTTTTACTATGCATATAAATGGTTTGTTATATAAAAGACTTATATCCACCAGATAAATAATCATTTTCTTACTATGCTATCCTTATCCTTGGCTAATCTCTGGTAGACCATTTCTTAACCATCCTCCTTTGATCTATAGGTCATTGTATTAATCTGGTTCATCTTGTCTCTACTCGAATTAATAAGAATTGGCAATCTCAGGGATTGCCAAAAGAGGAATGGGTCCAAGTGGAAGATAGGATTTAGAAGTGAGTTTAATTAAAACATAATAAATAGTGTATTACAAAAAGGAGAATGGTATGTTCTTCGCAATCTACTCCCTTATACATTCTATCAATGTTTCACATTGAACCTGATAGAGAACATCACAACACATAACTAGCAACATAGAACATACCTCCTAGCCATCTCAAGAACATAAATTTTCAAAAACCAAAGTGCACAAGTTTAAATTCAAAGCCTCAAAGGTCAAGAGCACAACAAAAAAAATAAAAAAAATAAATACGAACAAAACCCACATTTGATGGAATCACAAAAAATCTGGTGGCTAGATAGTTACAAGCTGATTCAAGCTAATCCTTCATCACCATTAAGGTTGAAAATAACATACCCAATTGAAAACCAATTTACATATACAAAGTGACTAATATTACTCACAAAGAGGGAGTAGAAGCTACACACTACCTTGCGTCCAAGGTGCGCTAAAGAACATAACCAAACTCTTGGAGATCATATAATCCTAAGTTTACATAATTTGGTAGTAACACATTTCATTAACTTATGAAACATTTACCAAGTTCCATGATTTGTCTTTCCAAAAATGACATGCTAGACATGGTTTCCAACAATATAATTAAGATACGCATCACCCGAGATGGCATTGTAGAATGAAAATGGAATGGGATCTCCAAAAAGTGAGAGAGGTTATTGTAGGTCTCTGCAACACGGTCCTGTAGGAATAAGAATCTCATCCATATCTTGCACGAGCTCCGAGATATGCCCCGTCAAAGATTGCAGCCCTGTGGCATTTAGTGACCCTTAGGGACATTTCGGTTGAGCGTGCCTGAGAATGTTTGAGCACTAAAGGGGACAAGATGAGGTTGGGGATAGGTTTACCTGGCCACCCAGAGCTAATGGAGCAGACAGTTTGATCCCACGACGAAAGATGAGAGAGATTTGGTAGTTGGCAACTTTGTACTGGCCAACACTGCAAGTTTCAGCATCACCCGAGATGGCGTTGTAGAATGAAAACGGAATGCGATCTCCAAAAAGTGAGAAATTTTATTGTAGGTCTCTGCAACACAGTCCTATAGGAACTAGAATCTCATCCATATCTCGCACGAGCTCCGAGATATGCCCCGTCAAAGATTGCAGCCCTGTGGCATTTAGTGACCCTTAGGGACATTTTGGTTGAGCGTGCCTGAGAACGTTCGAGCACTGAAGGGGACAAGACAAGGTTGGGGATAGGGTTTACTTGGCCACCTAGAGCTAATGGAGTAGACAGTTTGATCCCACAACGAAAGATGAGAGAGATTTGGCAGTTGGCAACTTTGTACTGGCTAACACTGCAAGTTTTAGCATCACTCGAGATGGCATTGTAGAATGAAAGTGGAATGCGATCTCCAAAAAGTGAGAGAGGTTATTGTAAGTCTTTGCAACACGGTCCTATAGGAATTGGAATCTCATCCATATCTCACACGAGCTCCGAGATATGCCCTGTCAAAGATTGCAGCCCTGTGGCATTTAGTGACCCTTAGGGACATTCCGGTTCAGCGTGCCTAAGAACGTTCGAGCATTGAAGGGGACAAGAAGAGGTTGGGGATAGGGTTTACCTGGCCATCCAGAGCTAATGGAGCAAAAATTTTGATCCCACGACGAAAGATGAGAGAGATTTGGTAGTTGGCAACTTTGTATTGGCCAACACTATAAGTTTCAACATCACCCGAGATGGCATTGTAGAATGAAAATGGAATGCGATCTCCAAAAAGTGAGAGAGGTTATTGTAGGTCTCTGCAACATGGTCTTGTAGGAACTAAAATCTCATCCATATCTCGTACGAGCTCTGAGATATGCCCCGTCAAAGATAGCAGCCCTGTGGGATTTAGTGACCCTTAGGGACATTCTAGTTCAGCATGCCTGAGAACATTTGAGCACTAAAGGAGATAAGACGAGGTTGGGGATAGGGTTTACCCGACCACCCAAAGCTAATGGAGCAGACAGTTTGATCCCACAATGAAAGATGAGAGAGATTTGGCAGTTGGCAACTTTGTACTGGCCAACACTGCAAGTTTCAACATCACCCGAGATGGCATTGTAGAATGAAAATGGAATGGGATCTCCAAAAAGAGAGAGAGGTTATTGTAGGTCTCTACAACACAGTCCTATAGGAATTGGAATCTCATCCATATCTCGCACGAGCTCCAAGATATGCCCCGTCAAAGATTGCAACCCTGTGGCATTTAGTGACCCTTAGGGACATTCCGGTTTAGTGTGCCTGAGAATGTTTGAGCATTGAAGGGGACAAGAAAAGGTTGAGGATAGGGTTTACCCGGCCACCTGGAGCTAATGGAGTAGACAGTTTGATCCCACGATGAAAGATGAGAGAGATTTGGCAGTTGGCAACTTTGTACTGGCCAACACTGCAAGTTTCATCATCACCTGAGATGGCGTTGTAGAATGAAAACGGAATGCGATCTCCAAAAAGTGAGAAATTTTATTGTAGGTCTCTGCAACATAGTCCTGTAGGAACTAGAATCTCATCCATATCTTGCACGAGCTCTAAGATATGCCCTGCCAAAGATTGCAGCCCTGTGGCATTTAGTGACCCTTAGGGACATTCCAGTTGAGCATGCCTGAGAACGTTTGAGCACTGAAGGGGACAAGAAAAGGTTGGGGATAGGGTTTACCCGGCCACCCAAAGCTAATGGAGCAGCCAGTTTGATCCCATGATGAAAGATGAGAGAGATTTGGCAGTTGGAAACTTTGTACTGGCCAACACTGCAAGTTTCAGCATCACTCAAGATGGCATTGTAGAATGAAAATGGAATGTGACCTCCAAAAAGTGAGAGAGGTTATTGTAGTTCTCTACAACACGGTCCTGTAGGAACTAGAATCTCATCCATATCTCGCACGAGCTCCGAGATATGCCCCATCAAAAATTGCAGCCCTATGGCATTTAGTGACCCTTAGGGACATTCCAGTTCAGTGTGCCCAAGAACGTTCGAGCACTGAAGGGGACAAGACAAGGTTGGGGATAGGGTTTACCTGGCCACCCGGAGCTAATGGAGCAAAAAGTTTGATCCCACGACAAAAGATGAGAGAGATTTGGCAATTGGCAACTTTGTACTCGCCAACACTGCAAGTTTCAACATCACCCGAGATGGCGTTGTAGAATAAAAATATAATGCAATCTCCAAAAAGTGAGAGAGGTTATTGTAGGTCTCTACAATACAGTCCTGTAGGAATTGGAATCTCATCCATATCTGGCACGAGCTCCGAGATATGCCCTATCAAAGATTGCAGCCCTGTGGCATTTAGTGATCCTTAGGGACATTCTAGTTCAGCGTGGCTGAGAATGTTTGAGCACTGAAGGGGAAAAGATGAGGTTGGGGATAGGGTTCACCCGGCCACCCGAAGCTAATAGAGCAGACAGTTTGATCCCACGATGAAAGATGAGAGAGATTTGGCAGTTGGCAACTTTGTACTGGCATATAATTTGAAACATCATAAGCATATGTCTAATAATGTCATACATGAAATATATGTAAAAAATGACATACATAGAAAAAATTATACAAAACATATGCCCAATAATGCCATATAGGTGTAAAATGTACATCATTAGATATATACTCTTTCCAACTAGGGGAACAAAATAAATCCCTAATTGTCTTTAATTGCCAACAAGTGGGAGATGACCAGTGAATATAACGAGGTCTTCCTAACATGCTCACTAGTCCATTAGTCTAGAATCTTCTGTAACTTGACATGTTACAATAAAATTATATATGAATGAATAACTATTTTATATAAAAAAATAAAATATATTTACACATAAAACTTAATATTTTCTTACAGCTAGCTGATAATTCCTCTGTATATACACCTCAGGGATACACTGATGGTCAGGAGTAATAAGACCCTACAAAAACCATCAAAGTTACCACTCGATTGTGCCTATGAATTTTATATTGAATTTTAGTACTAATGAAATTTTAATGTAAACTCTTTCATACCTTAGTCATTGGCTTAGAACTAGTGAGTGCAATAAGGACTCGTTGATCAATACAATGATGAAGATGTAAAGGTATCTCTGATGTCAATAGCTGAAAATGATAATACATGAGACTCAAATGCAGTTATGAAGAATATACATTTTCTTTTGTCTCCATATCAAATAAAATATTTTGGTACCTCTGTGAATGTAGTATGACATCCTTCATTTTATAGTGTTGATCCCAAAGCTACAACACTTATTATTTATTACACATGTATGTAAATCTTTTAAGCATCAAATTCAACACCTTTGTCTGCAAAATAATGTACTATATGTTAGAGTAATAAATTCATTTCCTTAGTAATTAAATTATATTGATATAATTACTAAGTTACTTATTATATTGATATAGTTTACTTATAATTCCTTTCGATTTACAACTAATTGAAATGATTTCCCCAATTTTCCATCTATTCACTAGAAAATTGGATTTGTTGTCTCTTTCTCTTAAAGAACCGGATCTACTAGTTCCTTTGGTCTAGAAGCCTTGCATTGAGATTGGGGTTTTGAAAGGTTCAAGGGTTGAGGAACTTTTTATAGAATATCTTGAAGAAGGAGAGGTCATGTCTAATGGTTTTGAGGAAGGCTAGAGTTCCATCCAGATGGTGTTGCAAAATGGCCAAGCGGAGGAGGAGGTAGAAGAATAAATAGAATAAATGCATGAGAAGGAGGGTCATGGGGGCAATGGAAAATTTGGGGAGGGAAGCAATTAGGAGAATGGGTCAAATATGCTTCTCAACTAGAAGGAGAGTATTGCATTGGACACTGATACTAGTCCGCCTCGTAGCAAGATCACCAATGTTGGTGATGACCTTGTTAAGGAGATCACTACCAATCAGAATTTTACCTATAAGCCTACAAGACTTCATCCCTTGGTAGTGGTAATGGTGGTAATTATGGTTGAATGTGTTTGAAATAGAAAAAGAAATGAAGGGTGTTTTGCATGACACCATTCACTCATCATAGGTTGTATGGATTCAAACCCACAACCAAGCTTTTATACCATTATAAAAATTACAAATTATAAGACTATGCCTTTCATGATAGTCACATTTTCATATTGGCAAATGAAGAATGACTTTTGGAACAAACATAATAAATAATTCCAAATACAAATGAAGCCAAAGTATTTTATTATAAGCTCGAATGGTAAAGACCAAGCCCGAACATTTATTAAGGTGTAGCATTTATAATTGTCAGGTTCATGTGAAGAAGTCATCGTTCATATTCTCATTGTTGTGTAATTTGATGATAAGAAGAATACAATGATATAGAGATTGATAGTGACTTAAAAATTTACAAAATGCAATCAATGAGAATTTTACATTGAGGGGGGAGTAATAATCAATGTTTAATTCTCATTGTTTGACAAACTCTTATATAAAGAGGGAGTCGACAAATGATATGGTTTAGTCTTCTTTCGAGAATCTTAGTCATATTGGTTCAGAAGGATTCATGATACAACTACTATACTTAGCGTGACCAATTGATGCTAAAAACCTTAGTATTGATGCTACAAACCTTAGTATTGACATAATTTAACCTCTGCAATTCCAGGCATAAGATGACTAGCATACAATGGTACTTGAACAAAGAACACTAATAAATATTGAGGATGTGAATTGATAATACCATTTCGCAGATGATTTTGGCATCTCACCCTTTATCACTTATGCATCAACTTTATTAGCCCTCTTCTTTGGTGACCTACAAATGAAGAATTAGCATGGTAAAAAATCTAAGATAAGATTAAAAAAATGGGTTCTATTAAAGAATCTAATATAAATTCAAATAATGTATCTATATTCTAAACAAATCAAAACTAAATCTCATCACTTACACATCATAACAATACGGTCCACCTTAGTCATGTGATAGTCTTGTGGAAGAGGTTGTAACATTGTATTTGGATCTAATTGATCACTTTTTCTCTCTCTCCCAGTTCAATCTAATGAGCCAACTGGATCTGCTTGACATTTTAATGTCTCAAGTATTGCCTCATGGTCTTACTCGCGAACTTTGCAAAGAATCTTATTATGTGGTTTTCCACCACATTTTATCAAGTGGACATTTGATGTGACAACAAGGTTTGAATAATGAAGAATCTTCCTCTCTGTTTGCCAATCCTCGAATAACCACAAGTTAGGATTCTTCATAGGATATCGTCTAAGCCATGTGCCTGTTACAACCACCACACCGACATGGTACTCTAAACCTTCACCATCTATAACCGAGTGATCCAATTTTTTTTTGGCTTCAACACAATGACACAAATAATAATCTATCCCTTCTTCATTGTCTTCAGGTGCAATAACAACAAAAACATGACCTGCAGTGACAAATGTACAAAATGCGATCATTAATTCAGAAAATACTTGGGTAAAAGTTATAAAGTTACATATTGAAATTACAAAGATATATATATATATATATTATCAGGTTGCACTAAATCTGACAAGCGGTCAAAGTTAATAGATGAATCCATCTCTACCATTTCCAGTGCTTGTGGGGGATGATAGGTGTCAATTGGGTCCAAAACTCATATATCCCATTTGTCCACCCATTCAGTTGACTCACAGTCATCCCAATTTTCCTCTGCACATGATGGACAATAGCATGCCATTTTTCGTGTGTGGATACTCCATGAACTTGCATCAGAGCTTCTAAAAGAGTGTAACTCACTAGATCCTGTTAGTGTGCAACAATCTTGATATGGTGCAATGTTAGTATTATCTATCAACCAAAAAAATCTACGAACTGTAGACTCACCTTCCTTACCTGGACCCATTGTAGCGTTACACCATTGGATGATGGATTTTGCATCCATCAATATTGCTCCATCTTTGTACTTTAGTTCTTCACGAGCCAAGGCTCTTTTAATGCATGCGCCTGCACCATCGTGCTCTCCCTTACCATGACCAGCCTTTGTGAAATTCCACATATATTGAATTCTACACAACTTGTGCATCCTGCTCAACCAATAGAACATCCATGCATTCTTGAATTGAGATGCACAATTGTCTGACCAAATAATGTGTTGACGATATGATATGCCCCTATTAGCCAAATCTCCATAAAATAGTTGAAAACAACCATGTACAAACTCCGTAGAATGTGATCGATCATTGCTAATGTAAAAATGGTACTCCCTCAAAATCTTCCTGTCATCCTCTGTACTTGTAGATGAATGCATGAATGTTAAGTGAAAAAATATAGAAACCTATTGAGATGTATAATACTTTTCTTGCACCTCATTTTGTGGTTATAGTGTGTAGTTCTCTGCAAAATCTACAACCGAAACAATGGTATCCAATGGAAACGTATCCTTGCACAACTTGAATTGCAAATCCAACCATCGAGCTCTATGGGTATGCCTTGCATACTCATACATAATCTTTTCACGAAAAATCTTCATGAACTCATAAACTGGAATCTTTTCAATAACTAGATCACATCTTTTACCATGTTTCCCATCTTTTAGAGCATATGTCACTGTCTTGAATTTTTCGTAATCTATTATTTCATTTCCAATTGCATGTGTACTATCCATATGTTGACAAGTTGATAAAAGTTGCAAAGAACCACAAAATAAGCACGTACCATCCAAGCATAATGTCTTGTAAAATTGTTGGCCATCCCCTATTTCACATAAAATGTTGGATATGAATTCCCTTGAAGATCTTGGTGGCTCTTTTATGTCACAATCCTGCAAAACAAATTGAGAATGCAAAACTACGCATATGTGCCTAAAAACATCAAAATGGTTAGAAAATTCAATATGTATCCTACAACAACAAGTTGTGCGTGTGTGATTTCTTTTCACATAAAAAGGTTTACCCATCTCAAAAAATCTTTGACTTATTCGAATTTGAGGATACATACCAATAAATTTTGCAAAAAATTGTGTCTGAGTTGAGTCCAAAAAATGTTTCGCATGTGGCTCGCGATTTCGACTACCAATCCTCCTTCTTACAACATCTCTTTGATTAGGAGAAACACGTGTGCTATTTTTCCAAAAATCTTCGATCAATGATTTCAAGGCTTCACTAATTTCTTTATCCTTTCGCAACAGTCTACCGCTAAGTGTCCATAACTCATTTTTTGTTGGATCTTCTAATATCTCACGCCTTAGCATGGCTCTCCTTAAGGTACCTCTACCAATTTTTAATGTTTTGCTTGTCTTTCTCATGAGTCGAGCTTTCTTCATTTGGCTACTTACTATTGTCGATGTGAGTACTCGTCTTGTGATATTACTATCTTTGGTGCTTGATTTAGAACCCACTTTTTCATAAGCACTCATTAGATTCTTTACAATATTTCTTTCATTTGAATCATCCATCATTCTTAGCCCAAGAATCTTCATGATAGGCCTAAATTTCAAATTCCCCATCATTTCAACAAATAATTGGCATTGACCTATAATATTTAATTCTTCAAAAAATAATCTCCACATATGATTAACTTTTCTTTGACAAGTACGCTTGCTAATCTTGTCAGGCATTGATTTCAAAATGTTAGTATCAATATCAATCAAATATTTTAGTTTTCTAAAACGAATTCTAGAAGGTGTTCTAATCTCTTCAATTCTCTCAACATTTTGAACATCAATATAAGGTTGAGTGTATTGCGTACCTTGAACTGAAGATGATGTGCCTTGGCAATAAGATGTAAAAGATGGAATATCACCTGCTTGATGTGTTAATGTTGTGCTTTCAACATGACATGATGGAGTGTGTATATCGTCGGATCTATAAATCAGTGTCTCTTCAACATGAGAGGATGATATGACTTCAACATTGAAAGATGGTGTAGTGGATGATATGACTCCAACATTCGAAGATGGTTTAGCGGATGATATGACTCCAACATTGGAGGATGGTGTAGCTTCACAATTCAATTGTCTTCTTGAGCGTAACAATCTCATTCGTTCTCTTTGTCTTTCTAATTCTTCCTCCTTGTTTCTTTGTACTGGTGGTTCTTGATCCTCTTCAAAATTTAATTCTTCATCATTGCTTTGCAATTTTCTTTGTTCACGTAGTAATTTCATTTTATCTCTTTTAATTGTCAAATCTCTCTCCCTATCTGCATTTGTTTGAATCTTTGGTTTCTTCCTTGGCATGATGATGATTTCTACATGTCAAATTATTCAAACATTCGAATTACTTAAAATGTGTAAATTATAAATGATTCAATTACATATAAAAATTATAATTATTTGAATGAATACACAATATATATCAAATGACTTGTCAAATTTCTAACCATTTCGAAATAACATTTCATTCAAACATACAATTTTTAATGAATTCACTATATATTACATAACATATCAAATTATAATCAAATTTGTATCTATATATTGACAAGAAATATTTAAAATGGATTGCACTAACCTTTTCTATTAAAAGAATATTAAAAAATTCTTCAAATCACATATCCAATGATTGAATCTGGTGTTTTCTAGCTTCCAAAAGTGTTGAAATAGTGTTTGCTAGATGTTGAAACCCGTGTTTTTTGTTAGAATAACAGAGAGCATAAGAAACCAAAAATTAAAAATGGACGAAATGGGCCCCAAGGTTGGTTTTTGACCATTTTTTGGTGATTTGAGATAGTGCGTATGCACTATAGCGCATACGCACTATAAAGCACGTACGCACTATCTCAAAACACATCACTCCCCTTCCTCCCTATTCTCTATCCTCCCTACTCTCTCTCCCATCCCCTCCCTCTCTCTCTTCCTACTCTCTCCCATCCTTTACTCTCTCTCACCCTCCATCTCCTACCACCTACTCTCTCTACCTCTCTCACCCCCTCTCCTCTCCCATCCCCAACTCTTTAGATCTCTCACACACACTCTTATCCCCCCTATCTCTCTCCCTCTCCCTATCCTACCACCTAATTTCTCTCCCCCATCCCCTACTCTCTCTCTTCTCTCCCATCCCCTACTTTGCCTCTCTTACACACATTCCCATTCCCCTTCTCTCTCCCTCTCCCGCCGCCTACTTTCTCTCCCCCATCGTTGTACTCTCTCTACCACCCCCTGCTCTCTCTCACACTCACACTACTACTACCTACTATCTCTCTCTCTCTCTCCCTCTCTACTCTCTCTCCCCCATCTTGTACAAGCTCTCTCTGCCTCTCCCACTCTCTCCCATTGCCTACTTTCTCTCCCCCATCCCCTACTCTCTCTCTCTCTCTTGTCTCCCATCCCCTACTCTCTCACACTCTCACACTCTCCCCCATCCCCTACTCTCTCTCTTCTCTCCCATCCCCTACTCTCTCACACTCTCACTCTCTCCCATCCCCTACTCTATCTCTCTTACACATACATCCCCATCCCCCCTCTCTCTTTCCCTCTCCCACTGCCTACTTTCCCTCCCCCATCATCGTACTCTCTCTCTTTTCCACCCCCTACTCTCACACTCTCACACTCTGTCCCATCCCCTGCTCTGTCTCTCTTGCACACACACTCCCATCCCCCCTCTCTCTTTTCCTCTCCCACCGCCTACTTTCTCTCCCTCGTCGTTGTACTCTCTCTCTGCCACCCCCTAATTTCTCAAAACACATCACTTCCCATCCTCCCTACTCTCTCTCCCATCCCCTCCCTCTCTCTCTTCCTACTCTCTCCCATCCTTTACTCTCTCTCACCCTCCCTCTTCCACCACCTACTCTCTCTACCTCTCTCATCCCCTCTCCTCTCCCATCCTCGACTCTTTAGATCTCTCACACACACTCTTATCCCCCTATCTCTCTCCCTCTCCCTCTCCTACCACCTAATTTCTCTCCCCCATCCCCTACTCTCTCTCTCTTCTCTTCCATCCCCTACTTTGTCTCTCTTACACACATTCCCATTCCCCCTCTCTCTCCCTCTCCCACTACCTACTTTCTCTCCCCCATCGTCGTACTCTCTCTACCACCCCCTACTCTCTCTCACACTCACACTAGTACTACCTACTATCTCTCTCTCTCTCTCAAGTTCTCTCTCTCCCTCTCTACTCTCTCTCTCTTTCTCTCTCTCCCATCTTGTACAAGCTCTCTCTACCCCTCCCACTCTCTCTCCCATCACCTACTTTCTCTCCCCCATCCCCTGCTCTCTCTCTCATCTCCCATCCCCTAATCTCTCACACTCTCACATTCTCCCCCATCCCTTACTCTCTCTCTCCTCTCCCATCCCCTACTCTCTCACACTCTCACTCTCTCCCATCCCCTACTCTATCTCTCTTACACATACACCCCCATCCCCCCTCTCTCTTTCCCTCTCCCACCACCTACTTTCTCTCCCCCATCGTTGTACTCTCTCTCTCTCTACCACCCCCTACCATCACACTCTCACACTATGTCCCATCCCCTGCTCTGTCTCTCTTACACACACACTCCCATCCCCCCTCTCTCTTTTCCTCTCCCACCACCTACTTTCTCTCCCCCATCATCGTACTCTCTCTCTGCCACCCCCTACTTTCTCAAAACACATCACTCCCCATCCTCCCTACTCTCTATCCTCCCTACTCTCTCTCTCTCCCATCCCCTCCCTCTCTCTCTTCCTACTCTCTCCCATCCTTTACTCTCTCTCACTCTCCCTCTCCCACCACCTACTCTCTCTACCTCTCTCACCCCCTCTCCTCTCCCATCCCCAGCTCTTTAGATCTCTCACACACACTCTTATCCCCCTTATCTCTCTCCCTCTCCTACCACCTAATTTCTCTCCCCCATCCCCTACTCTCTCTCTTCTCTTCCATCCCCTAATTTGTCACTCTTACACACATTCCCATTCCCCCTCTCTCTCCCTCTCCCACTGCCTACTTTCTCTCCCCCATCATCTTACTCTCTCTACCACCCCCTACTCTCTCTCACACTCACACTACTACTACCTACTATCTCTCTCTCTCTCTCTCCCTCTCTACTCTCTCTCTCTCTCTCCCATCTTGTACAAGCTCTCTTTGCCTCTCCCACTCTCTCTCCCACCGCCTACTTTCCCTCCTCCATCCCTTGCTCTCTCTCTCGTCTCCCATCCCCTACTCTCTCACACTCTCACACTCTCCCCCATCCCCTACTCTCTCTCTCCTCTCCCATCCCCTACTCTCTCACACTCTCACTCTCTCCCATCCCCTACTCTATCTCTCTTACACATACACCCCCATCCCCCCTCTCTCTTTCCCTCTCCCACCACCTACTTTCTCTCCCCTATCGTCGTACTCTCTCTCTCATCCAACCCCTACTCTCACACTCTCACACTCTCTCCCATCCCCTTCTCTATCTCTCTTACACACACACACACACACACACTCCCATCCCTCCTCTCTCTTTTCGTCTCCCACCGCCTACTTTCTCTCCCCCATCGTCGTACTCTCTCTCTGCCACCCCCTACTTTCACACTTTCACACTCTCTCCCATCCCCTACTCTCTCACTTTCATAGATACACACACTCTTATCCCCCCACTCTTCTTCTTCTCTCCCATCCCCTACTCTCTACATCTGTCACACACACTCCCATCCCCCCTATTTCTCTCCCTCTCCCTCTCCCTCTCCCACTTCCTCTCCTACTACCTACTGTCTATCTCTCTCAAGTTCTCTTTCTTCCTCTCTACTCTCTCTCTCTCTCTCTCTCTCTCTCTCTCTCTCTCTCTCTCTCTCTCTCTCTCTCTCTCTCTCTCTCTCCCCCATCCCTTACTCTCACTCTCTCTCCCATCCCCTACTACTTTCTCTCAAACTCTCACACTCTCTCCCATCCTTTACTCTATCTCTCTTATAAATAAATACACATTCCCATTCCCCCCCTCTCTCTCTCTCTCGCAGTCCTTGTCCCACTACCTAGTCTCTCCCATCCCCTACTCTATCTCTTTTAAATGCTTCCATTCCACCTCTCTCTCCCTCCCACTCCCTCTCCCACCACCTACTATCTCTCTCTCTCTCTCTCTCTCTCACTCACTCTCTCTCTGTCTCTCTCTCCCATCCCTCTACCATTGCCTACTCTCTTTATCTCTCTCTCCCCTCTCTCATTCTTGACTCTCTCTCTTTGCACACACACACACACCCATCCCCCCTCTCTCCTCTTCCATCCCCTACTTTTTCTCTCACTTTCTCTCCCTCTCCCACTCCCTCTCCCACTACCTACGCTCTCTCTCACTCTCACTCTCACTCTCTCCCTCTCCACTCTCTCTCTCTCTCTACTACCCTCTAGTCTCTCTTAAATTTTCACACTCCCTCCTATTCCCTACTCTCTCTCTCTCTCACACACACACACACTCTCTCTCTCTCTCTCACACACACACACACACACACATTTCTATTCCCCCTTGTCTCCCCCTCTCCCACTCCCTCTCCCATCGCCTACTCTCTCTTCCATCCCCTACTCTCTCTTGAGCTACTTTGTCCTTCCTCCTCTCCCATTCCATACTCTCTCTCTTTCACACACATGCACTCCCATCCTCCTCTCTCTCAAGTTCTTCCTCTCCCACTCTGTCTCCCATCACCTACTCTCTCTCCTCCATCCCCTACTCTTAATCTCTCTCTCCCAACCTGTACTCTCTCTCACACTTCCTCTCTCTCCCATCCCTTACTTTAAATCTCTTTCCCCCATCCCGAACTCTCTCTTTTCCACCCATACTCTCTCTCACACTTCCTCTCTTTGCCACCCCTACTCTCTCTCACACTTCCTCTCTTTGCCACCCCTTCTCTCTCACTCATCCTATACTCTCTTTGCCATCTCTCACACTTCCTCTCTTTGCCACCCCTACTCTCTCTCACTCATCCTATACTCTCTTTGCCACCCCTACTCTTTCTCACTTTTTCTCTCCCATCCTATACTCTCTCCCCTCTCCTATCCCCTACTTTCTCTCTATCTCTTTCATGCACACACATAGCCATTCCCCTATCCCCCCCACCTAGTTCTCTTTTGCAACTTACATCTTAATAGTGCGTGCGCACTATAGTGCTTGCGCCCTATAGCGCGCATGCGCTATTTAGAACTGAGGTTTAAATAGTGTGTGCACGCTATAGCACGTGCACCCTATAACGTGCACGCGCTATTTAAACCTTAATCAAACCCAAGCCTAAGGCTTGGTTTTGCCTTGGAGATCCAACCCAAATTTTTGGATTTGATGAATAGGCCTGAGACGTGTTTTCCAACAAACATACAAAAAATGATTGTTTTTTCTTCTGTACTCCCCTTCAAGATTTCTTGTGGTTGGGTATCGATAAGATCAGGTTACATAGCATTATAGGTCTCTGTGTTAGCTATCTAACCATATAATTTATTTTTAATTTGAACTATTTCAAGCCTTTCATCTATAATTTCTTTTGAATGTATGTTCATTTTTTGTCAAAAACCACCACGTACTAATTGGCTATAGATTTTAGCTCGTTCATCGAATTTTGTAACAACTTAGTTTTTTAGAAACTAGACTCCATTCTACACACTTTGAAAAAAAAAAGTTTTGATTTTAGATTAGTTTTCAATTATTTCTAGGGGGAGCACACAGATATTTCACATTTTTGAGATGTGTCTAGTTAAAAAATTCATTAAAAAAAAAATAGACATTATAAAATTACTCGAAAAATCTGGGATAAACTACATAGTGTTAAGTAACTTTTGACCAAAGTGATTAAAAAATTTCAAAATATTTTTTTTTAGGGGGGCCACACTTTGTACTATGCTATGTTTTTTTGGAATAAACAGTACCACTTTTTGTGGCCCCCTTTTTTGAGGGCCTAAAACTAAACCATTTTGAAAAAAAATTAGTAGTTTAGAAACTAGATTCAAAGGACTACGACTTTTTTTTTGTCATATCTAAAAATTTTGAGCGTAACTATCTTCAAATTCTTGTTGAAGTTCAAAATTTACAGATTTCAGGAAAAAGGTGTCCACTTATACCCCCCTTTTGGCACCACAACTTTGTGCACTTACACATAAGAAAGACTAAGAGTGCATAATGCAAATTTGATTCATCACTAATTTGCATATTCTTTTATGTGTAAAACACTTTTCCTTGATTTGGAAAAGTTTCTTGGAAGACCAATAGGTTTGTTGCAGTGCAAATTGAAGAGTTCATTGAGCAGCTTGGTGACAATTTTGAGTCAGTTATGACCAGCTATTTTGAAGACTTTAAGAAGTCTATGAAGGAGAGATTAAGAATACATGCGTCACTTGTGGAAAAATACTATGATGATGTTTGTTTCTTGTTGATACTAATTTTACTTATGTTCAAGCATCTATTCCTAGGGTTATATGTCTTAGGCCACTACCTTATGAAATCAATGTGGATGAGGCATCAATAGTCATCACAAAATTACTAGGGAAGTTGACAAGAGTGTAACCTCATTTGGAAACTATGAGGAAGCCAAATCTAGAATCACTATAGATTTGAAGACAACTTCAGTATTTAGAAAGAAAAATAAAATGGTGAAGAAGCTTAAAGAGAGATTTGGTGAAGGGGAGAAGATGAAGAAGAAGATGATGATGAGGATGAAGAAGATGAGAAACTTGCTCAACCCCAACTTGCATTGACCCAAGGTCAAGGAGAATATCAACAAGAAGAGGAAGTAGAACAAGATGAAGGTGCTGAGGGAGAAGAAATCGATGAAGCACCCAAACCTATAGAGAAGAAGAAGAGAAAGGCAAAGGAGCTTGCAATGTAGAAACTAAGGAAGGTTGTGAAGCTAGCACAATAAAAGCCAGCAATACCTATCACCAGGGCTAGCATGAGGGCTACTACACAAAAAATAAGGGAAATTGAAAAACCAAAAGGTAAAAGAACAACTGCTACAATAGAGTAGAGTCAACAAGAACAACCTAAGTGGAGAAAGTGCATTTCTCTAGATGAATCAGATGAGGAGAGGACTAAGTTAGATGACAACAACCTATTCAAAGTGGTAAGTCATAGTCCCTCTTTTGATTTGGACAACTTGTGTGAAAATATCAAGAATAATGTTGATTTAAGTGGATTTGCACATGTTGAGTTTGATAAAATTGGAAAGATTGAGATGAATAAAGTAGAAGAATATGTATATGCCATGATGGAAAATTTTAAGCAAACACAAATTAAGCTTGCCAACTCTTTTCCTAAGAGTCTATATGATAGAGTTCAGCAAAGGTGGTAGTATAGTCTCACAATTGAGAGAAATATTAGAGAGACTGCATTTGCAAGAGTGATGCTAGATTTCGACAAATTTGAAATGACAAAGGCTATTAACAAGTATAAGGGGAGATTTGCTCCAAAATACCGAGCCTTTAATATTTTACAAAAAAAAATTAAAGAAGTTGTTTAATAGAGCACACAGTTATGGAAAGTGATTGTAACGCCCCACCAAGGGATCCAAAAGAATTAACCTAAAGTTTTACTAAGTTTGCTAAACATTTTTTTTTTAAAGTAAGAAAGTATAACATACACATCAAACACATAGTAGCGGAAGCAATAACATGTAATCATCAGCAAACATACATAACAGGTTACATTCCTTAAGGATCCCAAGACGTTGAGTCACATTTAAATTTAATCTAAAACTAAGTCTAACATCTACCACATCCACATGAAAGAATAATCAGAAAGTCGAATGTCCATATAATATACAATTGTTCTGAATGCCTCTTGGCAAATTAATTTGGAATGCTCAATCATCCACTGTACATGTCACAGGGTATGAAAGGCTTAAAAGAATATACATATGTAAAAATAGAAGTGCATCAACCTCCACGAATCCATGATACAAAGTACAATAAAATAAATGAAACTAATAACATACATGATACATCCCTCCATCATAAAAGATATCAAAATCTAACATACCAGAATAAAGCATAAGTAAACAGCATCATCTAAATATGATAAACAAGCATACCAAGAAGCTCCAGCCACAGTGACTACGAACGGATCTCAATGGTAAGAGTGAAAAAGCACTACCACCCGACTACGTGGAACCTAAATGATCCACTCCCACCGCGCTGAGGAGATAGTCTCAAGTCCCAAATAGGATACCAAAACACAAAACACAAGTACTCTCTAAGTTTGAAAAATCCTAAAAGTACACTAACTCAAAGGTTCCAACATAGATAGACATCTAGACCCAGAGGCACACAAAGACACATAGGAAACCTACTATGCAAGTGAGAAAGTGTCATCGCAAAAGTCATGTAGAAGTTACTCGAGAAATCCCTTAGGAATCTTGGGTCCCTAGTGATCCCTGTGGCCACTAGTATCCTCTTGAACTGACGAGGCATACTATGGAATGCAAGGTCACAACCAAGCGTTCTCTCTACCCCATCCTAGTCTGTACTAGGACTCAAGGCATGGGAGAGAACATACAATTATCTTGTTAGGTTCATTTTTCTCTCATTTAGTGTAAATGTTTTCACTTATTAAAATAACTTACAATGGGTTTACATTAGTAGCCTCTTAGGGCCCCGACCCCCATTGCAAGCCACTTCCCGACACTACACATAGATAACCTACCCTAGGCTCATTAAATCACAAATCAAAGAATCATAATAAAATCACTTCAGCCCTATACAAGCGATTGGAAAGCATCAAATGTTAATCATAATAATCACAACAGTTCCCTATCAGCAACTGAAGACATCAAGGATCAATCACAATATCCAAAGGTTCTCCAACAAGAAACCGACAAGTATCCCAATAATAGATCACAATACTAATCAAAGACTCCAAAAAGGTCAAGTCAAACATGTCACAACATGACATCATTAAGAGCATAACAAAACACTTTAGTCCCATCAAGACGACTGGAAAGCAACCCAAGTATAACTGATCGATGACTCAAAAATGGTTAAGTCAGGTAACTCAAATACATACACCTCAACTTCACACAAGGAAATTGGAAAGCAATAATAAACAGTAAAAAAATCCATATCATAGAGCATACCATCACATTACTATGGTTGGGTAAAAAAATTGAGATCAAATCATCATATCATCACAATTTCATAACCCCCGAGCCTCTGGTAACATCCTAAACTGGTCAACACTCTAGGGCCACCCAACCCCAAACATAACCAGTACATAGAAAACATCATAGTTTCACAGTAGGTTTGATTTGAAAGTATATTATCGAGTTAAAAGTAAAGGTTTCAGTTTGCAGATTAATGTATGTTTCAAATAACTAAGTTTCATAGTTTACCCCAACGAATTAACCCATTCTTATAATTAATCATAGCACAATTTAAAAGTAATAATAATCATTTCTTAAATTATTAAAATAATAGCAATAATTGATTATAAAATAAAAATAAATAAATCCAAACCCATTAAAAATCAAATTTCTAAATGATAAATATACTTAACATTATTAATTACTATTTATCATTAGCTCAAATCAGTTCCAATATTCATTTACATTTTCAAATTAATAATTAATAATTAATAATTAATTAATCAATAATCATTAACAGATTCCTTAATAAATAATATATATATTTATATTGTTAATTAACTTAATTAATTAACAACTAAAAATTTGAGTTTAATCCTTTAATAATTATTATAAAACTTATTATTTAAATAATAATAAAGTTATTATAATAAAATTTATTAATAAAGTTATAATTTATATTAAAATTTATATATAAAATAAATATAAATTTATATTATAAAAAAAAACTTATAAAAAAAATCGAATTGAACAACTTTAAGAAGGGCATGATATTTTTAAAGTTTTTAAAGAAATTTGCAAGCGATATTAATATATCGCTGCCTGCAGACTTATTAACTGCAGTGCACGACCTTATTATATACGGCGACAGTACTACTGCAAAATCGTAGTACATTACTGCAGATGCCGCCAGATTAAAGGTAAGCGTTTTTTTCAATTTAGTATATATAAAACTCACATCCCCCTATAAACCTATTTTAATAAATTTGGTTTTATTTTAAAAAAATTCCATAATATATATATATATATAATTTGCAATTATAATATGGTAGAGAAAACACTATCAACTATTCTAATTTTTTTTTAATCTAAAATTTTTATTTTCAAAATCAAACCCTTCTCGTTTAAATCCTATGTATACAGAAGTTAATTGACAAGCATTTGATAAACTCTAATATTGAAATGTTTAAACATTCATCATAGAGAATTCAGGTCTACAATCCACAGACACGAAGAAGACAGGAAATAAGAAAATTGCATAAGTAATCAGCGATCAAAACACAAGACTCTACCTGGTCCTGATGCTAATACGAAATCTTCGAAAAACTATGAGAGAATTCGATCCCCTTCAATAAATTTTCTCTGAAAAACTTTCTTAGAATTCTCCTTCTGAAATTCGCTGCCAAAAGATGTCTCGCAAAAATTCCTGTCTCCAAAATTTTCCATCCCCCAAAAATGAACCCCAAAGTTGTGATAAGGAGTTTTCTCCTCAAATTGGGGCACTAATTGTGCATTCACCCGAGAGGACTCCTTGCTCACAAGACTCAAACTCCAAATTAACTTTTATTATATTTGCTTTATCTTTTAATGCACGTTAAATGAATTATTAAATGACTTTATTTAATATTTCACTTGACTTCTATTTTTTTAATCTTTATTACTTTTAAACCCATGCACACTTTATGAAATTAAAATAACATTATTATTTTCACTTATTTTATCTTTTAATTAATTTCTCATATTTTAACCTTATGCATACATCATGCGATCTGAAATCTTTTAATAATTTAATATCTTTCAACTTTTAATTTATTTTAGAAACTTAATTGATAAAATATTTAATTAAATTAAATAACAATAATATTTAGTATTTATCTAAAAATGAACTCTAAATATATTATTATTAAATTAAATAAATATTATCACGTTCTACATTTATACTTAAACTTTTATCTCCAAATTTAATTCTTTTATTTAATTAATTTTTTAATTAATTAAATATAATTAAATATTAAAATATCATAATAATCTTCTATTAAATTAAATCATTAATTAATCTTTTTAATTAATTTTAATTAATAGAAAATACACCAAAGACTCATAAAGACAACATACGAAAACCCATCATAGAAAAGCACATACCAAATCAAACAAAAAGGGTTATAATCACGAATTAACCTCATTCGATGCATTCAAAAGGTACTGACTCAGATACTTGTCCTAATTTTCAATTAGGACAAATGGCTTAAAGGTATGGGATTTGGACTTAAGAATTTATCTCCCCTCTCTTACCATTGAGATAATGCGATGGGGTATGCTCATCCTGGCAATTTAGGGAAGTTGATACCCGGTACTTGCAACCTACATAAAATCCACGCATGTACAAACACAATATTCTAAGCTAAACAGGCAATGGCAGGAAGTGGTGCATCGTGTAGATCCCGACTAGCAGGTGACTAGGACTCCCTTCCTTAACAACATCAGAGATGCCATACATAAAAAAAACAAACACGCACACCATACACATGCAGTATGGGGTAAGTATCCATAAGAAACACATATTATAATCCATCTAACTTATCATCATCAATAACTGAAAATACTGAATAATCATCATACATACATGAAATATAGAGTACCAAATAATCTCATCATAAAAATCAACTGAATCTGAAACAATAACTGATAAACTCAAAGTAATGCTACTAATCATAAGCATAAAACTGGCCTAAAAGAGTTCAATAATGGTAATAGAAATGTGAACTAGGGGCAGGCACTACAATGATTATGGGCTAAAAACACAAAAGGCTATTGAGCAAGCACCTAAGGAAGTAGGTGAAGGAAAAGAAGAACAAGAAGTAGTTGAAGTAACAAATGATAAATCTGTAAGGGAAGTACAAGGAGAAGACACTATCGAGGAAACAACTGAGGAAGAGAAACATCAAGACCAAAATGTACCAGAAGTACATATGTCGAGTGCCAATCTACAAGCAGATATAATAAAGATCAAGGATGCCTTTGAAAACACCATTCAGAACATCAATCCCTTAACAAAGGATGATATGCATAATATGTTGAATAACTCCACCACCAAGACACAATTGTGCAACCATCTTGTTTTGGTGAGTGTGGATGAGATTGAGAGGGAAGAATTGACATCTTCAGGGGAGAAAACACTAGAAGTATCTATTGCCCCCACTCAATCCATAAGAGGTGCTACCTACAATGTTTATTGTAGTGTACCAAAGAAAGGAAATCATGCCTTCACATGCTAGAACATTAGTACAACATGTTTTAGTACCAATAGTCACCATAATTGACAAGAAGGGACACCAGTCCAAATAGGTCAAGAAGTGAGTCCTGCACCTACTACACATGCACAAGGTGAGACAAGGTTGATAGAAAATGAGAAGGATAGGATTGAAGATTTACTCTTGACTATGAAACCTGAGGAATAGTTAGCAATTCAAACATCGATTACCTTACCAGACACTACTACTCCTCTTCCTAGTCAAGCACTTCATAGGCCGAGTACAAAAGTTGCACCATTGCTAAAATCAAGGCTCATTCCTAACACATCTAAGGTTGATGAGGTGACATCCTATGGTGATATCAACTTAGATGAGGTGATTGAATTTCCAAAGTTTGATCTTGCATTAATCAAAATACAGAAAATGAGCATATTGTAGGATGCTTTGACAAGGAAGAAACATAAAGAATTTCTCATGAGGGAGCATAGGTAGAAACAAGCACTTCATGACATCAAGGACATATTTCTTGATGCATTCAACCTATCTACACTTGATGAAACAAATTAAGCCAATCATTGAGAAATCGACCAATATTATGAAAAAGGTAAATGATGAAAACCTTGATACTAATGTCAAATTATTGGAATGGTCTGAGAAGAAATTTTGAATAAAGGTGAATGAAAAGATATCTAGTGCCATTACACTACACTAGGTTGAGTTAGCTACCAAATTTGAGGGTGTGAAGATGTGGAGAACATTTTCTCTCTTTACACCAAGTTTTGTGATATTGCCCTATTCACACAAGAAGTGTAGGGACACATTGACCATCTGGAGGGAGATTTGAAAAGAACAAGTAACATTCTCCAACAATCTCTTGCTCAAGATCAGTCTAATTTCATAGATTTAGTTTCAGCACAAGGTTAATTAGCATCTTTACAAGCACAAGATGCCAAAATTAGGGCTACACTAATCAACATCTAGTCCATGTTGACCCCTCATATGGAAGTGTTACATAAGGAACTAACCTATATAGAAGCATTGATGAAGAAAGATCCATATCTTTCTACCCATGAAGGATTAGTCACCCTTGATGCAGAGTTTGATATTCAAACCAAATCTTTGGAGGTAGCATGTGATAATTGGGATGCAACATTGAAGATTATGATAGAGGTCCATAAATCATTCTTGGACAAACACACAATTTATGTACCACCCATGACATAAGTGCCAAAAAGGGGGAAAATGAAAAAGGGGAAGAATAATGAGAATGAATAAGTTTTGGGGGAGAACAAACAAAGGAGGTAATATAGATAGAGATAGAACAATAAATCTACTCAACAGGGGTATTGAGTTTTCAGTTAGTTTTTAGATTCAGAATAGAACAATCAACTTAGAGGGAGTTATCAAATATTGAGGTATGATTGATAAGTCAAGTTTTGCAAAAAAATGAAATTTTGTATGTAGGACGAGCACTTAAGAGATTATCTGAGTTATTCTCTAAGTTAAGGTTATTCATGCATGACCAAGTGTTTTTGCCACTCATGTCAAAGGGGGAGATTTGTAATCTCAAATTGGTTTTGAGATATGAGTGACAATACACTTAAGTCTTTTTCTTAGTTTATGCCGAACAAGTAGTGTATGTCAAGCATAAGCTATCAGATAGTGTATGTTGAGTGAGAGACATTTAGTATATGCCAAGTAAGAAGTAAGTGTTGATTCACTCAAGTGTCAAGTAGACAGATGATGCCAAGTGATTTAGATGTCAAGTAAATCAATGGATATCAAGTCATTCAAAAGACAAGTTACAATATTGAAAATACAATGGATGTTGAGCATTAGACACCTCAAGTGCTGTCTATGACAATTTTGACATAGTTATTTGTAATGACACAAATTACTATGTAAAACATTTTTGAGTCAACTTTAGGATTGTTTTATGATTCTAGAAGATATTTTTGAAGGAAAATTGAGAATTCCTATGCAGTACATGAAACCAATTAGTTAAAGGGATGTTTTAAGTGGAAAAATGGGTGAATCAAAATCATTGATTCATACCTAACCCTTAGTCACCTAAGTCTTCTTAAGGAGGACAAACCCTCAAATATTGTAAGTGTGGAAGGAGTGAAGAGATAAGTTTTGCATGCACAAACAAAGTATCCATGATCGCTAAGGAGTTGTAAGGAGTTATGATAGAGTAGAGCATTGTAGAATCAGTTAGAGCAGAATAGAGGAAAGAGATTAGAGGAGAAATTTGGTCAGAGAGGATCAAGGATACATGTAAAGAGGTGATTTTTTATCTAGCAACATAGTGCTAACTATAGGATCATTGCTGAGACATTCTAATAGGTGAATCTATTAAATCTCTTAATAGAGTAGTCCTAATAGGTTGTTGTAAATCCTTTAATAGGGTGCTTACTTCATTGTAAGTTTAAGTCCTTTAATTAGGCACACTTCTAATAGGGTGTTGAAAACCTTTAACAGGGTATGATCTAAAAATATTGTAAGCCTTTAACAGGGTAGACCTTTCACAGGGTAGATCATAGTTTATGATCAAACATTGTAACCTTCGTTAGATACACTTTATTATTGTAGTAGTGAAGATTTGTGGGTGTCATCCCCACCCCAATTTTACCTTCTCATTGGAGGGTTTATGGGTAACCAAATATCTTGTGTCATGTATGTGTTGAATGCTTATTATTTTCATGCTATGGATGTATATGCTTAATTTGGTATTTCAATTTACATGCAAATTGTGAGATGGATGTGTGGTGAATATTTTATGGTTCAAAGTTTTGAAGGACTGTTTTACCAACCCCCCCCCCCCCCCCCCCCCACCCTCCCCTACCCCCCTAGAGTTTAATTTCCCTATTGTATTTCAAATAGTTGTTTGCAAGAATTTGGGGTATTGGTGCAAAACAAGATTACTAGACCTAGAAGCTAATAGGCCTAATTAGCCCTATGTAAAGAAAGTGAGTTTTCTTTGGATTTTGTTGTGACCAAAAGTATTGAATAAGGTCATGAAGGTTATGGAGAGTTTCTACAACATTAGTATACTCCAAGGGAGTGAAGGAACAAGATACTAAGCATGGGTTAGGGTTTTAGGGGAGAGAAGGGCTAGTAGGACTAGTGCCAAAAGTGGGAGATTGAATCTACACCAGGCCAACTATACCTAGGAGGCAAGTTGGGGGAAGATTCTTGGAGGCTTGGATTGGTGGAAAGGAAAAGAAATAAGAACCATTAGATGATTCAATATTAGGACCTTAATTAGGTGTTTATCTATTGGAACCCTAGACCCTCTACATCAGAGTGGTATCGAAGCCTACTTTCAATTTGGTGTATGTCAGATGTGGAAGACCAAGAGACTGAAAATATGTCACCGAAGGAAATGAGAAAGGTGCCATAGTGGATTTAGTCAAGGATCTATTTTCCAAAGCCAATCAGGAAGACCCAAAAATTAAGAAGAGAATCACAGAATGGGGAGATGAGAGTGAGGAGGAAGATGAAAGCCTCACAGGGGAGACATCTATTAGGGGAAAGGATATTGAAGTGGATCAAGATAAACACAAATTTTTGGATGCTTTTAAATATCTTAACAAAGACAATATGGAAAATATTCCTTACTATAGTGGTAGCTTGAATGGGGAGGAATTGCTAGATTGGTTGGAAGCCATAGACAATCAATTTAACTACAAGTAAGTACAAGAAGAGAAGAGAGTCATATATGCTAAGGCTAAGGTCAAGGGATCAATAATAGTATGGTGGAATATGATGCAAGATGATAGGGTAGTATCAAGGAAGAAGAAGATTGTGTCTTGGGATAGGATGAAGATTAGGTTGAGGGCCCAATTCTTATCCACAAATTATGAGATTTAGATATATTAGAAGTTGCATAATCTAAGACAAAGAGATGTCATTGTTAGTGCTTATACTGAGGAGTTTAATAAGCTAATCCTAAGGACAAGAATACAAGAAGAAGAAGTGGAAAGAGTGGCAATATACCTTAATGGGCTAAGATAAGGGATTCAGGATGAGATCAACATGATGGCTCTTGATAGTATGCATAAGTGTTTTTAGTTAGCCTTATGGGCATAAGAAAAGGCTAGGAGAAGGCATGATCCTCAACAAAGAGGTAGAGGTAACAAAGGTTCTAGAGGCATGGGCAACTTTTGTAGAGGATTAGGACCAACTAGGCTAGAAGAAACTCAAACCAATGATAGCTACAGAGGTAACCATAGTAGGAACACTTTTCAAAGAGGGGGGATATAGGGGAAGAGGTCCACCTAGGGGTAGGTTCTAGTCCCAAGGCAAAGGTAGTACTATTTTTATTGGTAAATGTTACAACTGTAACCAAGTGGGCCATACTATGGGCAAATGTCCTATGTTGGATTCCTCATCATCCATGGGAGAAAGGAGAACTTAATTAGTGCAAGAAGATGACACTTAGAGTGTCATATCACCTATTTCTAAGGTAGGACCAATGTTGGATGGTGAAAATTCAATGTTGAGAAGAAACTTGCTGAAAGTCCTTAATGTGGTTGAACCACCCCAAAGAAAGTGTTTGTTTAAAACAACTTGTAGGTCACATGGGAAGATTTGTAGAGTAATAGTGGACTCTGGCTCCATTGAGAACATAGTATCTATAGAGATGGTAGATAAGTTGAACCTCAAGAGGATACCCCACACTACTCCCTACAAGGTGTATTGGTTGAACAAGAACCAACAAATACTAGTGGATGAGTAGATATTTGTGGACTTTGAGATAGGGGAATACAAGGACAAGGTGTTATGTGATATAATTCCCATGTATTTTTGTCACCTCTTCTTAGGGCATCCAATGTAGTATGATGTGAAAGCTATACATGATGAGGAGTAAATAGTTATGTGATTACCAAGCAAGGTAAAAAATTTAGATGGACCCTTTGACTGAGCCTAAGGAGGAGAAACATGTGGGGGAAAGTGTGATGTTATTAAGTGGGAAGGAGTTCCTAAAGACTATGAAGAAAGAGAAGGGAGTATATTATGCAGTAGTGGTAAGGCCTAGAGAAGAGACTAAAGAGAAAGTTAAAGTGCCTCAAGAAGTGCAATAGTTGTTGGAAAGGTACCATGAAGTAGTGGACAATGGGATACCTAATGCATTGCTACCTATGAGGGAGGTAAGTGATCAAATAGATTTGATCCCAGGGGAAAATCTACCTAACAAGGCAACCTACAAGATGACACCATGTCAAAATGCTGAAAGTGCAAAGCATATACGAGATTTTTTGGAAAAGGGCCTGATAAGGAAGAGCTTGAGCCCTTGTGTCATACCAAATGTCCTTGCACATAAGAAGGATGGAAAATGGAGGATGTGTAATTACTCTAGGGAAATCAAAAAGATCACCATCAGTTATATGTTACTTATGCCAAGAATTAAGGATTTGTTAGACAATTTGGGAGGCTCTTGCTACTTCTCTAAGGTGGATTAGGGTACCATAAAATTAGAGTGAGGCCTGGTGATGAATGGAAGATAGACTTCAAGACAAATGAAAGGTTGTTTGAAAAATGCCCCAAGTATGTTCATGAGACTAATGAATGAGGTGCTAGGATATTCCATAGGTAAGTTTGTTATAGTGTATTTGGATGACATTATAATCTTTAGCAAGTGAAAAGATGAGCATATGAAGTACTTGGAGATGGTCTTGAGGAGGCTACATTAGGAGAAGCTAATGATTAATCAAGAAAAGTGTAAGTTTCTAAAAATTGAATTGGTATACCTTGGGTTTGTTGTTTCCAATGGGTGTATTAAAATGGATCCTAATAAGGTCAAGTCCATATTGGAATGCCCAACACCTAAATTCATAGGAGATGTTAGGAGTTTTCATGGTTTGGCATCTTACTATATGAAATTTGTGAGAGGATTCAGTCATGTATGTGTAGCTATCCTCAACACCATTAAGGGAGGCATCAAATGTCAATTCAAATAGACAAAGGCAACAAACAAAGGGTTTGAGATTTTGAAAAGAAGAATTGCAACCCTACCCACCCTAAGGTTTCCAAACTTCAATCAACTCTTTGTGGTAGAGTGTGATGCTAGTAAGCTAGCCATTGGAGTAGTGTTAAGCCAAGAAGGACACCCTATGGAATTTTTCTCTGAAAAGTTAAATGAGACAAAATAGAGGTACTCTACCTATGACATTGAATTATATGCAATGGTCCAAGCTTTGAAGAAGTGAAGGCACTACATCCTTCTAAATGAATTTATGGTTTATACAGACAACCATGCCCTTAGCTTCTTGAATGGGCAAGAGAAACTCAATAAAAGACACCTCAAGTGGGTGGAATATTTATAGGCATTTACCTTTATGATCAAACACAAGAAAGGTGTGAGAAACAAAGTTGTTGATGCTCTTAGTAGGAGAGTCCTAGCCATCCAAGAGATCCAATTATAGAGTGTGGGAATTGAGGAATTAAGAAACCTCTACAAGGAGGATAAGGACTTAAAAGAAGCCTATGAGGTATGTGGCAAATTCAAGAAAGGTTTTAAGGTAGACTTTACTGATTACATATTTTAGGAAGGCTTGTTATTCATAGGGCACCTATTTGTTGGAATTAAAAATGGGAAAATAAACTCTAAGAGGGGGAGGTGAATTAATACTTTGAAACTTTAACCATAAAACATTCACCACACATCTATCTCATAATTTATCATGTAAACTGAAATAGCTAGCTACACATGTTCATCCATATCATGAAACAAATAAAACATAACACAATAAATTTGCTACCCAAAACCCCTCCAATGAGAAGGTAAAACTGGGGTGGGGATGACACCCACAAATCTTCACTACTATAGTTGTAAAGTGTATCCAATTAATGTTACAATTGTTTGATCATAAACTATGATCTACCCTATGAAAAGTCTACCCTATTAAAGGCTTACAAAGACTATTAAATCTTACCCTGTTAAAGGATTTAAACACCCTACTAAAGTTGTGCCTTGTTAGAGGACTTTAACTTATAATAAAGTAAGCACCCTGTTAAAGGATTTACAAAAACCTATTAAGACTACTCTATTAAGAGATTTTTCTCTATATCACCTATTAAAATGATTCAACACCTTGATCCTTCAGTTAGCACTCTGTTGCTAGATATCAAATCTTCTCTTTCCAAGTATGTCCTTGATCCTCCTAATCAGATATGTCTGCTCTATTCTTTAACTGCTATGCTATGTTCTCTCTAACTGATTATGTAATTCATATATTTGTTATAAAATCCATAGTCACAATGAATTCTCTCTCTCTATACTTAGCATTCACCTTTCTCACAAGTACATTTGCACTAATTTTTCAACCTAGATTTTTGACCAAAGGCCAAAGTGGCCTATGAAATATAATTTTTTTTGTTTTTTTGCCCGATTTGGTCAAATTTCAACCAAATTAGGGTTTCTCAATTTGGTCAAATTTTTGATAAAATTGGGTTTAATTGCAAAAAAGAAAGAAAACATCAAATCATTTTCTTTTTCATGGGAGTAGTTTGTTCGATGAGCTCTGCATGCATCACATGAGCCATTTGAGGTTGCATTGGAGATTTTGATATTTATGTTTGCACTAGTACATTTTGCATTAGAGGTTTCAGTTTATTGCATTTCAAGTTGCCATTGGAGATTTTGATATTTATGTTTTCATTTCTTGTATGGTTTGCAGGTTGATTGAGTTGCCATTGCAAATGTTTGATAGGTTTGGAGTTGCCATTATAGATGTTTGATAACCGGTTTCAAGTTGCCATCCCTAAGTGGTAGAAATTTGTAACTTTACTTATCGCATAATGTATTTGGAAAGGGTTTCATCAATCGATAAGTAATTTGTTATTTAAAACATGTATAAGGAAGGAGGTCCCAAATGACCCTAAATATTTATGTCATTTTTCAATGGACAAAGCTGATTTTGGGAAGAATTCAACAAGAAGAAACACAAATATGTTTGCAACAGATAAAATAACTCTTCACTTGGTATGGTGGAGGGCTCATAGCTATTTACTTTTTCTACACGAGCCTCTTAAAAACTTGTTTACTCGATTATAAATGCTAACATGGTTTAAGTTAAAGGTTTATTTTAGATTTATGTGCTACAAATTTGAAGTTTCATTTGAGCAATCTAGGCCTGGTTATTGAAGACTAATTGTAACATAAATCAACTTAATTTTTTTTTTATGGATTGAAATGCTTTTAGATTTTTGCTTCTTGTAACATTGAAAGTAAGGAAATTGCTAATTTATAAATATTTTTAGACAACAAAAATGATTGACTTGTGTTTAAATTACAATATTATTATTTACCATGATAGAATAAATGAATACAAATTTGGGGTACAATGGTGATGAGCAAGAAGTTGCAGGAAACTACCATGCTAGTAATTTTGAAGAAGAAATCAAGATCATCTTGTTTTTGTGCTCCCTTCCTAATATTTGGAAAGGAGTGGCGATTAAAATTAGTAGCTCTAAAATATAATAATAAAGGAAGGTATGTTGTAGTCTAATTTTGTTACAACTTTTTTGAATGAAGACGTGAGAAGAAAAGACCAAGGTATCTTAGCCCAAGAGATTGTGATAGTTGATAAATTGATAAATACGTAGATGTGAAATTTAAGAATATAGAATTTACAAGAAGCATGTCTAGTGCAAAAATATCCTAGAATAATGCTGTAAGAAAAATAAAAAATTCAACTATGATGTGTGATGAAAAGTGATAAAGTGGACAAGAAAATTGACTATGATTCTTTACCTCTCCAACAATGTATTGTTTAATGGTGACAACTGTAGGATACTAGAAAAAAATTCAATATCAACCTTCATTTCCATGTATGTAGGAAGTTTAATGAATATCACAACCACAAGATATAAAGACAAAGCAATGACTATCATTCAAACATTACTGCCTAACCATGAGTAGTGAGCTCTTCTTTTCAATCACCAAATGATGTTATATCCATTTATAATATCAACAGTAGTTCTAGATCTTCTTTTCTCTATATAAGAAAATTAATAACCACCATAACCATTAAGTAAAGGAGAAGATAGAAGGATTGTAATATAAATACCAATATATCAGCAATATTACACAAAAAATTGATTTCTACTTCAAAAACCATACACAAAACCTTTCATTTACCTTCCCCATATCTCCCTCTACATCAATAACATGAGATTACATTTCTTTATAGCATAACATGAATTTTCACCTCCCTAATGACTCAAACAAGATGAATGAATACTTACCTTGTACACTTTGTCAAGTTTTGCAAAGAATTGCTAGCACTTTTTACACATTTTTTTCTTCCACATTTTGCATTTTAAGTTCTAATATACTTTCCTAGGCACCCTAAATAGGTTCAACATCACATTATGACATATTAACTCTATAATATATTCCATTTATGCCCTTGCATGTTATTTTCCCACTTTTGACTCACTTTGAACCATAACACTTAAAACAAGAAATGTTTCAACATGACCTTAATTTGAACACCTAATAACCTAATATGAAACAACTAATATCCTAATCTAACATGACTCAAAACTTGCTAATTATAACTCAAATTTCATGGGAGGTGGTTAGGGTGCCCTGCACCACTACCTCAAATGGTATGATATTACAATGGAGTCCAACACGCCTGCACCAAATCTAACCATCATCCTACTTGCATTGCTAAGATCCCTTGTCAGAGAATCTTGTAAGGAAACTTACAATATAGTAGTAGTCTCCATCTTGATCATGCACTTGAGGGTCAAATGTGTGGAAAAATGTGTTTGGCCTTTCCATAGGGATCTAATTCCATCCATTTTAGTAATGGTTGTGCTACAGTGAGAAACCCATTTGTATTATCCTACCCTATTAAGTTGAGCCTTTTTTTGTTGCAATAATAAATCGATGTTTTAAGGAACAAAGTCCTCAAATAATTTGAAACACAATTGAATTTTTTTTTAACACTCACATTGTCAGTAGCAACTAGACAAGATGATCTACAAAGCACAAAAACACCTCTAAGAAAAATTATTAATAGAGAGGATGCCAAGACTTATGATATATTCTGATAACTTGTTGCTTGTGTAGCTTATTAATAGAGAGGATATCAAGACTTAAGTATGTTTGTAATGAGATTCATCGCCATCATAAAATCAAAAACTACACCTTTGAGGTACTTGGTAGGAAAACTTGAGGATTGTGCATTGCTTGTGTAAAATGTTTTGTAAAGATGATGTAAAATAATTTCAAATGTGAATGCTCTCGATAGTTAAATGAGTGCTGAAAATGGTTCCAAGTTCTCAACTCTTGTAATATTTTTACTTACTCCTGAACATCTTTCAAAGTCATAGAAACTTGTTAGCTTTGTGTGATTTACTATTTAGCATATGCTATTTTTTTCTACATAATCTCCTACCCTAGAAGCCAACAAAACAAAAATATGAGTTGATGTTACAATTGTTGATGATATAGCTGTAGGAGATATTTTGCTCCATATTCAAACTAAATAAATGACTATTAAAGTCATCTCTATATTGTGTCACTGCTTCATATGCTATTTGTAATGCCTACCCCTAATTTAGTTTTATCTTTCTTGTAGGCTTCCAGTAGTAAGCCTAAGTCTAGGGGAATGGATGTAATGCCTACCCCTAGTTGACTTTTCTAATTTGTTTTGACTGAATTCTTTTAGGCTTTTATTATTATTATATTTTATAATTAGCGGTGTTAGATTACTAGAATTGATTAATTGTATTTCATATTTAGTTAATATATGTGTTGAGTTACTTTAGTACTAGTTATTTCATGTATGCATGATTATACTTTGATGATGATTGTATACAATGCTTTTAGTTATTTCATGATGTGAGTTAGATGATTGTATACTTGATGTGTATGGTGTGTATGTATGTTTTCTTTATGTTTGACATTTTTGATGTGGTTGAGGAAAGGAGTCATAGTCACTTGCTAGTCAGGATCTACACGATGCACCACTTTCTGCCATTGCCTATTTAGTTTAAAATATATTTGTTTGTACATGCATGGATTTTATGTAGATTGCAGGTAGCAAGTATTGACTTCCCTGAATTGCCAGGATGAGCATACTCTATCGCAGTATTTCAATGGTATAAGTGGGGAGATAATTCTTAAATTCGAATCCTAAACCCTAAGCCAATTGTCCTAGAAAATAAGACAAGTATTTGAGTTGTTTACCCGTCTGAATTCGTCTAGTGATGTGAGTTTGTGATTCTAACCTTGGTGTTTTGATTTAGTTTTATGTTTTGTATGATGGGTTTTCGTATTTGGTTTTGTAGGTCTATGATGATTTTCTATTTTAATTAAATCAAATTAAAAGATAATTTAATGATTTAACTTAATAGAAATTTTATAAAGAAATTTGATATTTAATTATATTTAATTAATTGAGAAATTAATTAAATAAAAGAATTAAATTTAAGAGATTTTATTAAAGTTCTATTTTTGACGTATTTATATTTATTTAATTTAATGATAATTATTTTAATAATAAATTCTAAATAATGTTATTAATTAAGTTAATAAATATATTATTAAAAACATTTATGAATTAATTAAATAAAAGAATTAATTTTAAAAGATTTAATTAAAATTCTAATTTAGGCGTATTTATATTTATTTAATTTAATAATAATTATTTAGGAGTTTTATTTTAATAATAATCTCTAAATAATATTATTAGTTGAATTAATAAATATATTATTAAAAATGTCTCATAATTAATAAGAGAGAGAAATCAATTATTTAATAAAGTTTATTTTAATTAAATTGCATAAAGTATATGCATAAAATTAAAATATAGTAAATTAATTAAATAGAGATAGCTAATTATTTAAATTAAGATATTTTGTAATTAAATATCTAAAAGAGTTGTGTATAAAAAGGTAAAAAGGTAATAAAGTAATAAACAATAATTGATCAGTAAGTTCCCTCTCATGATTGCACAATCAAAGCCTCAAATTAGGGGAGAACTCTTTATCAATCTAGAGCTCATTTTGCAATTACATAGGTTTTGGAGGAGCAATTTTGAAGAAAGAAGCTTTCAGGGAAAGGGGATTGTTTTGTGTGTTTCAAGTGATTGTCGTTTTAGCATTAGATCTAGGCAGGATCTTATGATTTATTTGTATTGTGGTTTTTTGTCCTTCAAATTCCTGTCTTCTCCATGTTTGTTGTGTTTCTATTTTTAGAATTCTAGGTTGAAACCCTTGTTTGCATAATTATTGTTCTTCATTTTCGAAAACTTCTATAAACAATTTGATGATTGAAAACCTTGTGTGTGGATTTGGTTATTCATTGTTTCTAGGAAACATTTGTAGACAAATTGGAAATTAGAAAACCCTCATGTTAAAATTTATTGTTCTCTACTCTTGAATACATCTAAGAAAGAGTTAGATTGAAACCCTTGTTGTTAATTTTAAGTTTCCATTTTTGAAAAGTTTCTATTTTTAGTAAGTTTTTATTTTTGGAAAGTTTATACTTTTAGTAAGTTTCTATTTTGGAAAGTTTCTATTTTAGTAAGTTTCTATTTTTGAAAAGTTTCCATTTTTAGTAAGTTTCTATTTTGGAAAGTTAATGTTTTTAGTAAGTTTCTATTTCAAGAAAGTCTATTTTTAGTAGGTTTCTATTTTGGAAAAGTTTCTATTTTAGTAGTTTTCTATTTTTGGAAAGTTTCCATTTTTGGAAAGTCTCCATTTTTAGTAAGTTTCTATTTTTGGAAAGTTTATATTTTTAGTAGGTTTTCATTTTTGAAAAGTCTCTATTTTTAGTAGGTTTCTATTTCGGGAAAATTTTTATTTTTAGTAAGTTTCTACTTTTGGAATGTTTTTATTTTTAGTAGGTTTCCTTTTTGGGAAAGTTTTTTCAAAGTTTAATAAATTTAAAATTAAAATTATGAATAATTTTAATAAGTATTATTAAAATTTAAAATTTAATTATTTGAAAATTTGATTTATTACTTTATTATTTAAATATAATTCTAAAGTAAATTGAAAATCAAAGAAATTAATTAGGAGAATTAATAGTTATCTTTAGTAAACTTGGGTTATGCTTGATGATTCAATTTTATATGAAAATGATTTATATTGTTAGGGAAATTTTCTTATTCAAAAAATTTAGTAATTAACATACTTTAAAAAGATGAAAACTGTAATGTGTATGTTCACTGAACTCTTATGTTTTGATAACAAATTGAACTATGAAAACTATGTTTAAGCAACTTGTTATGTTTTGTTGAGTGTTGTGACTCATGTGGATTTGAAAATTTTAGTGAATCTATATTATTTGGAAATGGAAACATGAACCCTGTTTGAGATTGAAAACTCTAGAAATAGTAATACTTGGAAATGAAAACTAAAACCCTAGTTTTGAACATCGAATCTTGTGTTTGAAAACAAAAATGAGAATCCGAAAACCTTTAGTAAATATTGAACTTTATAATTTTTAAAACCTAATGAATTATGAAATTCACTTTTGTATGCACTTTATGTGACGTGTGATTTACTGGTGTTGGGGTTTTCAGGTTTGACTTAGCTTTGGCCTGTTAGGATGTTTACCAGAGGCTTGGGAGTTTTGTTTTGTGATGTCATGATGATGTTTTGATCACAATCTTTTATACTCAACCATGGTAATGTGTCTTATATGCTCTATGAGGTGTTTTGATCTATTGATTGTTATTGCTTTGCAGTGTTCTTGTGTGAATATTGAGGTGAAAGGTGTGACCTATTTGATATAACATTTGAGTCTTTGATCAGTTGTATTTGGATTTCATTTTAGTCGCTTGTATAGGACTAAGGTGTTTGTATGATTTGTTCTTGGTGATGTCATGTTATGACATGGATTGGTTTATGCATACTTGATTTTGGGATCAGTCCTGTTAGGATAATCATATTGGTGAAATTCATGATTATGATCAGTGATTTTTAGTACTTTTCAGTTGCTTGTTTAAGAACTGATATATGGTATGTGGTCTTTTGTGATCTTTTGATTATACTAAGCTTAGAGTAGGTTATCTATATGTCATGTTGGGAAGTGGCTTGCAATGGAGGCTGAGGCCCTAAAGAGGCTGACAAGTAACCCATTGTAGGCTAGTTAATATGTGATAAAATTTCATTAAATGGATTTAAAATGAATTAATAAGAGTCATTGTTTTCTTCACCCATGCCTCAAGTGCTAGTACAGGTTAGGATGGGAGTAGAGAGGATGCTTGGTTGCGACCATGCTTTGTTAGTATACCTTGTTAGTATGAAAGGATACTAGTGCTGCATACAGTCATTAGGGGGCCAGAGGATTAAAAGACTAGTCGGGTAACCTTAAAGTTGGTTCGTGTGATGACACTTCTCCACATGCATAATAGATTTCGTACGTGTCTATGTTGCCTCTGGGTTTAGTTGATACTTGTGTCTTGGTACCCTTTGAGATAGTTTGCTTTCAGGTGACTCCTTGAACCTAGATGTTGGTTTTGACTTTTGAGTTTGTTATCCTGTTTGGGACTTGAGTTTATCTCCTTAGTATGGTGGGAGTGGACCTTTTTGGGTTTCACAATGTTGGGTGGTAGTGTTTTTTCTTATACAATTGAGATCTGATCGTTGGATGCTGGTGGTGGATGTTTGTGCACATGTTACTTTCTATCTATTCTTGTGTACTATGATGGATGGTTATACCTTTTGTATTATATTTGATTTTGTGAATCTTATGAGATGTTGTTGTAATCTATTTGATGATGTATATTATTTCAGCCTTTGATACCTCGTGACCTGTACAATGGATGATTGAGCATTCTGTTTATTGCCAAGTGGCATTCAAGATGATTGTATATTATTTGAATGGGTTCATACTTGTATATTATTATTTGATGTGGATTTATTATATATTGGATTTAGTGTTAATTAAAAATTAAATGTGATTCAATGTCATGGGACCCTAAGAGATGTAACCTATTTATGTGTTGTTCATGTATGAATGTATATTAATTGCTTCCACTATTTTATAACTATTGTTATATGTTATCTTTATCTTTTAACTTAAAAAAAAGTTTGCCAAACTTAGTGAAACTTTAGGTTAACTTCTTTTGGGTCACATGGCAGGACATTACATTGTTGAAGTCGAAGCAACATAGTCATCGTAGCAAGTATTCTTATTGTCATATTTTGTTGTATAATCATGACAATATGAATCACAAAAACAAGCGGAGAACTTCACATAAGATGTGGTAGTTCAATATGCCATTTTACTTTGTAACAATTTCTTTTATCCTTACAACTAGTTTGAAGAGTCCAACCCTTCATAACCAAGTAAAACTCTTGTGTAAAAGGGCATATCACATTCCATTTGTTCTATTCGATATTCCATACTATGTGATTATATTGTAGAAGTATATTTTATTGTCTTTAGATACATTTCAGAGGAGTGCTTATCGTTATTTTTGGTTTGATATAATTTTAGGAAAAAGTTTGAGGGTTTCCCCAAGGCATTTTCTTTGTCTTCATGTTCATTATTTTTGTTTTTCTATTTGTCTTAAATTTTGTTATAAAATCAACATCGGTAAAATAAAAAAACCACATAATTGATTTATTCATTAGATCTCCTTTTATTTTATTATACTTCAGTTAAATTTGGAATTGTTTCTCTATTTAATGTGATGTTCTTTTTTGCCATAGACCATAAAATAAGGACAATTATCGTGAAGAAATTTAATCCTCGCTAAGTATTTCATCAAGGGTTTCTTTTTTGTTCTTATAAGGATTCAATATTCATCACTGTAATCATCTAATCCAATCCCATTCAATACATAATTAGATACTTGGTTGCATGAAATCAATTCTCAAAGTTGAACACAAATTATCTTCTTCCTGTCTCTTTTCATATGATGAGCATTTTGGTTGTAAGTTATTTCATGGGATTCAACAATCAAAGCCAATATGATATCAAAGCACCAACATGTGACTTTTCCTTTGTTGATAGAGATTTGTATTTGAGGGGGAAAAAATGGTGCATCATGGAGCAAAATAGACATCATCATTGCCTCTAGAAACCCAAAAAGCCTAAGATCATGATATTGTTGTCAAGTGAAGTATGCATGTGTACATGCTCTAGCCTAAAACTATCCCAAGTATTGTCTATTGGTTTAACCTACAAATGCACAAATATGAAATATCAATTTCAAATATAATAAAATGTATATAAGATGTGTTTATTGGTATATCTTAATGTTACATATAATTTATTCAACCTATTTGTAGAAGCATATACATTTAAAGTAATAAATATCTTACTTGTCTTCTATTATCAAGTGAAGTGCCTGTGTGGGCATGCTTCAGCCTCGAACTATCTTGAGTATCATCGATTGGCTTAACCTACAAATCCAATTAAATATGAAATATTGATTCCAATTAAAATATATTGCATTGGATCACAACCATATATTATCAATGATAAATATCACACCATTTCACTATTTTCAACTGAAGTGCATGTGTGTACTTGCTCTACTTTTGAGCTAGCAATATCACTCACTAACTCAACCCACGAAATTCATGTAAAAAACAATATTGGTTTTGTTTATGTAGAAACTATCAAAGGACTATAATATTTTGTTTTGAATTTTTTAGTATAAATTTAGCTCAAAAATTACATACTTGTGTCATTATAATTGGACACTAAGTACCACCCTCTGCCTCTACCATGGTGTCATGCATTATCTCATCTGAAGTTACCTTATTGTTAAATATCTCTGTCATTGATGATGTGTGTAGTGGAACATGAAGGTGTGATTGCATTGATCCTGATGAAAGCATCTGATCTACAACATCCATACCCCTTGCAATCTTCTTAAGTGAACAATGTGCCTATGGAGTGACAACCTTGTAATGGTTAAGTCCAATTTTTTTAAAAATGTCAAATTAGATTTAGGTTACTTCATTCTTTAGAATTATTTTAATAGATCAATTAAGGAGTAATATTTATAAGTTTTTGATTAGATAAACAGGTTTAATAAGGAACTTGAAACCCAACAGTTAAAATGAAAAAGGCTGATAATAAGCGTGAAAGCCCAACCAAAAATGTTTAAGTTCGTAGGCTGATAATAAGCATTAAGCCCAGCCAAAGGAAAGAGTTCTGAGAAAAGACCAGGAAAAAAAAAAAACAAAGCCACGGCCTAAAGCCAGAACAAAAAGCCAAAAGACAATGATAGACAAAATAACAGGCGAGAGTTATTCCTCATTCTTTTTCTCCAGATCATGCATAACTTGTGCAACCTCAAAGGCCAGTTGATTCTCCTCCATTTCCATCTGTTGTGCCCTTTGATTCCCCTGGTCTTGATCAGGAATGGAGTTGTCCTTTGCAGAGTCATCCTCTATTCTGGCCTCATCCCTATCTTTTCCATCCTCATCTTTGTGCATTTCTCTGTCTTTGATCCAGCCCATGAGAGAGATGATGTTGTTGTTAATGGAGTTTAACAAGGAGAACATCTAATTCACAAGGTTTTGATTGTAGTTTTCCAAGTTGTGTATCCTTTTTTCTGCCAGACTGAGCTTGTCAGCTGAATCCATCCTCCTGTTGGCATCCATCCCTTTCCTTGCTGCCTCAATATGTTTCACTTGATCTTTAACCTCCTCAAGCTCATGGAAAAGCCATTTGATTGATCTAAATTTATCAATCATACCGTTGCAAGCATTATTTAAGAGGTTCATCTCTGTCTCCCTGGCTCTGTTTGAAATAGCCACAATCGCCGGATCAATTAGTTCTTCTAGCTATTGCTCTTCTTGATTATCCATGAGGATTTGGGGATTCATGGCCTCCCTGAAGATGCCCATCTTGGAAGTCTTGACATTGAAGTTGATCCATGCTTTCCTCCTATCATTGGTCTGCACTTCCCCTTCTGCATACCCAACTTTCTCCTCTTTCTACTCCTCAGGATGGAGATGGACAGGAGAAATGGGCAACATAGACGCCTCCTCAAATTGAGAGCGCACTTCCTCCAAACTCTCCCTCTTGCATTTCTTCCTTCCACGTTCCTCCTTAATTTCCTCCTGCATCTCCTTAACCACCTCCTCAGACTCTGGTTCCTCCTCATCATCGCTATCTCCCTCCTCAGCCTTCTCTGCAGGCTTCTGCCCGAGATCCCTAGGGTTTTTTCTGCTTGGGGTTATGGGGGAGGGGGATTTTTTAGCATGGTAAGTCACTGCTTTCCCTGAAGAAGAGATCCCACCTTTCTTAGAGCTGAGGCTCTGAAATTCATTCAAGTTAGAGGATTAGCTGGAACTTCTAGACTCCACATTCTCTGTCTGAGGGGGGGCGATGCTTATGGTTTGAGCTTTGAAGTGCTTTTGGATAAGCAGTAATAGCCCCTCATGTAGAGCCGGGTTTGTGATGGGCTTCTTTTTGAAGCTGTCCACCACCTTGCTCATTGAGGTTAACAGATAATAAGGGAATGAAATTTTGGCTTTCTTTCGAAAATAATTCAAAATGACAAAGTGGTGGGTTCGGGCCCTATTAAACCTAGGGTCCAATGTAATATACTCAATAACAACTTTTAGAACATACCTCCACTGCTTCTTAATAGAGTCGGGGACATAGTAGGTGTCAATCTTTTTCAACACCTTCAATTCCTTCTCACTCTCCACAAAGTCCCTAACCGCATTAGCAGAGAGCTTCTTATCCCTGAAGAATTTAAAACCCTCGATAGGGATTTCGGTGATAGCCGCAATCAACTCCTCTGTAATCTAGAACTAGATACCATTCACCTTAGCCCTATCATCTTCCAGGACCCCACCATACTTTTGGTCACCTCCTGATTGAAACCATCCAGCTTCATGATATACTTGGTAACCCCACCCTCTTCAAGCTTTTCCCACACTTTCGGCCTACTTCTCCATTTCTCAAAGTCCCCCACCGACTCCTTTTTTACATCTCTTGCCCACCATTTTTGCACACTGCACACCCACTTTACTCATGTGCTCTTCACTCTGTGATTGAAATGGACCACCGAGAGTAAGCAAAGAATAGAGAAAAATAACCCTGTTGTTGCCCCTAAAACAATTGCGATAAACAACCCACAAAGCGTGGCAATTAATCAAAAAAAGATTACTGCATTTACGATTTCCCATGCTTCTATTATGAAAAATACCCTTATTTCTTAACCCTTTCATATTCATAATTAAAACTTGATTTCCTCCATACTTCCTTGGATTTTATCCAACTTGATCAGACTTTTAACGTCTGCTGGAAAACAAGTTTCGGGAAGCCAAGTCATTTTTTGGTCTGTGCCAACCCCTATATTTGCAAACTTGTCAGCAACCAGGTTTGCTTCCCAAAAAGTATGGGTGACATGGAATTTATTAAATTTGGCAAGGGTCTCTCTAGTCTCATCAATAAGATTTGCAATCATCCAAGATGGATACGAATTGCCATTGATACACTTTATAATGTTATTCCAGTCCCCTTCAAGCCATAAATTGGTGACCCCTATTTCAAAAGCCAATTTTACAACATTGCACGCTGTTTTGGCTTCCACAAAATGATTTGTTTGGAAACCCAACGGGAGAGCAAAAGCTGCAATACTAAAGCTGCAATACTATCTCCATTTTCATTCCTTACCACACCTCCACTACCCGAGGATCCAGGGTTGCCCTTGGAGGCTTCATCATAGTTGGCTTTGTGCCAACCTTCAAGGGGGAGGAGCCACTTGGCTTCCTGTCTTTTCCTCACTTTTTCTTTTACCTTCTCCTTTTTCCTACCTCCTATCTCAAAAACTCCCCACTTCCTCACAGAAAAATTATCCTTTATGTTACTAAAGATCTTCCTTCCAACAACTAAAGCCAGCTCCTCCCTATCTCTAAAAATTTGATTGTTTCTCTCCTTCCATATGCTCCAACAAAAATGGGGCAAGAGCCAGGAGCTAATTTACTGCAAGGCAGACCCATTGAACATGCCATGCCATTGACAGAAAAAGTCCAGAAGGTTGGAAGGAAAGCACTAGCTATGGCCAAGGTCCTGGGTGAGGAAGCCCCAAACTGTCTTGGAGTGAGAGCATAGAACGAACAAATGATTACCTGTCTCTAACTCTTCTTTGCACAAAACACATCTGCTAGGCATGATATGACCTCTTTTAATGAGATTTTCCTGGATGAGAGTTTTATCTTGAAGAGCCAACGAAAAAAACATGTTGACTTTTGGCATTAGGCCTGGGAGTCAGGCCCTCAACCAAGGGGGAGGCTCTTTTAAGCTCCATAAAGTAGAGTACCCAGAGGTGACCGAATAGAGCCCATTGGCATTATCCCTCCAAACCAGTTCATCCTTATTTTTGCTGAGGGATAAGGAATTAAGCATGATCATGATAGGTTTAAGGTCCTCTGAGATAATGGAAAGGTCCTTCCATCCCTATTCAGTCCTCACAAAAGGATGAACAAAGATCCATGGTACCTCAAATGATAAAATAGAGACCAACTATATTAATGCATTTGAAACATCTCAAATGAAATCATCTCATACAAATAGAACATTTCAAGCTGCCAAGATGTCTATGTAACTAACTAGGATGTGAAATAGCAATGAATTGAATAAAAAAAATTGTTTCTACTTTGAAAAAAATTTCCAATGTTGCAAGAATCATGGCAATTGAAACAATAGTAGATAATATTTTGAAAACAAAAAGGCCTTCAGCCAAAGTTGGAGGAATGAGTGTAGAAATCCAAATTGGAGTTCAGGAGCATGCATGCAGTCTATCATCTATCGAAGATAGCGAAGATGGTTTCTCTAAAATGTGTGGGAATAGTTAGAAAGATGAGGGTGTTGAGCTTGAAATTAGCACCATGAATGAGAATATTTTTGGTTCAAAATTTTTTGAATTGTGTAAGAGCAATATATTTTCCAATGATACATTATCTACTCTTGGGATGTCAGATGGTAAGGAAAATAGATTGTCCATTAGGACTCCTAATATAATTGGGATTTTAGACCCCAAAAATGGAAATCTTAACCAATAATGCAATTATGTTAGTATCTCCTCAGATGGACTCAAATGGGAATGATGAGAAAATTAGGACTTCTGAGCAGAAAAATGGAAACATGGATGAGAAGATGATGGAGGGTGCTAAGGAATATAGCATGGAACTTTATTGTCATCTCCTTAGAAAGGGGTTTCCCCAACCCTTTGAAGGCCTTTTCAAGTGAAAACACTGGATAACATTCCAATGTGTGGTGGGAGAAAAGTAAAGCATTTAGTAAAGGCATTTGAAAGTTTGCCACCACTTTTAGATTGTGGAGATATAATGGGTCCTTGGGTAAATAAATTATAACTATTATAATGGTTTACTATATTATGATAATTTTATTTCTATAAATTTGATGGAAAAGTATGCACAAAAGAAAATTCATATCTATATAGTCATTAACAACTTATAAATGGGCCAAAGAAAATTTGATTGTCCCCACACACATTCGACTAGACTTTAGTAAATCCATGGAGATTGTCATCTCTCTCAATTCCAAGAGAGCCCTATTGTACGTTGTCTCATTACCCTAGTTGATGTAGATAGCATATCCTTTGATGATGATGCTTTAAAGAAGCTTAAGTAGGTCACATGTCTTGCACGTTTTGATGGTTCATTGGATAATTGAAGAACTTGCCACAAGTTCCCAAGCCAAAAGCCTTTGTGAATTGCTCACCTAAAAAGTAGTTGCTATTTTTGACTAAAATTCACAAAATTCGTGATTTTTGTGAAAAATAGTCTCAATGATTATTTATTTATTTTTGTAATATTAAATGTTTTGCATGATTTTAACTTCTATAGACAATAAATCAAAAACACCTAATTTTGTTCTTAGATAGTGAATTGACATTGACCCTCAACCCTAATAGGGACAACCCCATGAAGGAGCATTGCTCCTCAACCCTATTAAGGAAATATGATATGGATAGAGTATATGTTTGAATTCAATTTTCAAATAACAATGAGATGGAATACTTTGCAAACCCTTCAATGATATTGTCTAGCAACTATAGAATTGTTAATTCAATGAATTATATAAATTCTGATCTTTTACTTGAATATTAATCTTCAATCGAACAATACTAACCTTTCATATATATATGCAAGTGAAAATTGAAGGTATTAACATGTGGTGTTGATGTGTTTCCAGGAAATTTGTCATTTGTTGTTGTTTCACAATGCATGCCCCATTTCTCCTAGAAATGGGAATCCCCTAGTCTTTTATTTCTGCTTTCCTAGACCCCTAGTCTAGGGTTTGAGTCTTTTTAGGATTTTTGTTAATTTCTAAGTCCAGCCTAGTCCTTTGCTCGAAAAGCCATGTGCCAAAAATTGGAACTTTAAAGGTAAGAATGCAAATTTTTCTAAGAAGAGGTGTGTACTAGTGCACCTAGCACACCTAGTGCACCTCTCAAGATGCACTAGTGTGCTAGATGCACTAAGTGTGGGAACAATTCCCTTTGGAAGTGCACACCTGCACACATGCATAGGTGTGCACCTCCAAAAAGGTGTGCTCCATCCTGGGCCTATAACAACCCAGGATCCCCCCTTGTCCATATTCATTCTTCTCCTTTGATTAGCTATGAGTGCACCTTTACATCCATAGAGGTGTGCCTAATCTCCAACTTCTAGTACACACACACACAGAAAACATTATATTGAAGGTGCACACCTTGCATGCCTACCAAAGGTGTGCAAGGTGCCCACCTTTACTCAAAACAAAATTTAAAAAGAAATTAACTAAAAATATTCCCCTAATTGAAAGATGCACATATGCGCACCTCTCAATCATGGAACCCTAAGGTAATACAATAATGGTGTGTAGGTGTGCACCTTTCCAAGGTGCATAAATGTGCACCATTTAAGTTTAAAGCTAAGCCTTGGCAAGTGTTAGGGTGTGCACATGTGCACTGCATAAGGTGCACATGTGCACACCCCTAGTTGAATAAGCTTGCATAAAAGAAAGGGGCACACCTAGTGCACCTTCAAGGTGTGCAAGGTGTGCCAAATAGTTACATATCAAGATGTAAAATGAGGTTTTTAGGTATTTTAATAGGTTTTAAGGTTTTGGGTTGGATTAATTTTTTTATTTTATTATTATTAGGGTTTATTTAGGATTGTATTTTCCACCTTCTGGACTAATGTATTTATGTCTTGTATAGATAAAATGGCTTCCTCCTCATCCTCACTTGCATCGAAGATTGCTCCAAAACTAGTTGTCTTCAAGTTTCAGGGTGTACAAATGAAATCACGCTTCTAGGATGCACATTTGGACATTCAAGACACCGAATTGGGTCATATTGACTAGAATGCATTTTGATTACTCTAAAACAAACCAAATGAGAGATCCCCAATGAATTTTGCACTTATCATATCAAGATTGGTAAATGCGGCTTCACTCCTTGTACCAATACAATCTTCAAAATTGACTATGGCCGTAGTAGAGAATTATGTATCAGAAGAGAGAGTGGTGAAAAGCATAACAAGAGAGATCATCCTAGATCTAAGACCAAAGAACATGGAGAAAGTATTCCATCTTTGAAGGGTAGATTAGTACATTTTTTTGACTTATCATCAAGCAAAAGGTGCTACAGGGATCATGAACAAGAAGCTACATAAATTATTCAATCATCATATTTGATTGATAGGACACTTATAGGAAGAAAAGCTGGAAAAGTTGACATGACTAGAGGGTATATAAAGGATGATATCGAATATTCCATTCTATTTTTGAGTAGGATTATGGGTCTACCAGCAACAAGGCACTTGAAAATTTGGATGGTACATTTCCTCGAGACCATCAAATTAGATAAAATGCCAATTGACTGGGCCACAATACTTAGTGCGAATCTGGATGAACAACTAGTGGTAGTTAAAACTAACCCTAGATTCTATATGACTTCATATCTGGTATACTTGTTAGTAGCAAGGACTATAGACTACCCAGGGTTGTTTAAGAGGGGAAGCATGCAAGATTTTGAGGCCTAGCCTTATGTGAAATACCCCTAGCTGGTGAATAAAAAGTTATTGGATTAAAGTAAAGAATACAAGATAGTGAATTATGCTTTCATTTTTGCAATCATCTGATTCATTGAAGGTGATTATGAAAAAAGGATGTCAATAGAGATAGCAACAAGAATCATAGAAATAGGCACCCACTAGATCTAATACAAGACATTCACCTGCCTAAGGGTAGCAGGTACAACTATAAATCCTAAGAAGCTCCCTAGGTATCCATGTGATAGAATCATTCTGCTAGAAATTGCACAACAAATCACATCTACATATGACAGAGTTGAAAACAACATTAGAAGACCTAGGTATGGCCCATCACCATAGGTCCATTTGGTGTTAAGTAGAAGTAGGATATCATGACATTTGAGTTAGAATTGGATTAGTATCTCTTGGAGGATTATAACTCCCCTCATCCATGTTTTGATAATATTGGCAAAGTTCAATACTTGGCAGGAAAGCAATTTAAACATGAGGATGCCATAGAGGATCATTGGATGAATGCAATAGATGACTGCGATATCCAGATAAGGGATTATTGTAGGATGAATCTTTATTTGGTAGGTAATGCCTTGAAAATAAATGTCCCATTGAAGGTAGTTCAATAAGACATTGAAGAGGTCTTAGATCCCCTATATAATCATATAAGATATACGATTTGTTGATCATGAATGTACAAATTGATAGAGAAGAAAATGAGGATATCAATCATAGGGAAAGGCATATCATCTAGTTGAAAAATGAATGGATCAAGAAACTATTCAAGTTGGACCTAGTTCTTAAAATAGTAGTCTTACAGGCCATGACATGCCCATTAAAGGGAAGAGGGGTGAAAGTTACAGTACCAACATTCTTAGCCCAATCTCTAATTAGGCCAAAAATGGTATATCAACATGATAGGGAAGTTGGATACTTCAAGGAATAGAAAGGAAATAACAAAATGAAAAGAGTTTCTCCACAATGAGCCAAGCTCAACATTGAAGGGACTCAAGCCTAGGAGTTAAGTCAAGCCCAAGAAGCCACTCCAGCTCAAGATAATCCACAAGTGCCACCACCAAAATAGGGATATGGACCTAAAGAGGAAGCACAAGAGGTGTCCCCATAGGTTCAAGAAGAAGGAGCCTCTCCATCAAATCCTAAGAGAAAAAAGGCTGACTTCAATTAAAAGGACTAGAAGACAAAAAGTACAAAGTAAGGTTATTCCTATTCCTTTAATCCTAGAAACCATTCCTGAAGAAGCTAAAGAGGATGAAGAAGATGAAGAGGATAACCTTCCCTTGTGTTAGAGGTTTCGTCTAGCCAGGGCTACCGAGGTAGAATGAAGGAGTTCCACTACAACATTGCCATCTATTCCTACACAACCTATTCAGGTTACAACCTTAGAGGATGAGCTATGACAGTGGATTGATGAACAAGAGGACCAAGGAGTTGATATCTTTAAGATTTCAGATTTTGACTTCATCCGTGTAGGCACATAACTCATAGGTGACAAGATAAGGGATACACCAACAAATTAGCATTTGGTAGAAGATTGGATTCAATTGCCATCTTCTCCACAAGGATCTCTAGGTGTCCCACAATCACTAGGTCAAGATTTATCTTTATTGGATAAAGTTTCAGCCACTCCTCTCCCTCCTATTAATGAAGAGAAAGTACAAGCTATGCAGGAAGAGGAACCATAAAAAAGACCCATTGATGAAGTATCAGAAGAGGGCAAAATAAATGAAGAACCTCAACAAACTTCTCAAGATATATATGTGAGGATTGTGGACTCAATAGACATAGGGATGCTTGATGTAGATCCCTCATAGAAAGAAAGGACTCCAGAGAGGAGTGATAAGGGAAAGGTTCTAGCAAAAGAAACCCCCTCTTCATCTCAGTATAAGTCTTTGATGGAAACTACTCCAAGATGGTTGAGTAAAGAGGTGATAGTTAGGCATAAAAGGTAGCTATATTATAGTGAGGATGAGGGAAAAAGAGAATTAGTTGAAGCCCTCAAGAAACCTAAGTTACCTATGGGTGATGCATGTACATTTACCTTTATTATGGGGAAGCAAAATCTGGAGTTGTTCACTCACATTTCCATCCCTCCTCTACATGTAGATACTAGAGATCTAACCACAAAAGATTATTAGATTAAAGAGGTCTTGTTGGGAAAGGTAACTGTGGACATGGCTAAATTAATGGTCACCATAGGAATTAAAGAAGTGTTTAACCACTTGGTAAAAGATGAGTTTGAATTGTTGAGGCTCCAAAAATAATATGAACTTCTAAGAGGCTATTTGCATCAACTGGTTGGTCCTTTGGACCCTAATCATTCTGAGGAAACTCTAGGTGTAGCACTTGATATGAAGGAGAATCCAATTGTACAATTGGATTATTTTTTGAAGGCGTGTTAGTAATGGAGGGAAAGTTTTGAGAAAAAAGGCATGCAGATAATACAAGGAAACCTTAAATTATTACACCATATGTATAATAATGCAAATAGGCTGATTGATATACTAAATGAAGATTTTGGATTGATGGATGAGGTACATACTTGGGGTAAAGACCTTCAAGCATTACAATCAATAAAAGGGAAAAGGTATCGTATGCTCATAGATGTATATATAGGGGATGAATTAGATGATATAGATGATTAGATTGATAAGATTGCTATTGATAATAAATTAATATAGACATTACATGTGGATGTTCATAAGCTCAAGGATAAAACCCAAGAGCAGATTTTTGAAGCTAAGAAGTATTACGATGATGCTTGCCTTGACATTTTTGAACATGAATCAAGGGATAAACTCTTTTCTATGCAAATAGTTGTCAAATAGTTTTAGAAAACCTTTGAAGATGATTCAACTGATGAAGACATTAGACAAGAATTTAAGATAGAGGAAGCATTGCTAGAATTGGATGTAAAGCTCAAAGACTTTGTGGAGACTCGCATAGAATTGGGAAACTATCAAAAAATTGTAAACGATAAATATGATGCTTTGGATTTTCTAAGTGCAACCCAACTGATTTAAATCATAGAGAAATTCAAGAGCAAATATCTAGACATAGCTCTAGTATAAAGGGGAAGAAAACCCAGAAGCTAGAATTTTAGTTTTGACACTTGGAAAAATTTTGTATTTTTTGAATCTACCTCTAAGGTGTGCTTCTCCAAAGGTGAGCAAGGTGTGCAAGGTGTGCCTCTCCAAAGGTGTACTTCCCCAAAGGTGCACTAGAATTTTTTTGAAGAAGTTAGAGGTGTGCCAACAATTAACTACCAGTTCCAAATTTAGAGCTTTCCATGCACTAGAAACACATTCTAATGATAGTTTAACTTCTAAAAACATTCAAAGAAGGTTGAGCTTCTATTTTTGGCATCTCCAGAGACTCCTACATCATCTGACAACTTTCTTCTTCTTATTTTCTCATTCTTTCTTTGTTTTAAGATATGTAAAGGCTCATGCACCCATTAATTGATATAAACAAGGGTGGAGTCCTACTTAGCACCATTTAGAGAGTCAATTTGTACATAAATGGATTTGTTTTATTAGTTATAGAAGTATATGTTTGTATAAAGAGATCTATCACTCTCAACACAAATTGAGGAGATAATTTCTTATAAATTGAGGAATGTAACATGTATTCTAGGCCGACATTTTGATGCAATAATATATGCTTTTGGTGCTCTCATTATGAGTGTAGTTATTCTTGTTGGAGTGTGTTATTTTTGTGGATTCTTGTTCATGATAATAATGGAGCCAATATTTTTTTTGTGTTGATTTGATTGTGTGATATTTTAGTTTTGGTGTTTTCCATGTGTCGACAAATTTTAGTGACGTATAGAGTTGGAGAAGAGATCACTCATTTTGTTCCTACATAGCTTCTCATCTTGCATGAGAGAACTTTTTGTAGCATTGTGATTTGATAAGGAGTGAAACATCTTTAAGTTTTTACTAAGTTTCCATCGATGATTGCATTAGTGGATTTGAGGGAGCACTACTCTTACTTTCATTGGTTTCCTACCTGATCTTTTCAATGATTTAACTTGCAGACGTGTTGTTACCATGGTTTATGTCTATTAGGAATTTCCCTTTTATGCTATTTAATTTCATCTCTCATTACCTTATCTTTGTTATTTTTTTTTCTAACCCTTAGTTAAATTAGGAATTCATATAGTTGCATTGTTAGATTGCATTCATAAAAAAGTAGAAAATACCAAAAACATATCTCTTTTTGTGTGGTTAATTTTGAAACAACAAGCAAATTTATCATCTTATCTAAAATTGGTACGAACCAACAAATGCCTCTTTGTGAAACAATACATTTATCTTCAACTGAGTGGATTCCAGTAAGTCACAAGATCACCCATAACCTTGGAGTTGATCCTAGATTAGCTTTTCAAGAGAGGAGTTCCAAAGGATTCCTAACATTAAGCATCATGCAAAATGACAGCTCAACATTATCCTCAGTGATTACATATGGGAGGAAATCATAACAAATCATAACACTTGATTGTCCTAGTGATTAAAAAAATAACACTTGCCTATACCTTTACAAAATGGTATGCACATTTGGCCAAGGGTTTCCTGAGTTTTGGTATAGAATCTTTCAAGTGTACAATAGGATGTAATAGTAAACACATATTTATTGTTGAAATTTGGTGTAAGTACTCTAGGGTGTGCTTGCACAAGTACTTAAGAAAGCATTCTCACTTTTCCCAATGATCCTTTATCTCCTCTAGGATCTAGTTAGGCTTAAATTATTAACTAAGTCCCACTCTTAGTCTTCTACAAGAGTCTTACTTGTGCTTCACCTTGAAGGACAAACACCTTTAGATTTCTTCAACTCTTCCTCCTACACGTAGAAGATTCCAAGTGTCAACCTCAATCAACTCATGAACTTCATTGTAGGGGTTCTTATCTTTCCATTAGAATTTATGTTTCTTACATTTGGATCCATTTTTAGGGATCTCCAAGTCCTTTCCAACTGAGTTCAAGTTCTTGCCTTGTAAAGGCCTAAAATGACCTACTAGCAATTAAGCCTAATTAGAGACCTTTTTCCTCTTTTCACAAAAACTTTCCAAATAACTTGAAAAACTACCACCACATCTAGATACCCTTTTTGATTTTATGAGAAATTTTTTTAGTTTTAGACTCTCAAGGCATCCATACATAGGTATCCTAATATCTAGGGCTAATAGGGCTAATAGGCCTAGTTTATAGGGCTTTGTTGGTTTCTTGCTCACAACTCAACAAAATGGATTGGTGAACTAATAAAAATTCACACACACCTCCTTATATCATACTATACATGCACACATGGTTCTTTTGTATAGTACCTTCAAACCCTACAAGATTTTCTCATTTCTTCACCTCCAAACCTCTAATCAGGCACTACCAGCTCACCTAGGCCTTGGTCTTAAAAAGCATTCTCCTATATCCCATGAATCCTACTCCTAGATATTTACAACTAAATAACTCCCCTAACATTTCCATCCAACTTAAGGGTTTTCCCATAGTTAGATTTCATGGGGGAGCCATAACAACACAAATTGGTCTGGACTAGACCAGTAAACATCCTAGTTACAAAACAATTTACTAATGCCACTAAACTATCTCTAAGCTCAAAGCACAAAAAATGAGAAATGCTTGAAAATAATCCTAATACATGAATTCAATGAATACTTTCCTCTTTCAACCCATACAAAAACACAAGTGCTCAAAATGCTCAGTTTGCACACTAAATCATAGTCATAGTCACTATTACTTTCATAAAACTTGTTACAATCTAACTCTCCTCAAGATTAACTCTCCAATATATAGAAGATTCATTTTCCCAAGATTCTAGGTCATCTTAGTGGATTTTCTACTCTTCATGTTTAGGGGATCCAAGGTAACCAAGTTGCATGCAACATTTGCAATAAATTGCAAATGTTGTCATGACAACTTTTTGACAACATATGGCATCTTTGCACTTATGCCACGATCCTTGTTTCTAGGACCTCTAACACCTCTAGATCGATTTATAAACATCATAAATGACCTTAACACATCTTTTCAATCTCTTCTATGCATTTAGGACACATTTACAACTCAAATCCCTTCTTCTAGCTTCTAAGCCTAAACTTGTTAAAACAACTAACAAAGACTAATTAGCGACCTTGGCTCTAACACCAATTCACATAGTCCACATAGCAAGACCTTCTAAGGTCTAAAATAAACACACACTAACTAGTTTGACTTGGCTAATGTTATATGCAAATCAAAATTTTAATTACAAGGAGCCTATACCATCATCAAAGTGTGCAAAATCAGGGACATAGAGTCTCTGGTATAGGGTTTCTTTCTTCTGATTTGAGAGACAATTATTCTAATTAAGATAATAAGGTATGATTTTCAATTTTTTGGTCAGTTTATTTGATTATCATAGGTCCAAAAAAGTGTAACCTCTCATAGATTTCACTTTTGAAATCAAGCTGAAAATGAGATGTCAGCCAACATAGAAAATAAACTTGAGAGCTATTCAATTATGTGCAGCTGTATTTAAGATGAAGTCTTTGAAAAGCCTAGAAAAGGTTGATGACTTTTCATTTGGATCTTAGATTGGAAATCTATGGATTAAAAGCCAATTTTGTTAAACTTAAAAATAAATCTATTCTTAAGGGAACTATGCCCTAGGATCTACTACATATTGGTCACCTTAGTATAGCTTATATATCCTAAAATTATTTTGTGTTTAATTTGCAGTATACACACTTAAGGTCTACTCAATAGTGTGTAGTTGTATTTGAAATGAAGTCTTAAAGATGCCAAGTAAATTGTTGATGGCCTTGTAAGAGAAAAATATATAATTAGTGAATAAATAATTTAAAATAGTTTTATAGATTATATTATAAAATATATATACCTAGTACAAACCCAATACAATTCGTGCATCAGACATTCACAAACTTCAAAGCCACATTTGTGATAATTGCATTCACACTTATGATGTCTAGCTTTCAAAATTCAACATAATATAAAAAAGAGTTTTATTTTCTGGTCAAAGGACAATCTAATCAAATTTATAGAAATGCACCCACAACATCTCTATTGAATATTGAGGTACTTGAAAAGCATATTTTGTTAGTTTTTCAATTTGTTCTATGAAAATTGCACTTACAATATTTTCAAACTAGTTTTATTTGTTTGATGACACATATTATAAAAAAAATGGCTAATATTTGTAACCTTATGTTTGCAAGAAGTTGGACAAGGTGGGGGTGTATTAACTCTAGACTTATTTGTTGATCACTTCTTCATCAACCTGTAGTCATTGTATTCCAAGTTCTCAATTCTTTTCCTTATTCTGAAAATGAAATATTGTATTTAATATTCCTTATAATTTTAAGATAGAGCAACATACTTCAAAAGACATACTATAGCAATAGCGATAAGGGTAAATAAAAATAGGGTTAGGGATGAAAAGATTTCCATTCTCTGAAAGACATACTGTGCTGCTTTCCTTCATGTTTTATTCTTCTTTGATAGATTTTTGAGCATTTGGAGGTTCATTTTTTGAGCAAAATTTCTTTTATCCATTCTATTTTATTCTTTCTGGTCTGGTGATGTAAATGAGCATAACTATTATAAAAAGATAGCATGAATCTAGCAGTAATTTTTTTTTCAAATTGCACTACAATGTGACACCTCTTCTTTCATTTTTTACTCTTTTGACATCCATTATACTGAATCTTCTATGGAGAAGACATTGTGATGCAAGAGCATCTTGGGTGTAAGAGTAATCTTGCATCACCCAAAAATATTTTTATTTCAATCTTTTCTATTTTACTAAAGACTAGTAGATAGGGAGTTGCTACTTCTAGGAACTTGTTATTTTTAGTAAGTTTGTCATATGAGCTTAGAATGTTCTCATTTTCTATAGGAAGGTTCATTTTAGAGTTATAAGCCTACCATAAAAATCTCATTGCATCAGCTTAAGTATCAAAGAAGTTATTGCGAATTTTCAGTGGAAAAATTTATAGAAAAATCTTTGGGATCCTGTTGGAGGCCTTAGAGTGCCCAGATGAGGTCCAAAAACATGACAAAAGGGTGCTAACATAATTGTGATTCTATAGATCAAGAGCTATCATTTTCAAAAAGTGGTTATAATAGCTAATTAGAGCAACGGTTTGAGAGTTATGGCCTTCCACAATTGGGCTACCTTAAATATCTAAAATATTTGTCAAAAATGTATTTGGCCAATTCTATATGTATTGTTAGGGTCTGTTGGCCCTAGGTATTAAGTTTCAATGTTTAGAACCTTCCTGGGTAGCATAAAATTGCCTATTTAAGAAAGGCCCAAATATTGTCTAGGACAACTCTGGGTGTAGTTTGTAGTATTGTCTTACAAATTACTGTATTGAAGATGCCTATGTGGGTTAGCATATTGTACTTATGAATTATGTAATTCTGCATTTGTGGAGATAATAACTATAAGAATTTGGCTTAGGCTAGAATTCACCCAAGAACTAAAGAACTCAACACAAGAACACATTAGACCAGAATAGATAGAGTATGATCAGAATGACAATATTCATTCAATAACTGGATTCAGAGTACACTAGGAGTGCCTGAATATTAAGGCCTTAGGAGAGCTTCTAGAATGCATAGAAGTCAGCATCATGATATGTCATACAACTAGGCACATGTCCACCAGATATGGGTTATCCTCCATTAAGCATGGGATTAAGTGTAATGATGTGAGGATAAGCCTACAATGGTGTAGCACACAAATCAGTGGTGTAGACAACATGTGCCAAATGAGGAGTGCGGATAACTCATCATGACAACTCAGTGAATGATGCATACTCCTGTGTTGTAGACACCATGTACATAATTAGAGTTGTGTAACTCAATGAGAGTACACAAACTCCTAAGTGTCTCACCTAAAATAATAATAAAATAATGCATTAACCTAAGTAAAACTTAAGTAAGTGTAATAAGTAAATACTTATTTACACCAACACCCCCCCTTAAGTGCAACTTAGGGGAATAACCTTAAGATTATGCAATCTAGGATGAAATGTAGGATGGGTCCGAGCTACTAGGCCATGTTAGGTACCCATGTACATAATGATATGCAATCTCCCATAAAGTGGGGAAAGAGGGAAAACCTCATGGGAAAAACCATCCCCCAAAAAGAGAGATAAAGAAGGATGCATTGATGGATGGAGTAATCAAGACCCCCCATTACGACATACATCTAGTATATACATAAGAGAATGATGAGAAGAGGAAGAGAAATAGGATGGGCTCCCCCCCAAAGAAGAATGTCGAACAGTGACCGCTCTGATGAAGAAGCTGATCCAAGACTGCAGAATGGTACTCCTCCCATTAGGAAGAAACAATGCCAAGGGTATTCCTTCCAAAGAACTATCTGTATCTGCAACTGATGAAGAACCTTGCTGCAACTTGCTGATCATAAGTATCCACAATCACTTCAACTTTTGAGGATTGATCATGTAGAGAATGAACAAGAGAGTTTGGAACCCTTGTGACAACTGAAGAAGGTAATTATGCATCAAGAAGAAGAGGCAAATCATCAATAATCTCCCTCAAATCTATCACTAAACCTGTATCTGGAAGACTAGATGTAGCCTGTTGTGTTGGACCTATCACTGTGGTGATGTATGCATGTGGAGTAAACTGATGAAGTGACCTCTCACTCTATCTGTCGATAGAACTCCACATGTCTGAATCTATTGAAGCACTATCGCTGGTGTCACTATCAATTTATACACTGTATGATGTACGAAGAGGAGTAGAGGACAAGCTAGGAGAACTTTCATCAAAATGTACATCCTTCTCCACAAATATCTGATGTGTCTCAAGATTTAGAAGTCTATATGCCTTCACACTGTCTTCATAACTAATGAAGGTACAAGGTCGAGATGACTATGCCTTGCATTCCCTAGAAGATCTCTTTGCCCATGTAGGACAATCGAAGACTCTAAAGTGTGTCACAATAGGTTTTCTACCACACCATGCCTCAAAAGGAGTTTTTCCATCTAAGGCTAGATGAGGAGAACGATTAAGAATGTGAGTGGCACTTGAGATTGCTTCAACTTCTAATGATGGATTGAGAGACTTGGCAACTTGTCATAGACTTAAGAGTTTTAATCCTTAAAGCTGCAACATTTGTCTTATGCGAACTGAATACTGGTGGAGTCTGAAGATCAATTCCATCATGTCTAAAAAATTTCCTAAGTCTTCTATTCACATCCATGCTACCATTGTCCATGCAGAGTACTTTGATGGCTTTCCTTGATTTTTTTTCTACATGAGTCTTGAAGTCTAGAAACTTGTCCAACACTTCATTCTTGTTATGTAGAAAGTAGACCCAAGTGAACCTTGAAAATTCATCAACTAAGGTAAGTATGTAGCAACCTTGGTTGAATGCAAAAGGACCTACTAATAACATGTGAACCATTTGTAGAACACTTGTTGCTCTAGAAGACTTCCCTATTTGTAACTTCCCCTCTGGATGCATATCCACTGAATTTGTTGAATACTCACCCTTAGAAAAGTTGATTTGAGGTAGACCTTTCACCATGTGGTATGTGCAAAGTTGCTAAAGATAGTGGTAGTGAAGATGACCATACCACTCATGCCATAATTGCATATTTGAATTTGATTGAGTTAACAAGGCTTTTGAAGAAGACTTGGGTACAAAATGAGAGAAAGAGTACAACCTCTTGTGATCATTCACTTTCCCCACTGCAACCAAGGAATCATCTTTAAGACTGTGCACCTTTACTAAGTCTAGAAGGAACTCAACTCTATGTCCATCTCTAAGGTGAGTGATTTGGTAGATTGATAGGAGATTTGAACTTAGGTTTGGAACATAGAGAACCTCTTGAAACTCTCCATATTCCATCTCCAATTGTCATTCCCCATGAAGATGTGTGGTACCTTTGAGTGATTCAATGAAGAAAAATCCTCCTTTGAAGAACCCATATGATATGAGGCACCTGAGTCAAATATCCATTCTTTTGAAGAGTTTGCATTTTCCATGAATGCTTGCCCTTTGCCCTTTGAATCTAAAGAAGATCCATTCTCCTTGTAAGAATTAGGCAATGGAACATTATGTTTCTTCATGATGTTAGTCAATTCATCAATCTTTTTGAGATAACACTCATGCTTTCCATGACCCAATTTCTTGCAATAAGCACACTTCTTTTTCTCCTTATTGTTGTTGTCCCCTTTCTTGTTGGAATTTGAGGACTTGCCTTGTTGATTGGATTGTGGTGTCAGATTTTCTCTTCCACTTCTTCTTACCCTTTCCTTTTGAAGATTGTCTAGTTGAATGTTGAGAACCCTCATTGGCCACCAATGCTTTAGACTGAGGTGTTTTGAGAATCCCCATTGATCTCAGCTTCTTTTCTTCATCATCCAACAGTTTAGCATATTCATCAAAAGTGACTTTCTTGTTGGCAGACCCTAAGGTAGTCTTTGAGGTGTTAAAAGAAGATACAAATGTGGAATATTTCGATGGCAACTTGCTATGGATGAGATAGATTAGTTTGTCATCTTTGATAGAGCTCCCACAATCAGTAAGCTTTGTCCTTAATTCATTCACCTTAATGATGAAGTCCTGTATTGAGTCATATGACTTATGATCTAAGGATACAAGATCATCTTCGATTTTGAACACATCTTCTTCAAACACCTTACCATAAAGGCTTTCGAGGGTATCCCAAGCTTCCTTGGATGTAGTACATTTCTTGATTTGATACATGATTTTATCATCTACCCCCAAACATATATCACCTAGGGCTTTCCTATCCATGGCTACCTAATTAGAAATTTCACATATTGATACATTATCACCTGCTAGTTTAGAAAGAGTACCATCTACATATTGTGAAACTCCATTATGCATTAAGTGATACAACATTTTGATTGACCATGAAGCATAGTTATGAGGAGTTAATTTAGGAAACTTAAAGTTGCCCATAATGCAAAAAATAAAAGAAAATTGTAGAAAAGAGAGAACACAACACCAAGAATACCCCCCCTTTTCACTAAATCAAGAAACCCCCCCAAAAATTTGGGCACTTTATCACTAGTGCGATTACAATGGACCACTTGGCAATTTTGGCCTTTTTGAACTTCTAATTTTGCTTGTTACAACCTCTTAATAGAGTACAAATCTAAAACTTTACAAAGTGCTACAATTTGGAAGCATTACAAAGTAAAGAGAGGCCCTATTGCTGAAAGTGACACTTTTTTCCATACAATACTACAATCTAATGCCAAATCTAGAAAGTAGAGAAAAAAAATACACTTTCAAAAAAATGGAACTTGTTTTTGACTCCAGATGTGCTCGTACGGAGCATTTGAAGTTACAAAATGCAGGATTATCTAGGTATAGTCACCAAAAAATACAATTTCTAAACAATCCATGCACAAAAACCATAAATAGCTACACCACTGAAAAATTTAGGAAATTTTACGCAATTTCAAAAAAAATTGCACCTTATTTGGAGTCCGGATGTGCTAGTTATGGCCTCTTGAAGTCGAACTGCAAAAACTAAAATCAATCTGGAGAGGGGATGCACCAACGAAATATGAGGTTAAATTTGATGGTCATACGGCCGTCACAATAGTTTAAATTTGGCCTATTTTAACATCCAAATGGGCATCAAATTTAAGATAGCAAAATGATGATGTCAACAAAACTTCAGAACCTGGATGATGTCAGCAAGACATCATGATGATGTCTTCATTGTATCAAATGTACAAAATATCCGCATGTCTGATGACATGTGCTGACTAGATGTTGATTCACTAGGGCTCCACGTTGATCTAATGTGGCCAGGTGACATGGAGTGGTGACTATATCTACTGATGTAAGCAAGCAAATTTGTGATGCCACGTGTGACACTGTTACTGGTGTCCTGTGCCTGTGTGTGGTGATGACTGTGCACAGGTGTGATTGGTTGAGGTAGTGCCATGTGGTGTTGATTGTACAAGTGATGGTGGATTATAATTAGGCACGTGTCCAGCCTACGTAGGGGAGGGTAACGCCAAAAATATTGTCAAAAATTATCTTAGTCAGTGCCAGATTCTCTATTTTTTTGTCCCACATGCATGGGATCGACACATTAAGTGCTTGTTAAATACCAACTATCGCTAACAACAATGTAAGTGTTAGCTCACCAAAATTTTGTATTGAATGGTCAGGGCGGGATACGACTGCTTGATTTGGCCAACCCAGTGTTAGAATTACAAGATGTCACCAGATTTTGTAGAGCCTCTAATGGTATGACCATTGGTTATATGTCCAAAAATTAAATAAAGAACCCTAAGAAAATATAATGAAAATTCCACCACCAAAAAATAGAGTCGAGCCGAGGTGTCACTGCTCGGTTCTTCAAAAAAATTTCTTTGCTTGTACAACTAACAGAAAAATACCAGTTTGAAAAATAAATTGCAGAGGAGAAAAATATTTCAGATCCAAAAATAACAATTAAACAGATCCGAAATTGACCATACCCGAACTAGAAATTAGGGCCTCTGGGTTCTGATTTGCAAATTTTTTTTGCCTCACGATCAACTTTCACCCAAGATAGGAAAATTTATAGTCAATCTTCACCAAATCAACACTCTAGATGCAACGGTGAGGTCAGATCTGGCTCTAGCTGCTCCCAATTTCTGCAGATCCTCCAAATTTGTGTCGAGGTGCAAAAGCATGAACGGTCTCGAATGACTACGTGATGAGAATCCCCCTTGGCTTTGATACCATGTAAGAATTTGGCTTAGGCCAAAATTCACCCAAGAACTAAATAACTCAACACAAGAACACAGTAGACCAAAATAGACAGAGTATGATTAGAATGACGATATTCATTCAATAACTAGATTCAGAGTACACTAGGAGTGCCTGAATATAAAGGCCTCAGGAGAGCTTCTAGAATGCATAGAAGTCAACATCATGATATGTCATACAACTAGGCACATGTCCACCAGATATGGGTTATCCTCCATTAAGCATGGGATTAAGTGCAATGATGTGAGGATAAGCCTACAATGGTGTAGCATGCAAATCAGTGGTGTAGACAACATGTGCTAAATGAGGAATGCGGATAACTGTATTTTTATCATGACAACTTAGTGAATGATGCATACTCCTATGTTGTAGACACCATGTGCATAATTAGAGTTGCATAACTCAATGAGAGTACACAAACTCCTAAGTGTCTCACCTAAAATAATAATAAAATAATCCATTAACCTAAGTAAAACTTAAGTAAGTGTAATAAGTAAATACTTATTTACACCAAAAATAAGTTCATTTTTTTTCTCGCATTTTCTGTTGTTTTTTTCTTTCTGTTATGGGTTTATGGTATTAAGGGGATAACCCTTCCCCACATTCCACAAAAATTCTTCATCAAATTCATACCCTTATGTCATGACTAGCTAGAAATGAAAATGTCAAGATGCATATTTTTAAATTATTGACTACATTAATGTAAAGCCACTCTCTTGCTAGCACATAATTCCCCAAACCAAACTTTATTCTCTCTATCCTATTGGGCCGATATATAAAAGTTGAATTAATTGTTGTGTCATAGGAGAATAAAAATCTTGAATTTTTTGAATGCCTTTGATACAAAACAAAAAATATTGACACTTCCAAAAACGAAGTATACATCTACACAAGGAAAGCCAAACAACTGCCAGAATGAATCATACCGTACTACTAAAATAAATAGTCACAACTCTAATATGTGCATACTCTACACTAAATACAAAGTTGCCCTATTGAACAACCCCAACTCATGACAAGCAAAGAGTAATGGAGAGGCTCAATGAGAGTTGTTGATATTATAATATGGTTGAATTTGAGCAAGATGACCAAATTTTTCTTTCAAAACCATATGTGTAGATATAAACATTAAGTACAACATGTCCAATATTTTTGTAGATATTCACATTAGTTACACCAAATTTTTCTTTCAAAACAATATGTGCAGATATAAACATTAAGTACAACATGTCCAATATTTTTGTAGATATATTTTCCTATGAAGAAAGACCATGCTTGACAATATGAACCTAGAACAAAATAATGAGACAATGGCTACACTATGGTCTCCGTTTCGAAGAAAAGCTAATAAATGTAATTTTCCTTGCAAAAAGTGTAAGGGCTTAAAGAATCGAAGAATTATAATCAAAACAACCTAAAGTTATTGTAGGCAACATGGTTATGTTGAAGGGGAACACAATTTTTGTCAATTGTTGAATGTGGATTTCCTACTAGAAAAACATGGAGGTTTGAATATCCAAGATGAGGATAACATTCCCATGGAAGAAGATAATAATGTGCTAGAGGATATGAATGAAGAAGATGGTATTGGTGTAATTGATGAAGATGCTCATGATGATGGTACTAGCACATCTAATAATGATGATGAAGATGGTCTTGATATACCTATACTTGAGAAGGCACACAAGTCCCTATACAAAAGCTCTCAAAATACTCTTCTCTTTGCTATAGCATTGTTGGTGAACTTGAAGGTTATCAATCGTTTATCCAATGTAGCAATGTCACATATGCTAACGTATGCCATTCTTGTCATCTTCAATGTTAGCATACCATTAATATTCATTATATTAATAATTCATATTTTTTGTTGTAGGTTGATAGGTGAGTTTTTGTTACCACCATCAAACATTACCTTGTTCAAACTAAGAATTATCTATCATTATGAATCAAATTGGAATGAAGTATCAGACAATACATGCATATCCCAATGATCACATTCTATATATAAATAACATGAATTTGCAATAAGATATCTTAATTTTCATATTAGTAGATATCAGTTAGATCAAATAACAAAAAAGGTGCCTCACAAGGTTCTTCGGTACATTCTCATTATTCCACATCTTTAACAATTATTTAGGTGCACTAGCTTGGCACAATTTATGGATTACCATGCACGCAATAGAAGTTAAGATGACATTATGTGAATGCCTGTAGATGGTTTTTCATTTAAAAAGATAGAAGAAACATGACCACACTTTAAAGAAGAACCTCATCATCTCAAGCTTTCTTTGGTAGTGGATGGTGTCAATCCATTTGGAGATATGGGATTGGTTTACTCAGTGTGGCCTATTTTTGTTATTAACAATAGCATTCCTCCTTGGATGTCCATAAAGATGCACATAATGTTGTCAATGATTGTACCAAGTATTTTTTCATTTAATAATTGTCTAAATTAATTTATAAATAGTGCATGAAAATGGTCATAATAATTATGTAATGTTTATGTTCATTCAATTACTAGGTAAGTACCAAGTTAAAGATATGAACGTGTATATTGAGCCCCTTATTGATGAGTTGTTGAAGTTATGGAATGGGGTCACTATGTATGACATCTCTAGACCAATAGACAAAGATAATTTCAATTCCATGCAATTCTTGTATGGACAATACATGATGCCCCTGGGCTAACTCATTTTTAAGGTATTTTATATTGTTAAGGTCATATATTTCTGATTTTTTATAGTGCTTACACATTATTGTTGTATGCTTATGTTGCACATGATAATTGTACATGATCTTTTAGATCTTCAAACAAAGGGAAAATTCACATGTCTAGTCTATGCTTTGAAGATGAAATCTCATCATTCAAGAAGTTTAGGAAAGTAGGTGTTCGATGAGTTTAAGCACTTTCTCCATAATAATCATAAGTATCAAATTACTAGAAAACACCTTTATAATGGAAAAGAAGAGACAACATCAAGGTCATGAAGAATGAGACCTCATCTATGGAAGTTGGAATATAATCAACTAAATCACCAAGGTAATGTTCATTTTATGGTCCAAAGTTTGAAATTTATATTTTGATATTGTATTTTATTTAATAATGTAATTGATGCTTGTGAAGGTCATTAAGACATCAGTGACCAACTTTATAGAGAAAAAAAAATATCCTACTCAATTTAGTAGGTTACTGTACTACAAGGATCTCTCAATCATGCATTTGTTTGATGTTATGCATATTAAAAAGAATGTAACAAAGATACTATGGAAAATATTGGATGGAAGGCATGATAGAGAAAAAATTGCTAAAATTTGTTTTGACATTCTTGAATCCAATCATGCACTAAAAGATTTCATTGAATCAAATAACAATGGAGACCACATAAATACGAGTGCATAAATACGAGTACCCTTCCTTGGTTATTTATGTTTTTTGAAGGCTTATAGTAGAGTGTTTAAGGTAGAAAGGGTAAAGTGAAAGCTTAAGCAGAAAAATGGAAATAGCCTTCTCCATTGCAGGTTTTCTACCCTTGAGACCAATTCTTCGCATCTAATGAAAAATTGCTATTGCAAGCATGGTAAGTGTTTGAATAGATCACAGGATGTGTTTGGGACAAAAATGGAAGCAAATTAGTGAAATTTTTAAGGATATTTTGAGTAGAATCTAGCCAAGCGGATTTTTCTTCAGGGAGTACTCTGTTCTTGCTTTTTCAAAACTGGGTGAAAATAGAAAGGTAAGTTAGTAATAAAGGAGTGTTACCATTAGACCAACAAAAATAGTGAAATGACAAGGAGAAATAAAATAGAACCCTTACATTTATTAACCCAACCGATTTATCCTTAAAGTCACTCGTGTGGCAAAAATTATGGAATTTAATAGGCAGATCAAGGGTTTTTATATACAGAAGAACATAATAGAATTTCAAATCACTGCTTTATTGTTATATTGTTATATTGAATAGTTCTTCTAAAAAACTTCAAAGTTTAGGGTTCATTTTCTTACATTATCACAATTGTTGAATTTCTAACATTCTATATCAGGAAAGATGGCATCAAGATTCTCTGGTTTTGATTGGCTGGGTGGAATCAAGTCAACATGGCAGAGTATCTCTAATACTTCACTACGTTTCTTTGATATGCAAGATTTTTAGAGAAGACTGAGAACTGAGCCAATTCACCCTATAACGGAGAAGCTCCGAGGAAGTGGACTGGTGGAAGCAGCTGAGTTTCCTATTGTAGTACAAACTCCTAAGCTAATTGTGGAATGTATCAATCATTACAACCCGAACACCAAGCAGATCCTACTGCCTGATCAAATGGTATTGATTTCAATTGATAAGCAAGTGGTGCTGAATTGTCTGCAGATTCTAGAACGAGAGGAGTTCTGTGAGCTAACAATTGGAGGAGCCATGTCTGAATTCTCCCTGAAGAAGATGGTGTGGCAGATGGAGATCATTAATTCTTGCTTCCAAAAGGCCAGAGGGGCAAAGAGTAAGGTCCCTAAAACCCTATTTGGCATGGATCTTAAGCCCAAAATTTTGGATATTTTGGTCCTCTTGCATTGACTAAAAGGTGAGGTAGAAGCATTCAATTTTATAGAACAAAACTTCTTTATGGTGCAAATTATCTGCTCAGACACATAATATGTTGACTGGGTGTATGAAGTTAGTGAACATCTTTCTAGGGCTCTCAGTGCAGCCAAGTTTTAAAATTCATTTTATATGTCATCTTTCTTGATATATATGTTGGCTTCCCTACAATTGTGGTCAAGACTCCCCAGAATAGAGAATTTTCCTAAAAATGTAAAAAGTTATGAGTTTTATTCATGTTTGTAGTTATAGAATAGCTATGCAGAGTATATTCAGGTTAATGATGCATTTACTATGAGAATCTATAGGGAACTCCAAGGGTCTCTAGAGCGGAGGTTCAGCCCAGAAGTAATGGTGATCATCAGCCAGTTTGGCTATTATTTTATTCAATTCTCATCTTTCTCTTATTTGTGTCTTGCAGCATTTGATGAATTTCCCCTAAAGTTGCCTAGATATCTAGATGATATGGTCATGCTCATCGAGGTTGTTAGGCAAGCAATTCAAGTAAATGTGTTGAGCACCAGTTTGAGAAAGAAGGGGTATGAATTCCCCATAAAAGTTGGAGCTTATAGTTGTGAATCCAGATCTGATGTAAAGAACATACTCAAAGCATTTGAGAACAAATACAGACTGGAGGAGTATGAAGGGGTAAGGCCCATGTTTGATCCAAATGGGTATGCTAGAGATGTGCTCCAAATTGGAAGCGTCATCAAACATGTAACTACCGTGGAAGATTATTGGGCTGATTGCAGACATGAGCTAGAGAGACGGGATCACGCCTTTGCTAGACTTACAATAGATCAAATCAAGACCTATGGCATCAACTTGGATGTAGAAGGGCTAGAAGATGATGGTCAAAATATGTATAGTAATACATATTTGACCAAATTGAGAAGCATTCCAATCAGTTCTGAGCCATGTGTAAATATAGAAGAAGATATTGATGTTATGATGGCTCAGATCATCAAGAGAACTAGGAAATGGGTTGAGTGGATAGCAAAAAAGAGCCAGAGCAAGAGCAAGCCTACTCAAGCTTCTCCAACTTCTGCTACTCCCACTTCCTCTCAAAGCACCACACCCAGTGCTACAACTTTGGCTACTCAAGGGCTGGCTCAATCTACAGGAGGAGGTAATCAACCCTGGGAGAAGAATATTCCAATAGCTCCAACTTGCCAAGGAGGTTCTCTACCAATGATTGGAGCTCAAGCTGGTACCAAAGAAAAAGGGATAGAAGAGCCAAAGGATGGAACCACCACTCTAGCTTTACCTCCTCACACTACCCCAATTCCATCTCCACATGTTACCCCAGTTTCATCTCCTCATCATAGCCCTACTCCATCTACAGGTGCTTCTCTTTTGAAGACAACTAGTTCTCCTATCCAGATAGTAGAAATTGGAGATGATAAGAGTAGCAATAGCAAGTCCACTAAATTCAAGGAAGCTATAAAGAGAACTCAGGTAGAAGAAAATGTCTCAGGTTCATCTCAGCTCCTCTCGTAAGATCTGAAGAACCCCTTCTCTGCAACAATAGTAGTCATAGTCATATATCTAGATGACCTCATTGTGTTCTCAAGAAAAAGAAAAGATCATATGGAAGATTTAAGGAAAGTACTATAGAGGTGTAGAGAGCATGGAATATCTCTTAACCCAAAGAAGTCAATTTTTTGTGTGATAGAAGGAAAGCTTTTGGGTCATATAGTGTCCCAAGAAGGCATTAGAATCGACCCTGAAAGAGTAGAGGCTATTTAGAGATTGAGTCTACCCTCAAAAAATACAGGGGTTAAGTCTTTTTTTGGACAGGTAAATTTTCTCAAAAGATTTGTTTCTGATTTCGCATAAACTACTAAACATATAGTAGACATGATGAAAGGAAATTCAAATTTTAAATGGAATGAGGTGGGAAAGCAAGCTTTTCAAGATATAAAAATTGCTATTGCCCATACCTTGGTTTTGAGTCATCCAAATTATAAATGAGATTTCTTTATTTATTGTTATGCTTCTGAGCATACTTTATCTGCAATATTAATGCAAGATAATGATGAAGGGGTAAAAGCTCCTATAGCTTTTATGAGCATACCTTTGAAAAATCATGAACTGAAATATTCACAAATTGAAAAGCATGCTTATGCAGTAGTCAGAGCACTTAAGAATTTTTGGTTCTATATCTTACATTCACACTTTGTCATCTTTGTCCCAAACGTAGCAGTAAAAAGTGTACTAAGACAACATGAAGTAGGTTGTAATGTCAGAGGAGCATGGGTAGAAAAGATATAGGAATATGATATTGAGATTAAACCTACAAAGTTGATAAGAGAGAATGCTTTATGTAAGGCAATTGTCGAGAACAAAATCATTGAAGAGTCAAAAGAACTAGGTGAGAAACAATTGGTGTTAGCTATAAGTCTCCATGATCCATGGTTTGAAAACATCATTTACTTTTTAACATATGGTGAATGTCTAGAAGGCCTAAATGCAAAGCAAAGAAGAGACCTTAAACTAAAAGCTGCTAAATATGTGATCTGGGATGGTAAGTTTTTCAAGAGAGCTATTGATGGTACTTTCCTTAGGTGTGTAGATAAGCAGCAACAAGAAAATTTGTTGAAGACATTTCATGATGAAGCTTGTGGTGGACATTTCTCTCCTTCAGTCATAGCATTTAAAATACTAAGGCAATGTTATTACTGCCCTGGGATGTTTAAATATGCATATGCTTGGGTAGCAAAGTGTGAAAAGCGCAAAATGTTCTCTGGACGTCCCCAACTAGTTGCCCTACCATTGAGACCTACTATCATAGAAGGGCCTTTTCAACAATGGGGCCTTGATTTTATTGGTCCTATTAATCCCACATCCAGTGTTGGTCATCAGTATATAATAACCACAACTGATTACTTCACTAAATGGGTAGAAGCTAAGGCTACAAAGAAGACTACTTTTGAGGTGGTGTGTGAATTCATAAAAGAAAACATTTTGGTCAGTTTTGGTGTTCCTATTAAGTTAGTGATGGATAATGCATCTTATTTTTCTTCAATTGAGATTACTGATTTCTATTTTGAGTATGGGATCACTGTTGGTCATTCATCTGATTATTTCCCTCAAGGGAATGGATAGGCAGAGTCTAGCAATAAGAATTTAATTAATATTGTTAAGAAGCTAGTCTTAGACAATCACAAAAATTGGCACAAAAAGATTCGTGAGGCACTCTGGGCAGATATAGTGACACCCAAGAGGGCAATTGGTATATCCGCTTTTGAATTGGTTTAATGAACTAAAGCCAATCTACCTCTACCTCTGGAGTTAGCAATGAACAAGTTTAGAACAGTAATTGAGGATGATGTCTATAAAGATGGTTTGGAGAAGAGGATCCTATATCTGAGAAAACTTGAAGAAGAAAGGAGAGAAATTGTAGACCATATTACACAACATCAGATGCGAGTGAAAGAACTATTTGATAAGAGAACCAGATTGAGGAAATTTATGGTAGGAGATAGTGTGCTACTTTGGGACAAGAGAAAGGCTCTAAAAGGAATGCATAAGAAGTTTGATGCTTTGTGGAAAAGTCCATTCAGAATTCATCAAATATTTGAGAATAACTCTTTCAAATTGGCTTATGAGGATGGTGAAGTACTTCCCCTGACTTACAATGGTCAGGATTTGAAGCTCTATCAAGTTTCAAATTGTAAATAGGTAACCCCTATAGTGTACTATAGTTAGATTTAGTGTCCTGTCTGTGCCTTAGTTAGCCTTTTTTTTCTTCTTTCTATTCTCTTTTCCTTGCGCCTTGTTTTGTTTTAGCTTTTGTTGTGTTGCCACCTTTTATATCCTATTGCAAAACCAGAGATTTTGAGTTCCTCACTTGGGTATACTCTACCCAAGTCCCTAGTCAAAGCTAGTTGTTGTCCCACTTTTTACCATAGTCCAATTTTGCAAAGTGGAGGATTTAACTCATATTGTGTATGGATCGGTCGAGTCAATTTTTTCTTCCTTCCTCCAAGTGTTAAGTTTCTCCATCGGGTTTCATCTTTTTTCTTTTCCCACATTATATAGCCGGGTGGGTATTCCTTATTGTCATGAGTCATACGGGTAGTCTAAATCCTTACTTGATGGAGATTCTTGAATAATTCTACATCAGATGAATTTACTTGCAATTCATTTTGATCCGAGTGTAAAGAAAGTTGAACTGGCAAAAAATAAAGTTTCTTCTTCTCCATAGCGAGTTTTCACACCCTGAAGGTGAAACTCTACAGGGATCCATAATTGCTACTTGTAGGTCAAAACAAGGAAAGGTAAGCCATATTATGGATGAATCATTCAAATATTACCATGTTTTCATAGTGGGAATCACTCAAAATTCACCAGGATGATCAGAATAAGCATCGGCGGAGAACTCATAAATAGCTTCTCCTTTGGTGGGTTTTGAACCAAGAAGTAAGTTTTTTGAAAAGGCCTAAATAGAAGGGTAAAGTTACTAGTGGGCCCCATTTTTTTTCTTGCGAATCCTTCTTTATGTTTTTCGAAGGCTTATAGTAAAGTGCTTAAGGCAGAAAGGGTAAAGCAAAAGCTTAAGTAGAAAAATGGAAATAGCCTTCTCCATTGTGAGTTTTCTACCCTCGAGACCAATTCTTCGCATCTAATGAAAAATTGGTACTGCAAGCATGGTAAGTATTTGAATAGATCGTATGATGTGTTTGGGACAAAAATGGAAGAAAATTAGTGAAATTTGTAAGGATATTTTGAGAAAAATCTAGCCAAGCGGATTTTTCTTCAAGGAGTACTCTGTTCTTGCTTTTCTGAAACTAGGTGAAAATGGAAAGGTAAGTCAGTAATAAAGGAGCATTACCATTGGGACAATGGAAATAGTGAAATGACAAGGAGAAATCTATTAGAACCCTTACATTTACTAACCCAACAGATTTATCCTTAAAGTCGCTCGTGTGGCGCAAATTATGGAATTTGACGGGCAGATCAAGGGTTTTTATATAAAGAAGAACATAACAGAATTTCAAATCATCGCTTTACTTTTATATTGTTTTATTAAATAGTGCTTCTAAAAAAATTCAAATTTTAGGGTTTATTTTCTTACATTATCACAATTGTTGAATTTCTATCATTCTATATCAGGAAAGATGGCATCAAGATTCTCCGGTTTTGATGGGCTGGGTGGAATCAAGTCAACATGGTAGAATATCTCTAATACTTCACTACGTTTCTTTGATATGAAAGATTTTTAGAGAAGGCCGAGAACTAAGCTAATTCACCCTATAATGGAGAAGCTCCAAGGAAGTGGACTGGTGGAAGTAGCCGGGCTTCCTGTCATAGTACAAGCTCTAGAGCTAATTGTGGAATGTATCAATATTCATTACAACCTGGACACCAAACAGATCCTATTTCCTGATCAAATGGTATTGATTTCAATTGATAGGAAAGCGGTGGTGAATTGTCTATGGATTTTGGAATGAGAGGAGTTATCTGAGCTAACAATCAGAGGAGCCATGTCTGAATTCTCCCTAAAGAAGATGGTGTGGTAGAAGGAGATCATGAATTCTTGGTTCCAAAAGCCCAAAGGGGCAAAGAGTAAGGTCCCTAACATCTTAAGCCCAAAATTTTGGATATTTTGGTCCTCTTACATTGACTAAAATGTGAGGTAGACGCATTCAATTTTATAGAACAATACTTCTTTATGGTGCAAATTATCTGCTCAGACACACAATATGTTGACTGGGCGTATCAAGTTAGTGAACATCTTTCTAGGGCTCTCAGTGCAGCCAAGTTTTAAATTTCATTTTGATATGTCATCTTTCTTGATATATATGTTGGCTTCCCTACAATTGTGGTTGGGACTCCCCAGAATAGAGAATTTTCCTAAAAATGTAAAAAATTATGAGTTTTATCCATGCTTGGAGTTACAGAATAGTTATGTAGAGTATATCCAGGTTAATGATGCATTTACTATGAGAATCTACATGAACTCCAAGGGTGTCTGGAGCGAAGGTTTAGCCCAGAAGCAATGGCGATCATCAGCCAGTTTGGCTATTATTTTATTCAATTCTCATCTTTCTCTTATTTGCGTCTTGTAGTGCTTGACAAATTTCTCCTGAAGCTGCCTAGATATCTAGATGATATGATCATGCTCATTGGGGTCGTCAGGCAAGCAATTCAAGTAAATGTTTTGAGCACCAGTTTGAGAAAGAAGGGGTATGAATTCCCCATAAAAGTTGGAGCTTATAGTTGTGAATCTAGATCTGATGCAAAGAACATAATCAAAGTGTTCGAGAACAAATACAGATTGGAGGAGTACAAAGTGGTAAGGCCCATGTTTGATCCAAACAGGTATGCTAGAGATGTACTCCAAATAGGAAGCATCATCAAACATGTAACAACCATAGAAGATTACTAGGCTAATTGTAGAGATGAGCTAGAGAGTTGGGATCACGCCTTTGCTAGACTTACAATAGATCAAATCAAAACCTATGGCATCAACTTGGATGTAGAAGGGCTAGAAGATGATGGTCAAAATATGTATAGTAATACATATTTGACCAATTTGAGAAGCATTCCAATCAGCTTTGAGACATGTGTAAATATAGAAGAAGATATTGATGTTATGATGGCCCGGATCATCAAGAGAACTGGGAAATGGGTTGAGTGGACAGCAAAAAAGAGCCAGAGCAAGAGCAAGCCTACTCAAGCTTCTCCAACTGTTGCTACTCCCACTTCCTCTCAAAGTGCCACACCCAGTGCTACAACTTTGGCTACTCAAGGGTTGGCTCAATCTATAGGAGGAGGTGATCAACCCCTAGAGAAGAATATTCCAATAGCTCCAACTTGCCAAGGAGGTTCTCCACTAGTGATTGGAGCTCAAGTTGGTACTTAAGAAAAAGGAACAGAAGAGCCAAAGGATGGAACCATCGCTCTAGCTTTGCCTCCTCACACTACCCCAATTCCATCTCCACATGTTACCCCAGTTTCATCTCCTCATCATAGCACTACTCCATCTACAGGTGCTTCTCTTTTGAAGCCAACTAGTTCTCCTATCCAGATAGTAGAAATTGGAGATGATAAGAGCAGCAGTAGTGAGTCCACTGAATCCAAGGAAGCTACAAAGAGAACTCGAGAAGAAGAGAATGTCTCAGGTTCATCTCAGCTCCTCTCTCAAGATCCGAAGAACCCCTTCTCTACAACAATAGTAGCAATGACTCTAGTAAAGAAGAAAATGTTCAGCATAGAGTCACTTGGAATGGCTTCTAAGGTCATTGGTATAGAGTCCTAGCTTGAAGATACCTTAGGAAGAAAAAGAAAGAGGAAAGGTGAAAGTGTTCCTACAAAGGATGTTGTGTCTCAAGCGGTACGCTCTGGGTTGGCCATGGTAAAAGCTAAGAAACATAAAACTTTGTTCATACTTGGGTAGGATCTAGATACCAAACATTTGACTATGGAGATTGCAAAACCAAATAAATCAGGGAGGATTGAGGATATGACTCTTGAAGACTTCACTCTTTATTCAATTGATCTTGGAGAGGCCAGGCATGATACAAAAGTTGGCTTATGGAGATTAGGCAATGAGATAATAGAAGGTTAGTTAGAAAGCCTCAAATTGTCAAAGATTAAGATGAAAGCTAAGATAGAGGAACTCAAAAGATTCATCCATCAGCTAGTTGTCCCATTGGCAACCATTACTGGTGTGCCTGCTACTAAGAATCCTACAATAGAAGAGGTGAAAGCGTTCATATCACAGCTTCAGAAAGATAGACATTTTGGTTAGATTGGGAAAGAGTATATTGATAAACTCAATGCGGATGGAGTTGCTCTGATTAATCAAATTGGGAATGTTATCCTTCAATTAGAGATTGAGAAAGATAATATCTCATCTAATCAATGCACTTTGATCGCAGAGAAGGCATGATGTGATGAGTGTATTTCTCTCTTGAAAATGATTATTTAGATGAAGGCAAAGGAGGTGGTTGAATTAAAGATTTTGAAGAAAGGAATTGAACCCTTATTTGAATGGCTCCAGGGTATGCAATTCAAGCTAGAGATGATTCAGGAAGCTGAAAAGGGACTCAAAGAAACAGAAGATAAAGTGAAGAGAACTCAAGATAGGTCATTTGAACTGATGAAGGGATTACACACTGATCCACAAACTAGTGGTCAAGGGAGAGCTCTTATTAGAGTAGAGATAATGAAGAAAAACTTCTTTATGTATTTGAGTAACCTATCAAGAATGGCTTCAAGCGTTCAAAATAGAGCGATAGAGCTACAGACATTGGGTGGATGCATACACGTAGCTGCTGAAGAATTGATAGGACATCTAAATTCTATGAAAGAATTGGCTCGAGAATAGTTCAAATGGCTCTTAAGATTCAGTAATGTACACATGCCTAGTCATGAGGAATTAGGGAAAAAGTTGAAAAGGGGAAGAAGTCTAAATGAGTCGATGATGCCTCCTTTTCACCTTCTTTTGCGACTTCTACCAATTTTGTTAATTTTGTAATATGACAAATTAGCATCTTGCCATTTGTCTCCTCAGAAGATGAACTAATTTAGATTCCTATTGTAACAGTCATCTCTCAAAATCTATATGTATGAAGTTAAATGATTAATGAAAGGTCGGCAAATTTTTGATGTGAAGTAATTTTTATTGCAGAGTCAATTAAATGGTATTTTATGTCAATCATTTTCTATTCCAGTAGGTTTGTGTCCAGTCTATGTTTCATTTTCATTTTATAGAGAATTAAGGAGGAACAGAGCTTCTTTCCCCTGTTTTCAAGATCATGAATGAATGTGATAAGTATTGTTATGATTCATTCGGATAAATATTTTGTTAACGCTCCTGATTTATCAGTTATAGTTTAGATTTGAATTTCAACATATTCTAGTCTTATGCGAATAGATTTTTGGATTCATAAGATGTGTGGATACGTGAATCTATTTCAATATTGAGAGGTCTTTCTTGCCCAAATCAAGTTCTAGTTAGGCTTAATTTGGTTTGCATCTTCTACTCTTGGGTTAATAGCATACCCCACATTAGTTTTAGGAATAAAACATAATTCCTTGAAAATCATTCACACAGGGAGCTGTACCTACCAATTTAGAGAGAAGCCAGTAAATAGAGAATGGCTTCTCAACTTTTGTAAATAGATATTGTTCATCATTCAGGCATTAAGAGTCATATCTTCACAAGAAACAAGAAAGGAAAAATCTGTTTATCAACTTTTAATGTAATCTATTGTATAATTTTAGCTGAAATCTTGTTTATATGTTCTTGCATGTTGGATCTCTTTTAGGTGGCTATCATCTAAAGAAATTAATTTAAAAGATATAAATTAATGGAAGAAAAAAATTCCACATTTTATGTGTGAAATGCAAAAGTGTCTAAATTCAACTTTTTTCAATGCTCAAGAACACTACCTGATACATCAAGTTGAGGAGATTGAATTGTGTGAACCTGTACAAACTAGGTCAATGTGGATAGTTGAGAGGCACTTGAAATTTATGAAGGGTTTGGTTTGACAAAGAACATGTCCTAAGGGTTCTATGGTATACTAAACTATGGTGTACATTATTGAATATTGTTGTCACAAAGGTTTGCAGCCTCGTCCAAAGTTTTTACCTAAGGACAACCTTGTGAAACATGGAAACAACCTCCAAGTTGTGGGACTTGAACTATGAGGTTGAGTCTCCAAAGAAGGTCGGCTTTCTTTACTATCAAGGTGCACCTAACTACTCTTTGAGAGGAAAAAGGAGAAGGAATGCATGAAAAGAAAATCTACCTACTCTAACCTAAGGGGGTGACACACCAAAACAGAGTGTTCAAACCAATCTCTACCCATACATGCACTATTGAACCATCATGACACCAAGAGATATACACATCCAGACTTGCTTTAATCTAACAAAAATCACATGCAGATTAGAAAACCCAGATGAATGACACAAGGAAAGAGAGAATTCACTTATATATCGTTCATAGGCCAAAAGAGATATAGTCATGCAAGATTGTAGATATCCACAACACACCAATGAGAGGCAAATAGTTCTTACACTTAACATCAATGACTAGAGGAGATAAGAAAAAATGTCATATAGTTCAGAGGCAGAGGGAATTTACACATGAAATTGTAGAGCAATATCAGGGAAGTTAGAGAAGAGTTGACCGGTACAAAATCTACAAAAATTACCTTTATAGTTCAGGCATAACTGAGATATTTTCTCACTAAAGTTACTCCACAAAAACTGCCATTAAGTCTTACAAAGAATAATCATGCAAATCTAGGGCAAATCCAACCTTGGCGCAGACCTAAGTATAATGAAATCTAATGTTCTATTGAAACAAGCCTTAAGATGATAGAAATGACACCATTAAACTATTCTGACCAGGTAAATGGACAGGATCAGAAGTGGTGGAGCATTCTCCTTTGTTCACTAAGTTCAGCATTCATCCAAGAGTGGTTGGCATTGATCACAGGGATCAGATTGTGCAGGAAAATTTGACTCCCTTTGTTTTTTGGCTCATGAATCAACAGGGTTAGCAAGTCAACTAAAACCTGCAACTAGAATAGACCACATGGGCTAATGATTTTTATTTTTTTATCCACTCCACAGAGTCTCCATTTAGTTGACCATATCTTTTCAACTAACTGCACCACCTCTTAGCTTAACTGCAGCTGCGATGTAACTGCCAGCCCCAATTGTGTTGCCTTAACTCTTAATACCTTGGGTAGGCCCACAAGGACATGTGTCCTTCAGGCACTTCCCTGCAATGTTTAATCTGTATGCATCTTTATATTGTAGGAAAGTGTCGATCGTTGATCTCTGCAAGATCAACAATTGTGAAAGATCCTTATAATACTGCGCTTGCCCCTTCAAAATTTTTGGGCACATGAAACACTCAACATATTGTTGAGATAATGGGTGTTGCACACATTGCATAATATTGTTATTTTATTATTTTATTTTATTATGTAGTGTTGTACCTAGATGGATGTGCAACATGTAAAGATTCCCATGGAATATTCTTGATGAGTTGTATTGTAACATTGTGATAATATTTTATGTAATTATTTAATATTGGGAAAAAGAATTAAATGTCCAATATTAAATGTGGGGTCAGTGGGTTAGGTAGCACATGGCTTTAGCACATGGTTTATGTAATACCACTTAGTGGTTTTGTGGGACTTGCTACTATATAAGCAGCCATAAGGGTAGTTGTTGTAGACAAGAAAAAAAAAGAGTGACAAGGAGAAGATAAAAGGCAAGAGTCGAGCGGGACAAGGCTTGATAGGTTAGCCAAGGGAGCATTTGTGAAGGTTGAAAGCATGGCATGGGATGTGTGGATTCATGCTTGTTCACATAGTTTGCTCGGTTGTGGCTATGGCCATGAAGGCTTCCATGGTTGTATGGCAATGGTTATTTTGCTGAATAATACATGGTGATGGATGCTTTTGGAGGCTGGGTTTTTCCCTCAATGAGGGTTTCCCAGGGTATATCTTGTGTCACATTTTGTGGGTATGTTGTCTATTCTCTTGCATGTGAATTTTAATTCCGTATTTATTTCAGATCTATTATGGGTTATGTGGAAATGGTTATATTCTTTGTTGCCAAGTTTCCTTACAAGTGGTATCAGAGCTATGGTTTTATTATTGTAACCCTAGATTGAATCCATGGGAATGCATGAGAGGATAAAAAAAAAGGGGCAAGATATATGAATGATTTATTGCAGATCTAAAGGTTTTGGGTTTGCTGTTATGATGGGATGTTAAAATATTTGGGCATGGAAAATTGTTGGACAAAAAGATTTTTCGGATGTTTCATTTAAATGAGGGTTTTGGGGGGTAGCTATCAAAAATGACCTCCTGGGTAAAAATAGACCTCACCATTGGATCCGGGTTGACATTTCCATAAAATTTGATATATAATATGTCCTAGTTTGGACATGTTTAGAGAAAATGAAAGAGTTTTTTTTGGTTTCAGCCCATGATGGCCGTCAAATTTAATCCCGTCGGAATTTTCATCACTGAAAAAATAAACAATGAAAAATCGTACCGAAAATGGTAAAAAGACAGTTTTAGTAAAATGGCCATAACTTTTTCTTAGAATATCGGATTTCAGAGTTCTTATAGGTGTTGGAAAGATAATTCAGAGCACTACAAGATGGTGTAGATTTGGTTCTGTGATTTTGAAATTTTGTCAGGTTTTAAGAGCCCTAAAGTCAGATGTTATTTATTTTGAGCATGGATTAGGGCATAACTTGGGCATACGGAGTCAGATTTTGGACTTCGAGTAGTCAACGGAAAGCTCTTGGAGAGCTCTACACATTGGTTTAGATTTGGTGCAAGTTTGGCATAATTTATTTGTCGATATATTGATCTGAATAGTTTATAGGTATATTTTGACTATGGTAACATTGTGAGTTTATGGCATTGAAAATTTAAGTTTTGATGTCATTGTATACTCATTTCATATTCAGATTGGTCTCATGATGATATGGTTATCAGTGTTTGGTTTGGATATGTATGATGACTTGTTGGGTCTACAAGTTGTGCAGTGTTGTAAGCGATCTATACTTATAGGTTGCATTTATAGCTTGGTTATGGGTTGTCTTTGCCCATTGATCTTTCATTGTTGATGCATATTCAGATTGGTGGCTTGGATTTGGGTTGTCTATGCCCTAAGTCACATGATTTTATCTTCATATAGAAGGGATGAGATGTCGTTACCAGGTATAGTCATGGTGGAGGATTGTGGTTGACTATTTTATGCCAACAGGTTGGACACTTTGAGAGATAGATGCTCAGTTCATGGATGTGATCATGGTGTCATATATTTTGGCATGACATGATTGACTATACAGGTACATCCTTGATGTTCATTAGCTTGGATTTTCTGATTTGGTTATGGTGGTATATCTTCTTGGTTGAGGATCATGGTTATTTAGTTTATTTTGAGGAGCTCATGACGCACACTTTGAGTTCTTTGATGGTTAGATGCCTTGGTTGATTCTCATGGTTAGAGGATGGGTTTTCATCATGATGTCATGGATAGCTTGGATACATGATTTAGTGGGAGCTTGTGACAGTGATGGGGTGACAGTGCAAGATTAGTTCCTAGTTTGGTTTCGATCTTCAAGTAGGAGATGGATTTTATGATGCCATAGGTGACTTGGTACCACAGTTGAGTGGGAGTTGTTGGCATTGATATATTTATTGAGTGTTTGCAGATGTTGGAGGTTTGTCTTAGATCCTGTTGCTGCAGAAGCGTCTTTGACATTTGCATGGTGCACTTTTTATCTCATGGTGTTTGAAGATGGTTAGATCTTGAGGACTCATGGAGTTCTTGGTTTTTCTTCATGATGTGTGGAGATGGTTGCATCTTGAGGACTCACAGGGTTCTTGGAAAAGGTGTGGTTTATGCTTTTATTTGGCATGTTATCCTTAGTATGAGGATGGTTTCATTATTATGTCATGGTATACTCTTGATACATGTTTAGAGTTGTGACATGTTATGGTATGTTCATATGGAGCATGTCATCTCTTTAGTTGAGATGGTAAGATCATGTTGTCATGTTCATGTTCCTGAGGCCATGGTTGGAACTTTGACATTGATCTTGGTTTAGTTTCTCTATATTGAGTACACTAATCATAAGCTGGATACTTCATGATATTTCTATGTTTCATTCGGAGTTGGCATGAATTGATTGGTTACAGGTGCTCATGGATACTTAGAGATGGTGGTGACACTGATTTCTCTTGGATTAGAGAAGTATTTGTTGGGACGATTGATGGTTTCAGTAGGAAGTCCGAGGGGCAGTCACCTGATATGGACTTGAGAGGAGATTGTTTTTAGATGAGTCTTGGTTGGAGACTTGGGTATCTTGATGAACATTCTCATTCCCCACTCTTGGTCTACTTGGCAGTTTGCTACTTGAGAGGTATAGCCCATTGTTTTTCTCAAGTGCATTATATTTATGCTTGTCTTTCATGGATATGGATCTTGAGCTATGGTACATGAGTTAGTTCTGGAGGGTTCATTTGAGAGATGGTTTAGCATTGGCTATCTCCATGTGCATATGTTGTTATGCTGGTTGAATTTGGGAGATGGTTTTATATTGGGCATATTCCTTGGATTAGGAATGGTTATTCCTTGGTTTAGGAATGGTTTTATTGAGTTTGATCTTCTTGTGAGAGGCTTACATCCATGATGAGTTATATGGTATGGTTTGGGTGTTGTTGAGGCTTCTTGTTGGAGTTTTATGGAGGAGATCATACTTGCACAATTTACATCTAGAGGTGTGTGTAGAAGGACATGATACAGGTTATGATTTACATTATTTTTTTGGTCTTGGTTATCTTCTTGGATGTTCAGTTTTGCTTACATTGGATTTGAGATTGGTTAGAGATTGTGATCACTGGTTTGTGTTCATGACATGGTTATTTCTTTCTCTTTCCTTTGCTGTTTGTGGAGAGTTTGAGAGACTATTGGAGACTTGTTATGAGAGTTTTTCTTGCAGGATATCAATTTATGTATTGTGGATGTCCTTGATACTACATGGATTCACTTCTTTGAGATGTTGTGAGTGGATTGGTTATAGATTTGACATTATCTTTTGCAGTGGGAGCTTCTTGGTATATATGTGGCAGGTATTGCTCTTGAGACTTGTGATTGTAGGTTGTAGATTGGATATGTCAGTGATATGAGATTCACTTGTTATACCTTTGAGGTATGGATAGTTGGATGGGTTTGGCACTTGCTGTGGGTGTTATTTCAGCTATGGATATTTTGACAACTACGGATACATGTGATTACCTTTGGATCAGGTTTTTGTGCTTGGAATTTTAGTTGGTATAGGATTTTATGATCTTCTAATGCAACAGGTTGGGTGGCTTTCTCTTTGGATGGCTTCTATGTATGTCTAGTGGTAGTGGCATAATAGGAGGTGAGATCATTCATGTTTGAGATGCTGGATACTTTAATTTTGTCGTGGGTACCAGGATGGAGCACTTGGTGTATTTTGATCCATGATGGTGGATGTGCTGGGAGGGATTGTTCCCTTGTTCATTTATGTGGCTACGGATGGACCCTATGCAATATATACAACAAGTGGGAGATTGTTAAGATAATGGGTGTTGCACACATTGCATAATATTGTTATTTTATTATTTTATTTTATTATGTAATGTTGTACCTAGATGGACGTGCAACATGTAAAGATTCCCATGGAATATTCTTGATGAGTTGTATTGTCACATTGTGATAGTATTTTATGTAATTATTTAATATTGGGGAAAAGAATTAAATGCCCAATATTAAATGTGGGGTCAGTGGGTTAGGTAGCACATGGTTTTAGTACATGGTTTATGTAATACCACTTAGTGGTTTTGTGGGACTTGCTACTATATAAGTAGCCATAAGGGTAGTTGTTGTAGACAAGAAAAAAAAGAGTGACAAGGAGAAGACAAAAGGCAAGAGTCGAGCGGGACAAGGCTTGATAGGTTAGCCAAGGGAGAATTTGTGAAAGTTAAAAGCATGGCATGGGATGTGTGGATTCATGCTTGTTCACATAGTTTGCTCGGTTGTGGCTATGGCCATGAAGGCTTCCATGGTTGTATGGAAATGGTTATTTTGTTGAATAATACATGGTGATGGATGCTTTTGGAGGCTGGGTTTTTTCCTCAATGAGGGTTTCCCAGGGTATATCTTGTGTCACATTTTGTGGGTATGTTGTCTATTCTCTTGCATGTGGATTTTAATTTCGTATTTATTTCAGATCTATTATGGGTTATGTGGAAACAGTTATATTCTTTGTTGCCAAGTTTCCTTACACATACACCTCGGCATCCAACTGGCACCACCCTAGCATCATCCTATAGTATATGAAACTAGCCTAGCCCCACAAGGACATGCAACAACAAGGCACTTGCCCCCATTCCTTAAAATCCTTACATCTTCTTAATGTGGGGAAGCACTAGCCATTGAACTGCTTGATTCTGAAGATGATAAAAAATCTTACGTGACCGTATACCTAGTCAATTGGATGGACCAATGAGATGCCTTCTTCATACTCTAACTCACCTGACAACGGTCACGAAAGATGAGCTATCATTACCCTCTGAGAAAGGCGAGCCCATGACATCACACTGTGCCACACATTGCAAGGGTACATACCCGCATTGTTTAATCTCCACGCATCTTTATATTGTGGGAATGTGACGACCATTGATCCTTGAAGATTTGACGGTGGAAGGTACAACTGGGAACATATGATGTCATGGGATAGGTGCCACCAGGGCACTTGGCCGCATTGTCAAGAAGTCTGGCAAAACAAACAATGCGAGAAAGTGGGTGCTAATCAAACTACCAACTCACCCTGCTACCTTGTCCACCCTATTTGTGATGGCTTAAAGAAGATGGACCCACCTGCCATGTGGCCAAAAAGCACTTCCCCACATTGTCAGGAAATCTGATAGAACTTAGAATGCAAGAAAGCGGGCGCCAATAGAATCACCAACTCAGCCAGTAGCTCTCCCTTCTGTGGCCCACAAGAACAATGAGGACCCACCAATCCATGTGTCGCAAAGGGGCTTCCCCACATTACATAAAGGTAGTGCATTTGGAGAATGTGGGAAAGCACCCACCGTGGATCTATGCAAGATCCGATAGCACAGAAATTTCCACAATGGGAAATACCATAAGTTTTAATTTTTTTTTTTTTAATTTTCATATTTCCAGGGCATTAAAATAATATAAAAGTGGGGGGGAGACCATTGGTTGGGCTTGCATTTGAATTCAAATTTTGGTGGGGGACAAAAATAGGCAACAAATATCTTCCAAAGTTTGTAGCAAATATCCATGTAGATCGCATTTGGGATCCCAACTCTATTAAAAAATTTGAAGGGGAGTACTTGACAGGGAAAGGTAGATTGAGGAGAGTGAGAGGTAATTATAAGTTATTTTTTTAGTTAATTAATTCTTATCCATCATCAATATAAGTTGTTTCTAACTATTCTATTTGTTTTCTTTATAGATGGTTGTGAGTGGGATGCATTACATTTGTATATTGCAAATAATCTTGATTAGATGATGGTATGGATGTTCATTCACATAATGTAATTAGAAGTCATTCACATAATGGTGCATCCTTGGCTGAGATGACATTAGAAGTCAAGAAAATGGTCACTCATTAACATGGGATGGTGTTGCATCATTGGTTAAAGAAGCTCATCATAATGGAGATCCTAATGTTATGCCAATGGTATTTGATCTAGCATATGGCTTAAGAGATAGAAAGGTATGCAAAAGATTACTAATTATGATCCATAAGTTTAATATCAACTCATAGATTGATGAAAATAATCTTGACATATTTGACTAATTGTAGATCAAACACCACAAAGATATGTACTACCATAGCTATAAATTTCACATTAAAAAGTCAGACAAAATGAAGAAAACTTGTGATTCTAGGACAAGTACAGTCTTTTTGGTCAACAATATTTTGTCTAGAAATGATATACATCCTCAACAATCTAATTGGATGATATACTTGAGTGCGACTTTAATTCATTCAAATTAGTTCTATTTGTCATCAAATAGTATAGGCTATGACTAAATCAAAATGATCCTAATAGGACTATTATTGAACATGATAGTGGATTTACAATTATTAATACAAGGTCATTTGAGCTAGTTGGAGATGAACACTATGTTCTTCCAAGCCCATGCGAGCAAGTATTTTACTTTAGCATTTTATGTAATCCAGTTTGGTCATTTGTTGTTAGACATGATCCAAGAGGAAGGTTGGTAAAGTATAATGTGATGGAAGAAGAAGATACTAAAGAATTAGAAGACAAAGTCAACGATGATCATGAACAACTATTACACAGTGATGATGAAGAAGAAGAAGATGATGATGATTATTTTAGTCATGTTGACAATAATGGTGATGATGATGATGATGAAAATCATGTTGGAAATAATCAAGACTAGCTAGGTTACTGAGAGGGGAGGGGTCAATTAGTAACCTCAAAACTTTGACAAATTCAACACTTAATAACATAATCCATTTATCATTAATTAATCTACTGCATGCATGAGAAATTGAAAGCACAAAACACTTTGAACACAATATTTGGTGACCCAAAAACCTTCTAAATAGAAAGTAAAACTAGGGTGGGCATGATACCCACAAAACTTCAATACTATAGTATAAAGTTGGCCTATTAAGGCTCACAATGATCACTTCTGATGATCTACCCTATTAGGAGCAATTAAGACTGCTAGATCCACCTTGTTAGAGGTTTAACAAACATATAATCAAGTATGCAGTTGGTAAAGAGATTTAAAGAAAAGACTATTAAGTATACCTTATTAAAGGATTTGAAGTTGATTCACCTATTAGGATGAAATAGTAGATCTACCTTACAACTAAATTGTTGATCAAGATCTTTGAAGTACATATCACCTCTTTGTGATAGATGCAACTTGACTACTCCTGATTTGACCTTGCAATGTCCTTTAATCTATTGTTGATTCACCTTTGCATGCTTTTCATTTCATTCGCATTCACTCTTCTCAAAATTACTTCTTAACATTACTACTTCTTACTTGGGTATGATACAATACATTACATATATATACAAACCCAATTCTCATAATTACAAGGTTGGCCAAAACACAAGATAACACCAATATTACTGAGTTAGCCCAAATGTAGAAACTTGGGTTCTGAAGGCTGACTTAGTGACTTTTTGATACTTGACATCCATTACATTACTCAAAATTTTCATGCATTTGGTGGAAGTAAAGGCTCAATCCATACTAATCAATCAATGTATCTTTGAACTCGGTATACATTGGAGACTTGGTAGATATTGTGTCACTTGGTAGAAACTAAATTCCATGTTCCATGCATGCACTCGGCAAACACTAACTTCTCATCACTCAATTAACATTTACTTCACATCATAAGAATTGATGAATTGATAGACACCATAAATCTTAGTAACCACTGACTACTCAGTAAGAACTAAACTACTCATTCTAAACTGCTAGACTTCAAACTACTTGAATTCACTTGGTAACCATTGGAATGCTCAGTATGAACTGTGAAACTTGGTAACCACTAAATTGCTCAGAAAACACTGGAGACAAATTAAAGAGCTCAGTAACCATAAAAAATATGAAGAAGTGTTGTCACTAATAACAAACATGACTTAATGCCAACAATCTCCCCCTTTGGCATTAGTGACAAAAACACTTATTAGCCAAAACTTATGTACAATGCCATGCTGATTTTGATTTTTGATTTTTCAAAATTTGTCTTTGTAACTCTACTATATATACATTTTCACATATCTCCCCCATACAATGTACATATCATATCATAATATCATTCTGAGTGTATATACAAATATCTCTCCTCCTTGATCTCTCCCCCTTTATATTATGCACATATCTCTCCCCCTTTTTGACAATAATGCCAAAGATTTATACAAAATATACTTATATAGAGACACCAAAATGTGAGAGAAACTCAGAGTGTACCTTAAGAATAAGAATTAATATCTTGTCCTAGTTTTCTTACAAGATTTTTCAAGTTTGAAGTGCAACTTGGACTTCTATAGAGAGTTCAATCATATGATCTACAATTGAAAAGTTATTATCATGGATCAATGTTTTAGAATAAGCAATGTGCTTCTACATTGTGTCCATGATAGGAAGGATCATGTTCTAGATGTCTATAAGTGTAGACTTGATCCTTGGTTCCTCTCTTAATAACTCTTCTTGCATATCTAATAGGAATTTGATCCTCATGTGGTGTGTAGAGCTTGAACTGGGATCAAGCTGCAATTTTCATGTATTAGCCTTCAGATCCTCATCAATCTTACTCAATTTGCCCTTAATTTCTTTTGTATGCTCAGTAACATCACATAATTTAGCAAAAAGAGATGTTACATTTGTGTAGGATGCTTCATGATTTTCGAAAATTGAAGAAAGTTCTACCTACTTAATAGCTATTTGCTGAGCAATGTGCTCAAGAACTTTATTATCAAACTTCTTCTCTACCTTCTCCATAAGCTTATCCTGGCCAGTAGAATCCTCATTGAATTTATTAACTGCTTCTTCTAATTGTAACAAAATGTGTTGAGAAGAATCAACACCAACACCTATAGCCTTTGTCAAAATATTCTTAGCACTCTCTATACTTCTGAATTCCCTGTCTCTTTCTTCTATTAGCTACTTCTGTTTGGCTTTCTGTTCAAGTAGTTGACTGACTAATCTCACTTGTTCTATAGTAACATTATCAAAATATAACTTGATAATCTCAATCTCCTTGTCCAAATCTATATCTTCCTCAATTTATTTTCCACTAATCAGAAGTTTTAGTGGTGTCTTTGGTTCAACTTTTGATACTAATGCTCTAGATTTTGAAATAGAAACAATGGTGAAACAGTAGGGCTTACAATAAAAATTTGTATAGTGCCTACTAATGATATACTTACTGGAGCACTAAAAGAATCCAAAACTAATGTACTTCCCAAAGTTGATGTATTAATAGGTGGAATACTGATAAAAGTATTTACAATAGGAGCACTTACTAGAGAAAGCAAAATTGAAGTAGAAAAAACTGAAGAATCAAAAATTGTAGAACTAGAAACTACACTTATTGCTAATGACCCTAACTCGAGAGCTAAAGAAGAGGAGGGTTACAAATTAGTAGATGAAGTGGTAGAAACTTTTGTTAGTGATACTTGGAGCTGAGAGGGAACCTTCAAGAGTTATTGGGCAATTGATGTGTCTATTGTGGTCACAATCACACTTGTTAAAGCTATCTACATGCCTGATGATGTTGTTATTTTTACTGGAGAGTGAGGAAGGGAGGATATCAATTCTATAGCTATCCTAACTGGATCACTTTCTTCTTCTTCTTCTTTCCTATCTTCCTCTTCAATTTCTTCCTCTTTCTCTTCTTCGCCATCCTTCATCAAATCTTGATATTCTTCAGCATCAATGGTGACATAAGGAGTATTGTATTCTTCATTATCTTCTTCCTTATCACTATCATCATCATCATTGATCTCAATTGGATTCTCAATTGGCTTGTGAAGATGGAACACATTCTTCCATAAGTTTTTTGCATTCTTTACAACATACTCAACATCTTTCATTAGAACAAGACAAGTATTGAATTTTAGAGTCATTTTGCTTTCATTGTCTTTTAATGTTTTCTTCACCTCTACATCTATTAAGTTGGGCACCAACTGCTTTAGAATTTGAGCAAAAATATCCTTGATAGTCTAAATGGTGTTATCCCATCTAACCTTGGCCTTATCTAACAAAACTGTATGAATTTGAGATGCAAATTGATCAGGAGAGAATTTCCATTTGCCTAACTTATCCATGATCAGATCTTCAACCTCTTTTTATTTTGCTAGAGTCTTGGTTTCATATTTGAGTTCCTTGAAGTTGTTTATTCTAGCACCTTCTATCAATTGTTTCAATCTTTCCTAGAATCTGGGAGGAGGTCGGTTAAAGACAGCATTACTTTCATCTTTTCCTACATTCTTCTTAGATCTTCTTGTGAATATAGCTGAAGAGGGCTTGGGTGGCTTGGTGATAATCACCTTGCCTTTCTTTCTTATAGGCTCTTCCTCCTTTTTTGATTCTTCTTCTTCATTCTTAGATTCTTCATCTTCACCTTTTTCCTTGGTAAGCATAAGAGAGACATTTTCTATTTTTAGTTTTGATATCATCCTCTTACTTTTATTCACTACCTATAGAAGCTTGATTTCAAGTTCTATTCTAGCTTTGGTTTTATCATATGTTCCAAAGATAGGGGCCTTTGGATCTATAGACTCATTAACTAGGGCTTCAATTATTTCCTGTGTCTCATCAACATTAACCTCATAAGGAAGAAGTTTCACCCACACTATTCTAGGCCTTACTGCTTGGATGTATACTCTGTCACAATCAACCATAGAATAGAAATCATCCTTGTAGTCTTCAACCAATTTTTGTGGAATCTAGAACTTGTTATTCATCTTTTCTTTGAATGCTTCAAAATAATTGTCCATGATACTATCAAAAATTTCACCCATTTCAGCTATAAACTCATTAATCTGATAGAACATGGGTGTTTCCTTTCTCTATACCATTGTGCCTTTATAAGGGAAAAAATTTTGAACATAAAAGAACAAACATGTCAATAGTGAACCAAATTTCCATGGATTATTCTTCGAGGCCCTAATACTTTCCATGTTCTTATTCAGCTACTTCAACATTAAGTCTACTAGGTCATATTCCAAATTCTTCTTAACAAACTTGTATGCTAGGTCAACTACCTCACATGACACACTATTAAGTTTAGTAGAGCTATAGATCTTATGATAATAATATGAATACCAAATTTGAGTTCCACATCAGATACATTGCTAATTTTCAATCCTCTTCCATCCCACTCGGCTAGGGTTTTCTTCTGATGCTCATCCTGACCTAGGGTTTTCATGACTTTAGTCTTGTTAAGCATAGGGAGACGAGTAATGCGATGAATCATTTTATTTGTAATTAGAACTGGCTGCTCTAACCACAATTGACCATTATGGACTCAACTTAAGATATACCTAATCCATTTAATCTGAAAGCTTTTTGGTAGGTGAGGAATATGGATTAAGCCTTTCTCCTCTAGGTGTTTATGCTCGAGCTTAAGAGTTTCATCCATATAGAGTTCACGTAGGGCACTATCCATTTATAGGGTTCCTATCTCTTGTACAACACATTTTAAATGAGTTTTAATATCATTGATAAGGAGTACCTTTGGTGGAATTTGTGACTGAGCTCCATTCAAGTTGAGGGTTTCTGCAATCGCTGGTACCAATTTGAAATTTGGAGCTTTCCATTCAATGCCTCGCACCAACATCTCCAATCCTTTCTTCACCTTGTTGGTACTGTTGGATGCCATGATTACTCAGTAAAATGAGGAAGTTCTTCAAAAAACATTGCTACAAATACTACTCAAGTGTTAGAATTATTTAGAATAACTGAGAGGGGGGGGGGGGGGGGGGGTGAATCAGTTATCCAAGGTCCAAATGCCCTATTAATACCTTTTTACTACTCTTAATGAATCCATACACTTTTCATCCATCCAAACTTTAAGTTCAACCATATTAGCAAGTTACAATAAATCAACATGCAAAGATAAAACATCAAAGATCAACACATGACACAATGATTTACGTGGAAACCCAATTTGGGAAAAACCACCAGTAACATGCTACTTGATTCTCACTCTTCTGAAGTGATGCCCTGTTAAAGGCTTACAACACACTGTTAAATGTGACCCTGTTAGAGGATTTCACCAAACTGTTAGGAATGGGCCTGGTTAAAGGTCTTTAGAATATTCACTTAGAATGTCACCCTGTTAAAGGATTTATCTTATGGCTATTAAACCAACCTAAGTCCATAGGATTTAAACTTACTATTACAATTGCTAAAAAGTAACGATAATGATCTTTTGATCTGATATAACTTACAACATACTTTGCAGATTTCAGATCACACTTTTAGTTCAATCCTTATGCTTGGCTTCAATCACTCCAGCTTTGATTGCTTGTCTTCCTCTCAAGCTTTGTCTCCTTGAGTCTTCTTACTCATTCTGCCAATGCAATCATCCTTTTGGTCATCTATCCAAATAGAATTCTTGTGCTTTCTTCTCCTTAGCACCTTCTTCAGTACTTCATGCTTTTTTATGCTTGACCACCTCTCTTTCTTTTATTAACTTATGTCTTCTTAAATAGAAATCTGATTTGCCTTTACCACTCAATTCTCCCTCTCCAATTTTAGGGTTTCAAAATGGATTAAGTAGGATACAATGTATCTACCCCATATCTTGTTCTCTTCTGAAAACTTCGCCAGTTGTATCCTTAAAAATGTTCTACATGGTGTTCTGTGCCACCAGCTCATCATTCTTATCTTCTTTTTTAATTTACAAATTTCTAGATAACAACCTTGTCGGCTTAGATCTGGCAAATCTTTGATTTCCAAAATAATACAGCAACTCGGCATTATTGAGTTACTGGTGCCCAACACCTCTGTGTTACTCAGCACCTATACCTACTTAGCACTTGGTTCTACTCGACACTTGAAGTTTACTTGGCAGCTGAACTTGCTTGGCATCTGAAGTTTACTCAGCATCTGAACTTGCTCGGCATCTAAAGTTTACTCAACATCTGAACTTGCTCGGCATCTAAAGTTTACTCAGCATCTGAACTTGCTCGGCATCTAAAATTTACTTGGCATCTGAACTTTCTTGGCATCTGAAGTTTACTCGGCATCGAAACTTAGTTGAGCTTTACAAAAGACTTAGCTAAAATCTTAAATCTTTGATATGTTTCAGTGTGCCCATTCTTTGTATCTTATAGTATGTCATCAAATACACTTTTTCATCAATGGCTTAGCTGATCCTTGTACTTCATTACAACATCATAACTTCAACCTTTTTCTAGGTGTTCTAGTTACATCTTATTGATTGCCTCCTCCTTGACAATTAACTGATTGATAGTATTTGGATCACTAAAGCAATTGTCATTCCTGCAAGTAGCAAGTTTGACATTAATGACAAAACAATGATTGAGGATACTCTTTACCAGTTTCATATATTATTCCAAAAACTTTTCTTATGATCATTTCAATCATTTCCAACCATCTCCCTCTTTGGCATTGATGGCAAACTAAACTGATCAATTAATCAACTTAGTTACCACCAAGATTGTATACGTTGTCTTGTTGTACTGATCTCATATATCTCCCTCTTTCATATATATCTCCCTCTTTCTTTGTATTGATCAGATTTCTGCATATTTCTCCCTCTTTGACATAAATGCCAAAGATGTAGCATCTTCATCATGCAAAATATAAGCTTTGGCTTCTTGTTGATTTTCTCCCTTTGTCACCATGCTTGTGATTGATTTTGAGTTTCTGCTTCTGCTGTCATCCTTTGCATCAACCTATTAATATTTCAATGATTTATTCCTGTTGATGCAGGGCAGCTTCCTTGTTGCCTTAAACTACTTGAGTTAGGGGCATTACCCCCAAATTGCCTCTAAGATATTCATAGGCATCCTTGGGAAATGGTTTGGTGAAGATATTTGCAGTTTGTTCCTTTGTGTAAATGTATTCCAACTTTATTTGTTTGTCTTCTACCATTTCTCTAACATAATGATACTTGATTGCAATATGCTTGGTTTTTGCATGCATCACTAGATTTTTGGATATGTTTATAGCACTTGTATTATCACAATACAATATCACAGGTTTTGTTACTTCTTCTTTCATTCCATTCAATAGATGTGTGAGCCATACAATGTTTGTGCAATTGACTACAGCTGCCACATATTCTGACTCTGCCATGGACTGGGATATACATGTTTGTTTCTTGCTAGTCCAGGTGACCAGCCTTTTGCATAGAAATAATGCACCTCCACTTGTGCTTTTTCTATCATCAATGTTTCCTCCCCAGTCTACATCTGTATATGCATTGAGCTCAAATTTTCCATTCTTTTTGTAGTATAGTCCAAAGTTATCAGTTCTTTTAAGATATCTCATTATTCTTTTTACTGCTATGAGATGATTTTCTTTAGGATTAGCAGAGAACCTAGCCACTATTCTAACTACTAATGCTATGTCTGGTCTACTATGTACAACATATTGTAGTTTTCCAATCATGGATCTGTACATTGTTTGATTGACTTTAGCTGCCTCATCATTTTTGGACAGCTTATTTCCTGTTGCCATTGGTGTGTTGACTGGTTTGGATTCCTCCAATCCAAACATTTTAAGAATTTCTTTGATGTATTTTGATTGTGTAACAAATATTCTATGTTTGAGTTGATGTATTTGCAACCCAACAAAAAATTTGATTTCTCCAAACATAGACATCTCAAATTCATGTTTCATTTTGTCAGCAAAACCTTTGCAAAGTACTTCCTTACCACCAAACACTATGTCATCCACAAAGATTTCATATACAATAATGTCTTTACCTTCTTCTGCTTTGATGTACATCTTGCTATTATCATCAGTTATTTCAAATCCAATTTGCACTAGATACTTGTGAAGTCTCTCATACCATGCTCTAGGTGCTTGTTTCAAACCATAGAGTGCTTTATGTAGCTTACATACCATATCTTTGTTGTTTTCATCAACAAATCCTTCTGGTTGTTCAATGTAGACTTCTTCTTCTAGTATACCATTTAAGAAGACAGATTTTACATCCATCTAATATACTTTAAAATCTTTGTAGGTAGCATATGCAAGTAAAGTTCTTACTCCTTCCATTCTACCAATAGGGGCAAATGTTTCCCCATAGTCTATTCCTTCTTCTTGAGCATAACCCTTGCATACTAGTCTAGCTTTGTTTCTGGTAATTTTACCATTCTCATCTAGTTTGTTTCTTTTTCACCAATTATTTGTTCAGCAGGGTGATGTCTTTTTACATATTTGGATAATCTTGGCTCTGTCCTTGTTTCCATGTTTGATCTTTCAGATTCAGGATCACTATGCACTTCATTGTCAGGTTGTTCTTCATCATGTGTACTATCTTCAGAATCAGATTGTGCATTTTCTTCATTCTACAACTCAGCTTCTGAATGCAACTTGGCATTCACTGGTTGAGACTCGGCTGAGACTGAAGTTTGTTGTTGAGTTTCAATTTGATTGACATCATCCTCATCAACAGTCATTCCTTCATAAGAATACACAAAGGTTCTATACTCTTCCATTTTCTTTAGTACATTAGCTTGGACTTCTGTGTGCTCATCAAAATTTACATTTGCACTTTCCACAATTTTGTTAGTGTTAATATTCAAACACTTATATGCCTTACTTTTAGTGGAGTAACCAAGAAATATACCTTCATCACTTTTTGCATCAAATTTTCCATTTCTAGCATCTTTAAGGATAAAGCATTTACAACCAAACACTTTGAAATGTTTTACATTGGGTGAGTAACCATACCATAATTCAAAAGGTGTTGTATTTGTACCTTTCTTGACTTGTACTCGGTTCAGTGTTTGAATAGCTACACTTAACGCTTCTCTCTAGTATTTTAGAGCAACAGTCTTTTCCATCATTAATGTTCTGGCACAGTCAATCACAGATCTATTTCTTCTCTTAGTAATTCTATTCTGTGGAGGAGTTCTAGGAGCTGACATTTGTCTTTTGATTCCTTTATCATTACAGAATATCTCAAATTCATTTGATGTAAATTCACCACCTCTATCTGGTCTTAGGCATTTCAAGCTTTTTCCAGTTTCCTTTTCAACTCTAGCCACATACCACTTAAACATTTGAAAAGCATCAAATTTTTTTTTTAAGAACATAACAGTCATCATCCTGGAATAGTCATCAACAAATAGCATTATGTATTTATCTCCTTTATAGATTTGTAATTCCATTGGACCACATAAGTCAGTGTGAACTAACTCAAGTATCTCTTTAGATGTATAGTTTTTGCTTTTGAAACTTGACTTTGTCATCTTTCCTAGCTGACATTGTTTGCACATGATATTATCAGGCTTTTTCAATTTTGGTAAACCTCTGACTTTCTTCATTTTACTGATGTTGACTAGATTCTCAAAGTTGACATGACATAATCTTCTATGCCATAACCATTCATCATCAAATTTTGCAAATAAGCAAGAAACATCATCCATATCAAGGTAAAACAAATTACTCTTTGTTTGATCTCCTTTTCCTATCAGTTTACCATCAGTATCATAGATCTTTGTAGTTTTGTTTCCAAATTCCACTTTGCAACCTATATTGCCTAACTGTGAGACACTGAATAAATTGTAGTTTAATCCTTCAACATAGTATGCATTGTCACATGAAATTTGTTCTGTGAGCTTAATGGAACCTTTTCCTTTGATTTGACATGGAGCATCATTACCAAATCTAACACTATTTCCATCATACTGAGTAAAGTTAACAAACTTACTTTTGTCTCCTATCATGTGATGTGAACATCCACTATCTATGATCCATCTGTCATTCTTGTTTATATGTGTTACCAGTGTTGTGGGCTCTTCTTCATTAGATTGCTCCTTCATGGCTACATAAACAACTTCATCATCATTGTCATCAGAATTTTCTTCAACAATATAACACTTCTTACCTTTTTCTTTGTAATCTCTCTTGTCATCATCTCTTCTGTTCTTGTATTTGTTGCCTTCCTTGGAATCCTTTTTCTGTGGACACCTTGCAGCAATATGACCTACTTCATTGCAATTGAAACAAATGATAGGCATCTTACCTTTGAATTTTCCTTTGCCCCTGTGAAATCTTCTAGCGAGCAATGCTTCCAATTGTTCCACATCTTCCTCATCAGTGCTATTGTCACTGGATACATACTTCATTTTTCTTCCTTTCTTTGATTTCACCTGTTCAGCATCTTTCAGTGATAACTTGGCCTTAAAAGCAGATTCAACATTTTCAGGTCTATAGTTGTCAAAGTTAGATAACTCAAATGTAGTGAGTCTACTTATTATACCTTCAAAACTTAGATTATTTCTTGGTATACATCTTAGCTCTTGTATTGCTGATTCTCTAATAGCATAGATAGGGAGCAAGGTTCTTAAGAACTTACTATTAATAGTATCTTCATCTAGTTGACCACTTAAGCATCTTATTGCACTTACCACTTCCTTTATTCTTGCACCATACTGAGCAACATTCTCATTTTCTTCCATTTTCATGTCATCAAACTTTCCTCTGAGACTTTCTCTTTTTGCTCTTTGTACATTCTAATCTCCTCCATAGATGTATGATAGGGTTTTCCAAATTTTGAATGCAGTGTCACATCCTTTGATATCATCAAATTCAGCATAGCTAAGTGCAGAGGCAATTTCCAACATTGTCTGATTGTGTTCTTGCTTGTTTTTCATGTCTTCTATAGTAGGAGCACCTGTTGGATCTACATGTTCAGTGATAATTGAATTTTGGGAATAATCTCCTATGGATCCAAGATGTAGCTTCATCAAACTTTTCCATGTAACAAAGTTGTCTTTGTTGAGCTTGGGAACTTCTCTCTTTGACATTTTGATCTTTTCTTCTTGTAGTCCCTTTAAACTGAATCAGCAGTCAGGCTCTGATACCAATTGTTAGAATTCTTTAGAATAACTGAGAGAGGGGGGGGGGGGGGGGGGTGAATCAGTTATCCAAGGTCCAAATGCCCTATTAATACCTTTTAACTACTCTTAATGAATCCATACACTTTTCATCCATCCAAACTTTAAATTCAACCATATTAGCAAGTTACAAAAATCAACATGCAAAGATAAAACATCAAAGATCAACACATGACACAATGATTTACGTGGAAACCCAATTTGGGAAAAACCACTAGTAACATGCTACTTGATTCTCATTCTTCTGAAGTGATGCCTTGTTAAAGGCTTACAACACACTGTTAAATGTGACCCTATTAGAGGATTTCACCAAACTGTTAGGAATGGGCCTGGTTAAAGGTCTTTAGAACATTCACTTCGAATGTCACCCTGTTAAAGGATTTATCTTATGGCTATTAAACCAACCTAAGTCCATAGGATTTAAACTTATTGTTACAATTGCTAGAAAGTAACGATAATGATCTTTTGATCTGATATAACTTACAACATACTTTGTAGATTTCAGATCACACTTTAAGTTCAATCCTTATGCTTGGCTTCAATCACTCTAGCTCTGATTGCTTGTCTTCCTCTCAAGCTTCGTCTCCTTGAGTCTTCTTACTCATTTTTCCAATGCAATCATCCTTTTGGTCATCTATCCAAATAGAATTCTTGTGCTTTCTTCTCCTTAGCACCTTCTTCAGTATTTCATGCTTTTTTATGCTTGACCACCTCTCTCTTTCTTTTATTTACTTATGTCTTCTTAAATAGAAATCTGATTTTCCTTTGCCGCTCAATTCTCCCTCTCCAATTTTAGGGTTTCAAAATGGATTAGGTAGGATACAATGTATCTACCCCATATCTTGTTCTCTTCTAAAAACTTTGCCAGATGTATCCTTAAAAACATTCTACATGGTGTTCTGTGCCACCAGCTCATCATTCTTATCTTCCTTTTTAATTTACAAATTTCTAGATAACAACCTTGTCGGCTTAGATATGGCGAATCTTCGATTTCCAAAATAATGCAGCAACTTGGCATTATTGAGTTACTAGTGCCCGGCACCTCTGTGTTACTCGACACCTATACCTGCTCGGCACTTGGTTCTGCTCGGCACTTGAAGTTTACTCGGCATCTGAACTTGCTTGACATCTGAAGTTTACTCAGCATATGAACTTGCTCAGCATCTGAAGTTTACTTGGCATCTGAACTTGCTTGGCATCTGAAGTTTACTCGGCATCTGAACTTTCTCGGCATCTAAAGTTTACTCGGCATCTGAACTTAGTTGAGCTTTACAAAAGACTTAGCTAAATCCTTAAATCTTTGATATGTTTCAGTGTGCCCATTCTTTGTATCTTATAGTATGTCATCAAATACACTTTTTCATCAATGGTTTAGCTAATCTTTGTACTTCATTACAACATCATAACTTCAACCTTTCTCTAGGTGTTCTAGTTACATCTTATTGATTGCCTCCTCCTTGATAATCAACTGATTGATAGTATTTGGATCACTAAAGTAATTGTCATTCCTGCAAGTAGCAAGTTTGACATCAATGACAAAACAATGATTGAGGACATTCTTTACCAGTTCCATATATTATTCCAACAACTTTTCTTATGATCATTTCAATCATTTCCAACAACGATCACTAGAATGCTCTGTAAATCGCTCTACTCTGAATATACTAAATTCATGGTGAAAATGAAGTCAAATTCCTATCTTTTGATAAAAATTTCCCATTAATGCTTAGTACAATGAGAGAGATAATGACATAGTGTGTGACAGACTATCATCCACTATCTACACAAATTTCTTGGTGGAAGCTTGTAACTCAACAACCAAACAAAACTTTGTTACTCCTGACCTTGCTTAGTAGAGCCTATGACCCAACCTTGCTCAGTGATTATTGATGCAAACTTTTGTGATCCCTTTGTATCTAGAATATTGATTTGGATCTTTTTCTTTCTTTCAATTGGAACTATTTAGGATGTGACCTTGAGAATACAGTTCCAATTCTTAAGAACTTAATTGGAAATGGTGGAGTCACCCACTTCTTGAGTGACTAGACCAACATCACTTGACCTAGCTTGCTCGGTAGATTTAGGAATCCACTAATGTCCCATCTGTTTCCTAATGTTGTCAACTTTTTTTTTCTTTTCATCTTCAACTCTACCTATATTCATGCAATTCTTAGCTATATGATCAAATTTAGTATATGTGTAACATCTTATTGTAGTATCCTTTCTTCTCAAGTGATTCCTAGCATAGTTTATGCCAATGTGTCCATATTCTCCATAGTAATGACATCTACACCAAGTATTGTAGTCCCAACCAAATATTGCCTTTACAAATTGTTTAGCTGGATTGAATGGTTTTGATCTACATTCAGATGCCTTGTGACCTTGTTTCTTGTATTTTTGACATTTTCCTTCAAACTTTGGTTTCTCCTTACATTCATTAGCTTTATGACCATGCTGACTACAATTGTAGCATTTTATTGAATTTTGCCTTTCCATTGCTCCATCATTTGTTTGATGTATGACCTATCTTACCATAGTGATTGCAAGTAGGTTTTTGATTCCTTTGAGCACCTTGTTTGGGAGATTCACCTTCTTCTTTGTATCCAAGTCCTTCTTTTCCCTTTTGCCTATAAAGATTCTTCTCATTTTGCTAATTCAATTGATCCATGTTTTCTTGGGATTTCATTATTCTTTCATTGAGTTGCTTCTCAAAATTTAGATCAACTTTAAATCTTTCATTGATTTGCTTTTCAATGCTTAAATCATTCCTCACCCTTTCATTTTTAGATCTCAGACTCATGATTTCTTCATTTGCATTGGAGAGTTGATTGATAAAACTTTCTTGTTGAAGGGATTGATTTTGAGTTTTATTGTTCCTTGCCTCCAAGTCTTCTCTAGCCTTATTTCTTTGTTCTGAGATTTCACATAAGCTTATTGTCTAGATTTCCTATTCTGTTTTCAATTTTCTTACTTCTTCTTACAGGGAGCCATTCTTTTATAAGAGTTCTTTGATTGCATCATTTTCTTCATCTGAACTGCTTGAGGGGAAAAAGTCTTCAATCTTCTCTTCAACATACTAGTGGTCATTCATCTATTTTGCAAGTTCCTTCCTTCTTTTTAGGGATTGGGAAAGATGCTCTTTTTCTTCCTTGAGTTGAGCTATGGCTATTTCCAGATCTAGCTTTTCATTGTCAATAGCTTTGTGAAGTCTAAATATCTCCATTGTCCTTGATCTCTGGTCAAGCTGTCAAACTTTATCCTAAGAACTACAAAGCTCTAATACCAATTGTTGGAAATAATCAAGACTAGCTAGGTTATTAAGAGGAGAGGGGTGAATCAGTAACCTCAAAACTTTGACAAATGTAGCACTTAATAACATAATCCATTTATCATTAATTAATCTACTACATGCATGAGAAACTAAAAGCACAAAACACTTTGAACACAATATTTGGTGACCCAAAAACCTTCCAAATAGAAAGTAAAACTGGGGTGGGCATGATACCTACAAAACTTTAATACTGCAGTATAAAGTTGGCCTGTTAAGGCTTACAATGATCACTTCTGATAATCTACCTTGCTAGGAGCAATTAGGACTACTAGATCCACCTTGCTAGAGGTTTTACAAACATACAATCAAGTATGCACTCAGTAAGAGATTTAAAGAAAAAACGGTTAAGTCTACCGTGTTAAAGGATTTGAAGCCAATTCACCTATTAGGATGAAATAGTAGATCTGACTTACAAATGAATTGCTGATCAAGATCTTTGAAGTATAGATCACCTCTTTGTGATAGATGTAACTTGACTGATCCTAATTTGACCTTGCAATGTCCTTTAATCTGCTATTGATTCACCTTTTCATGCTTTTCATTTCATTCGCATTCCCTGTTCTCAAAATTACTTCTTAACATTACTGCTTCTTACTTGGGTATGATACAATACATTACATTTATATACCAACCCAATTCTCATAATTACAAGGTCAGCCAAAACACAAGATAACATCAATATTATTGAGTCAACCCAAATGTAGAAATTTAGGTTCTGAAGGCTGACTTAGTGACTTTTTGATACTCGACATCCACTGCATTACTTGGCATCATCATGCATTTGGTAGAAGTAAAGGCTCAATCCATACTAATCACTCAATGTAGCTTTGAACTTGGTCTACATTGGAGACTTGATAGATACTATGTCACTCGATAGAAATTGAATTCCATGTTTACCATGCATGCACTCAGTAAACACTAACTTCTCATCATTGGGTTAACACTTGCTTCACATCACAAGAACTAATGACTCGATAGACACTGTGAAGCTCAGTAACCACTGAATACTCAGTCTAAATTGTTGGACTTCACACTACCTAAATTCACTTGGTAACCATTGGAATGTTTGGTATGGACTATGAAACTTGGTAACCACTAAATTGCTCGACAAAGACTAGAGACCGATTGAAGAGCTCGGTAACCATACAAAATCTGAATAAATGTTGTCACTAATGAAAAACATGACTTAATGCCAATAGATCATGATCATTTTGATGAAGAAAATGATGATCATGGCAATGATGGTTATGATGATGATGGTCATGATAATGGTGATGATAGCAATGAAGATGGTGGTGGTGATGACAATGATCAAAGTGAAAAGTATGATAATGGTGATGATGATAATAACATGGATGAAGATGATGATCAATAAAATGCCTGTCAAGGTATGATCAATGTCAAGTATGATGGGGTCATGATTTTTATTTATAAATTTTTTTTTGATTTCGATGAATGCATCATGTAATTTTTGTCTTCTACAAAAAATTTAGTTTGTAGAGCATTGTAAGCAGACAACTTTTCATTCATTATAATATGGGTTAATTTGATGAGTGAGGTGACCAAATTTTTCTTTCAAAACCATATGTGTAGATATAAACATTAAGTGCATGTCTAATTTGTTTTAGATATACACATTAATTATTAAAAAAATTTGGCTAACTTAAGATAAATGATTTACATATGCAGGGTATTCAATGCCTTTGACCAAGATCTTGCACACTCACATGGATTGAAAAGTATATGTCAATAGACCCTATAGATATAATTTGTTATTTGCATATCTTCTCTTTACCATTAACATCAACTTTAGTCCTAGTATGTCTCTCATTTTATGGATTGTAGGTATTACCAAATAGGTATTTGTCTGATCTATCTTCCTCAAGTAAGGAAAATGTGAGAATAGAAGACAAAAGTGAGACATTTTGTAGGTCTAAAATAGGGAGATTAACTAGAGGTTGAAAGACTAGAAGAAAATTCAATAAATGAATGCAATGTTTTATTGTTGAGGGGGGATCATGTTCTTATGATAATGAGAGTGAAGGTGATAGGAAAGTTCCCTTAAGGTAAACACATCTTCAAAAAGAATGGGTACCCAAGGAACTACCTCCAGTTAACATTGATTTTTCTATTAATGAAAGGATATATCACATAGCTCCATCTTCATTACATGGTTTGGACCTATTTTCCATGGATGGCATAAACGTCTATTATAATAAAGTTGTTGAATTGATGGAGTATGTAGGACCTTGTTACAATTACAAAATATGGATGTGGATTGTGCAATATAATAAAAGTATGCGCAGGTATGCATTATCACCAAATTATACAAAATGCAAAGAAAATGATCAAAGTAAATTTTTTGCTATGTATATTGATGGAAGACCAAATGCAATAGGGAATATTGCAGGATTTATAAATAATGCTCACCCTGTGTCAACTAATAAGTTGGCGAATTGTATATTCAAGGCACGCAAGGGAAATCATGTTTTTGTATGTGCAATAAAATTAATAAGTGTAGGTGAAGAGCTTATGATAGATTACAATTTGAATCATGTAGATAAAAAAATTCCCTATCATGGGACTAGTAAGTATAACATTTAAATCAATTGCCTCCAATTAATGTTGACTCCAATATACAATCTACTTTATTATTAACAATTTTTTAGGTAAGTGTATTACTTTCATTTTTTTGTTGATTGCTAAGAATTATTAATCTTTTTTACAAGGCGACATGGATAGACCACCACCACAGGTAGGAATGCACCATCTCACACACCTTCTTCAGCAAAGGTAAACCTAAATTATTGTAATTGTTCAAATTATATAGAAACAAATGTTGTATTATTATGTTCTTTCCTTTATGACTTTGAAGTTATTTTGATGGATGTTTACTGATATTGATGTCACAAATGGTAGGGAAAAGCTAAAATAATAGCAGATCAAATGCAATCTGAAATACGATCATCATTTCTAGATGACATCACCCTTAGTGTTGACCCCATGTTTATGGCCCAACAAATCATACAAAGATATAGTGATGAAATTGTTAATATTATCATTGAGTTTTACACAAGCAAGGAGATAGAGAAACTGAAAGAAGAATTGACCCATAGAGTCAAATCTTTGAAGGTAAGCATTAATTAATCTCAAGAAATAATAGAAGTTCAATAGATTTTTTATATTTTGTAGTATCTTATGGATCATGATCTAAAATATTATGTGTTCTCCTACAGAATTTTGTGACTCCTGTAACACCACATGGTGAACATGGTAGGGGTTGTAGTGCACAACCTTCATGTAAGTAACACTTTCTCTTTACACTATTACTGAAAATTATAGTATTATTACACTGTTGAGTGTATTTAAGGCAATTAATCAGTGTTGAAATAAGATATGTAATGTTGAAAGTGAAACTAGTGAATTTTTTTTTTTCATCAACATTATAACACTTAACTTTTATTTTCAGATGCTTCTAGCTAGTATCCCATTTGATATTTATCCATTGTAAATGTTTTTGCTAACAATATTGTATTCTTCAACTCACGATGAAGTGTGGATGCCTCCTTTGGAAGTTGCTCTGATATTGTCGAGTGCATTGTCAACAAAAAAGAGCATGCAAACATCCTCATCTATGCCAAGTACAACTAGTAAAACCTTGTTTTTCTATATTTTGTATTGTGTTGATCATGCATTATTTTTTTGTTGGGTCAATTTTGTAATCATGTACCTATTTTGTGAACTAATAGATAGGCCTTCATTTGATCGAGAAATAGAGACCAATAGTACTAAAGTTGATACATTTCCTAGAGCAGTCTGTGTGACTAGTACTGGTTCATTTGCGAGAACATTATTGTTGAACAAGAAAACTATGTTTCCATTAAAATTACAAAAACTTCTAGGTGCTTTAAATTTGTTATTATTTATAGTGTAATTGTAGTTTACTTATACATAACTCATTTTGGACTGATAATCCCATGATATTTTTGTAGGAAATAATGTTTTCTTTGATCATCTTTTTGATATGACATTGAGGCTACTTGGACTCACCATACATAAAAGGTACACAGTTTCATATCATTGCTACAACATTTTTCTTTTCTTCCATTTATTGTACTATAATAAAATTATTGATCTAACAATTTTATTTTATTTTAAAGGTGGAATGACCAGGTTCCTGAATTAAAAAATCAGCTCATTACATCTTTTGAGGACCTTTTTGGAAAAAAAACATTTTTAACACTGCCCTACTTCTCAAAAGAGCATCAAGACATATAAAGATTGTAAGGGACCAATATAGAAGGGGTCTAAAAGAGAACCCAAAGTATGACTATCCTCCTATGATTGTATTGGTGGAGTGGAATGAAATAATAGAAGATGCAAAAGAGAAAAGGCTACGTGATAATAAAGGAAATGAACCAAAAGAGGGCAACAGAAGGTATGTCATGATATTATTAAGTAGAATGTAACCATGCATGAATTAGTGATATTTGAAAATATATAATCTAACATGTTTCAAATTTTCATAGGCTACAAGACACATTAATGACTACAAAAGCAAGAATAGAAAAGGTTGGTCAACACAAACTTGGCTCTAGTGGCTATATGAATCTTCAGTATCAACTTGTAAGTAGCAGCAATGGAATTTCATATAATTGTTTTAATATAATGTTGCAAATAATTTTGTTTAATCAAACCATATATGCAAACCTAACTATATTAAGAAAAAAATAGAGGGCACAAAATTCAATGTAGAGCTCACGGATGAAGCTAAAAAAATTTCCTTGAAGGAAGTTTATAAATTCATGGCTACATGCCTACGCCAAGAATCTAAAAGCCATACCCAAGAATCTAGTGCACCAAATGAGACACAGGTAAATTGGTTAGATGAAAAGTAAATCAAATTGAATAGTTGAGAAATTTCTTTTTTGGTGTTAGTTTTGAACATAAAATGACCGCATAACAATGCGCATAACATTTCACTGCAACATTCATATCCTATGACAGAACTAGCACATGATGAGGGCCATGATGTGCATCATAGTGGTGGAGGTATTAATTTTCTATTGGAAATTAATTGCATAATTATGAATACAATTTAACATCTTCTACTGCAATTTGACGTGTAACCTTTTTTGGAATATTTTAGAGCATGTTGAACATCATGGTGAATGAGTGGAGCATATTCCAAGTGTTCATCATGTTGACATGGAAGTGGATTAAAACATTAATGTACATGATGTGACATTTTCAGGTAAGAAAAATGCATGTTATGTTGTACTACTTAATTAAATACTTGTAATAGTTGAAAAAAGAAAAAGAGTATGCCAATGTAACCTATTTACTTGTTCTTGCAATAGAGCCCCCTTTAGTGCAGCAGCCTTCTACTCCTTGAAATAGGAGGAGGCATCATAATTTGACATTACATGTGGTACAAAAGGAGGACAATGAGGAAGATTTTGATGCTCCTATTAGCCTTTTTCTTATGAGAGCTAAGAAAAATAAAAAGAAGAAATGATTTTTTAAATATACTCTTTGATAAACTTTGTTGAATAATGAAAGAACATTTTTTTAAGTAATTATCTATGAATGATGCATATTAATATTGATTTTTATTTCATGTTAATGAATATTGTTTTGTGTTAATGAAGTCTTGATTAGTATTGTGTATTAATGAATTTTATATCATATTAATGAATGTTATAGTTCATAAATGGATGAATGAATGAATGAAGTATGTAATTAGATGATAATGGGTAATTTAGATTGATGTTAGGGGGAGGGGGGTGAGGCCAGATGAGCTTTCACCTTCACGTGGTTGGCATTGTTAAGTAGAGAATATTAAAGTATTCTCAAAACCAGGTGAAGCTCAAACTAACATACCATGGATATCTTCTTAACCAGCTAATAGTTTCTTTTCTTTGAGATAGAGTTCCTCGTACAATCCTTTATTTATCACTACCATTTTAGGAACCTCAATTTCCTACTCTATTCTTTCTTTTTCCTTAAAACTATTACCAAAGTAGCAATTTATTCTTGATCATCTTTAGCTTAGATACCAAGCAATACAATTTTGATCCCAATACCTCTGCTTCCTTCAACTATTGTTCTATTGTATTCATTAGGTCTATTAGATCATATGATGATAACTTAGTTGGGTTGTTTATACAAGTTTATTAGTGGAAGTACCTAATGGAGATAACACTATGATTCTTTTACAGAATAACTATCCACTGAGCCTAAATACAGGCAATGATCATGTGTTGCTACTCAAAAATATTGGTCATTTGAGTACTATAGTGAGTGGGCTAATGACACCACCTGATAATAACAACTATTGTAGTGATCTCTATGAGTCGTGTGGCAAGTTTTGGTTGGATGTTTAGCACATTGCTACGGAAAGAGGGGAGAAATGTCCTACAAAGGTATTTCTTTATAATGCTCTACAATCACCTCAAAAAGATAGTGCATAGAATTTAAAACCATATCTTGCTTCTTTTATTTAAATAAGACTAGATGTGTATTGAAATGCATGGTTGACCTTGTTTAGCATACCTTTATTTCTTGTATAATGCACATATTCATATTTAATGTGGTTGTGTTAGCATCCCTATTATCCATGACTTGATAATACTCTATTATATTGACATTGATGTCTACAATATTGAATATTTTTGTAGATCTCCAAAAACCATAGGTGGAACTTGATGGAAAACCATGTGTTGTTGTTGGGAAAAGTGGTCTCATGGCTCTATATGATAGTCTATTTAGTCAGGTTTACAATAGCCTTAATCTTATTTATGATTTCCATATTTCTAATTCTCAATATGCTTTCTTAGGAGATAAATAGGAAAGAGAATTTATTTCAATACATTACACAAATTAAAGTATGTCTTGCTATCATGCAACTAGATGTTGCATCATTTAAACTTCTTGTAACTAATAATGAATTCAAATATTCAAAGTTCATAAAACAATTGAGTGAAACTATAGGTTCTTTGCTACAGGCATGCGTAGTTCCAATTTTCAATGAAAATGATGTAGTGAGCACAAGAAAAGCACCATACATGGTATTTATGCCTACAACAAATTTAAACCAAATGCTTTATTTATAAATATTCCAAATTTTTATTCATGTTTTAAGATTATATCTATTTATGTATTCTAGATGTGAAGATCTTAAATTGGTCTCTTTCACAATTTGGGATGATACTCAGTGCTGAAAAATGTTGAATCAAATGAAACTCAATGCTGATGATTTTGAAAACTAGGGATTTAGATACACTACCATCCATCTTTTGCATGTTGTTGAATGAAAGAATCTCTTGTTGATAAATTTGGCTTGATTTTGAAAAACTAGTTATATAGCTACACTTACATTATTTAGTATTGAATCAAATGAAATTGGTGCTGATGTGTTGATAAATTTGGTCTACATCATCCTGGTCTACACTTTTTAAAGAAATGACTAATCTTGGAATATTTGAACATGGCTTTTCATTTTGGGAAAATGTCCACAATAAGTATTTATCAAAAGATGGAAAACAAATTTTAATACCATCCCATCATTCTAAAATGGGCCAATCTAGCTTTTGAATACCCTGCAAAAGAGGTGCAATTAGATGGAAAACAAATTGTTAGTGGTCACTACCATGAGGTATAGTCGTATATTTGTATAACATGTCATAACTTGTACAATTTTAATGAGAAAGTTGTAATCTGAGCCTTGTAGGCACTCGATTTTCATCCAATATTAATAGCGGACTATTGTTGATTTGATTTGTGTATTAGACCTTCATTTATATGTCTTTGAACCTAATTAAAGTAAGGGAACAAAAATGAGCTTTTGGGGTTGTAGCTAAGATCAATTAAGGATTATATGGATATCCTATTGCATGATCATATGATGGGCATGAACAAGCCTAGGCCTAGTTATTATTTATGATCATAATATAGTCTATTAGTCTTCTTTGCATAGTATACACTACCATATTCATAATTATGTCAAATATTTTTAAGTTCATAACTCCATATTTAGCTAAAGCTCGAATGAGTATTCCATACATAAAAACCTCCTTTCATAAAAATGTGCACTAAGAAAGTCGCATGCTCTACTCCTACTATTGTTGCATATTACCCATCATCCAAAGCACAAACATCTCAAGGCTACTTGTAAAAAACTTGGATCATGTTGACCTTTTGATTTAGTAGTTGAGTGTAATATTATTTTCTAGGCATTAATAATGATAGTCATGACTCACAAGTTGGGATAATTATTAAGGTTGTAAGCTAAAAGCAATAAAAAATAAGCGAATCACTATTGTAGCAGACTTTCCAACCTCCTTTGGTCAGTTTCAATAGCCATCACTATTGTAGTAGACTTTCTATGCATCTAGATTCTATATAAAAACCTTCACCTTGAACTTCATCTTTCCCAAAAAAAAATTTGTCATGTCAAGGCATTTGGTGTTGCTATGTTTTACAAAAGGAGCTCATGTATTGATTTGGTTTGAAAAGAAACTTTACAATGCTAATTGTATCAAGATGTCTAATCTGGTGTTGGCCATTTCTTGGTATAATTATATTTATGCATCAAACCTAAAAAAAAAAGAGTTTCTATATAGGAACAACATCATGATAAACCTTGTAATAATAGAAATTATATACTTCCAAATATATCACAATTAGTAATAGCTAATTAAACTTTTAATCCCTTCTTAACCTGCCCATTGTAGGCTTATCATATGAGGTGGCCAATGGAAGCTTCTAGTGCCTTAGGAGGGATAGGTATTTGAGATCAATGATGGGGTATTGGAGGAAGAACAATGCAAAATATGAATTTCAACTTGTTGATGGTTAGGTGTCCAAGAATATAGAGTCATGGGGGAGGAACCCTGATTCTATTATAAAATGATCAAATTTTGTGAATAAGAAGAGCTTCATGGAGTGGCCGAGGAGGAGTGTTTCTGTCTCTGATAGGATTAGTTCCCCCAAATTTCTCCAACAGAGGATCATCTTAGACAAGATCCTTGCTAATTTGGTAGCCTCCCTTGCCCTATGGTGTTCTTCCAAGGCTCTAGGGTGGATATCAATGATATTCTACTTCAAGTTTATACCCCACTAAAATTGGTAGACTCTAAAGAAAATTTTTACTTGGATAGCTAGAGTATTATAGAGGGTTTGTTGCTTAAAGTAGATTTGATGTCAAATTCACTGAGAAAAGTAGGGTGGAGTTCAAAGGATGTGGCAGATATTTTCAACATTGAGTACAATCCCATTAAAAAGCTCACCAAGAAAATATCTCTAGAGTTGGTTGAAAGAATAGGGAAGCTTGCTGAATTTGTGGCTAGAGAATGAATGACTTTGTCATGGTAAATTTCTTGTCATGAACCATTCATTGTCTCTGCTTGCTTACACATTTCCAAGCTATTTCTTTTGTTGGTTCATTAAAAAAAATATAAAATAGCATGACTTAATCTACATTTTTAGACTAATTCTTCATTGTGTCAATGTGTTGGGTACTGAGGAACTGTATAAAATGTCATGATATTTGATTTGTGATCCCCATTATTGTGTGTTGTGGTTTCACAATGCACACCCCATTTCTCCTAGAAATGGGGACCCCCTAATAAATATTTTTTTGCTTTCCCAAAACACTAGTCTAGGATCTAAGTCTTTTCTAGGGCTTTATATGATGTCTGAGTCTAGCCTAGCCCTCTACCTAAAAAATCCAATTGTCAAAAATTGAAAATTTTAAGTGTAAGGTGATTTAATATAAGCATAAGGTGTGCACTAGCACACCTAGTGCACATGTGCACCTTCCAAGGTGTGCTCATGTGCTAGGTGCCTAGTGCAAGAGCATTTCCCTTTGGAAGTGTGCACTTGCACACATGCATATCCCCAAAGGGTGCACTTCATCTTGGGCTTATAAAAGCTTAGTACCTTGCCCTCCTCATTTCATTTCCTCCTACATCCAGCTCTAAGTGCACCACCACACCCACAAAGGTGCACCAAATCTTCAACTTCCTACACACACAAAACTAAATACTAAGATAGAAGGTGCACACCTTGCAGACCTATCCAAGGTGCGTAATGTTAGAAATATTTAGAATAACTAGGGGGGGTGAATTAGTTATTCAAGGTCCAACTGTCCTAATAAAACTTTTTCACCAACTAAAGTGAGCCCATTAAACTATTCATGCATCCAAGCTATACATTTATCCTAGCAAGTTACTAATAAATCAACATGCAAAAATAAGTCATGAAAGATCAACACATAACACATTGATTTATGTGGAAACCCAATTTGGGAAAAACCACTAGTAATATGCTACTCAATTCTCACTCTTCTAAAGTGATGCCTTATGAAAGGCCTGCCCTGTTAAAGGCTACAACACACTGTTAAATGTGACTTGGTTAAAGGATTTCAACCACCCTATTAGAAGTGGGCTTGGTTAGAGGACTTTAGAACATTCACTTGGAATGCCACCCTATTAAAGGATTTACAAATGGCTATTAAACTAACCTAAGTCCATAGGATTTTACCCTAACTGATACAATTGTTAGAGAGTAACAACAAGGGCTTTTGACCTAATATAATTCACAACTTAACTTGTAGATTTCAGATCTCGATTCAGCTCACAATTTTTTCTAGCTTTTAGTCTCTGTAGCTCTGATAGCTTGTACTCCTTTCAAGCTTTGTCTCCTTGAGTCTCCTTGCTTGATGTACCAGTGTAATCTCCTATATGGCCACTTATCAAAGTAGAGTCTCTATACTCTATTCTTCCTTCTCAATGCCTTTACCTTAACATTCAACCAACCACTTAGCAACAACCCTTGCTTCTTGACCTATAACTCCTTAAATAGAAGTCTAGAATACTTTTTCCACTCTTAATCTTCCCACTTTTAATTTTAGTTTGAAAGGATTAGGTAAGATTCAATGAATCTACCTCTTATCTTGTTACCTTCTAGAAACACCATGAAGAATCCTCCTATATTCACCCAAAAATGGTTTATCTAAAATTCTATGCCACTATCTTCCATCTGGTTCACAAAATTCAAGGTAACAAATTTTATTGACTCGGATCTAGTGAATCTTTGACTTTTCAAATAATGTAGTAGCTCAACACTATTGAATTTATAATGCTCAACACATACTATGTTACTTGGTACTAACTATATTTTACTAATGCTTGACACTTACTATGGATTCACTCGACATCAACTAAGTTTTACTGATGCTCAACACCTATTATGTGCTCAGTACCTGAGCTTGCTTGACTCCTTGTGTTTCACTCAGCACACACTAGATTTTGCATTTGCTCGACACTTACTGATAATCTCATCGGCATGAACTAGCTTTCTCAACACCCACTGATGAATTCAATCAAGCTTTGCAGATAGTTTTGTTACAACTTATCCTTCTAGAGTTTCTAAGTGTGGCCAACCTTTGTATCTTCAAGTGTATTGTGAATACATCATTTTACCATTGTCTTAACTGATCCTTGTACTTCATTATAAAACCATAACTCAACCTTTCCCTTAGGTTCTTTTGTTACATCTTATTGATTAAATCCTCTTCATCAATCAACTAAGTGGTAGTACTTGGATCTTATAAGCAATTGTCATTCTAGAAAATAGTAGATTTGACATCAGTGATAAAACAATAATTGAAAACATTCTTTATCAAAAATCTCCATCTTTGCAAACAATCTTCCTTCCTCAATAATGATTTTTTCAATTAGTTTTCAACAATCTCCCTCTTTGGCATTGATGGAAAACGAAACTGATCAACCAAGTTATCAAAATGCTAACTAGGTTAAAATAGTAAATCAAATGCCAAAAAGAAAATTCTATCCAGAAATATTCATTCTATCAGCAACATGAACTAGCTTGTGACTCCCTCTGAACTATGTAAATAACTCCCTCTTTCAAAGTGTTAGTGATATTCTATGTTGTTGATACACTATCTTCTCCTCTTTGTTCTGCTCTCTCTTTGATTGATTCTTGCCTACACTATTTTCTCCCTTTAAGTTGCTATTTCCTTTTCTTCTTGTTTTCTACTATTCTCCCTTTACACATTTCTGATCAATTTTTGTATGTCTCCCTCTCTCCTATAGCTTACCTTTTTGATCAATTTTTCTCTACCTCTTAATTGCTATTTCTCCCTCTTACATTTTTTTTTTGCTTAAATTTGGTATTTCTCCCTCTGTATTCATTGATCAGTTTCTACTATTTCTCCCTCTTTGACAACAATGCCAAAGACATATTATTTTAGCATCTTGTCATGCAAGTGTAGCATTTACAAGAACTCCAATTTCTCCCTCTATCATCTTGCTTGCAACTTATTTGGAATTTTAGTACTTTAATTACTTCAGGCAATACCTAAAGTAAGTATCCTCTGCATCAATTTATTAACATTTCAGCAATCAACTTATTTAATGAAGGGCAATCTTGTTATGGCTTAAACAACCTTGGATAGGGGTATCACCCCTAACTTACCTCTAAGATAATCAAATGCATCTTTAGGTAGTGCTTTTGTGAAAATGTCAGCAATTTGTTCCTTTGAACTGACATATTCCATCCTCGTTTGTCTTCCACCAATTCTCTTACATAGTGATACTTAATTGCAATGTGCTTAGTTTTGGCATGCATCACATGATTCTTTGATATGTTGATAGCACTTCTATTATCACAATAGAGTAGCATAGGTTTAGTCATCTCTTCCTTCATGCCTTGCAATAGATGTTTGATCAATAAAATATTGGTGCAGTTAATAGCATCAGCAACATACTTAGCTTCAGTTATGGACTGTGAGGTACAACTTTCCTTTTTGCTAGTCCAAGTGACTAATCTTTTACCTAAAAAAATTACTCCTCCACTGGTGCTTTTTTTGTCATCTATATTACCTCCCCAATCTGCATCAGTGCAGGCTTTCAACTCAAACTTTTTAGTCCTCTTATAGTATAGGCCAAAGTCATCTATTCCTTTTAGATACCTCATTATTCTTTTCACTGTTATAAGATGATTTTCTCTTGGGTTTGTAGAAAATCTTGTCACTACTCCAACAACTAATGCAATGTCTAGTCTACTATGCACAACATACTGTAACTTTCCAATCATTGATATGTACATTGTTTGATTTATCTTAGCTAAATCATCATTCTTGGATAACTTATGTCCTATTACTATTGGTGTACTAACTAGTTTTGAATCTTCTAAGCCAAATATCTTGAGTATCTCCTTGATATATTTTGATTAGGTCACAAATATGCCATGTTTCAATTGATGTACTTGCAATCCAACAAAGAATTTTATTTCTCCAAACATTGACATTTCAAACTCATGTTTCATCTGGTCAGCAAAATCTTTGCATAGGGCATCTTTTCTACCAAATACTATATCATCAACAAAGATTTTAGATATCAAAATGTCTTTACCTATTTCTGCCTTGATATATAGATTTCTATTGTCATATGTTCTCTCAAACCCTATCTTCACTAGATATTTGTGAAGTCTCTCATACCATGCTCTAGGTGCTTGTTTCAAACCATAGAGTGCTTTATGTAATCTGCAAACCATATCTTTGTTGTTGTCATCAATAAGTCCCTCTATTTGTTCTATGTAAACTTATTCTTCCAGTATACCATTTAGAAAGGTAGACTTTACATCCATTTGGTGGACTTTAAAACCTTTGTAGGCAGCATATGCAAGTAGTGTTCTCACTCCTTCCATCCTTGTAATAGGGGCAAATGTTTCCCCATAATTGAGTCCTTCTTCTTGTGCATATCCTTTGTAGACTAGTCTGGCTTTATTTCTTGTGATCTCACCATTCTCATCTAGCTTGTTCCTAAATACCCACTTGGTACCAATTACATTCTTATTAGCTGGTCTTGGAACTAAAGTCCAAGTTTTGTTCTTCTCTATCTGATCTATTTCTTCTTCCATAGTGTTATACCAATTATCATCTTGCAGTGCATCTTTCACTATTTTGGGTTCAATCTTGCTCAGTAGACATGATTCATTTCTTATTCTGTTCCTTGTCATTGGCCTAGCTTCCTTGTCACCAATCATTTGTTTAGTAGGGTGATGTCTTCTCACATACTTGGATAACCTTGGTTCTTTCCTCATTTCTAGGTTTGGTCTTTTAGTTTCAGAGTCACTGTGCACATCTCTTTCAAGTATTTTAGCATCTCTTTCATGTGTATTGATTTCAGAATCAAAATGTGCATTATCTTCATCCTGCAACTCAAATTCTAAATGTAGCTCGACATTCATTGGTTGTGACTCGACTGATACTAAAACTTGTTGTTGATTCCCAACTTGATTGATAGCTTCTTCTTTAGTAGGCATTCCTTCATAGAAGTACACAAAGGATCTGTACTCTTCTAGTTTCTTGGTTTCATCAACTTGAACTTCTGCATGCTCATCAAAGTTTATATTTGCACTCTCCACTATTTTGTTATTATTAGTATTCAAACACTTATATGCTTTAATTCTAGTAGAGTATCCAAGGAATATGCCTTCATCACTCTTTGCATCAAACTTGCCATTTCTAGAATCTTTAAAAATATAGCATTTACAACCAAATACTTTGAAATATTTTACATTGGGTGAGTGACCATACCATAATTCAAAAGGTTTTTCATGTGTACATTTCTTGACTTGTACTCAATTCAAGGTGTAGACAACTATACTTACAACTTCTCTCTAGTACTTCAGTGTAACATTTTTCTGCATCATTAATGTTTTGGCATAGTCTATCACTGATCTATTTGCTCTTTCTACAATACCATTCTATGGGGGAGTTCTTGGTGCTGATGTTTGTCTTTTAATTCCTTTGTCATTGCAAAATGTCTCAAATTCTTTTGATGTGAACTCTCCTCCTCTATTTGATCTTAGACACTTTAGACTCTTTCTAGTTTTTTTCTCAACCCTAGCCAAATACCACTTAAACATTTGTTATCCATTAGATTTCTTCTTTAAGAACATAATAGTCATCATCCTAGAGTAGTCATCAACAAACAACGTTATATATCTATCTCCTTGGTAACTTTGCACTTCTATTATCTCACATAAATCTATATGGACTAACTCTAATACTTCTTTGGATGTGTAGGTTTTTCTTTTGAAACTTGACTTGGTCATCTTTCCTATTGACACTATTTGCACATTGTATTTTCAGGCTTCTTCAATTTTGGCAAACCTCTGACTTTCTTCATTTTACTGATGCTAATCAGACTATCAAAGTTGACATGACATAGCCTTTTGTGCCATAGCCATACATCATCAAATCTAACAATAAGATAGGCTACATCTTTCATATCTAGGTAAAATAGACTACTCCTAGTTTGTTCTCCTTTTCCTATCAGATTTCCATCAGTGTCATAGATTTTGGCAGTTTTGTTTCCAAATTCTACTTTGCATCCTATATTGCCTAACTATGACACACTCAGTAGATTGCAATTCAATCCTTCAACATAGTATGCATTAGCACATGATATTTTTTCTATAAGCTTAATAGAACCTTTTCCTTTAATTAGACATGGAGTATCATTTTCAAATCTAACACTGCTTCCATTATATTGAGTAAAGGTAAAAAACTTACCATTGTCTCCTATCATGTGATGTGAGAATCCACTATCTATAATCCACCTATCATTTTTTTTCACATAGGTTACTAGTGTTGTTGCCTCATCTTCATCTGACTCATCCTTCATGGCTACATAGACTACCTCACCATTATGTTCATCAAAATCCTCTTCTTCAACAATGTAGCACTTTTTGCCTTTGTCTTTGTAATCTCTGCTATCATATTCTCTTTTGTTCTTGTTCTTGTTGCCTTCTTTGTAATTCTTTTTCTATGTACACCTTGCAGCAATATGTCCTACTTCATTGCAATTGAAACATATGATAGGCAACTTACCTTTGAATTTAACTTTTTCTTTGTGAAATCTTCTGGCCAACAATGCTTCCAATTGTTCCACATCTTCTTCATCTGTGTTGCTATCACTGGATGCATATTTTACCTTTTTCTTCTTCTTCTTTGGTTTCACCTCTTTAGTGTCTTTCAATAATAGCTTGGCATTGAAAACAGATTCAAAATTCTCAGGTCTGTAATTATCAAATTTAGATACACAAATGCAGGAAGTCTTCCTATTGTTCCTTCAAGAGTTAGCTTGTTTCTTGGTACACATCTTAACTCTTGGATGGCTAAAACTCTAATAGCATAGATGGGGAGAAAAGTTCTTAAGAATTTTCTATCGACAGTTTCATCATCTAAATGACCACCTAGACTTCTTATTTCACTTACTACTTCTTTCATTCTAGAGGCATATTGAGCACTGTTCTCACCTTCCTCCATTCTCATGTCATCAAACTTTCCTCTGAGGCTTTCTCTTTTTATTCTTTGAACATTTTGATCTCCTCCACAAATATTAATCAAGGCTTTCCATATTTTGAATATAGAGTCACATCCCTTGATGTCATCAAATTCAGCATAGTTGAGGGTGGAGGCAATCTCCAGTATTGCCTGATTGTGCTCCTTTTTCTTCATATCTTTGCAATGGGGATAGCTAGATCAACATGTTCTACTTCAATTGAGGTTTGTGCATGATCACTTATTGATCCAAGGTGCAACTTCATTAAACTTTTCCATGCAATGAAGTTATCTTTGTTGAGCTTGGGAACTTCTCTCTTGGACATCTTGATCTTTCTGCTTCTAGTACCTTTAAACCAAATCAGTAGATGGCTCTAATACCAATTGTTAGAAATATTTAGAATAATTGAGAGGGGGGGGGGGGTTAAATCAATTATTCAAGGTCCAAATGTCCTAATAAAACTTTTGCACCAAGTAAAGTGAGCCCATTAAATTATTCATGCATCCAAGCTATACATTCATCCTAGCAAGTTAATGATAAATCAACATGCAAAGATAAGTCATGAAAGATTAACACATAACATAGTGATTTATGTGAAAACCCAATTTGGGAAAAACCACTAGTAACATGCTACTCAATTTCATTCTTCTAAAGTGATGCCCTATAAAAGGCCTACCCTGTTAATGGCTACAACACACTGTTAAATGTGACATAGTTAAAGGATTTCAACCACCCTATTAGAAGTGGGTCTGGTTAGAGGACTTTAGAACATTCACTTGGAATGCCACCCTGTTAAAGGATTTACAAATGGCTGTTAAACCAACCTAATTCCATAGGATTTTACCCTAACTGATACAATTGTTAGAGAGTAACAACAAGGGCTTTTGACCTGATACAACTCACAACTTAACTTGCAGATTTTAGATCTTGATTCAGCTCTCAAATTTTCCTGGCTTTCAGTCTTTGTAGCTCTAACAACTTGTCCTCCTTTCAAGCTTTATCTCCTTGAGTCTCCTTGCTCGATGTACTAGTGTAATCTCCTATATGGCCACTTATCAAAGTAGAGTCTCTATACTCTTTTCTTCGTTCTCGATGCCTTCACCTTGACATCCAAACAACCACTCAGCAACAACTCTTACTTCTTGACCTATAACTCCTTAAATAGAAATCTGGAATACTTGTCCCACTCTTAATCTTCCAACTTTTAATTTTAGTTTGAATAGATTAGATAAGATTCAATGAATCTACCCCTTATCTTGTTACCTTCTAGAAACATCATGAAGAATCTTCCTATATTTGCCCAAAAATGGTATATCTAAAATTCTATGCCACTAGCTCATCATCCTTATCTTCCATTTGGTTCACAAAATTCAAGGTAACAAACTTTGTCAGCTCAGATCTAGTGAATCTTTGACTTTTCAAATAATGCAGTAGCTCGACACTATTGAATTTCTTATGCTTGACACATATTGTGTTACTTGGCACCAACTATAGTTTACTGATGCTCAACACTTACTGTGGATTCACTCGGCATCAACTAAGTTTTATTGATGCTTGGCACCTATTATGTGCTTGGCACCTAAGCTTGCTTGGCTCCTTCTATTTCACTTGGCACACACTAGATTTTGTATTTTCTCAGCACTTACTAATAATTTGTTGAGCATTAACTAGCTTGCTCGGCACTCACTTATGAATTCAGTCAAGCTTTGTAGATAGCTTTGTTACAACTTATCCTTCTAGAGTTTTTAAGTGTGGCCAGCCTTTGTATCTTCAAGTGTATTTTCAATACATCATTTTACCATTTTCTTAACTAATCCTTGTACTTCATTACAAAACCATAACTCAACCTTTCCCTTAGGTGCTTTTGTTACATCTTATTGATTAAATCCTCTTCATCAAACAACTAAGTGGTAGTACTTGGATCTTATAAGAAATTGTCATTCCAGCAAATAGTAGGTTTGACATCAATGAAAAAACAATGATTGAAAACATTCTTTATCAACAATCTCCATCTTTGCAAACAATCTTCCTTCCTCAATAATGATTTTTTCAATTAGTTTTCAACACGTAAGATGTGCACCTTTACTCACAAAATTTATTTGCAAAACTAAAAAGATCAAACCCTAAGGCAACATCACAACAATGGTGTGAAGTTTTGCACCTTAGGAAGATGCACAATTGTAGATCATTTTGTTTTAAATCTAAGTCTTGCAAGCTTAGGGTGCGCACATGTGCACTTTGTAAGGTGCGCATCTGCACACCTAGTTAACATACTTAAAAGAACACTTTGCACAAGAAAGGGGAGCGCGCGCGCACACACACACACACACACCACAAGGTGTGCATGTGTGCACCCTTAGTTGTTAAAGCTTTCTAAGGAGAAAAAGTGCACCTAGCACACCTAGTGCACCCTCAAGGTGCACTCAAAATTTCCTATCAGAGTTCACAATTGGGTTTTTGAGTATTTTTGCTAGGTTTTTTGTTCTCAGTCTAGTTTTCTAATAATTAGGATTTGTGAAGGGTTTTAATTTCTAGCTTCCAGAATAATGTGTTCATGTTTTGAGTAGATAAAATGACTTCCTCCTCATCCTCACTCACAGTGAAGATTTCTCCAAAGTTAGTGGTCTTTAAGTTTCAAAGTGTCCAAATGAAATCACACTTCTAGGATGCACATTCAAAGATTTAAGACATTGAATTAGGTCATATTAATTGGAATACATTCTTGGTGCTTTGCAACAAACCAAATGAGGGATCCCCAATGATTTATGCACTTATTAGATCTAGATTAGTTAATGTGGCCTCACATCCTTCTTATGTGCAGTCTTTCAAACTTGTTATGGCCTTGGCAAAGAATCATGTATTAGAAGAGAGAGTGGTGAAAAGCATAATAGGAGGGATCATCCTAGATCTAAGACCAAAGAACATCGAGAAAGTATTCCATCTTCCAAGGGCTGATCAATACATTAGGTTGACTTATCATCAAGCAGAAAGGTGGTATAGGGATAATGAGTAGAAGGCTACATAGATTATTCAATCATCACATCTGATTGATAGAACACCTATGGTGCAAAGAGTAGGAAATGTAGACATGACAAGAGGTTATATGAAGGATAATATCAGATATTCCATTGTGCTTTTGAGTAGGATTATGGGTCTACCAACAACAAGGCATTTAAATATATGGATGGTACATTTCATTGAGACCATCAGAACAATGAAGATGCCAATTGACTAGGCCACAATACTTAGTGAGAATCTAGATGAACAATTGGTGGTAGGTAAAACTGACCCCAAATTCTATATGACTTCATATTTGGTATATCTATTAGCAACAAGGACTATAGATTATCTAGGGTTGTTTAAAAGGGGAAGCATGCAAGATGCTAATGTATGGCCTTATGTGGTATACCCCTAGTTGGTGAAGAAAAGGTTGTCAAATCAAAGTAAAGAGTACAAGAGAGTGAATGATGCTTTCTTTTTTGTAATCATCCAATTTTGTTGAAGGTGATTATGAAAAAAGGATGTCAGTAGTGACAACACCAAGAATTGCATAAATAGGAGCCTACTACATCTAATTCAAGACATTCACCCACCTAAGGGTAGTTGGTACAACTGTAAATCCTAAGAAGCTCCCTAGGTATCCTTGTGATCGACTCATTTTGCTGGAGATTGCATGACAACTCACATCTACATATGACAAAGTGAGAAAACAACATAAGAAGACTTGGGTATGGCACATCATCATAGGTCCTTTTGGAGTCAAGAAGAAGTAGGATATCATGAGTTTTGATTCAAAATGGGATCAGTATCCCTTGGAGGACTATAAGTCCCCTCGTCCATGTTTTGGCAATATTGGTAGAGTTCAATACTTGGTAGGAAAATAATTTAAACATGAAGATGCCATAGAGGATCATTAGATGAATGTAGTAGATGACTATGATATCTAGATAAGGGATTATTATAAGATGACTCTTTATTTAGAAGGTAGTTCCTTCAAAATAAAGGTCTCATTAAAGGTTGTTCAACAAGACACTTTATATGTCTTAGATCCCCTATATAATCAAGATAAGATATATGATCAACCGGTCATGAACACAAAAATTGATAAAGAAGAATACGTAGATATCAATTACAGGGCAATGCATATCATCCAGTTGACCAAGGAATGGATTAACAAGCCATTCAAGTTAGACCCAGTTCCTCAAACAATAGTCTTATAGGCCACAACCCGCCCAGTAAAGGGAAAAGGGGTGAAAGTTATAGTACCAACATTCACAGCCCAATCTCCAATTAGGCTAGAAATGGTGTATCAACATGATAGGAAGTTGGATACTTTAAAGAAAAAAATGGCAAGAATAAAAGGAAAATAATTTATCCTTAGCAAGTTGAGCTTGAAGGTGAAGGGGCTCAAGCCCAAGAGGCAACTCAAGCATCTAAGAACCAAGAGCCCAAAAATGTAGAAGCTACTAAAACTCAAGATAATCCTCAAGTGCCACTACTAGAATAGGGACAAGGGCCTAAAGAGGAAACACAAGAGGTGTCCCCACATGTTCAAGAGGAAGAAGCCTCTCCATTAGCTCCTATGAGAAAAAAGGCTAAAACTCCAATCAAAAGGACTAGAAGACAGAAAGTGCAAATAAGGGTTATTCTTATTCCTTTAGTCTCAAAAACCATTCCTGAAGAGGATGAAGAAGATAAAGAGGATAACCTTCCCTTGAGTCAAAGGAGTCATCTGACTAGTGCTACTAAAGTAGAATAGAGAAAGAGTTCCATGATAATGCAACTATTCATTCCCACTCAACCTATTCAGGTTAGAACTTTGGAGGATGATCAATAGTAGTGGGTTGATGAACAAAAGGGTCAAGGGACTGATCTCTTTAGCATGTCAAATTTTGATTTCATGCTTGTGGGTACATTGAGGAATCAACCTTTGAGAGAGGAATCAAACTTGTAGGTGATAAGATAATGGATACATTGAGGAATCAACCTTTGAGAGAAGATTGAATTCAATCACCTCTAAGTGCCCCACCATCACCAAGTCAAAATTTATCTTTCTTAAATAAAGGTTTAGTCATTCCTCTCCCTCTTATTAATGAAGAGCAAGTAAAATTTGTGCAGGAAGAGAAGCCACAACAAAGACCCATTGATGACATATCATAAGAGGGGCAAATATATGAAGAACCTCGACAAACTTCTCAAGACACAAATTTGAGGATTGTGGACTCAACAGACACAAGGATGCCTGATGTAGATCTCTCGTAGAAAGAAAAGACTCTAGAGAGGAGCGATGAGGAAAAGGGTCTAGTAGAAGAAAATCCCTCTTCAACTATGTATATGTCTTTTATGGGAACTAATCCAAGCTGGTTGAAGGAGGTGGTGGTTAGGCATAAAAGACAACTATATTGGTGCGGATGAGGGAATGAAAGAAATAATTGAAGCCCTCAAGAAACTTGAGTTACCTATGGGTGATGCTGAACATTGGCCTTTATTATGAAGAACTGAAATAAGGACTTGTTTGCTCATATTTCCATCCCTCCTCTACATGTAGATACTAAAGATCTGACCCCAATTAGATTAAAGAGGTCTTGTTGGGAAAGCCCACTATAGACACTATTAAATTGATGGTCACTACAAGAATTAAAGAAGTGTTTAACCACCTGGAACAAGATGAGTCTAAATTACTAAGGCTCCAGAAATAGAATGATCTTCTTAGAGGCTATTTGTATGAAGTGGTTGGTCATTTGGACCATGATCATGTTGAGGCAACTCTAGGTGCAACACTTGATAGGAAGGAAAATGTAGGTGTACAATTGGATCTATTTTTGAAGGCATGTCAATAATGACAAGAAAGTTATGAGGAAAAAGGTGTGTAGATAATACAGGGAAACCTTAAATTGTTGCACCATATGCAAGTTAATGTAGACAGTCTAGTTACTATATTGAACCAAGATTTTGGATTGATGGATGAGGTAAATACTTGGGGTAAAGACCTTCAAGCATTATAGTCAATAAAGGGCTAAAGGAATTGTATTCTCATGGATGTATATATGGGGGATGAATTGGATAAGATAGATAATTGGATTGAGAAGATTGCTATTGGCAATAAAGTAATGGAGACATTACATGTGGATATTCATAAGCTCTAGGATCAAACCCAAGAGAAGATTTCGGAAGCTGCGAAGTATTACAGTTATGCTAGCCTTGACATTATTGAAGATGAGTCAAGGGATAAAATCATGTCTATGCAAGTAGTGGTTGAATATTTTTGGAAGAAATTTTAAGAAGCTTCAACTGATGAAGACATTAGACAAGCATTTAAGACAGAGGAGGCATTGCTAGAATTGGATGTAAAGCTTGAAGACTCCGTGAAGACTCGCATAGAAGCGGACAACTACCAAAAAATAGTAAAGGATAAGTATGATGCTTTGGACTTTTTAGATACAACCCAAGTGATGGAAATCATAGAGAAATTCAAGAGAAAACATTCAGACATAGCTCTGGTATAAAGGGGAAGGAAACCCAGAAGCCAGAATTTCAATTTTGACAGTTCAAAATTTTTGGATTTTTGGACCTATCACTAAGGTGTGCTTCTCCAAAGGTGTCCAAGGTGCACCTCTCCTAAGGTGTGCTTCTCCAAAGGTGTGCCTATAAATTGAGGAATTAAACATGTATTCTAGGCCAATATTTTGATGCAATAATATATGCTTTTGGTGTTCTCATTCTGCATGTAGTTATTCTTGCTAGAGTGTATTATTTTTTGTGGATTCTTGTTCATGATAATAATGGAGCCAATAGTTTTGATGTGTTGATTTGGTTGTGCAATATTTTAGTTCTGGTGTTTTCCATGTGTTGACGAATTCTACTGACATACAAAGTTGGAGAAGAGATCACCCTTTTGTTCCTACATAGCTTCTCGTCTTGCATGATCGCACTTTCCGTGGCCTTACAATTTGATAAGAAGTGAAACTTCTTTCAGTTTTACTAAGTTTCCATCAATGATTACATCAGTGGATTTGAGGAAGCACTACTCCTATTTTCATTGGTTTCCTACCTAATATTTTCAATGATTTAACTCACAGACATGTTCTTATCACGGTTTATGTCTGTTAGGAATTTCCCTTTTATGCTATTTACTTTAATCTCTCATTACCTTATCTTTTTTATTTTCTTTGCTAACCCTTGCTTAAATTAGGAATTCATATAGTTACATTGCTAGATTGCATTCATTAAAAAAAATAGAAAATACCAAAAAACATATTTTTTCTTGTGTGTGGTTAATTTTGAAACAATAAGTAGATTTATCATCTTATTTGAAATTGGTACGAATGAGCAAAGGCCTCTTTGTGAAAAAATACATTTATCTTAAACTGAGCAGATTCCAGTAGGTCGCAAGATCACTTGGAACCTTGGAGTTGATCCCAGATCAACTTTTCAAGAGAGGATTTTGAAAGGATTCTTGTCATTAAGCATTGTGCAAAACGAAAACTCAACATTGTGTAATATTATATTGAACAAGTATTGGACACCAAAATGCATATTTTTCTTTGCTATAATATTCTATTTGTTCCTTGTTTGTTTGTATTCTTGAGGGGTCCATGTAAACCATAAATAACAAAATAGAATGAAATTATTTTTATGTCACTTTTGGTTGTCTAATGGCCCATATATTCTTTAATTTGATGACTTCTTGTTGTTGTTGTTGTTGATTTTTGTTGTTGATCTTACCATGATATCATGATAATGACAACAAATCACATGATGTTCTATATTGAACTCATTGGGTTTTCACTATTATTAGACAAAGGTAGGATGTTTCTAGAAAAATTGTGTCAATATTTATTAATCATATTTATGAATTGAATTGGGACAAACAATTGTTTTCAATCAAATAGTTCTCATAAAAAACATTTCATTTTATCTCCTTTCAAATCACATTCTGTAAAAATTGAAAATTAAAGATTTTTTAAAGAATTATATGTATTTTATATTTGATCGAAGCACACTATAAAAAAATGGAACAAAAAAAAATGGAGGGAGGCATTGATTTAAAATGGAAGAGCACTTGCTCAATTTTTTTTTTGTTTTTTGCGTGTGGCTGTCTAATCCACAAAATATAGTTAAATAGAATGAAAATGGACTATGAAGTGTGAGATCTAGTGTTGCGTATTTATCATCACACTAACAAATTTTATCCTTGTATCTATTTTTAACTGTCTTTGGAGAAAGATAATAACATGATCTAGTGAAATTAGCTGCAACTATAGGACTATGTATGTTTCATTTCTATAGTAAAAGGTATGGATATTTTAATATTTCCATTGATCATTGCTCTATTAGATGTTCTTACACCATCAATTTATCTGAAGATGCCTTCATTAATATTTCTTGTCCTAAAGCTACCATAATTACCATCAACTATGAATAGTAAATTACTAACTAGTCAAGTTACTTTTTTCTCTTCTTTACAATAATGTAATTTGATATATGTAGTGAAATTTTCTCTCTATTATGTAGGGTTTGAGTGTTCCTAGGTTCATTGCTATCGACTTTAGTATTACTATCTTTCACTTCTTGATAATTTTTAATCATTGAATATTCATTTTGCAAAGTGCATTTTAGTTAGCTTTCTTCTTTTGGGCATGGGTAAGAAATAAAAATCATTATCTAAATATCCTCATATATCTACTTTCAGTTGACTTTAAAGCTTGGATTTGTATAAATTTTCCCATCATATGATCAACAAACTAACATTTATTTGTTATAATTGATGCAATATGAATATGGTCTAAAATCTCACTTCCATGATTGAACGGTAGATATTGTAATCAAAATAACATGTGGCTAAGTTTACTTGATGTGTTAAATTTCCCCAAATAGTCAATATGATGGTTTGGTATTGCTCTAATATCGAAAAAATTGAAATGTTTGGCATTAGAAGAAACGACCAAAAATGATCATGTAACACACACAATATTACAAAATTCTTGATCTAAATTTAATTAGTGGGCTGCAAACACAATATCTAGTGAATCAAAATACCTATGATACCAATGTTCAAATTTTAGAAAATCTTGCAAAAGTCAAAAGAGTTGTATGCAAACCAAAAAGCCATCTTATTGATTGAAATTGAAAGAATGTATACAATGATGGAATATCAACAGTCACCATAGCCATGAATTTGAAATATTTATATGTCTATAATAAAAACAAAAAAAATAAATCTAAACTATTTAAAACTAGGTGTTTAATTACCCCAACTTGTCAGAGTCATAACTTTTGACCTAGAACTTAGATTTGGAAACTGCTTACACCATTGGAAAGAAGAACTAAAAATATAGTTTTAGTCCATAAAAAAAGAGCCCACAACTACCCACTTTTAGGGACTAATGAAAGTTTTGGCTTCAAATTTTGTGTAGAAGACCTCTGAACAGGCCAAATAAAAAGATATAGAAAAACTTTTTTAAAATATGAAAAAAATACTTTCAAACATTTGATCTTTGATATAATTTGGATCATTCCTCCCCCTTAAGAGGCAATGGGCCCCATTGCATCAATCTTCTACAATAGATGAGGGAATTGTGTTGGAATCTACTCCTTAGTTAACCATTTTCCCTAATGAGAGAATTGACCAGCTCATACAACCCTATATAGCGAAATTTTCTGATTTCTCAAAGATTTTAGCATAACTTCAATTACATGATCACACTATAATGGAGTAGTAGTGGATGGATTTAATTCTGTAGCATGAATATGTTCAACAACTTGAGAGATGTCCAATAATGGAGGAAAATAAGGTCACAATAGTTCCACATTAAAAACAAGATGTAATCCCAAAAATTGTGGCAAATCAAGTTCAAAAGCATTATCACTAACTTGTTTCTTAATGGTATATGGTCCATATCGAATAGGACAAATCTTTCTATAAGGTCCTTGGAGGCACTCCTTCTGAAGATGTAGCCATACCTTGTCACCGATCTAGAAATGATGGGGAGTTCTATGTTGATCATGTCTTTCCTTATACTTCTTATTGCTCTACTCTAAAATATCATGAACTTGTTGTTGTAACTATTTGATCTTTTCAATAAATTTGTTTTCTTTATTTGCCTCCTTTTCATTATTTAGTGGTTGACTAGATTGCAAGATGGGTAGCACTACATCTATAGGTGTCAATGGTTGATACCCAAGACAAACCTCAAATGGACTATGTTGTATAGTAGTGTGGAGTGTGTTGGGACTCAAAATTGAAGCCTTGATTTTGAGTACCATTCAAAAAATCAAGCCCTATAAGCACTTTTTGATGCATGTGTATCTGACTATCCTTTTGAGGCATAAGAGGTGTTTAATGTTTCTAACACCTTGAATTCAGTATGTCTATGTGTTACATAAAGATAAATTTTCATTTAGAGCCATTCTACAAAGTTTCGTTTGGATCAATGGCCAAATCTGCATTTTTGCCTGTCAAACAGCAATAAGAGGCCTAGATTGCATTCGAATATCTTGCACCCAGTAATGTTTCATGACTCACCAGTTTGGAAGAGTTTAGTATCCATATAGAAAAACCTATGTTTCATATTTTGAGACATTTTGATATGTTTTGACTAGATTTTGAATCCCTCAAAGTTCATTTATTGTTGTCATGCTGATGCAAATTGTTCTAAATTTTGGGAGGCCCTATTTGACTTGTTATAACTTTTACCTAGTTGAACAAAATGAAAAAATTCCTTTTGAATTATATTCTAGAGGTTAGAGACTTGCTATGTTTCAAATTTGAGCTTATGATGAATCTGTTTGATCAGTTTTCGAACACAATTCCAAAAGCAATTTGTAAAGTCTTACTAGTGTCATAAAGTGTAGATTGGTTGGTACCCCTGTTTGGGATGTCATAACTATGGATCCATGAAAGGTGAATCGAATAGATTGTAACATTATGTTGTACTCTAAAAATACTTTAAATGTGTCAGTTTGTGAATCTTGACGAATCCATGTGCACATTTTCCTAGCTCCATTCTGTTTGCAAAAATGTTTTTTTGCCATTGTTCCCAACTCTACAATTTTGAGTATCCCTCTTTGGCCGCTTGCCAAATGCACCTAGTTATTCTTCATGAGCCCTAATAATAGATTTATATTTTCCTCATGGCATTGAACCAATGACCTAGTTTCTGTTTCCCCAAGTATCAGTCTGCCTTGTTTTCAAAGCCAAATCAGAATGTGATTGATTATTTTCTGACATGTTTTCTTGTAGGCAGTTTTGAGAGGGCAACTTTGATAGTAAATATATTTTGACTGATAGTTTTTCATGAGACAAGATTTGATAGGGTGTAAGAATGTGGAAAAAAGAATAAGTGTATCCATTTTCAGAGCACGATTAGATTTTTGAATCAATTTTTAAGGCCAATCAAAGGTGTTGGCGCTCAAAATTGTAGCCCGAATTTTGAGCACTGTTGAGAAAATTGAGCCTTATAAATGCTTTTTGATGAGATTGTATCTAGTTGTACCTTTGAGGCCCCTAAGGTGTTTAATGTTTCTAACATCCCGCATTCAGCCTGTCTAAGCGTTCCATGGTGATAAATTGAGATTCTGAGCCATTTCATGAAGTCTCGTTTTAAGCAATCTCCAAATCTGCATTTTCACCCATGTCAAATAGTGACAAGAGGCCATGTTTGTATGTGAATATCTCGCACCCAGAAATGTTTTGTGATTTTTCGCTTTGGGAATGTCTAGTGTCCATACTTGAGAACCTATGTTTCAAATTTTGAGTCATTTCGAGTTCGTTTAACTAGGTTTTGAATCCCTCAAAGTTGGTAGTTTATTGTTTTCATGCTGATGCACATTGCACATAATTCTCGGAAGCCCTGTTTGATGAGTTGTAATTTTGACCCAGTTGACCAAAATGCTAAAATTCCTTTTGTGTTACATTTTAAATGTCAAAGACTTGTTATATTTCAAGTTTTAGCTCTTGACAAATCCATTTGATCAATTTTCAAACGCGATTCCAAACGCAATTTCTATCTTTTCACTGGTGTCATAAAGTGTAGATTGATTGGAACCCCTGTTCATGATGTTATAACTTGAGATCTATGATTGCCTAGATCAAATAGATTGTACTGTTGTGTTGTCCATTAAAAATACTTCAAGTGTGCCAATTTTCGAGTCATGATGAATTTGTATGCACACTTTTCCAGGTCAATTCCATTTGCAAAAAAAAATTTCTGCCATTATTTCAATCTGCAAAATTCTGAGTAGCTCACTTTGACCACTTTCCATTTGCGTCCTATTATTCATCATGAGCCCAAATCATAGATCCATACTCTCCTCATGACAGTGAACCAATATCCCAGTTTTCAATTCCCCATGTGTCCATTTGCCTGGTTTTCCAAGCCAAATTCGAATCCAATTTTTTGTTTTTTGACATGTTTACTTGCAGGTAATTCTGAGAAGGCAACTTTGACAGCGAATATCTTTTGACTGGGAATTTTTCATGGGATGAGATTCGACAGGGTAAGAGTATGCGAGACAGAGAATCAGTATGTCTGATTTCAGACCCTGATCAGGTGTTTGGATCAGATTTTAAAGCCAGTTGACAGGCCCTATTAGCTGAAAATCATAGTTTGCAAATTAATGATAAAATGTGATAGTAGCGATTGAATTTGTTTCCAGTGGTCGAATTTTTTTCAAATCAGTGCTAGAGGGTGAATGGGTCATTTTTGCAATTTAGTCATTTGGAAACAAAAGTTTTTTTAGCCGGACCCACTTTGGGGTCCGACTAATTGCTTCAGAATGATGGACTAATTTGAAATCATTAGAGTGTTGCTATTTGACAAAAGAAGGATAGGATAACATCTTTCGAGCCAAATAATTTGGGAAAGGAGTTCTCACCCATCCTTTTAAACTAGCATCTAGAAATCTTGGAGTAATTTTGAAATTTCCTGTCTACAAAACTGATGTACCTCCTAATGCTACACATGAGGAGCACATTGAAGCAATAGCAGGATACTTAGGTAGATCATTTGATGTAGAGAAATTGGTGATATCTTTATTAGGACATCTTGCAGGAAATCAAACCATCGAGGACCCTTAGATCAAACCTATTGGAGAGTTAAACTCAAAGACTTTAGATGGACTCTTATCAGATATTCCATTGTGGGTGAAAAATCCTGACTATGACAAAGTCGATTGGCTTAACACATTTATACGTGGAATGTGGCCTTATCTTGATAAGGCAATCTATAAAATAATAAGATACGAAACAAAGCCTATGATGGAGCAATATGTTGGGAAGTTCAAAATAGAATCTACCTCCTACCCTACACGGAGTGAAGGACTATGATACACAAGAAAAAGAAATGATCATTGAACCTGCTATTAGGTGGACCAGAAACCCAAATATAGTTGTAGCAATTAAAGCCTTTGGTCTAAGAGCTACTATGTAGTTGGTAGATTTGCAGGTTTTTGCGATTCCACGTATCACACTGAAGCCACTTGTCCCAGCTTTCCCATGTTTTACAAATATTTTTGCCTCTCTTATGGAGAAGCCCCATGTTGATTTTGGATTGAAACTACTTGATGGAGATCTTGTGACCATTCTAGATCTTTATCATGTTGTGCAGGAACTTATCAAAAAACAAGTTGGCAAGTTATATGTGTGGCCGAGAACATTGGAGGTGCCTATTTTGGAGGATCAGAGAACTATGCATAAATCTGTAGGCATGCTCCATGTAAAAATTGTTAGGGAAACGAATTTAGAAATAAAAGCATGACTGAGAGGGGATGCAAGAGTTAAGGAGAGCCTTTAGTTTCAAAGCCATAGGGGAGGACTCCATGTAAGGAGATGCTATTTATAAGAGGCATTTCCATGTCTCAAATGTAGAGGAATCCATTTTAAAATAGGCTGCGACAGCTAAAGAACACCATCCACATTAGGCAGGCAAGTTTGAAAAGCACTCACACAAGGGGCAAAAGGATGGGACGTGGAGCTTGCAGATTAGCAAAGCAGGGGATGCGTCCAATGGCAACGACACGGCTAAACAGAGGAGATCCATGTGGTGAGGTGGCAGAGCATGAGGTTTCAAGTCTTAGCGCTAAACAAGAAGGGAAGTGGCATAAAGACAAGGTGCCATGAAAGGTAAGGAGCCACCTTTAGGAAGATTATGTAGTCAAAGAGACAGTACCCAGTCACATAAACAAAAGAAGGACACCCATGCCGTAAGTAGATAAAATGCATGCAGAACAGAGGCAATCAACACAAAAGATGAGGAAGGCGCTAGTAAAAGGAGGAAGGCGCTAGTAAAAGGAGGAAGGCACGCCAAGTGTAGAGAAGACACCAACGACTAAAACTAGAGCAGCATATGCACATAAAAGAGGAGCTGCTAGTTATAGAAAAGACACAGTTAAAAGGCCGCCCATATGTGAGAAACATGCATGTAAGTGGGACCTCACCAAACAAAGAATACAAGGCACCCCAAGTGAATAATCTGCAGACAAAGTAGAGGAAGGAATAAGCAATGAGAGATATCCCACATGCAGTAGGTGAGGACTTTTAAAAATCTTTAAATTTAATCGCACTCTAGCGTCTTTTCTTTAATAAGATACTGGTTTGTATGAAGAAAGCCTACATTGAATGGGCCCACTGTGCATGACAAACAGAGACCGAATATTAAATTTTGAATGAAGTGTCACGTGTTGCAAAGGACACGTTGTGACAAAGCACATTCCCGCATTATGGAAGTGCACAGAGTTTAAGCAATGCAAGAATGCACCCAAGTGCCATGTGGCAATGGACTCGGGATGCATTCTGAAGTAACGATCCAGTCAAGGGCCAGGGGTGACGGGGCATGCCTTGTTAGCATATGATGTGGCAAATGGGTGGCCAATGGTAGCATGCCACATGGCACACGTCAGGGCCAAGGGGGTGGACTCAAAAATAAAACATTTTTAATTGCCATTTTAAAATATTTTTTCAAATTTGGGTGCACCATATAAGTTTTTTAAATTGCAAAAGGTTTTATTCTAAAGTTTATACTTTAGAATCATTTTAAATTTTTGAACAATGAGTTGCAGACCAGACACTCATACCAGGGGAGTATTTTTCAAACAAGCTTTTAGGGGGTTATTGGTAAGCAAAATATGAGATATTATATATCGCCAAAATCGGGAGAAGACAAACTTTTTGATTCTAAGGTTAGTTTTTGCATAGGAAGCAGTTTGTTCAAGATACAGGAGGTTTTGTCCCAGATTCCCAACTTGCAACTGAATTCAGGCATCAAAGTCCAATTTTGATTTTTGACATGGTAATGACCTAAATGTAGTTAAAAGGCAGTGAAAATGTAGTTAAGGTAGAATTTGGTCACCCATGTTCAATAAAAACTAAGAGTTCACTAGCATTTCATGAGGTTTTCAGATATTTTGATTGCAAAATGATGTTCATCATTGAGCAAAGATATTTTTAAATCAGTTACAAGGTAATGATGAAATCAAAATCAGATCAAAATGGTAGAGAGAAGAGAGAGGTTTTTCAGTTGCAAGAGATGGAATTCTAAGTGGACATATGTCAAGCATAAATCAGATCCGGGAATTCATCTTCTCCTATATCATTCTTTCTCTCTTTCATTGTAGGTTGTTGGTAGTTTGCTCTGGGTAATACCAGTAGGGTTCTAGTTCTACTGTTGAAACCAGAGTTGTTGATGGTTTTGCTTCCTGTCTATTGAGCTGAGCTCTAATAGTATTGAGTTGAGCTCTAATAGTGAGGACCACACACCTATTTATGTGTAGATTTTCAATTCATGTCATGTATTGTTTTTTGAGATATAGGAATTTGATGCTAGATTATGTGACATATCTTGAGCTTCATTTAGCTTTACCAGTCCAATGTATTCGGTCTTTCCATGGATGAATACAAAAGGGGATTTACATGAATTATTTGAGTTCTCTTATTATGTCTCCTAATTCTTCATATGTCATCAACTTTGTGATTAAATGGATAAGGTTAATTTGATTTAAGGCAGCTTGGATGAGTTGTATGTCAGATCTATTGTTGCTTTTGACTCAAGGAGTTAAGTAAATGCCTCATCATTCTGATAGGGTTTCTGGGTGTATGAAGGGGATATTGCATAAGTATGGGATTTGTGGATTTCAGTTGATAAAATTGATTGTAATGCAAGCAAGTTAGGTCATCCTACTGGTAATGACTATATGTTTCAATGGATAAGGCACTGATCACTAAAACAGATGCAAGCTAATATGAATGTTATTTGCACAAAATCATTATTAATCAAAATCATTTTAGTTTTTCATTTTTTGTAGTGGGCTGAAAAGAATTAACCCTCACTCAACTTATGAGATTCATAGATTTGCATTTAGCTGCTATAGATCTATGTTGTTTCATGAGTTATTAGGAGATATAAGGGTTTTCATCTACAGTAAATAGATTCAGATTTATATTTTAAATGCACTGGTACTATATCTCAGAACCTCAAGGTTAACTTGCCTAGGTCTCGCAGAGCCTGAAGTGAAGAAGGGTCAAGCCTTATAGTTGGCCCAAGACTGCAATCAGGTGCATTCATCATAGGAATTTGCTAGCATTAAATGCATTTGTCTGGTTTCTTGGTTGTTTGTAAAACTGTTAAATCAGGAGCCAACAAAAGGACCCCTTGGCATGGAATGACATGTTGTAAATAAAAGGTGAAATGAGTTCTAAAATTGTTTCCAGTGGTCGAATTTGTTTCAAATCAGTATTAGGCAATAAGTGGACCAGTTTTGAAATGTTAGTTACTCAAACACAAAAATTATTTTAGCCAGACCCATTTTGAGCTCAGCTGATTTCATCAAATCAACAATATGTGCAAACTTTTCATTGGTGCTTTTTCATGATAATTTGGAGTATGATGGAATTTATATAATTCTCATTAAGGATCATGACCTTACAAGAGAAAATGCAAAGAAAATTGAAAGATAGGTTGTGTGTCATCATATCATAAGTGATTTTGAGCTCTCTATTAGGGATGGGAAGTTGCTTATCTCTTATGAAAATGTTCAATATGGTTTTGACATGTTGCACAAAAATTAAAGTGATTTACAAAATTTCTAAGAAGTCACACAAGGGTGTTATTATAGACAACTATTGATGGGTGTGCATTTGTATCTTTTTCTATATATTTCTATGCATGCTTCCACCTAACTCTATGTCATTCCACTCCCATTTATGCCACTTAGTAGTAGAGATTTAAAACATATTGATAAAGTGTTAGCTAGAAATTAATCATTGAAATATCTACCAATATGTAAAATATGACATCAATTTGGGTGTTCTATAGGAACAAGGAATGGATGATTGAGCGGTTATAGGAGCTGGGAAATGATTGGATCAGCTATAAATGCCTATTTTTGGCAGACATTTTTTTTCTATTTTTTGGTTTAAAATGACTCTTAGCAAAGAACAATGTTCTTTTATTATCATGTTTTTTATGTTGTTAAGAGGCTTGTAGCTTGGATAGCATTTGTTTCTTTTAGATGAATGGCTTACAACCATAACAAACTAAGTCCACTATGTTTAGTATTTTAAATAGTATATAAGTATGTACATGATTATATGAAGACATATAAGGAAGACATTTGTGTATCAAGAATGTTGTAAAAAAAACCCTTTCAATTACCATTGGAATCAGTTCTAAATCAATCTTAGCAATTTTGTGTTAGTTGTATGCTTACCAATTGGACTAGAGGAAGGGCCCCCTCTTGGAGAATCCTAGTGAGATCATTTTGATTTACATTGTGGGTGTGAATTCATTGTTAGTTATTTCATTTTCATTTAAGTATATATGCAAACATCCTTAAATCTACATAGTGTGTGTTGTGTGTTTAATTCTATTTAGATTATTAAAAGACTTGGTTGTTTATTGAAATACTGGTTCATGGCCATTTCCTTGAGGTAGATCATTATTTTCCTACTTTAGTACTAAGTAAAAAAAATTTGAGTTGTCATGCTTCATTATACTCTCCATTGCAATCTTCTTGTCACATTTCACTACACTTCTTGTTGCCTTTCTTTAAACTTCATGTCACATTTCACTACACTTCCTACCACCTCTCCTTAAACTTCCTATCACATTTCACTTCCTATCACATTTTGTTACCTTGGATCCATACTATTATAAAAAGCTTCCTACCATGACCAGTTTTCCTGTAACAACTCAAGTTCACTTCAAATCTTAATTGAAACACTCATAAAACATGGTATTCAATGTTTAAATCATTTAAATGTGTGATTATGATATACTTTAGATTAAATGTGAGAATATATTGAATGTGAATTTCTTTCTAGTTTCATTTTTAATGTGTGGATTTCAATTTGAGTAATTAAAAACTTCTTAGTTTTGTGGCACACAACAAATTGCATTCCAAAGACCACTTGATTTATTATCTTCACCCCTTGAGAAGATAGCTGTTATATCTCTCACAAGTTTACAATTCTTGTATTGACATTCTTAGGGTGTTCTTCTGATTCAATCACATCCATAAATATACCACCAAATTGAACCTTCGTTAGACCCAACATTTTGGCACCAGTGTCAGGGAGAGCTATTAAAGGTGTAAAATTATAATAGGTTAAGCTAGGAATAGTGAAGAAGTCTTGAGCAATTATCAATCTTGCTTAGGATAGTACCTTTGGTCTCCATTGTAGTAAATCATTTAGGTGCATGAATAGTCTTAGAGATAGTCAAGGTAGATTTGTTAAGAAAGAATTAGTAGGTAGTACAAAAATTCAAAAACCAAAAAGGAAGAAAAATCCATCAACCATTGAAATCAAACCAAAGAACAAAGTTAGAATCTAGCCATCTTCTCAATCCACCTCTCCTACTACACCTCTTGAAATTTCTAAACAATTCACAATCATATGAAATTAGGTGTAGTAAGCCTCCAAAATCTCTGGAACAAGCCTTTAAAACATATTATACACCTTGGGCAACCAAAGTTTTGGAAGAAGTCATGGCTGACAATATCAAAAACAACAATGTAGGAGGAAATGATGTTTGAAACAATAAGAATGTGATTGTTCAACACAATACAACCTTTGAGTTTCCTATTCAGCCTCCTAAGGATAATGTTCCTATGAAAAACATCCCTCACTTAGCACTTCCCATATTTAGAGGCTCAACCTTTCTAGGATCTTGATATGTTTCTATTTGAATTTGATGTCCTTTGTAATAGATATGACTATAAAAGTGATGCACAAAAACTAAAGCTCTTTCTAGCTACCTTGAAAGATCCTGCATTACGATGGTTTATGAGTCTTAGGGACATTAGAACATGGAACCAAATGAAAGATGCTTTTCTAGAAAAATATCAGTAGTACTGTAAGGCCAAGGAACTATGGGATGAAATTTTTTGCATGACTTAATGAGAAGAAGAGTCAATTAAGACTTCTTGGAATGTTTTGTCTTTAGCTTACAATGCTTAAGGCATCCTAATTTAACTTTAGATACCATCAAGATCCTTTTCTTAAGAGGGATTCATGATGAAACCATGGATGCCTTAAATTTGATTGGTAAAGGTGATATTTCTAAAATGTCCTTTGAAGATATTTGTGATATATGCATGAACTATTCATGGTCTCATCGATCTATTCATGGGAACTCAAGTAAGTTTTCCACTATGGGTAATGCATTAGGTATCTCCAAGTTAGAAATTGGTAATTTACTTGAAGATCTTAAAACTAACTTATTAAATCATATGGGCAAACAAATTGACACTTTGTATTCTCGCAGGAAACATGAGGAAGCTAAAAAGGCCTTAGCAGTATATTGCCCAACTTGTCATAAGAAGCATGGACCAAAAGATTGTCCTTATAATAAAACTCATGTAGCATCACTTGAGGAAGCTAGCAATACTTTGACATTATGACCTCTCCCTGAAGGGATGATTCCTATGGAAATATCGAAGAATTGGTTTACTATATGGCTCCAAGACACTATTCTTTACCTAGAGGGTTCTCCAATGAATATTTTCCTGGACCACCTCAGCAATTCTCTAACAAAGGTCCATGGTATAGAGGTTATCAACAATCCCAAACTTATCAGAAATGGTCCCAAATTTTTCAACCTAGTAGACAACTGTGGCATCAGGCATGGAGGCCACAATCTTTGTATCCACCTTCACAACCATTGTATTTACCTATGCAACCTTATCTACCACAATAATCATTTCCTCCACTACCAATGATAAACCCCTATCAAAAACCTCAACAATTTCTTCCTCCTATACCTCAATCATCTTTGAATCCACCTTCAAATCCACCACAACCACCTAAATCCACATCCCTACCAACTCAACCAAATCCAAATCCTAATAATAAGCCCCTTTAGCTGCTCTATCATAATGAGATGGTTAATTTTCCTACCTATCCCATTAACACAATTAATCTGGATGGTGTACACCTCATATCTAGGAAGGCTCTTAAAGGACCTACTATCACAGAGGTCCCTAATAAACCTAAAGAGGAGTTAGAAAAAGAACCTCCCTTTTCCGACTAATTCATTCATAAGCTAAAGCTTAAAGAACCAACACATTCATAGTTTGATATTTTAAATGAAGTACACAATGTTAACATCAAAATTCCTCTTTTGTAGGCTGGTATGTGAGTTATGCACCTAACGACATAAAAAGGAGGACCCAAAGACTCTTCAAGTTATTGGACAACTAGCAGAATTAATGTTGGGAAATATCAACATTTCAAAATATGTAGATCCTTACAGTCTTGTTATCCAAGTAAGTATTGGTACAATTTTTATTCCTAATACACTTTTAGATTTAGGTTTTGCTATAAATGTAATGACCAATGAAACAAAAATAAGATTATCCCTAGATGGACGTAGACCTACTCATACAATACTTCAAATGGTTGATCGATCTTTAGTCAAGCTAGAGGGGGTTATAGAAGATGTCATTCTTTCCATTGATAGTTGGGATTATCCAATCGATTTTATGATCCTTAAGCCCAAAGCTAAGTTGGGGGGATATCCTCTCATTCTTGGAAGACCTTGGTTAGTAGCAACCAATGCCCACATTAATTATTGGTCAAGTAACATGATTATTTCCAATGGTGAGGGAACAAAAGAGTTGACTTTATATCCTCCTACTCAACCACTGTTAGACACCGAAGACCCAACATGGGTTGGTAGTGATTTAGATTATTATGTTCTAGTCCTTACCATTAGGCAAGTACATTATTTTGAAGACCCAACTGATGAGACCATTTTAGTGAACTTCCTTTAGAATAGGTATGAGTCTAATGATATCCTGGAAAATATGGTTTTCCCTTCTCATGTGACTGTTGACTGTCCTTTTGGGAATTTCCCTTTAGTTGGCAATCTTTGATCCATTCAACACTTCCTCATGTTACATCAGCTTCTGCCACATCAATGTTTGTACAGTCCATTATTGTCTTTAGAAAAACTAGAAATATCATCAAGACCCCTCCTTAGTGCTCCTAAATCATCAGAACCTATGGAGATCCTACTGGGGCATACCCTCAATATTAATCCACAGTTAACACCCACTCAACTTAAAGATCTCATAAGTATGCTTAAAGAACATAAAGATACATTTGCATGGGAATATCAAGACATGCGAGGTATTCATCCTGACACTTGTACCCATCACATTTACATAGAAGAAGGAAGTTGCCTAGTTTGACAACTACAACACAGACTCAATCCTGCCTTGCATGATATCGTCGAAGAAGAACTACAAAAACTCTTGAATGTTGGTTTCATTTATCCCATTTTAGATAGCAGGTGGGTATCTCATTTGGTTGTTGTTCCAAAGAAAAATGGTAAGTGGTGTATTTTTGTTGATTATTGAGATTTAAATAAGGCTACTAAGAAGGATCATTTTCCATTACCCTTTATTGATCAAGTTTTGGATACTCTTGCAGGAAAGCAATTCTTCTCTTTCTTGGATGGATTTAGCGGGTACAATTAAATCCATATCACCCTAGAAGATCAGGACAAGACTACCTTTTATTTGTCCATGGGGAACCTTCACATACAACATTCTCCCTTTTGGGTTATGTAATGCCCCTGCTACATTCTAGTGCACAGTATTAAGCATATTTGTTGATCTAGTTGATGATTGTGTAGAAGTCTATATGGATGATTTTACTATTCATGGAAATACCTTTGATGAAGCTAAAAATAACTTAGAGAAAGTGCTTAAGCAATGTATCGATACTAATTTGTCTCTAAGCAACGAGAAATGTCATATGTTGATGACAGAGGGGATTTTTTTAGGTTACTTAATCTCCTCAAAAGGTATACAAGTTGATCCCAAAAAGGATCAAATAATTCAAGACCTCCCCATACCTTCGACCCAAAAAGTTGTTTGAAGTTTCCTTAGTCATGTTGGGTATTATAGGAGATTTATTCAAAAATTCAATAAGATTGTTTCTCCTTTGTTTGCTCTGTTAGTTAATGATGTTATTTTCACTTGGACCCCTGAGTGCCAAGAAGCCTTTGAAACTATTAAAACCAAGCTTGTACTCCTGTTCTTAGAGGTCCTAATTGGGAATTACCATTCCATATTCACATTGATGCTTCTAATTTTTCAATGGGAGTAGTACTTGGAAAAAAGGAAGACAACCTCTTCTATTCAATCTACTACATTAGCAAGAACTTCACTGGTGCCGAGGTAAATTATACAGTAACTAAAAAAAAAATTAGCTATTTTTTATGCTATAAATAAATTTTGGCACTACATTACTGGTTATAAAGTGTTTGTTCATACTGATCACTCAGTGATTCAATTTTTAATGAATAAACCTATGGTAACTGGTAGGGTTATTAGGTGGTTGCTTTTATTACAAGAATTTGATGTCACTATACTTGATAAGCCTTGTCAAGAAAATATGGTTGCAAATTTCTTGTCCTAGTTACAACAACTTGATAATGAAGTTGTTCCTATTGATGACTCATTCCCTAATGAACACCTCTTTGCAATTTCTATCAAAAGTCCATGGTATGTTGATATTGCTAACTATTTGGTTACATGCAAGTTACCATTACACTTCTCTCCTCATGAGCACCATAAGTTGGTGGGCCTCAGTGGATGGTATACTTGGATCAATGGTCTTCTATTCCATACCAACATTGATAACATCATGCATCGATGTATTCCTGAGGAAGATGTCTTTGATATTCTCCATGCCTATCACACTAAACCTTGTGGTGGACACTTTTCTGCTCAACGGACTACTCAAAAGATTCTTACTATAGGTTATTACTGGCCTACGCTCCATAAAGATTGCAAGCATTATGTTCAACATTGTGACTAGTGCCAGCACATGGTTCTCCTACACATTCAGATGAAATGCCACTTCATCCCCAACCCTCTATTGTACCTTTTTAAAAATGGGGTCTCAATTTCATTGGACCTATCAACCCACCTTCTAAAAACAAGGAATATATTCTTGTTTGTATAGATTATGTCACAAAGTGGGTTGAGGTGGTTGCGCTTAAGCATGCTCAAGATACCAAAGTTGTTGAATTCCTATATTTTGAGATCTTCACTGGCTTTGGTGTTCCACATGAGATTACTACTAATCAAGGGCTTCAATTCACTTCAAACCTCATTGCTACATTGATCAAAGAATATGAAATTTTCCATAGAAAACCATCACCTTATCATCCTCAAGCCAATGGACAAATTGAAGTAACTAATCAGGAACTAGAGAATATTCTTACTAAAACTATTTCACTTCATAAGCATGACTGGGCCACATGGCTTCCTGAAGCCATGTGGGCCTATTGTACCACATGGAAGACCACCACTAGTCTAACCTCTTATTAATTGGTTTATGGTAAGAAGGTTTTACTTCCTATTGAGTTTGAGATTAAGACTCTTTGAACTACTCTTCAACTCAGATTGAGCCTCTCTAATGCTCAAAAGGAACGCATAACACAACTCCACTCCCTTGATGAGTTACATCAAGAAGCATATCTCCATACTAAACTTGCTCAAAATTAATGAGCACTATGGTATGAAAAACACATTTGTCAGTATTCTTTCCAACCTAGTGATTGGGCACTTCTATATGACTCCTAATTCTAGGACTTCAAAGGCAAGTTTCATACACGATGGTTTGGACCTTACAAAGTTGAGCATGTATATGACAGTGGTGTGGTTCAACCTTGCACCGTAGACTCTAAATGTCACAAGCTCCTCATTAATGGTCACAGACAAAAGCTCTACAAGAAGCCTCTTTCTAGGGAAGCTTTTATTTTTGATATCACAAAGGAACTTACCATGGTTCCCTCTAGCATTATTAAAATTTATATATATATATAATTTTAAAAATACATATATATATATATATATATATATATATATCAAAAAAAAGAAAAAAAAAAGAGAAAAGAAATTTATTTTTTTAAATATTAAAAAAAACAACACTCTCTTCGTCCTCTAGTTCTTCTTACTACAGGAACCGCACCCTTGTTTTCATCTACAATAGGAACACTTGATTCTTCCTATCACGTGCTCTTCTTTTGCTGGTTCTTGACATCTCTATTGATTCCCACCTAGTGTTTCATGTCCATGCGATCCTCTTTTTCTTTTGTGGTTCCACTTTCTCTTCCCGGCAGCTGACGTGTCTGTCAAACTTCTATTTTTCTCTGCTCACCAACTACTAGTAGGATTGCATTTGGTTGACATCTCCCTCATATCTTAACAAATCTACCATTATGATCTAGCACTACTTGGCATTCGTGTGCACATGTTCTGACATCATCTACATCATATTGGACTACCAGCTCAGGAAGTACTTTCTTGCCTTGCATTTTTTTTAATGTCTTTTATTTCTCTTCTTCTTATGTGACATACTGGGATGGTTCAATGCTTTTAGTTGGGGGGTTAGTAGCCCATGTAATTACTATCTTGTGCCCTATCCACTTTCATTATCATTATTTCATCCACTCCCTTCAATGATAGTAAGATTTTCTTTGATGTTTCCATTATTTCATCCACTTCCTTCAGTACCAACAGATATGATAGTAAGATTTGCCATGCTTTTTCCATTATTACCTCCTATAGACGTGTTTCCTTTATTTTCACCTTGAGTACACCCTTTTTTTATGCTTTCCATTTTTGGAACCTTTTGCTCTATGTTTTCAGTCACTATTGTTGTTTGGAACCATGGGTGGTGGCTATCATCTTCACAAAGAGCCCAATACGCTCCACTGTTTACTAAGTTTTGAGGAGGTTTTTAAAAATTTTGAACATTGGCGATGGCTATGGTATTGTGAGTAGTTGTGTGAATTCACTTCTAGTGATGAGGTTGCTACTAAGTTTGCCTTGACATTTACAGAGACTAGTGCCATAGTGTGAGGGTTACAATTTTTGATCAACTTACAAACTATTGCATCTGTATCTGGCCTTCTACAAATTGGGGACCTTTATTTTCCTATAGGATCCTCTAAGGTTGTTGATTTGAAACTCCATAAGAAGCAATTTTTTCAAAGGGGGGAATTAGTTGAAATGACGCAAGGACAGGGTATCATCTGCAAATTGTTGCCAAAACTATGAGATGAAGTGGCCTAGTTTTTTATTCAGTTTCTCACATGTTAATGGTGTTATAAGTATATTTATGCCCACCATCTTTGTCTTCTGCTACATTTATGCTATGGGGTCCTTGTTAATCTTCCTTATTATCTATTGCATTCTTTAAAATGGTCATGTCACCAGTTCAAAGTAGGGCATACTGATTCTCTTTCCCACCATGGTCGCATAAAACTACTTATCATTTATGCCTTAAAATCCACCTAGCCAACCCTAGGATGGGAAACCTTTATTACTCTTGACAACATGAATGACCTTGAATCGCCTTCTAAAGTAGTTAAAGCCAGTTCTTCTAAAAAATGACAAGCCAAGCTTTCATCCTCATCAAAAACTAAGAAGCCAAAAGTGAAGCCTTCTGATAAATTATGGGAACTAGCCAATGTAGCCCATTCCACTGGAGGTGTAGAAATCATTAGTGTTTAGAAACCCTCCCATGGAAATAACTATCTTTCAAGAGAACAAAGGTCATAGCTTAGGCAAAATAAGAAACAAGGCGAATTAAAACAAATGAGAGAGAAAGAAGAAGAAGTTTGAAGGAGGGAGGCAAGTCTACAAATAAAAAAAGAATGGTAGGAAGATGAAGGAAATAGGGACGCTAAAGTAGAATAGGGGATGGAAGGCAATCCAAAAATTGAGGAAGAATTTGAAGTTGAGGATGAGTAGGAAGCTACAGAGAAATTAGAAGAGAGTGACATCGCTAAAGAAGATAATGTTACAAGCCCAATTTAGGAAAACCCTAATGAAAACCCTATTTTTGAAGAGGAGGTAAGACCTATATCCTCACTAGCTATATAAATTCCTATTGTAATATTACCAAATGTTTCCATTGATAAGGTGATAGAAATAAACAGTGGTATTTCTGCTAGTGATGAAATTTAGTCAGGACAAACTGTAGAGCTTCCTCAACTAGAGAAGGATGTAATACAAGAAATAAAGACTCCACAAATTAATGATGAACATTTTGTTATTGTAACATCCCAATAGAGCCCTAATGATAGTGCTTCAATAACATATGTAGTTCTTGAAGCAATGCAACATCTTTTCCTTGAATAGTTATTACAAATTATTAGTTGGTTATTGGCACAAATACAAGAACTGTCTATACTAAGGCCTGCCACTAATAAAAGGATCATGACACTTTCCATAAATCTTGTAGTAGAGTTCACTAATGCTGGATGTTCACCTAATGAGCATGAGGACATGCCCAATCCTTCAATTGGGGGGAAATGATGAGTTTGTATTTGTGTGTTTTTTTCTATATATTTCTATGCATGCTTCCACCTAACTCTGTGTCATTCCACTCTCATTTATGCCACTTACTAGTAGATATTTAAAACATATTGATAAAATTTAAGCTAGGGAGTAATCATTGAAATATCTATCAATATGTAAAATTTGACATCAATTTGGGTCTTCTATAGGAACAAATAATGGATGACTAAGTGGCTACAGGAGTTGGGAAACGATTGGATCAAGTATATATGCCTATTTTTGGTAGACATTTTGTTTCTAGATTTTGGTTTAAAATGACTCTCGACAAAGAATAGTGTTCTTTTATTATCATGTTTGTTATGTTGTTAAACAACCAGAGGCTTATAGCCTAGATAGCATTTGTTTATTTTAGATGAATGACTTACGGCCATAAAAAACTAAGACCACTATGTTTAGTATTTTAAACAGTATGTACATGATTATATGAAGATATATAAGAAAGACATTTAAGTATCAAGAATGTTGTAAAAAAAACCCTTTCTATTACCATTGGAATCAGTTCTGAATCAATCTTAGCAATTTTGTGTTAGTTGTGTGCTCACCAATTGGACCGAAGGAAGGGCCCCCTCTTGGAGAATCCTAGTGAGATATTTTTATTTACATTGTGGATGTGAATGCATTATTAGTTATTTCATTTTCATTTAAGTATATATGAAAACATCCTTAAATCTGCATAGTGTGTGCCATGTTTTTAATTCTATTTAGATTATTAAAAGACTTGGTTGTTTACTAAAACACTAGTTCATGGCCATTTCCCTAAGGTAGATCATTATTTTCCTACTTTAGTACTAAGTAAATTTTTTTTGAGTTGTCATACTTTGTTATACTCGCCATTGCAATCTTCTTGTTGCATTTCACTGCACTTCTTATCGCCTTTCTTTAAACTTCATGTCACATTTCACTACACTTCATGCCGACTCTCCTTAAACTTCCTATCACATTTCACTTTGTGTTGCATTTCGTTACCTTGGCTCCATACTATTATAACCAGCATCTTGTCGCAACCATTTTTCCTGTAACAACTCAAGTTCACTTTAAGTCTTAATTCAAACATTCATAAAACAAGTTATTCAATGTTTAAATCATTTAAATGCGTGATTATGATATACTCTAGATTAAATGTGAGAATATATTGAATGTGAATTTCTTTCTAGTTTCATTTTTAATGTGTGGATTTCAATTTGAGTAATTAAAAATTTTTTGCACATAGCAAATTGTGTTCCAAAAGCCACTTGATTTATTATCTTCACCCCTTGAGCAGATAGCCATTATATCTCTCTTCCCAAATTGACATTCTTAGGGTGTTCTTTTGATTCAATCACATCCATAAATATACCATCAAATTGAACCTTAGTTATACCCAACAACCATCATGAAAAGAGATCAATAAATGATATGATCTACCAAACAAAATTGGGGCTTTGAAAGTGTGAAAGATACACTTAAAGAGGAAGAAGGAACAATCCAAAGAGTAGGCTACAACATCAAAGAGGAGTTTCCATGGTGGGAGATGGAGCTAAACTCAATAGCAAAAGCATGGAGGATGATGTGGCAAACATTGACCAATGGCATGCTGCCATGTGGTAGAGGTGGTCAAACCTTAGTTGACTCAAAATGCATGGATAGGGAAAACATAAAAGAATGATTTAAAAAAAAAAATTCAAAAAAAGCTTCCGCACAATTTTTTAAATTCAAAAAGGTAAAATCTAAAGTTTTAAACTTTAGAAATTTTAAATTTTTGAAAGATGAAATTTAGACTAGAGGCTCTAGTAGAGGCATGCTTTTCAAATTAAGGTTCTGGGCATTTCTGATGTTCTAACATAGCAATATTATATATCACTAGAAGATGAACTTTCTATTTCTAGAGCTTATTTTCACAAATGAAGCTATTTTCTTAGGATATTTGATGTTTTGTCCTAGATTCTCAAATTGCAACTACATTCAGGTATCAAGGTTCAAATGTGATTTCTTGTAGGGTGATGAGTTGAATGTGCATAAAAGACAGTAAAAATGCAATTATGGGTGAGTTTGGTCACCTTCAAGTTAGTTAAATCCATTTTTCATTTGCATTTTATGATGCATTTTAGATATTTTAGTAGCAACATGGTTTTCATCATTCATATGAGATATTTCCAAGTTTGTTACACAATAATGATGAAAACCAAATCAGATTTCTTGGGTAGAAAGATGAGAGATGCATTACAATAGCAAAGAATGGAGGTTCAAGTGGACACATGTCACTTCTAGATTAGATCCAGGATTCCATTCTTCCTCTATATCTTTCTCTTTCTTGTCCATTGTGGGCTTGGTTCTAGTTTTTCTGTGAGACCACGTTGTTGGATCCAAAACTATGATTCCACCTTGTATGAACAGTAGTATGGAAGATAATATAGCTAGTTTTGATTTGTTACGCATTTCTATATTTTAATTGCATGTATTTGAATGTATAGTTTCAAAGAAATGAATACAAATGAGCAATAATTTCTTTAGTTTCATTGTGATTTTGTCTCCTATCTCTAAAATCTACAGTCTTTTGTGGTTTAGGAATGAAGAACTGAGACCCATTTGTAATCCCTTAAGGTTGTATGTCTAATATGGGCCAAGTAAATGCTTGATGTGTTTGACAAGGTTTCTGGTTATTTTGAGAAGGATATTTCATGAGAATGAGGTCTTGATGAACACCGATGTTTGATTCACAAGGTGATAAGACATATCTAATATCTTGATGTATGGAATATGTTATTGGTATCATAGATGTGTATGTATGATTTGTGGAATTACCCAATAGATAAGGAACTAATCAACTAAAGGATCAACTTGTTCTTACTACTGCATATTTGGGGTTTTACTGAACTCAACGTCATTAATCAAATATCTTTCCCTTTAATGTTGAAGCACTAAAAAGGATACCCTCACTTAGCTTAGCAATTTCTTTGGTCATGTTATTAGCTATTCCATTTCTAAGATCTATGCATATGTGTTAGAAGATTTAGGGCTTTTATCTACTTTGTCAATTTTCAAGTGTATGTTTTAGCAGTAGTACCATATAAGTGAATTTGAGGTATACCCACCTAGGCTTTACAGAGCTTGAAGTAGAAGAAGGGTCAAGCCTTATAATTGGCCCGATGTCTGAAAGTGAATGTTGAAAATGGGAAGTCGCTACCCCTAGATGTATCTTGTTCTCATCGGGGTAATTTGGAACTATGTTGTTTCAAAACACCAACAAAGTGCACAGTTGTAGCTATGCTACACATAAGGAAAGCTCTCATCCCATGTACATGGGTTTTTGGAGTGGTACATTCGAAGGATATAGATAATAATTCTATTGACTACCTCTATTTGGCCATCTTTTTGAGGATGGAATTTTGTAGACTTTGTTAGCTTCGTGTCCATTCTAGCCCATAATGAAGACCAAAAATTGCTAAGGAATCTACTATCTCTATCTGAAATAAAGCTTTTTGGTAGCCCAAAATTAATCCAAACATGTTCAAAAAATAGCTTGTCAATCTCCTCTGCTAAAATCATTTTTTTACACGCCACCATGATAGCCATCTTAGAAATTCTATCTACTACCACATATATACAATCATTTCTCATTTTTCTACTTGGGAGCCCAGACATAAAATCCATTGAAACAAAATGCCACAATTTATCAGGGATAGGTAATGGTAGATAGAGACCTAATTCATAATTTGAAGGTTTTGCAATTACACATGCAACACAAGATTTTATATATAAAATAATATCATGTTTCATTTTTGGCCAATAGAAATGCTTTTTGAGAATTGCAATAGTCTTACCAATACCAAAATGTCCTGCCACCTAGCTATAGTTTTTTCCATATCAGTTTTTATCTTTCTTCACTAAGGACACATATGCGACCAAAATGACAAAGTAACCCATACTGCATATAAAAATTAGGAACATGCTTCCCTTCTACGGCTGCATTGTAAATGTTACAAAAATTAGGTTCATTACCATATAGTTTAGCCCAAGTTTATGTTTGATGGCCACATGGATCCAACACCATTGTCAAACCTATAATTGGAAGCCTACTCATGTTGGAATTATAATAGGAAAGGTAAAATTCTGAGAGGAGGTTGGGGGGGGGTGTGAATCAATGCTTTAAACTTTGACCCATAAACATTCACCACACATCCATCTCATACATTCAACAAATAAAATAAAATACCATATAAAGCATATATATCTAAAGCATGTAAACAATTAAGTATTCACACATATATGACACCAAATATGATTACCCAGAAACCCTCCAATGAGAAGGTAAAAATGGGGTGGGAATTAGACCTACAAATCTTCACTACTGCAATAATAAAGTGTATCCAATGAAGGTTACAATGTTTGATCATGAACCATGATCTACCCTATGAAAGGTCTACCTTGTTAAAGGCTTACAAAGACTATTAGGTCTTACTCTATTAAAGGATTTCAACACTAGGTTAGAAGTGTGCCTTGTTAAAGGAATTCAACTCACAATTAAGTAAGCACCTTGTTAGAGGATTTCAATAAAACCTATTAGGACTACTCTATTAAGAGATTTAATTGATTCACCTATTAGAATGTCTTAACAATGATCCTATAGTTAGAAATTTGTTTATTGATGACAAATCACCTCTAAAATGATGTATATTTGATCCTTCTAGATCAGATGTCTCTCTGTTCATTATTTCCTTCCAATGTTCTCCTTTAATTGATTTTACAATTCAATTTAGAACATAATACCTTGGTCACCATGAATGTCTTGGTTTGTGCATGCAAAACTCTTGTTGATCATTAATTCATTCCCTTTCACACTCATAGAAAGTATAGAGTTTGTCTTCCTTAAGAAGACCTAGGTGACTTAGGGTTAGGTATGAATCAACATTTATGATTCAGCAATATTGCCACTTAAACCTTCCTTTTACCTGATTGGGTGCATGTAATGCATAGGGATTCTAACTTAAGATTCATCGTTATCACAAAAATACTGTAATTTAATCTTTAAGTTGGCTCAAAAATGGTTTACACAATAGTTTGTGTATATGAGCAATGCTAGTATGCTAATAGAAACCAAATTTAAATTAAGCTTCTACAAACTAAACAAAATTCATAAACTTCAAGATAGACTAAGATGAGCTCTCAATTGAGAATATGAGCAATTGATGGGCTCTCTCAATGAGAAGCTCTCTTGTTGAGTGGCTTTGTCTAAATAGATAGGATGTATGCTCAAGCTTATGCTTCAAAAAGGGCTTCAAATGGAGTTGGAATTTGGGTGTGAGTGTATGGTTTTGATGTAAAATGGCTTCTTAAAATGACATTATGACTTTATTTCATGGATTGTGTTCTTTTGCAAAGGGGAAGGATCCAATTTATAGGCAAGAGGCTTGAGGGATTGAGGGCTAAGATGCAAGGATGAGGAAAAGCTCATGGAGGGCTCATATTGCATGAGAGGAGAGCACATGGATTGTGCTTCTTTACAGCCAATCAGAGAGTGACACATGTCACAGGGTGAGAGGATGGAGGAAAGGGGAAGGATGAGTCAACAGAGGCTCAAGGGATAAAATATTCATAAAGACCCTCATAATGGCTTGTAAGAGCAATGAAAGGGCTTGGAAGAGTCATTTATGGCCTAGTGGGCTTCATAAAGTTTTATGGTTCAGATATTTTGAGGGAGATGAGAAGAATTTCAACTTGGGCTTGATTAGGAAGGTTTTAAGCTTGCTTAGGATTGTGCAAATGATTAGAGGATGGATTAGGATGATTTAGGATTAGCTTAGGGATAGGCAAGTGGATGGCATTTAATGAGGGTGGGTGAAGGAGGAGATATTTGTTAACTTTGGCTTGGGTTAGTAAGTCTTAACCCATGTTTAGGGAATGTGACAAGGTTAGGAGGGGATTAGGATTAGGTTTAAAGACATCTTCTAGAAAAGTCTAGATTTTGGATGAGGATAAAGACTTTCTAGAATAGTCTAGAACTTCCTAGGATGAGGATGAAGACTTTCTAGAAGAGTCTAGAACTTCTTAGGATGAGGATAAATTAGATTTTTAGGAAATAAATAAAGTTTAATTTATTTCAAGGGTTTGGGTTGAGGAGATATTTATTAAAACCTTTTTAATAAACATGAGGATTAATATTTAATCTTAATTAAATATTTTGAGTTGGGATTAGGGGTAGGAAATGATGGGATTAGCCTTTAATCAAAATTAAAGAAGGATTAGAAGATTTTGGAAGAGGTTAGTGGTCTTAAGGAAATTGGCCAAGTTTTGGGCAAAAAATAATTTTTTTATTTATTTTGGGTTTTTTGGTCAATTTATTAATTAAATAATTAATAAATACGGAAATAATGTTTAAATAAGATTTAAACATTTTTGGGAGGGATTCCTTAATTAAATATTTTTAATTAAGATAAAGGGATTTAATGGCATAAAAATAAATTAAATAATTAAATAATTAATTAATTAATAAATGATGATGTCATCAGGAATTTTTATAGAAAATAAAAATACTTTATTTTCTAAATGATTTAGGTGTCTACGTTTTGCCCCTCTTTGATGTGATGCCGCAAGTGGCATGGCATCAAAGATAAGAAAATAAGATGCCCAAGGCTAGAGCAGAAGAGGAGAGAATGGTCTGCGAGATGCCCCCTCAAGAAGGCAGCAGAGAAAGTGAGGCTTGATGGCTTTTTGAAAAATACAAGAATCCAACATGAGCAAGGAGACTCAGATTGGCTTAAGAGAAGACGTTTAGTTAGCTCAAACTCTCACTATGGGAGAATGATAAAGGGAGAATCAGAGACACAAGAGGAAGCAAGCTTAAGATCTCAGGGATTGCAGAGGATGAAGGAGCAGAGCACTATAAAAAGGAATCTAGGATAGGGAGATGGATGATGGGATGATAAAGCTGATGCAATAGGATTTCAAAGAGTCAGATTGGCAGAAGATGGGTTTCAGAGATCCCTAGGACTAGGATTGTGGAGCTTGAAAGATGAGGCTTAGTGGATTGATTGGATTGGTGGATCCCTAAGACTAGGATTGTGGATCCTTAAAGCTAAAAGTGCAGATTGATTCAAAGAGATACTGATGCATAAGCTAGGGTAGGAGAGACAGATGTTGGATATGGATGGGGGATAATGGAGATGAAGGGAAACCATTGAAGCTTTTTTGAGCAGGGAGATACTTCAAAGAGAAGTACCACCATGTAGTTGAGCACTAGATTTTCTATAGGACTGTTGGTTAATTGCCAAGGTTACCAAGAACATCAAGGCCTTTTCACCAACTGTCCAGAGGACTGACAGAATGACTCAAAAAAAACACGCAAGGATTGCCCCAGCATCACACATGAATCCTAGAGGAAGAAGTGTGGAACTGACACTGGGTAACCCACAAGCAGAAAAGAAAAACAAACAAAAGACCTAATCAAAATTGTACACTCAGATTGCCCCATTCGCAGCATACCATGATATGCAAGATTGTGGAAACCTTGAGGAGGGAACAAAAAGATTTCTTGGAAAAGATACTTCAAGACCCAAAAGGGAAGATTCCAAATCAAAAGAAAGTGAAAATCCAAAAGAGAACCATTTTCCAATGAGATGGGTAGGACGAGGTACTAACGGACCAAGATCAGACATGAGAAAAGCTATATCCTACAAGGATCTATCGAAGAGCACCTAAGCTAGTGGATTTGGATGAGTGATGCACTTGGCAAGCTGAACTGAGAAGGATAACACTTTGGTGACAAGAGATCTAGCTAAAGGATGCATTTGGAATAGCTAACCAAGGGTTGTGTGATGTGTGCAAGATGCTGATCAAGGATGAACTTAGACGAAAGTTGGATAGATACAATGGTACTAAGCTAAAGAGGATGTACAAGCTGACAGACCAAGATATGTTACAAATGTACAAGGTTGTTCATGTTGTGGTTTTTGTGAGATGGAAATGTTTGTGAAGGGTGGGATGTCTGTAATAGTTGATAGGTGGATAGGTAGATGGTTTGCGAAAAGCTTAAGAAAAAATGGGATTCTTTGTGTGCATGTGATAGGATACAAGCTAGGATACAAGACTTGGCATATAATACAAGCTAGAATATGGTACAAGCTTTGGACAAGATTTGGATATACAAGCTATGATAGAAGGGATGATACAAGATTTACAAGCTGGGGTACAAGATTTACAAGCTGAGGTACAAGATTTACAAGCTGTACATGAGGTATTTACAAGCTTCATTAGATGTTGGATATTTGGTTGGAACACCAAGGGAAAAAGAAGGTGTTTTATGGGATGGTGAGTGGATGGATGAGGGATAGGATAGTGATAGATAATGGATTAGTCTTAGTACACAAGGCACTTGAATTACCAGGTTTTCACCAAGGTACCTATCCAAGGCACTTGAATTGCCAAGTTTTCACCATTGGATGCTTATTTCTCTTTACTATTTTTTTTGTATTTTTCAAAAGCTGGGTATACCAAGGATCTTCAAGCATAGAACTTCTTGAGATGAATGATGTTAGTAGGATCATTCAAGAGTTCTCCTTCCGGTGTAGATAGCTGATAGGCTCTGGAGCCAAAGGAGGCAGTGACAACATAAGGACCAAGCCATGTAGGTTCAAACTTACCTTTATTTTATTGATCTCCTTGGACTTTCATGTTTTCTTTGAGGACCATGTCACCCAGCTGAAAGTGTCATGGAAGTACCTTTTTGTTGAAATTCCTTTTGAGACAAGTTTGGTAGACTATGAGATGATCATAGGCTTGTTGTCGCTTCTCATCTAAGAGATCTAGCTGGGTGATTCTGGCTACTCTGTATTCTTCATTTGATATTTTCCCTTGCAAAGATATGTGCAAGGAGGGAAGTTCAACCTCTATAGGTAGTACTTCTTTGGCACCATAGACTAGGGAGTATGGAGTTGTGCCTATGGATGTACAGAAGGAAGTTCGATAAGCCCATAGAGCAGGATTAATCTGTAGGTGCCAATCGTGGCAAGAATCATTGACAACTTTCTTTAGGATTTTGAGGAGGGTTTTATTAGTTTCCTTTGCCTGGCCATTACCTTGTGGGAAATATGGGCTATAAAAGTGGTGATGGATGTGGAGGGAAGTACACAATTCTTCCATGTTGAGATTTTCAAAGTTACCTTCGTGGTCAGTGAAGATGGTGGATGAGATGCTGAAGCGACAAACAATGTGGTACAAGATGAACTTGGAGACCTGAACTCCTATAGCTGAGACTAGGGGGACTACTTCCACCCACTTAGTGAAATAGTCTATAGCTATTATTATCCATTTATGTCCATTAGATGAGAGAGGTGTGATAGTTCCAACTAGATCAATGCCCCAACAAGCGAAAGCCCAAGGTGGTGCAATAGGCTGTAGATCCTATGCTGGAGCGTGCACAATATTTGAGTGTTGCTGACATGGGAGACACTTTCTGAAAAAGTCACAGGAGTCTTCTTCGATGGTAGGCCAATAGTAGCTTGCTCTAAGGATTTTTCATGCTAAGACAATAACACTTGTGTGGGCACCGCAAAGTCCAGAGTGTACTTCTTTTAACGTCATCGCAGCCTCATTTTCATCTAAACATCAAGAGAGAGTATCATGATAACCCTAACGATATAAGGTATTGGCTATGATAACATAGTGGGATAATTTTTGGATAAGGTTCTGGCATTGGGTATGTGTGAGGTGAGGGGATATGATACCATTGTTAAGGTAAGCATGAATCTCATGGTACCAAGGGGATTGGGGACCAACCAAGATACAAACATGATTTGAATCCTCATTCGCATAGGCGGGTGTGAGGAGCTACTCGACTAAGAACTCATATTGCATAGCCACTTGGGGAATTTCCAAGAGCGAGTTGATAGTAGCCATAGCGTTTGCTGCTTTGTTCTACATTCGAAGAACTTGTGTAAACTGAAGCTTTGTAAAATGTTGGGTTAGCTGATCAACTAGCTCTTTATAGGGTAATAGCTTTTCATCTTTGGTTTGATATTCATTCAGGACTTGCTTGATGATGAGCTGAGAATCGCCAAAGATTTGTAACTCAGTGATGTTCCATTCTATGGCTATCTTTAATCCTGCTACGAGAGCTTCATATTCTGCTATATTGTTGGTGCTAGGGAATTGTAGCTTGAAGGCTTTTGGAATGTAATCTCCCTGAGGTGTGAGCAACAATATTCCTGCCCCTGGTCCATGAGATGTGTATGAGCCATCAAAATAAAGTTTCCATGGGGGCAGTTCTTCAATTAGACAGATATGCTCATCTGGAAATTTTGTGATCAAAGGATATGTATCTACTAGAGGTGCATCAGCTAGGTGATCTGCTATAGCTTTCCCTTTGATTGCCTTTCTGTCCACATATTGGATGTAAGTGTTGTTCTAGAGAGCATATACTTGAGAGGGTCGATCTTGGAGACTATTTGGATGGTATGACTTAGCATGTAGTGGCAAAGCTTTTGAGTTGAGAAAACAATTGCCAAAAAAGCTTTTTCCATAGGTGTGTAATTGAGTTCATAACCAACTAGGGTTCTACTAATATAGTAGATGGCTCTTTCTCTACTGTAGTCATCATGCTATGCTAGAAGTGGCCCTAGAGCAGAAGGTGTTGTTGATATGTACAAGATCAAGGGATGACCAGGAACTGGTGGAACCGAGATAGGGGGATTGGTGAGATACTGCTTGAGATGACTGAAGCTGTGTTGACATAAAGGATCCCACTTGAAGTTTTCATCCTTCTTCAGTAAATGTACAAATGGCGTACACTTATCTGCAAGCTGGGAGATGAAGCATCGGATGGATTGAAGCTTTCCCTGAAGAGTACAAAGCCTTCACAATGTCTAGGGAGGAAACATGTCTAAGATAGCCTTGATTTTCTTGGGGTCGATCTCTATACCTCATTTAGAAACTATAAAGCCTAGAAGCTTGCCAGATGTGACCCCAAAGACACACTTCTTGGGATTCAGCATGAGATGATATTTGGCTAACCTATCACAGCAAGATGATCCATGAAGGTATGAGATTTGACCAAGATATCATCCACATAATCCTCCAAAATTCTATGGATGAGATCATGAAAAATGGGTTTCATAGCTTTTTGATAGGTAGCCCCAGCATTCTTTAGGCCAAAAGGCATCATATTGTAGCAAAAGGTTCTCCAAGGGGTAGTGAATGTTGTCTTATGTTGATCCTCTTCTGCAATCTTGATTTGATTATACCCATAAAATCCATCCATGAGGGACAAAATTTCATCTCCAGCTATAAGATCGTCAATCATATCTATGTTGGGCAAGGGAAAATCATCTTTTGGACAAGCTTTGTTAAGATCTCTGAAATTAGTGCAGATTTTGATGTCACCGAAAGGCTTAGTGATAGGGACCATGTTGGAGATCCACTCTGAGTAGTCGATAGGTTAGATAATCTTACCAGCTAACATTCTTTCTAACTCAGCTTTGACCAATAATGCCACCTTGGGGTGCATTTTTCTAAGCTTTTGTCTAACGGGCTTGATCTTTGGATCGACTGCAAGATGATGAACTACAAGCTTTAGATCAAGTCTTGGCATGTCCTAATATGACCATGCAAATCGGACAATGTTCTCTCTTAATACCTCAAAGAGGAGGTCAACTTGGTCTTGTGATAGGGATGCAACAATGTGAACAAGTCTAGGGATCTCTGAAGAACCGATGTTGACTTCTCTAGTATCCTCAATTAGAATAGAAGACACCTTTGGTTGATTATCTTGAGGAGGTAATGCTAAATCTTGATGTTCTGCTTGTGACTCTAGATTTTCTTGCTGAGGGGCCCTCTTCGCTTCTTTAGCTAGTCTCGGATTCACCTTAGTTTCAGTTTTGGGTGTATCAGAACTAGGTTGGGGATTTTCTCCAAAATAGCCCTTGGGATCTAGTTTATAGATATAGGTAGAATCTGGCTTTTTTTTCTTGTGAGGAGTTTTGGCTCCCATGAATCTCAGAAGCACTTCCTCTAATGTGAATTTGTCAATTTGTATGATGCTTGGTTGGTCCCAATCTATGAGTTGTGGATGGGCAAGTTGTAGGTCAATGAAATGGATGGATAGTTCTTGGAGAACAGTGTCTCCCAAGGAGATTTGGTTTGGGATATCATTGTAGGCTCTCTTTTCAACTTCCTCAAGAATGTCTTCAATTTTGACAAGGTCATGGTGAATATTCAAAAAAGCGTGACCATCCATATTGGTGCCCCCAATTGTGGGTATGCCAAAACCAAGACCTGACTTCGTTTCCCACTTATGTCCTTTGATGGGGCACTGCATGCCTCTTTCCTCTGGTCCTAGACCACCACCTTGATAGTTCCATTTTTTAGTGATGAGCTTATGTTCTAGGGGATACTTCTGGCTGAAGTGATCAAGGCGTGCTTGATTTCTTGGAGGTGCATCCTTATGTAACCAATTGTTGATATCTAGAGTGAGCTCCTCATGAAGAGGGACTTTTGAGGATACAAAAGTTGTTGGGCCAAACTATTTGTATCAAGGAGGTGGAATCTCCTTAGTTTTGTGATATGTTGGTCATCCATGGGCATGTGGATCAAGTGGGAGTGCCCTGACAACAAATGCATCTGACAAACTATACTCTCCACAGCCTTTGTTATTGATCTTCACGGTAGATAGGGTGGAAGCGAGGATAGTTTTTGGGTCATTACAAGTGTGGGATGAATTGGTGATGGCTGTATCGATATCAATTTCAGGGCAATGGTTTGTATATGAAGCTTCAACCGCATTGCAGTAAGCAAAGGGTTTTGGATCGGCATGGATGGTTACCTCAATGCCTTGATGCAGAAATTTGATGAACTGATGGTAAGTGGATGGAATGGCTTTCATGGCATGAATCCATGGGCGACCAAGGAGGATGTTAAATGGTAGGTTTAGATCAATAACATGGCAGAGTGTTTCTTGGATGACTGGCCCAACCTTGATTGGCAGCAAAATAGTTCCTTCTGTGGTTCTTTCCAAGTTGTCATAAGCTTTGATGGTGATAACCTCATTGATGATATCTGCCTCAGTATACCCAACTTGTTTTATGAATTTTAGGGTGCAAATATTCAAGGCTGATCCATTATCTATCATTACTCTTTTTATGGCAAAATTGGATACCATAATCGCTATGCGGAGTGGAGGGGTGTGATCTAGCTTGACCACGGGTATGTCAGTGGGTTTGAATGATAGGGAACATGAGGAGGATAGGTGTCCAATGATATTATGAAAATTAGTAGCATTGATATCTGAAGGGACACGAGATTCTATGAGAGCACTGTCAAGGATGTTTTTGTACACAGGACTAGTGCAAAGAAGGTCTAAAATGGAGATTTGGGTTGGCATGTTCCCAAGGTGTTCCAAGATATTGTATTGGCTTTTTGATGGAGCTAATGGTGCTGGTGAAACTGGTGGGCCTATGATGTTAAATAGCGCTCTTCGAGTCGTGACTGCACACTCATTGTTTGGTCCTTGGATATTGATAACATTGACAGAAGGCTCTTTCTCAGATATACAACCTATGAGGCTACCATAATCTATATAGGATGAAGTGTGGTCATTTTTCTTCCCATGCTGTTGGTTTGGCTCGCAGTTGTTGGTATTGTTGTTGTTGGTTTGGATAGGTGCTTTTCCAAGATTTTGGTTGTTGTGAGGAGGAAAAGCATTTTGATAGATCTGGAAGCCTGCATTAGGAGAGGTTTGGGCACCAATGGTGATTTCTTTCCAATCAATGAGGTCCTGCACATAATCTTTTAGTTTCATGCATCTGAGGGTGGTGTGACCTTTTACCCTATGAAATTTGCAGTACTCATTGTCTTTGTACCATGCAGCTTTGGATTGGCCTAGGTCAATTTGCTGGGTAGGAGGAAATTTGATGAGATTTTCCTTAGTCAATTTATCAAAAATGACATCCAATGGCTCACCAAGGGGTGTATAGTTTCTAGGTACAGGTTAGAACTTAGGCTTTGGTCCTACAGCTATATTGATGGCATTAGCTTGATTGCCAGACCCTTGAAAGTTGGGTCTTGGATTGTGGCTTTGATAGCTTTGGTGATTCTACTGTTGGTAGTTGATAGCTTGTTGATTATTTGATTGATATGGTGGGTTGGACTGATTTTGGGAAGGACCAACAATATTCACATGTCTCGTATCAGTAACCCCATCTGCTGCAATGTGCTTGTTTTTGTTCCAATACCTAGACTTGTCATTTGAATGTGTTTGATTTTGGTTGGCTTCCTTGTAAATCTTGACCACACCATCTTTAATGAGTCCTTGCTCAAGGATCATTCATTTCTCTTTGATATCTTTGTAGGTCTGCAAATAGTTCATGGTCATGTGGTGAGCCAAGCTAGGATGGGTATTATCAATAAACATTTTCACTAAATGGCGCTCTGGCAAGGTGCAAGATATGTGGGTGGTAAGGGTTTGCCATCTTTGTAGATATTTGGGAAGGCTTTCTCCACCTTTTTGCTTAGTGTGGACAAGATCAACTACTGATACTTCTATTTTGACAAGATGGGCATATTGGGCTACAAATGCCTCAGTATGGGATTCTATAAAACCATTCAAGAGCTGGTCCGGCCAAGAATTTGGGAAAGAGACGCAAGAGGAAGACGTCACCGTATGCCACTTCTTGGCAGTGCATGTAAAATTCTTTGATATGTGTGACAAGGTCTCCTTTTCCTCTGAATTTGTCAAACTTGGGTATCTCAAAGTGTTTGGGAAATGGTGTCATGGTAATGGCTCTGTCAAATAGGTAAGGACACACATTTTCAAACTTGAAGGTTTTTGGATCATTTTCCTCCTGGATGTTCTTCAAAGTTGTCTTCATGGCTTCCCATTCTAAATTAATGGGTGATGGCTGGGGTGCACCCAATGTAAGAGTGCCCTGAGGTAGGTATGTGCTAGATGGGGAAATGGAACATGGATGGCTTTGAGGTATGGGCTGGTAGGGATTGTACATGGCTTGGGCAACTGAATGGTAGATGATGGGTTGCTGAGGTGGAGGAGGCACATATTGTTGCATGTGTTGCAAGGCTTGCTGCTGATATGGGATTTGGGATAGGGATTGAGGGACGTAGGTTGGCTATGGGATAAATGGATTGCTTTGTGGAGGTAAGGTATAAGATGGTTGTGAAGCTTGGAGAAAGGATCAGGGAGCTTGTGGAACTTGACTTTGGATTTGTGGAGTTTGACCAATATATGTGGGTTGTGCCCTCATTTGGGAGGGTATCATGGCAAAAGAGGCCAAGTAATTGGTGGTTGCTGGTGGTGGATTTCCTCCTAGAAGTGGCATAAAAAAATAGTTAGTAATAGGAGGTAATAGATTAGTTGGTGGTGGAGGTGGTGGGAATTGAAAGCTTGGGAATGGAACTGATGGGGTTTGATAGCTTGGTGGCTAGATTTGAAAGCTTGGTAGAGTGGTGGCAAGAGCTTGGGTCACTTGAGAGCTTGGTAGAACATTGGTAGTAGCTTGTGGGTTTGATAGCTTTGTGGAGTGAGGATAGTAGCTTGTGGATTTGTGGCTGATGGCACTGAGCTCCAAGGACCTAGTGGAAATGATGGAATTGTGTTTTGAGCTAAGGTAAACAAGCTAGGGGTGATGAAAGGTTGATTACTTGGCCCCATGGGTGGCATCCCTGTTGTATATTGTTGAGGTTGGTCAAAGATGCTAGCACTGATTTGGGAGATGGGTGGATTTGGAAGGTTGGGTTGGAGAGTAGCAGCATCAATAGTGAAGGGAGTTAATGGTGAGGTGTTTTGGACAAAGATAGTTTGGAGTGGTGAGGTATGAACCAAGGATGGAGTGGTGGTGGCTGGATTGGCTTGCGGAATTGAGATTTCAACTTGGGTGGAGGATGGTATATTTGGGTCCGTTGGATCAAAAGGATTGGATTGAGGCTCTTCTTTTGGCACATATTGAGGATAATCTAAATCATAAGAGCCTGTTGGGAGTAGTAGTTGTCTAGACAATAGGTGGGATGGATCTGATAAGGGAGGAGGTCTTCCAAAGTCAAAGGCTGCTATATTGTCCCTTCGAAAGTTAGCCATGATTGTTTCTTTGTTCTTGTCTATAATGGCATTCACCAATACTACATTTCTCGATTGGTTCATGAAAGCTTCAATGTTAGTAGGTGATGGTATAGTGTTCTCTAGGCTGAAGGATGCTTGAGTGCTCAAGGGGAGTGATGTTGTTTGATCCAAATGATAGGGCTCCATTGTTTCCTTCTTCTTCTTGGCTAAGCGAGTGACGGGTGGCATGAAAATGTTCCTAGGGATGAGATGCAACAATGCTGATGGATGTAAAGGGGGAAGGCTTTTCTATGCGAATGATTTCCTAGGTTGAGGCAAAGCTATATGACAAACCTAAGGAGGATTGGGTTGGGGATTCTAACTTCAAAGATATGTCACCAAATCATGAAAGGTTTTCTTTCCTATGTGCAATCTTGGTGGTGATTGTGTCAACTTAAGGATAGACTGATGATCCTTTAGGAAAACCACGAGATTGACCACTTGTGGATCCCAACCTTTAGCTCAAGGTGATGGGGGATGACAAGTGACAAAGCTAGATTACCTTAGACAAAGATTTGTCAAAAGGTATAATCTTGGTGAGATTGGTGGATTTGGAAGATGTTAGGAATGACAAACTTTTGGCATGGTGACAACAATTTTGAAGGCTTGGATGTGAAGTTTAGGCTTTTGGGATGCTAGCTAGGTTTGAGGGGATTGGTTTGGTTCTAAGGAAAAGATCTAAATGATATGGATGAGCTAAAATTCTTAAGGGGATGACCTAAAATGGCTGGCTTTCTTACAAAGATGACTCTAAAGTGAAGCTCATGCAAGAAGATGTGGAGAAACAAGGGGGTCTAATCATAGAAATCATGCCTAGTTGGTAAGGCATAAGCAGGGTTAACTCCTGAATGTTTGCTAAATTTGATAGTGTGATCTAACTAGGCCTCTTGAAGGGCTTCGTCGGCAACTTTGTCTTCTACTTTGTGGAGTTTGGAAATTCAAGGGCTTGGTGTTACTTCCTTTTTCTTGGCTGAAATTTCTTGGTATGCCTGAGATGGCTTGAGTTTGGCTTTGTGAAACTTTTGTTTGGGTTTGAGTTGTTTTGACATAAATTCCTGAATCTGCTTGGCTTTGAGAGATCTTGATTTTTTTTCTTCAACTCGTTCAACTTCTGGAACAGGCAGTGACTACACTAAGTATGTCCTAAGCTAGGATTGACCAAGTTTGGCAAACATTCATTCAACAAGTAAAAAATTAAGCAATAGATAAGAACAACCAAATAGAAGTTTTTGATTTTTAGAATGTGATACTTGCGCCAAGGAGTGTGTATGTTTTACAAATGTTTTGATCAGTCACTTCAAACACATTAACACCCTAGATGGTTGTTTGCAAGGCTGACAATTGGTTTGGCTAGGGAGTCCTCGATATACCCAAGGTACATGAGGCCCAAATCCATAGATGAAAACAAAAAGATGTCACATAGCTGAGAGGAGCGGTAACCCACTTCTCTTCTTTCACTTCTCAAGGGTATAAAGTTCCTTGAGGCTTAGCCCGAGTGACAAAATCTTGATCCCAAGAGAGGTGTCTTTGGATTCACCTCCCAATCTTTATACTCTGCCAGAGCACTAGAGTTGAGGTCATCCCAAGGGGTGATGAAATCCCCAAGCAGGCCTCCTAAAATTTAAACAAGATTTTGGATCCTAATCTTACGCACCCAAGATGGCCTTGAAAGATGACAAGGGGAGAGAAGACTTAGATGATCTTGGGCTAAAAGATAGAATTCTTTTCCAACTGATGCTTAAGTTTTTCTAATCTAGACCTTGCAAACACACATGTTTAGGATGCAAATGTTCAATTACAACTTGAAGCGTTAACAAAAGTAAAATCGATCGAAGAATGAATACACCAAGAAGATTTAGGGTCAACAAAAGTAAACTCATGCACCCGGAGGCCCTCCACATCAAGTATCGATTGATTTTTCTTTAAGGCATTCAAGATTGAGTGTGAGTTTTTTTAAGCCCAAAATAAAGATGTGTAAAACTTGATTTCAAGTGCGCACCCGGAGGCCCTCCATGTCAAGTATCAATTGATTTTCTTTAAGGCATTCAAGATTGAGTGTGAGTTTTTTTTAAGCCCAAAACAAAGATGTGTGTAAAGCTCAATTTCAAGCACGTGCTCGAAGGCCCTCCACGTCAAGATTTGTTCAATTTTTATGCCCAAATGAAGTGTTAGCGAGACTAATATGCATTCAAAAAAAAATTTATCCTAGAAAAACCAATAAAAACTCAAGTGACTGGAATTTGATTTTTGTGGAGCACTTAACACCTTCTTAGGTAGACCCATCCCCATATATGGTGCTGATATTGCAACCAATGGTTAGAATGATGGGTGATTAAAGAGGGTGAGTCCAACAATAAATTCACTCAAAGTGTCTTTATTTGTTTTTATAACTTAGAAAGTTTCTAAAATGTAAATTCTTTTTATGCCCCAAAAGATGAAGTGTGAGATATTGTAATGATTAATTGACCTTTTGCATTCAAGATTGGATTTTTTGTTTTAATCATGCATTCATAAAAAGAACAAACTTGATTTTAATCCATGGCACTCAAGAGTGATTTTAGCAACATGCATTCAAAGACAAGTGATTAAATATTCAATTTTTTTCCTTCGAGCATTCAAGATTGAGATTTTGTGTGTTGTTTTAAGAACTTTGAAGTGCTTTGTTTTAACCTTAGATCATTCAAGATTTTTTTGGACTCAAAAGTGAAAATGAATCTTTGGACTTTGGTTTTCATTCAAGATTTTGTATTCTAGTTTGCATGTTTTAAGCCCAAAAATGATATTCCTAGATTGTTTTGATGCATGAAAAAACTAAGAAACATTCAAGATTTTGCAACAAGACATTTGTTTGTAAGAAATAACAAAGCTTTTAGGACAATTTTGGCAACCATTGAGGACTCTTAGTTTTCATGAGATTTTTAAAAGAACTTTAAAATATTTGCAAATGAGGTTCATTTTATCCTTGATTGATGCTTTGAGTTTGATTTAGATTTTATTGTGCACTTAGTGTTGATTTTGAACCTTTTGAAATGGAAACTTGAAGTTCTTTTTAAATTCCCAAAAATAAAGTGTTCCTAACTTTGCATGAATGCATCTAAAACCTTGATGTTGCAAGGATGCAAATGATTGGATTGGTTTAGTTTCACTTGTTAAAAGATTTTTTTTTTTTTTTTGCAAATTTTTAGTTTTTAATGGATTTAAGTATGATTTGGGGGTTCATTTTAAGCACTAAAAAGAAGTGTGTATGATTTTGCTTTCTTAAAAAAAATGGCCAAGATCTCCCACAAGAAGAAGAAGAAGTAGATGGAATAAGAAGAATATAGACAAGAAGAGGATGAAGAATTCCAAGTGCTTTGTCCACCTATAAGCTTGAAAAATCTGCAAACACTATGAGATAGACTATGAGTTCCTTTGTCTTCTTCATGCTCATGTGGACCTACAAAACCAATTTATACAATCCTACCAATCACAAAAATAAGCAAAATTAGCCAAAATTAGTAAATGACATACAAAACTTGACTAAAAAAGCTAATGAATATGACCCATGAGGGGTCCCACCGGGCATGCCAAAATGTATATGAGCAATATTAGTATGCTAATAGAAACCAAATTTAAATAAAGCTTCTAAAAATTAAAAAAGAATCATAAACTTCAAGATAGACTAAGATGAGCTCTCAATTGAGAATATGAGCCATTAATGGGCTCTCTCAATGAGAAGCTCTCTTGTTGAGTGGCTTTGTCTAAATAGATAGGATGTATGCTCAATCTTATGCTTCAAAAAGGGCTTCAAATGGAGTTGGAATTTGGGTGTGAGTGTATGGTTTTGATGTAAAATGGCATTATGACTTTACTTCATGGATTGTGTTCTTTTGCAAAGGGGAAGGATCCAATTTATAGGCAAGAGGCTTGAGGGATTGAGGGCTAAGATGCAAGGATGGGGAAAAGCTCATGGAGGGCTCATATTGCATGAGAGGAGAGCACATGGATTGTGCTTCCTTACAGCCAATCAAGGAGTGACACATGTCACAGGGTGAGAGGATGGAGGAAAGGGGAAGGATGAGTCAACAAAGGAGGCTCAAGGGATAAAATCTTCATAAAGACCCTCATAATGGCTTGTAAGAGCAATGAAAGGGCTTGGAAGAGTCATTTATGGCCTAGTGGGCTTCATAAAGTTTTATGGTTCGAATATTTTGACGGAGATGAGAGGAATTTCAAACGTGGCTTGATTAGGAAGGTTTTAAGCTTGCTTAGGATTGTGCAAATGATTAGAGGATGGATTAGGATGATTTAGGATTAGCTTAGGGATAGGCAAGTGGATGGCATTTAATGAGGGTGGGTGAAGGAGGAGATATTTGTTAACTTTGGCTTGGGTTACTAAGTCTTAACCCATGTTTAGGGAATGTAACAAGGTTAGGAGGGGATTAGGATTAGGTTTAAAGACATCTTCTAGAAGAGTCTAGACTTTGGATGAGGATAAATACTTTCTAGAATAGTCTAGAACTTCCTAGGATGAGGATGAAGACTTTTTAGAAGAGTCTAGAACTTCTTAGGATGAGGATAAATTAGATTTTTAGGAAATAAATAAAGTTTAATTTATTTCAAGGGTTTGGATTGAGGAGATATTTATTAAAACTTTTTTAATAAACATGAGGATTAATATTTAATCTTAATTAAATATTTTGAGTTGGGATTAGGGGTAGAAAATGATGGGATTAGCCTTTAATCAAAATTAAAGAAGGATTAGAAGATTTTGGAAGAGGTTAGCGGTCTTAAGGAAATTGGCCAAATTTTGGGCAAAAAATAATTTATTTATTTATTTTGGATTTTTTGGTCAATTTATTAATTAAATAATTAATAAATAAGGAAATAATGTTTAAATAAGATTTAAACATTTTTGGGAGGGATTCCTTAATTAAATATTTTTAATTAAGATAAAGGGATTTAATGGCATAAAAATTAATTAATTAATAAATGATGATGTCATCAGGATTTTTTTTAGAAAATAAAAATACTTTATTTTCTAAAGAATTTAGGTGTCTACAATTTGTACCAATACAAAAAACTATGACAAAACTATGTTACTCGACAACTGAAGTCCTTGGTGCTCGACATATACTAACTTCAATATTGTCACTCAACATCTAAATGACTTGACATACACTGCTTACTCAGCTCCAAAATCACTTCACACATACTCTCTACTCAACACTTGAGTGAATTGGCACATGGGTGGTTCAACACTCACTATTTACTCAACATGCTCTAATTTATATGTTGTGCTCGACATATGTTACCTATTTGACATAAACTAAGTAAATGACTTAAGTGTATAAACATTCACTAGTCAAAACCATTTTGAGATCAACAATCTCCCCCTTTGACATGAGTGTCAAAAAAACTTGGTCATACATTAATACTCTTATTCATGTGAGCATAACATAAACTCTTATTTGATTTCTATACAAAATTTCAAATTTTCAAAATTTTGCAACATGACTTATACCTCAAAATCTTATAACTCCCCCTGAGTTGTTTTATTTGTTCTAGTTCTGTACTCAAAAGTCTTACTCCCTCTAAGTAGATTTTCCTCAACTAATACTCTTTCACTTGCTTTTGATTTGTTCTTACTCCCATACTTGCTCCCACTTATCTCTTACTCACCCTTTTTGACACTAATGTCAATGGATCATACATTGTTATTGTATTTGTCCAAAAATCATTTATGGACCTCAAGAATAATCTTAAGAGTGACATCACAATTGTCACAAGCTACCTCCAAAGACTTTATTTGGATGGCCAACTCAGTAACAAGGTGTACTAGGCCATCTAATGTAGAAAGATCAGGGTCTTTCCTCATAAGTGTTTTGGCATAGTCTAGCTCCTTGTGTAAAATCTCCATGTGAGGAGTTAATGTAGTCTAGATGCTTATCTGTTTAGCCCTAATGTTGGCTTTATTTGTAGATAGTGCTACTATCTAACTTTGGGTTTGCAATAGGGTCCTGAAATGTTTGTCACTTTGAGCTGGAGACATGGGAAATTTTGCACTTGATGAATTCATTTGACTTTCCAAGCTTAGGATGTGATTCCTTGTCTCTTGTGTGAAGAGTGTAGAATTACACATTTTGGTATACAGTGAGAAAATATCTAGTATCTTCTTCACACTTTCTATCTTAGTTGCCAATGCAACTTGTGTAAGTGCTATTTCACTAGATATCTTCTCATTTCCTTTACTTTGAAATTTCTTCTCAGACCATTCTAATAATTTGGCATTGGTATCCAGGTCTGTATCACTTACTCTTTCCACTATGTTTGTCAATTATTCAATAATTGGCTTTGTTTCATCTAGAGTAGGAAGGTTGAATGCATCTAAGAAGATGTCTTTGATATCAAGAAAAGATTTCTTCTACCTATGCTCTCTTCTGAGTAGTTCTTGATGTTTCTTTCTTGCTAGAGCTTCTTGAAGTATACCCTTCTGCTTAATTGTTATTGATGCATAATCATACTTAGGAAAAAAAAAAAACTTCATCTAGGCTAACATCTCCATAAGTTATTACCTCTTTAGCCTTTGATGAACTAGGAATTGGCACTAATAATTGCAAAGGTGTTGCATCTATGCTTGGCCTCTGAAGAGTTTGAATGGAAGGAGTGCTAGATTTTGGTAAAGTTACTAGTGCTTGAATTGTTGCTAGCTCCTTTAGCTTGGGTGTCAAATCACTCTCTTCAAGCTTGTCTTTTTTTGCCTCATTTATTTGAATTGCACCTTGTTCTTGTGTCGGAGGTGCAGGTGAATCTACCTAACCTATTTGACTCTATGTCTCATGAGTGACTGGTGTTTCCACCTTATCCTTTCCAATTGTCTCAACCTTATGTATTGCAACTTTTGGTACATTTTTTGAGACTAGAGTGTCACTTGTATGTGTACTGATAGTGCATTCTACTATCACTTTCCTCTAATATACAACCAAGGGTTGTGAAGGTTGTACACTAGTGACTTGAGGAGTGATTGTAGGTATTTCTTGTGTTTTTACCTCCTCCCTTTTAGTTATAGTCACTGATTTTTGAATTTCATCTACACTTACCAATATAGGGTTGTCACACAATTCAGCTTGTAGTGTAGATTGGTCAAGTATCTTTTTCAAGTCTTCCTCTATTAGGGGATTGATGTTTTTATCAATAGGATTAGAAAAATCTTTTACTATAATAGTTTTAATCCTTACGCTTTTTATCTATAGAGGGCTAACACTTGGAATTTGTGTATCTTATAAACTTTGTTCTTGTTGTTTCTCTACCTCAGCTATTGCTTAATCATCTATATTCATATAAATGCCTCCCTCAGCTGTGCCTTCTTCATTTACATCATCTTCATTATCTTTGACCTCAATGGGTTCTTGTTCACCTTCTTTGACTGTGGCTAGTCCATATGTAATCGTCCATATTTTTTTTGACTTCATTACAACATCCTCTATGTTGTTCTATAGTATGTTAAATTCCCTATATTTAGGAACAAATCTAACAACATATTTAATTATGGCTTTGGATATTTGTGCCTTGTTGAGTTCTGGCATAACTTGGGTGAGGGATGTCTCCCTAATTTTCCTTTTAAGTTCAAACAATAATGTCATTTTTTATCAAGTCTTTCATTTAGACCTCTAGGTATGGAGTTGGAAATCTCTAGAGGAGCTTCCTTAAAAGTAGCCATCATGGCATATATTGCCTCCTCCACCTGATTCTTCTCAACTTTTCCAAGATTTTCAAAATCAATGTGAGAGAAACTTGATAAATCAACATTATTTCTAACATTCTCACATAAGTTATCCAGATCTAAAGATGGATTATGAGTTGTCACTTGGAATTGGCTATTGTCATCAGATTCAATCCTTTCCTCATCATATTCAACTTGAGCAATATATTTTCTTCTATGTCTTTTCTATGCTTCACCTTCTTGCTCTTTAGGCTTGGCTTTCTCTTTAGCCTTTTGTGCAATGACTTGAGTTATGGACCTTGTGGTAGGTGTTATTGGTTTGGGCTAGCTTGTTTTAGCAACATTTTTAGGTCTAGTCACTACTTGTGCCTTGGCCTTTCTCTTCTTCTGACAAGTAGGAATAAGTGGTTCCTTGGCTTCTTCTTCCTCAACACCTTCTATAGTCTCTATTTATTCCTCTTACTAATCCTCGCTCTTACCTTGTGTTAATACCATAGGTGCTTGAATATGAGTGTCGTATTCCTCTTCATCCTCTTCCTCTTCTTCTTCCTCCTTGGCATGTTCACCAAATTTTTCTTTTAGTCTCTTCACCAATTTAACCTTCTTAATTATAGAGGCAGTCTTTAACTCCATATGAATCTTTGATTTGGCCAACTCATAGTTACCAAAAGTTTTGGCATCTTTGTCCACTTCTTCTACAAGTAATGTTGTGATTGTTGCAGAGGCCTCATCAACATTAATCTCATAACCTAATGGCCTTAGCCATCTCATTCTAGGAATTGCTACTTGAACAAATGTGTGATCAACATCAACTAGGAAATAAACATCATCATAATATTTTTCCACTAATGACATTGAAATTCTTAATCTCTTCTTCATGGATTTCTTTAAAATCCTCAAAATAGCTAGTCATTACTGACTCAAATTTATCACCTAACTATTCAATGAACTCTCCTATTTGAACTGCAATAGACCTATTTTTCTTCCATGCAACATTACCAAATGTAGGAAATGTGTTCTATACATAAAAGAAGGTACATACCAAAATAGATCTAAATTTACACTAAGCACTCTTTGATCTCCTTATTGCTCCCATATTTTCAATCAATTGTTGTAGCTATAGCTCAACAAGATCATATGTATGATCCTTCTTCACAATCTTGTATCCCATATCCACTGCAATGCAAAATATGCTATTCAATCTACTTGATTGATAAAACTTATGTATAGTTACCCTTACTACAAAAGCTATCAAAGGATTTGTGATTGTATCTATGGTCATTCCCCTCTTGTTCCACATAGCCCCTATGTTCTTTTCAATAACCTCTTTGGAATCACTTCTCATAGTCTTTGGATGATCTAGGGTTGGATACCCTATTACCCTATGAATTATCCTCTTTGTGATTTTGATTGTCCCATTATCTAACCATATTGAGCTATCATGAATTCTGCTCAAAATAATCCTAATCCACATAGTTTTGAAAATGTTAGGAAAATCTAAGGCACAAGTTAATCCTTTCTTTTCTACAATCTTGGATTCTTCCCTCAACACACTATTTTCACATAATCTTCCATACTCCTCTCTAATGTCCATGTCACCAATACTCCCAATCTTACAATTATAACACCTTCTAACATCTTGAATCATTAAAACTTGCAGTGGTATCATAGATAATGCACCAGAGGGATCTTCTTTTTATGCTATGTCTAGAATGGCCTTGAAAATAGGTGGTTTTATCTCATTGCTAACTAACTAGACATTTAAAACCTATTTTCCCTCTACACCTTTCACTTTCAAAGAACTAGATGCCATTATATAAATCTAGGGTTTACAAAATTCAAAATAGTGCAACTTAGCACACAATAAATACCTTGTAAATCCTGATGAAATGATGTCGAATGGCTGCTAAAATCTCCTGAAAAAATATTCAGATGAATTTTATAGATTTCCTTTATCTCTTCTTGGTCTCTCTCAAATTTGAATGATGTTAAATGAGTAGAAGTTGATAAGCTAGCCCTTTAAAACACTGTAATTAATGCTAATTGCTTACACTACTGTAAGCTCGACATCAACTAATTTCTAGCTCACTCAGCATCCACTTGTTTCTTATTTTCTTGGTAACCATTATGAGCTTAGCATCAACTAGCCAATCTTTTAGCTCAACATCCATTAGCATTTCACTCGACAACCATAGGAAACTTTTCATGCTCAACAATAACATGTAAAACTTAATGATTTTTCATTGATTCCTAATAACACTTTGCATCTTTATTCATGCTTATGTAATCTTTTTGGAACTAAATGCTTGGAACTGATGTATGACACATCCTTTTTAAATATCAGTTCCACATACCTCTTGATTGCTTAGTTTGATGAGATGTGATCACTTGACCCATTGGGTGAAGTGATCCCATCTACACTTGATGTGTTGCAATACTCCTTTCTCTTCCATGTCTTGTTCATCTCATCTCTGACATTATCAATATTTGCCTTGCCTTTGCCTTTGTTGAACTCACAACTTGGTTCTTTTAACCTTGTTGGACAATATCTGTTGATGTGACCAGTCTTCAAACAACTAAAACATGTGGTTTAACTCAACCACCTTTTGTAGTCACTCCTAAAGTGTGTTCTAATACAATTCTTAGGAACATGTCCATATTCTTGATAGTAGTGACAACTATACCTTGTATTATAATCCCAATTATAAAAGTTGCCATTGTTCTTTACCTTTGTTTGCTTGTTTGATGATCACATTGGGTTGGATCTTCACTCAAAAGCTCTATGTCCATACTTTTGATAGTTATAACAATATCCTTCAAATCTTTGAAAGTGCATGGTCTTAGTTTTGCATTTATGTGCCTGATAACCTTGTTTGCTACACTTATGATAGTGACCCATGCTTTTTTACTTAACACTCTAATTTATAGTCTTTCTTCTACATACATTAGTAGTATGTCCTTTCTTACCACAATTATGAAAAGTAGGTTTGGAATTCTTAACTCTGTTGCTCCTTTCTTCAACACTTTTGGATGATTCTCCTTCTTCATCATTTGTGTATCCCAGTCCAGATGTATCATTGTTAGATCTAGGGGATCTCATCAATTGTTCAAAGTACTTGATAGCCTCATTTGGTTTATTGAAACTTTTAGCAAATTCCTTTTCCCTTTTTAGGTCATTGCTCAACTGTTCATTTGCAACTTTAGTGTTATTATTTCAATGTCCTTGACATTCAATTCATGGTTGGTATTCATCATTTGACCCAAAATTTGCAATTGCATGTTAGGAATCCTAGTTACCTCTGATGATTTCTCTTCCAGTCTATTGGTCAAAACTCTTTTGTCATTTTCAATCATGACTTTTTCTTCCATATATTTTTTTTTCATGTTTAGTTACCTCACATAGTAGCATGGCTTTTGATTCTTTCTCTAACTTAATATTTCTAATTTCTTTAGCTTGAATTCTATTCTTTTCCATTAAATCTGCAACTATTGCATCAAATTCTCTTGAGTTTCCATTTGCAAATACCATAGTAGTGTTTATTTCATTGTATTTTGTGTCATTCTCTTTAATAGAAATTTCCTTCCTTCTCTTTAAAGATTTCTTTAGATCTTCTCTATCTTTATTCAACGGGTGTATAATAAGATGTATTTCAATCTCCTAGTTCTCAATAATCTTTCCCAACTTGTAGACTTCCATTTCCAAGATCTTTCCTCAAAGCTACAAAGATTCTCTTTCAGAGAACAAGGCTCTGAAACCAATTGTTGGAATTATAATTGGAAAGGTAAAATTTTGGCAGGGGGGGTGAATCAGTGCTTTAAACTTTGACCCATAAAACATTCACCACACATCCATCTCATACATTCAACAAATAAACTAAAATACCATATAAAGAATATACATCTAAAGCATGTAAATAAGTAAGTATTCACACATATATGACACTAGATATGATTACCCAAAAACCCTCCAATGAGAAGGTAAAACTGGGGTGGGGATGACACCCACAAATCTTCACTACTGCAATAATAAAGTGTATCCAATGAAGGTTACAATCTTTGGTAATGAATCATGATCTACCTCATGAAAGGTTTTCCTTGTTAAAGGCTTACAAAGATGGTTAGGCCTTACCTTATTAAAGGATTTCAACACCCTATTAGAAGTGTGCCTTGTTAAAGGACTTCAACTCATAATTAAGTAAGCATCTTGTTAGAGGAATTCAATATAGCTTGTTAGGACTACTCTATTAAGAGATTTCATTGATTGACCTATTAGAATGTATCAACAATGATCATGTAGTTAGAACTTTGTTGCTTGATGGAAAACCACTTCTAAACTAATGTATACTTGATCCTTCTAGATTAGATGTCTCTTTGTTGTTTACTATTTCCTTCCTTTGTTCTCCTTTAACTAATTTTGCAATTCAATTCATATCATAATACCTTGGTCACGATGAATATCCTATTTTGTGCATGAAAAAATCTCCTTGTTCATTCATTTATTCCCTTCCATGCTCATAGAAAGTATAGGGTTTGTCCTCAAGAATATCTAGGTGAGTTAGGGTTAGGTATGAATTAATACCTGTGATTCACCCATATTGCCACTTAAACCTTTCCTTTACCTAATTGGGTGCATGTAATGCATAAGGATTCTAACTTAATATTCGTTCTTATCACCAAAATATCATAATTCAATCTTTAAGTCAACTCAAAAATGGTTTACATAGTAGTTTGTGCCAATACAAACAACTATGACAAAACTATGTTACTCAACAACTAAAATCCCTAGTGCTCAGCACATACTAACTTCAATACTATCACTTGACATCTGAATGACTCGACATGCACTACTTACTTGACTCCTAAATCACTCATCACTTTGGCACTCACTATTTACTCAGCATGCTCTAACTTATATGTTGTGCTTGGTATATGTTATCTATTCAACATGAACTAAGTAAATGACTTAAGTGTATAGGAACTCACTAGTCAAAACCATTCTAAAATCAACAACTCAAATAGTCTACTACTTTCTTAGTACTATCCTTTTTATGATGAATATTGAGGTGAAATTGTTGCAAATAAGCTGACCACCTCTGATGCCTATAGTTCTACAACTTCCCTTGTGTTTGCAAGAATTGAAGAGGTTTATGGTTTCTATGTATCATAGTTTTCTTTCCCAAAATTTAGTGCTTTCATTATTTATAGGCCTAAACAATGGCATACAACTCCTTGCCATAAGTAGGGTACCTTTGAATTATTTCAAAAAATGTCTCACTATGATATGCAACAGGATCACCATGCTGCATGATTATAGCACCAAGAGTGTAATCTAATGCATCTCTTTCTATTTCAAATGGTTGTTGCAAATATGGAAGGACCAATACTAGAGCTAAACATAATCATAATTTTAATTCCTCAAATTTTTTTTGTTTGTCCTCTATCCACCAAAATTTTTCTTGTGTTCCATCTTTGTGTGACTGATTAAGAGACCATGATAAATGTGAAAAACCAAATACAAATTTACAATAGAAGTTGGCTAGACCCAAGAAACAATGAAGTTTTGTGAAATTTTTAGGAGGTGGCATATCTCTGATTATTTGAATCTTTGTAGGGTCCACATGAACACCCTCATGATCAATGATGTATGCTAAGTATTGGATGCTTTGTATACCAAAGGAGCACTTGTCTATGTTGGCATAGAGTTTATGTTTCTATAAACTCAAGAGTACTTGTTTAACATGTTGCAAATGTTTAGACCAAGTTTTACTAAAAATGAGAATATCATTCAAATAAACAACTACAAAAGACTCAATTAATGGTCTACGAAGATCATTCATCAACCTCATAAATGTAGCAAGAGCATTTGTAAGGCTAAAAGGCATAATAAGCCATTCAAAAAAACCTTCCTTGGACTTGAATGCAGTCTTATGTACATCCATTGGATCAATTGGTACTTGGTGATATCTAGATTTCAAGTCAATTTTTGTAAAGAAATTAGCCCCCTTAAGTTGATCCAAAAGATCATCAATTTAAGGAATCAGATATCTATTTTTCATAGTAATTTTGTTAAGTGCCCTATAATCAATACAAAGTCTCCATGTCCCATCTTTCTTTGTTTCCAAAACAATAGGGCTGCCACAAGGTGAAGCACTTGGCCTTATATGTCCCTTTTCAATCAATTCTTGAATCTGTCTCTTAATTTCATCATTTTCCATAACTGACCTCCTATATATTGGCTCGTGGTAATGGTGTTTTTGGAACTAGATCAATAGAATGCTTGACTTGACAGTGTGTTGGGACCCCTATTGGTGATTTAAACACACTATGGTATTCTGTCAAGATTTTATCCATCTCCTTTTTCTAGTCTACTATTGTGGCCACCTTAGTGTGTGTGTTAAGGACAACTATTTTTTCTTTTTCAGAATGAATCATGAGGAGTACAAAAGTTCTAGTTTAAGAAATTAAATATTTGCATTGTTTAGCACTAATTAAAGAAGTAGCTTGAGTTGGGCGTACCTTTGGTATTCAATATTTCTTTTCACCAAGTTTGATTGTGACACTGCATGGTCTAGATTCATACACCCCATGCCTTTGATTTTTATAGGTCTATCCTAGTAAAACATCACATACATCTAAAGGTGCTACATCACAAATTACTTCATCCTTGAATGGTTTGATTGGGTATGATAGGTGACACTGTTAATTTACCTGAATGCCTTTTCCTTCATTAACCCATCCCATAGAGTATGGTTGTTGGTGTCTTGTCATCTTTAAACTTAATCTGTTGGATGTCTCCATAGAAGTTAAGTTCTTTTAGCTACCACTATCAACAATAAAATGTAGAGGCTTTCCACCAAGCCACATCTCTGAATGGAACAATCTCTCTTCATCTTCACGTGGAACTAATTTTGTTGTTACAACTATGGCATATGGGTCTACTTCTATCACCAAATCATTGTCAGAAGTTTCTATTGGTGTGGATTTAGGCTCAACTTCATATCCTCATATTTTTCTCATCAATTTTTTAATTCTTTGACACTCCTTTGTGTTATCAGTTGGACTCCTATGTATTTCACACCACATGCCCATATCTGTTTATGCCTTTTTAGTAGCCCACTAGGTTTTCTTGGGTAGATTTGAGGGAGGGTCATTCCCCACTATTTTTCCTCCAAATTTATTACTGCCTTCACCCCTTGGCTTATTATTTGAAAAGTAATCTCTTTTTCCTTTCTGTTTGAGTTCAATTTTTGTAGCATATTTGTAAGTAGTTGCCAATGTTTCAATATTCAAAAATTTTATTTCATTTTGAATATATCTGTGAAGCCCACTACAATATTTCAAAATTTGATGCTTCTTTGAATATTCTATACCAAGTTTTACAAAAAGTGCATGGAATGTATTGGTGTAATCTTGTACAAATTGGTCCCTCTTTTGTCGAAGCAACTGCCATTCTATATATTTCTGTTCATATACATCTTCAAACAAGTATGCTTCTTTTATGTATTCCACAAATTCTCCCCAAGTGGGTTTATTATCAGAAAGTATTTCCAAATCTTCTCAAACTTCGCTTTCCTTATTCAATAAACTTGTTTTCCATGCTAGTTTGACATGGATTTCATCTTTCAAGAGGGAAAATGCTATTTTTTCTACATCAAAAAAATTATTTATAGAGAATTATTGTTGTAACTTGGATAACCAATTATCAACAACATCAGCATCAACTTTTCCTTCAAAATTTGGGATATCAAAATTTACTTACACTTTAAAATGAGTGTTCTCATGGAATGATGCTGCTACATTGGGCACTTGTTGGGTCTTCAAAATTTCTGAAAAATTACTCATCATATCTTCTCATTGCCTAGCCAAAGCCTCTTCCACCATCTTCTTCACAAAGTCTGCCAAATTATCAAACATATTTGGTTTTGTGTATTGCAAAGGAAGGTATTCCGACAAATTTCTCATGGCCAATCCTAATCTTTAATAAGAATTTCTTGTGTTAGTTGGCATATAGGAGTGTTCCTGCTCTGATGTCATTGATCTAAATTTAATAAGTGGTTTGCAAACACAATATCTGGTGAATCAAAATACCTATGATACCAATGTTCAAAATTTGGAAAATCTTGCAAAACTTGAAAGAGTTGTATGCAAGCCTAAAAGCCATCTTATTTATTTAAATTGAAAGAATATATCAATGATGGAATATCAATAGTCACCATAGCCATGAATTTGAAATGTTTATGTGGCTATAATAAAAAGAACAAAATTAAACTAAAACTATTTAAAACTAGGTGTTTAATTACCCCAACTTGTCAAGGTCATAACTTTTGACCTAGAACTCAAATTTTGAAACCACCTACATCGTTGGAAAGAAGAACTAAAAATTTAGTTTTAGTCCCTAAAATAGGGAGCATATGGCTGCCCATTTTTAGGAATCAATGAAAGTTTCAGCTTCAAATTTTGAGCAAAAGATCTTTGAACAAGCCAAATAAAAAGATATAGAAATTTTTTTTTAAAATATGTAAAAATTCCTTTCAAACATTGATCTTTGATATAATCTAGATCAACTCTAATCACTCTTTATAAAGATTTTCCTTTCAATGTTACATTTATATCCATATCCACAACATTGCTAACCTAAAATGCATTTGTTTTTCATTAGGGTTACCATTCAAATACTTTGTAGCTATGTAACTCTCCCTATCTATGCTCTTGTTATAGAGGTATGCATTAAGATAGAAAGAAACATTACAATTTTACTGACTTCTTGTGGCAATGGCCCTTGGAAAGAATTCCAAGAAATATGGAGGTAGAGTTGTAGGTTTCCAAGGCTAACAATGACTTCAGGAGATATCGTCCCCTCTAGATTATTGTGACCTAAGTCAAGGAGTTCCAACTTCTGAGATCCCTCCAAACTAAGTGGTACCTCCCCTAATAACTTATTGTGGCTAAGATAAATGAGTCATAGTTGTGGGCTATAAATGATGAAATTTCTAGTTAAGGTGAGATCAACATGATATTTGAGTGAGTTGTTGCTAGATGAAAAAGTAGTTATTCCTCTACATGTAGAGTGGAACTACCAAAAACTGGTCTCACTCCATTACCCATTTGAGCTTCAACCCCATCAAAGAATACAACCAAAATCTTCTCTATACTAAACACAGGTTTCTCCATCTATCTTGCATGCATGTGACATGTAGAAACATGAAACCATGAGCAATTGATGGGATCTTATAAAGTTGTATATATAATAATAATTCTACAAACATAGGCATAGATTACCCAAAGCCCAGTTGGAGACTTTGGGAAGGAGTGTGAAAGGATTTGATAAAATACTAAATTATGTAATGGAAGGCAAAATGAAACCCCCCCTTTATCACAAGACAACTCTTCCCAAATTCTATGTACAACCACTAAACTTTATTAAATTACATATACATATTTGGTAAAAACTAAAGTAAAATGAACTGACACAACCATCATACGGAATCCTACTGCAAAATTTATAGAACATCTCCATTATTCTTTGTGAAAAATAGGCTCTAGAGAAGAAAATCCCTATTGTAGAGTCATCTTTGATGAACCTAATATTTTTTAAAACTTTGATCTAAATTTTGAGCAAGTCTCATTTACAATCAACATAGATTCATTCAACATTAATTATTAGGAGGATTTTCTTGCTCCTAATACATATATAAGCTTTCCAAACATTAAAAGATTGAACTTCAAATTTTGCACATAGACTCTATAACAATGTGAACTTTGCACAAATGGCCAAATTCTTTCCACAAGTTATGAGGGGTTAAACTGATTTCCACAAGTTATGAGGGGTTAAACTGAGAGAACATGTCTCTAATGAATTCAAAGGTGATTCTCTAAAGAGAATTTTAATAGTGGAAGTCTCATTGGAAGAAAATCTCCTTTTCTACGAGGTACACAACAATTAAGTGTATCGCTTGAATGATAAACATAAAGTGCAGCGATAACAATCTTAAGATCGTTTGATAATACAGTTTGCAAATCAATAGAAAAATAATTATAATGTGTAGTCTTTAAATAGATCACTAATAAAATGTATATTTGCATGATCTAGGTGCTTTATGGCTTCTTTTGATTAGGTTTAGTAATAATAGATTAAGATGCAAATGCTCTTGATATTAAATTTTTTAGTCAATATGTCATTTGACTATTTGTGCTCCCTTGATGTTGCTTAAGATGTGCTAAGAAGCTCCATTGATACTTTGTTGGAAATAATTGACTAATTGTGTATAATATTTGATGTTACACAAACTTTCATATCATTTCCAATCAGTGTATGTCAAGCTCACTCAGGCATTGAAGACAATTTCCTGTTGCTATCGAGTATTTAAGAGTTTGCCTAGTTCACAAGACAGTGTCTATCAAGTTCACTCAGTCATCAAAGGAAAGTTTGTAGAAGTTAAGTGTTAATTTATCTCACTTGATTACCAAAGGAACTTTGTGAATATGCAGTTTTAACCAAGTTCACTTGGTTAACATAGGAAAATCACTTTGAGTTGGCATATTGAGTCCAATTGAATTGTTTGTTGGTTCTAGCCAACTGAGAAGATGAATATTAATTATTCTAAGTTGTATTCAAGATGAATTGATAATGTGGAATATATAAATATAAGGTCAATTTGAGGATTGAATGTGTGGAATAGAATTGAAGATTTGATGATCAATAGAAGAAGTAAATTAGAAGGATAAGCAAAATATCCTTATTGAGCTGCAAAGATACATTCGATCAAGAAGGATCAAGTATATAAGCTAGAATTGAGATATGTAATCAGGAATTTAGATGCATCAAAAATTAGGTTATCTCATTGTTATCTTGTTACCATTGTAGTAGTGATCTAAATTTCTTAATAGAGTTGTCTTAACAACTGTTTGTAAATCCTCTAACAAGGTGTCATTTCTAGATTGAATTGTGTAAAGACCTCTAACAAGGCCACTCCTAATAGGGTGATTAAATCCTCTAATAGGGTCACACCTAACAGTGTGTGTTGTAACCCTTAATGGGATTGACTTCTAATAGGGCTCATTTCAAAAGAGTGAAAATCAGTAACTAGTTGCAATTGGTGGTTTTTCCCAAATTGGGTTTCCACATTAAGTCTTGGTGTCAATTGTTTTTCCCAAATTGGGTTTCCACATTAATCATAGATAATATCTTAAGATTTTCATGATAATTATTTGTCAAGATATTTTAGTGTTTTCCAAGTTACAACATTTGTAGTGTAAACCAAGTGCATTTGTGTTTGTCAAGTTACAACGGAATTTAGTTTAAACATAGTTTTGATTTGTATTGACATCTAAGGGATCTGGGATTTATTTTAGTGGTAACTAATTCACCCCTCCCCTCTCAGTTACTCCTCTTATATTTCCAAAAATTGGTATCAGATCTTTTGGTTCTTGCAGAAAAGGTTTCAAGGACCTAAGCTAAAGATCAGGATGTCTTATAGTAGGGAGATTGCAAAGTTGAACGATAACTTCAAGGCATGTTAGGAACTAATGAGGATACACTTGGAAACCATTGGAGATTCAAGGTTGAAGTATCTAGATGCCAAATATAAGGATCCTATTGGTACATTGCTTCATCTCTCAACTATGCAAAATTTGATGAGGTCAAAGATTGTGGAACTGCTCATGAAATGTGGATCAAGTTGAAAGCAATCTATGGAGGAGATGACAATGTAAGGAGATCCCAAGATGAAAGTCTTAGGAAATAGTTTGATCAGATGAAAATGAGAGAGGATAAAAATATTGCAAAATATGTTGATAGAATCAAAGCCAGTGTTAGTGTTATCAAAGCCTCTAGAGGCACAATTAAAGATGTGACAATGGTAAGAAAGGTACTCAGAACCCTTCTTCCTATCTATGCAATCAAAGTGTCTTCTATTCAAGAGATGAGATGTGATCCAAATAATGAGATAAATTTGGATGCACTAGTTAGAAGTGTTCGGACTCAAAATCAAAACCCCGATTTTGAGTACCATTAAAAAATTAAGCCCTAGAAGTGATTTTAAATGCATATGTACCTAGCTATTCATCTAAGGCCTAAGAGGTGTTTAATGATTCTAGCACCTTGCATTCAGTATGCCTATGTGTTCCATGATGATAAATTTTCGTTTTGAGTCATTCCATGAAGTCTTGTTTTGAGCAATTGTCAATTTTGCATTTTCACTGTGTCAAACAACGATAGAAGGCCATTATGCAATTGAATATCTCACACCCAATAATGTTTCATGATTCACTACTTTGGGAGTGTCCAAAATCCATACCAAAGAGCCTATGTTTTATATTTTGAGTTGTTTAAAATCCATTTGACTAGGATTTGAATCCGTTAAAGTTGGTCATTTACTGATGTCATGCCGATGCAATTAGTTCTAAATTCTGGGAGGCCCTGTTTGACCTACTATAATTTTGATCCAATTGACCAAAAGAAGAAAATTCCTTTTGTGTTTCATTTTAGTGGTTAGAGACTTGTTATGTTTCAAGTTTGAGCTTATGATGAATCTGTTTGATCAGTTTTCAAACATGATTCCAAACACAATTTCTACCATTTTACTAGTGTCAAGAATTGTAGAGTTGTCAGTACCCCTGTTCATGATGTCATATCTTGAAATCTGTGATAGGTGAGATTGAATGAATTATACCACTGTGTTGTACTCTAAAAATACTTCAAGTGTGTGAATTTTCAAATCTTCACGAATCCGTCTGCACACTTTCCTAGGTCCATTCCATTTGCAAAAACCACTTTTCTGCCATTGTTCCCAATCTGCAAAATCTGAGTAGCCCACTTTGACCACTTGCAATTTTTTCCCAGTTATTCATCATGAGCCCAAATCATAGATTTATGTTGTCCTCATGATAGTGAATTGATTCCCCAATTTTCATTTCCCCAAGTGTTAGTTTGCCTAGTTTTTGAAGCCAAAACCAAACACATTTTCTAGATTTTTGACATGTTTGTTTGCAGGTGATTTTAAGTAAGCAACTTCAGAGGTCAATATCTTTTGATTGAGAATTCATCATAAGACGAGATTCAAAATGGTGCAAGTATGTGGAACAAAGAATCAATATATTTAGTTTCAGAGCCTAGTCAGGTGTTTTGGTTAGTTTATAAGGCTAGTCAAAGGACCTCTTGGCACAAACTTGAAAAATTGTAGAAAGAGATGAAAATGAGTTTTAAAAGTTGAACTAATGATATAGATTATTTCCAATCAGAGTCAAGTGTTCAATAAATCAGTTTGGCAGTTCAGTTGTTTGTAAAAAAAAAAAATTAGCCAAACCCACTTTGGAGCCCGGCTAAATTCATCAGATGAACAAAACATCAAAGAATAAAAGATCAGCAGAAAAGAACAAAATCACATTTGTTTCTGAAGGACAGGAGCAAGGTATTTTTTAGTGGCTAATATTTACAAATTGGCTAATTTTAGATTTTTATGGCTGGTAATTTGGCTAATAACTTAAGATTTGATACAACCTAAATCGCCATAGTTTTATAAAATTTAGTTCTAGAATATTAAAAATTGCTCAATAATTTATTTTATTGAAAAATTTAAATTTATATATTTGCCACAATATTTGTTACATGATTAGATTTGAGTCACCTAAATATAATATATTATTAAAGAAATTAAATTGCACTTACAAATAATTATCATAATTATTAGTTACTTTAGGGATATATCACCAATATTTAGTTTTCACTATTGATTTAAAATATATGTAATGATCCTCATAATATTCCATGAGGCAAAAAAATGTTCAATTTTGATTTGTAATATTCCATGGTGATTAATGGACTTCCTATTATTATTGAGACTCGTCAATATTTTATACATCAAAATATGATTAAAAAATAATTGCCAATATTAATCATATCTAGATTAAAAATTTGAGAAATTCGTGAATATAAATTTTTATTTATTTTTAATAATGAAAGATTCACCAATATTTTATATCCTTTTTTGGAAGCAGCTTTCTTAAAGTTTACCCTAGAGAGGAGATCATTGTTTCTTAAAGATTGATGCAAGGTAAAAAAAGGAATATGGTGTGTTGCCCAAATATGTTCAACTCCAATCTTGAGAGGAGATTGCAAAAGATGAGTTTTTGAAGGCTGAACATGTCATGAGTTGCTTTAAGCTACCAATCTCTAATATAGGGTGCAAAGAAGGCATATCTTCTACTGATTATGTTGCATGCGACTTCTTAGTGTTAGGCATTGTCTTTAAACCCAAAAAGAGGAAAATGATGGCATTAAAGTTTGCAAAGATAGAATACTCCAAGAGTACATATAGATGCCTTTGTTATTTAAAGAGAACATTGTCATCTAATTCAAAAAATGACACCATTACCTTAATTGTTGAGATCGCTCTTCCCTTCATAAGGTATAGATGTGAACGTCTTCCTCGAAGTGTTGAAACAAGTCCAAAAGAATTCCTATCTTTCTATAAGGATTGAAAGTTAGAAGTGATGGATTTGTGGTGGTAAAAGATTTGTTAAGTCTGCATGCACAAGATTTGCACGGGATATTTGGAGTCAATTAAAAAGTTTGAAGCAAAAAACATATGAATGAAATGGTAGCAAGCAGTCCACGACATGTAAAAGGAGGAACCCCCACATGGAGAGTAAGTAGCAAGAGAGGTGATGTTCCTGAAGGCACAATATCATGCTAAGAAAGCCATCCATAGTTTCTTGTAAGGATACATGTCCAGCATCAAAGGAACCCACAATATAGAATATGAGGGGATACAAGATAGAAGCTACAGGTTTAAATGAGGATGCAAAGACCGTGTGAATAGAAGCCAGCCACCATGTTAAGGCAAGGAAGCCCACGTCATAATAAGACCACGTGTGGAAGTAGGGAGGCACCATAAATGAAGTCCATGCAAGGAAGCCTATACAAGTTAAAGCCACATGTAAAAGAAAAAGCCATTTGAAGGCATCAAACCAAGAACACCCACAGTGAAAGAGGAGAATAGAGGCTGCAACCTACAAGAATGTGGCATTTAATATAGCAGAGGTTGGAGTGTAGACTTCTATTGTAGAAATGCAGCCTATAGATATGATGTCTACAAATTCCTTGCTGGAAGAAGAGCCCATGCATGACAAAAAATAGGGGAGTCATTGTCAAAGAAAGCAAGCTTGTTTTATCCCACATTGCTTGTATGGGAGTTTTCTTTATTTTTAAAATAATATTGCACTTGTATTGCATTGTGTCTATAGACATGAGAATTTTGAAAAGGCAACGCATGTGTGGTGGGCCCTAGACGTGGATGCTAGTTGGTATGTCACCTAAGGTAATTTTGGATGAGCATGCAAAATGAAGTTCACCAAAAAAATTGTATTACCAGGAAAGTCATCGGAAAAGGGAATATTTTCAGTGGTCAACATGTCACCATCGGAAAAGGCAAGATTTTTTGACAAGCGACATGGCAACTTGCCAAAAAATCACAAATCTGACCTGGAAAACCTAAAACACGGCAAAGACAAATTGTAAATGACTCAGCTGAGGTGGCGACCTAAAAATCAATCATTAAAAGACATGTGGTGACAGATTCCTATAAGTAGTGATGTGACGATGTGGAATCCCAGGTGACCAGATCATGCCATGTGGCAGATCCAACGACAATCTTATGTCACTAAGGCAAAGTTGCTCGATGGATAACATGGTGACATAGCGACCCAATAAGATGTTGACACATGGCACTAACATGGCAATGAGGTGGATGAGACTAATGGTGACATATGGTAGAGGCTCTAGATGTGGTAAAATTCTTGAGGTGTTGATGTGGCAAAGGACAACATGTGTCACAATGTCACTATGTCACTGATGACATGGTGGATGCTGACTAGGATAATGACATAGTGATCGATGATGTGGCATGATGACATGGAGTGCTGACATGGTAGAATAGAGGACCAATGAGATTCTGACACATGGCACCCACTTGGAGGGGTCTAACAGTTGTGTAGGTCAAAGCCAATCAGCGTCTGACACATGTCACCAAGGTGGTCAATAAGGTTTGACCCAGATAGAAAATTGAGGGAATTTGCAAAGTCAAAAATCAATTTTTTATTCCATGAAGTTTGTGCAATTAGAAAGTTTTGAAATCAAACTTGGATTTATGATATAGTTTAAACTTTTGCAAAATTCAAATATTTGTGCAAATGTAATCTAGAACACTAGACAAGAGCCTGAACTTCAAAGAGGCATAAATGTGGGATTTTTTCACTAAAATGGGCTTTCCAATATATGCTTGGAACTAGCAGAAGATGAGCTATCCAAATATGAAGTTAGTTTTTGCACAACTATTCACTGGTTTGATTTATAAGCAGATTTGTGATTTTTGGGGCCTTCTTAACAAAAGAGGTAATTTTCACCAAGGAGCATCAAAATTGGTCAGGAGGTAGATATAAAGGCTTGTTGAAGTCTAAATGTGAAGAAAATTGATTCTAAGAGGTTTTCTTGGCTTCTAGAGGTCATATTTAACTAATTTTTCACTTTTACCTTGAGTTCAAATTTGACATCAAAAATCAGTTATTCTTTCCAATCAAAACATCTGAATCACTTTATGCCTTTAAGAGCCAAAATGATGAGAATTTGATATGTAGTTACAAAGAGAAGGTAGAGAGAGGCTTTTTCAGCTTCTTGGGAAAGAATTTTGAGGGGACACTTGTCATCTTTTGATCAAATATAGGATTTCTTTCCTCCTATATCATTCTTTCTTCTTCTCTTTTGTAATGTTGTTAGCAATTTTCTTTGTGATACCAAGATGGTTCTGTATCACCTAGTTTAGTAGTGTAACATGAATACTAGCTATTAAGAAAAGCATTAACAATACTCAAATGAGTAAACACTTAAGATAGGACTGATTTGTTATCACCACAAATGGAAGCAAAGCAAGAATGGTAAGCTCCAAATGGTATAACATAATGATGCAATAGATTTTTCCCCAATTTAAGGTATGTGTGCTCACAAGTATAGCTCAAGCTTCAAATGGATGGATGGGGTGAGTGAGATACGGTTGCAACAATGGAGTCATGGAGTGATTTTGCCATTATAATGATATTTTGGTAGTATGTGTGCTCTCAAAATATCATTATAACTTTGCATGGAGGATGGATTATTTTGTGAAGGGAGGAGGTTCAATTTATAGGCCAAGGGTTGAAGGAATGGATGGCCAAGATGTAAGGATGGAAAGATGGTGAGGGAGGGCTAGGATGCACTCAAAGAGGAGCACATGGATTGTGCTTGTTTAGCACCAATAGGGAGGTGACACTTTTCACAAGGAGGATGAGTGTGAGAGGATAGGATAAGGGTTGGTCAAAGGCTTGATGAGGGTGGTTGAGTATGTAAGAGTCATGAGTGAGGATGTAAGAGCCATTAAGAGGAGTGTAAGAGATATTTGAGGGTCATTTATGTTGGAGGGTGAGGGGAAGATATTTGTTGACTTTTTCTTATGTTAGCAAGTCTTAACCCATGTTTATGATAGTGCACATCATTAGAAGAGGTTTAGGATTATGTTAGAAGGGGGGTTAGATGTTGAGTGATTTGGCTTTGATGGGATGGGTTAGTTAGGTGGCTAAGTGAGTTTAGTATGGGTGAATGGGTTGGATTAGGGGTTAGGATAAGGTTTAGGAAGGCTTTTGGATTTTAGATATTTTATTAAATTTTTTATTCAATAAAATGGGAGTATGGAATTAAATTGAATAGATTTGATGATTTATTCAATTTAATAGAGGAAGAGGGATTTAATTGATAAATTGATTTTGGGTAATCATTTGATTTTATCAATTGAACTATACTTAATTAAATTAATTAATTAACTAGGGGATGATGATTAATTAATTAAATAGAAAATATTTAATCAATAATGCCTTAGGAGATGACTAAATATGATTACCTAGTGATGTAATCAGATTTAGGTGTCTACATTTTTCCCCTCTTTGACATAGTATTGAGACAACACTATTTCAAAGAAGTTCAAACATAAATGACGTAAAGAAGACTTTATGGAGAAATATGTTTGCCCCAATCTTAGGTAGAAGAGGAGAGAATGGACAGCATGATGCCCCCTCAAGAAGGTGGCAAGGAGAGAAGGCGAGTCCTGACAGATTCTTGAAAAGCACAAGAATCAAGGACAAGCAAGAGGACAGAGAGTGGCTAACAGAGGAGGGGAGAAAGTGCATACTCTCATTAGGGGAGAATGATACAAAGGAAAACCATGTGCACAAGGATAACCAAGGGCTAAGAATGGGAGGGTAGGGTTGGGGAGATTATGATTCTAGGATGAAGATCGATGATGATTAAGATTATGATTGACGTAGGAGTTACAATTATGATGGATTCAAGAGCTATGATCATGATGGATTCAAGATCTATGATTATGATGAATTGCAAGGTTGGATATGATGGAATTGAGAGATTGGCTAGATCATGATGGCAGGATTGATTGGATGGGATGCTTGGATAGGATAGGATTCTTGGATAGGGTGGGATTCTTGGGTGAGATGGGAAGCTTGGATAAGGATGGGATGCTTGGATAAGATGGGATACTTTGATGTAATCGATTGAAACTTGAGCATAGGGGTGTTCCAAAGGGGAACACCACCATGTAGTTAAGCACATATTTTGATATAGGAATATTGGAGATATGCCAACATTACCAAGAACATCAAGGCCTTTGTAACAATATTACATAGGACTGACATGAAATAAACACACCAGGATTGCCCCAACATCACACATGAATCTTGGGAGAATCAGAGTGGGAACGATACTAGGTAACCCACAAGCAGAAAAAGAAAAGATGAAAGACTTGATCAAGACCTGGCATTCAAATTGCCCCATTCATAGCACACCATGATATAAAAGATCGTGGTGACCTTGAGGAGGGAACAACCCAAATCACTTGGAAGAGATACTTTAAGAATCATGCTTGAAATCTCGAAAAGAAAATAAATCAAAAGAAAATGTAAATCCATAAAAAAGTTAACCTTTTGCCAAAGAGATTGATAGGACTGGATACTAATGGAGCAAGATTAGATGAGAGGAAGGATGCATCCTGCAAGGATCTATCGGTAATATCGAGTACTAGGATGAGTTGGGCGAGCAGAACTCTTTAGGACAACATTTTGATGACAAGGGATCTCGTACGAGGATTCACTAAAGCACCTAACCAGGAAACCTGCAATTTGTGACCAAGGAGGAACTGACACAAAGAAATGATAGGTATACAATGAAATCGAGATAAGGACTAATGCACAAAGAAAAGATAGCTAACAGATCCAAAGATGTACAAGGGATTATCAGACAAAAGCGCAGCATGATAGGATAGTGATAGGAAAGATAAAGATGAAGAGATAGTGGATGAAAGGTTTGGGATGAGAAGATAGTGGATGAAAATCTTGAGATGGGGAGGTAGAGGAAAAGCACGAGATAAGGAGATAGAGGGGATGAAAAGCTCAAAAGGAGAAGATGGTTTGTGAAAAGCTTAAGATAGTGGGAGTAAGAAGGCTCGAGATGTGAAGAGAGTGGATGAAAAGCTTAGGATGAGAGGATAGCAAATGGAAGCTTAGGATGAGGGATAGCTGAGGGCTAGATACCAATGACAAGGGATGTACCAGGTGATGGAAAGATGGAGGTAATGCTGGGAGATGCAAGGATAGATGAAAAAGGGAACAATGGATAGATGGATTTGGGTAGAGGAATGCAAAAAGATAAGGATTGATGGAAAGATGGACATGACATGGTCTCCAAGGAATAGAGTGCCCCTAGTTATAATATGCTATTCAAGAGGATTCTCTATGAGGGATGCAGTAGGATTGAATATTGGTCAACAAGAGCATGAGGGAGATAGATGGAAGTTGGAATGTGAAAGGTTAATGAGGTAAAGGATAAGGAGGATGGGTGGATGTGGCCAATGGAGGGATTGAATAGATGAAAGAATGGGTAGATAAAGGATAGGTGGATACAAACTTTGATGGAAAATGGATGTCAAAGGAATGACCAAAAGCATGTATCTAGTGGTGGACTTTATTTGTATCAAGATCCAAAGGAGGATGGTGGGTGAAATGGATAGGATGTGGTTGGTATGGTGGGATGAGATGGATATGATGGGTGATGGAACGTGCCCCCAAGTGTACAGAGCATTTGGATGGAGGGATTGCACATGATGCTTGTTTTCCAAGTTTTCACCATGGTACTTGTCTAAGGCACCTGAATTGCCAAGTTTTCACCATTGGATGATTTTTTTGTTCTTTTTTGACTTTTTTGACTTTTTTGATGCATGCATTTTAACTCATAGATGTTGGTAGGATGGATGGAAAAGGATTGGATTGAACAAGTGGAATGGTGGGTGGGATTTTGGCAGATAATGGACGGGAAGACATAAGACTTGTGGGTAAATGGATGAGGAATTTGGAAAGATCATCACTGGCACACACCTTGAGAGGTGACGAAGTAGTGGGAAAGATGGTATTGAATGAGGTGAAGGAGAAAATGGAGAAAGACAAATATAAGGACTACAAGTAAAGTTTGACGATGGAGGATGGGAAATTTAGGATAAGAAGCATATGGACTAAGAGTGGATTGGGGGGATGAAGGATGAATATAGGGGGATTTGGATAAAGGATGAATGGATGAAGCTTTGTGAGTAGTAGGAATAGATGCCAATTGATATTTTTCTTTGAGATGCATTTCTTTTATGAGCATCTTGGGTATCCACATGATTTTTGACTTTTTCAGCTTGGGCTTTTGTGGCCTCTTGACCTTTTCTTTGATTGGGATCAAATGCTCCTCTTCTGGAACATGTTTTTTAGAAGGGACATGTCAAGACTTGGATTTTTGTGGATTTTTGGATTTATGCTTTTTGATTTTTGCATCCAATATGCTTCTATTATCCATGGGATGGGACAAGAGCATGGAGGAGATGGAGGGATAATGGATGGAGTGATAGGGTTTAAAGGTTGGAAGGGATTCAAGGGTGAGTGCCTTTAATGATCTAGCTGGTGGATTTGAGGGGATGGAAGGATAGATTGGAACATAGGATATGGATGGATATAATTTCCCAAAATGGATGGAGGGAATGAAGGATATGGGCCCAAAATAGATGGAAACAGGGAAGGTGTAGGTCCCAAAATAGATGGGGAGGATAAAGGATTCACATTAGGTATGTAAGGACCCAAAATGGATAGAAAGGGTGAGGGATTTGGATAAGGGGTATATGGGCCCAAAATGGAGGGTTGAAAAGAAGTAGGATAAGGGCCCAAAATAGATGTAGGATAAGATGGAGGGGAACTTTGGGGTGGAGATGGAAGGATTTGCAACCATGCAGGAATAGCAGGGATACCAACATATAGAGATACATTTTTATTTCTTTCTTCAATATGATGTTCATTATTTGGAACACAAGATGTGAGTCCATTATTAGCTAAAGGAGTTGAAGCTTCATATATGATAGTTCTTCTTCGATGGATCTATCATCATGGATTATGGGAGATGTATGATCATGGAGCAGAGGGGATGGAAGGACATGATCTTGATTTGGATGGGTTGATGGAAATGGATCTTGAGATGGAGCAGGTGTGATGGTGGGATTCAGATATGGAGGGGATGGTAAAAGTGGATCATGTAGGGGAATAAGTGGGATGGTGGGATTTTCTATTGTGTTAGGGGATATTTCAACATTCTTTTGGACAAGATCTTGACAGGAATGGGTTGGAGTGGATGGTATGATAGGAGAAGTATGGATGGTCTTTTTAAGTGAGGTAGATGGATGGGCAGGAGTTTCTTCAATGGGGATGAGCTAATGGGGGAGGGTTTCATTAGGTTCATTATATGGGATTTGGGTAATGCTAAGAGGAGGAGATGTGGATAGGATTTGGAGGGATTTTATGGATGGGAGGTAGGAGATGGAAGGGGTTTGATAAGTGGGGTGGATGTGATAGGGATGGTAGCGATAGGACAATGTAAGAGGAGTGAGGGGGGTGGGAGAGGGAGTTGCTTTGGGCTTCCTTGAAAAATTCCTTGGAGACGATTGTGTTGGACTGGGAGGAGTAAGGGCATTGGGGTGATATTTTGTATGGCTAGGACTGGTTGGAGGATTTGGAAAGGGGTTTGGAAGATATTGGATGGTGGATTTGGACTAGGGATGTAGCTACTAGAATTGTTCTAGAATGGTGGAGGTTGGGAGATGAAGGTAGAGGAAGATGGAGATATGACTGATGTATAAGAGGAATATGTGGGCACAATATAAGGAGGGGGAATGGATGAGGATAATAATGTATTTCCCTTGTCAAAGGTATGGAAGGGAGTACTAGTGGGTATGTTTGGAGGAAGGATGGAGTAGTTTGGAGGAATGTTTGGATTTTGGGAGATGTTTGGAGGAATATCTCTAAGGCTTTCAATATACCCATCATAGTTGACAAGATCATCATCATAATTGAAATAGGATGAGGTGGGAGAAAAGGTGGGATGACAAAACTCAGCATAATAGGATTGTGACATGATGTTTTGGGGATGTAGGATGAATACAAAAATGCAGCTTAGGATAAGTTGGTAAGCTTAGATTTGGATTTGGATGATGAATTGGGTACGGATGGGATGTTACTATTTAAGACATGGAGAGAAGAGGAAGACTCTATGGAAGACCTCAGGAATGATGATACTAGAGGAAAGCTTGGAAGCTTGGATGAATCTTGGATGAGGCAGTGACTATGCTAAGTATGCCCTTCATTTGGGTTGAATGATTGACCAATGGTTGGGTTGTTGCGAATGGACTTGCTAACAACTGTTTCAAAGGATAGACAAGTGATCTCTCTAGCAAAATGATTTGATTTTTTCTAAAACATGGGGAGGATGTTGAACACACAAGCACGTCAAACACACCAATAGCCCTATAAGGCTTTTGCTAGGATATACAAGATTAGCTAGGGGTGTCCTCGATATATGCAAGGTACGTGAGGCCCAATTCTATAGATGAAAGAAAATAATGCCACTCAGTCAGGAGGAGACAGTAACCCAAATCTCCACCTTCACTTCCCAAAGGTATAAAGTTCTTTGGGGCTTAGCCAAGAGTGACAAGATTATGCTTCTAAGAGAGGTGTCTTTTGATTCACCTCCCGATATTTATACTTTGCTAGAATGCTAGAGTTGAGGTCATCCTAAGGGGAAATTAAATCCCCAAGTAGGCCTCCTAAAAAGTGTAAAATAAGACACACATTCATTCCAATTGATGATTTAGATTTTGTAAGCTATGATTGAAGACACTCATGATTATGGCATACAATGTTCATTCCAACTTGACAGCGTCGTCAACATAATGAAAATCGAGAGATCGTCAACATAAGAAATTTGAGCATCGTTGAAGTGTGTCAAAACTATGCAATGTTCATTGATTTTTAGGCATTCAAGATTGAGTTAAAGTGTTTTATGCCCAAATTTGAAGTGTGAGGTATTGCAGTGATAATTTGATTTTTGGCATTCAAGATTGTGTTTGTTGTTTTAAGCATGCATTCCAATAAAAGTTTGATTTTAGTCCATGGCATTCGAGAGTTATTTGAGTGACATTCATTCAATGAAAGATGTGTTTAAACATGCAAGTTCATTCTAAGAAAAAATCTACAAAAAATATGATTAAGTTTGTAAGATGCTCCAACCTACAATGCTACATAAAAACAATTTGATTAGTCATCCAAAAATTCCCAAAATCAAAGGTTAACTATGGGGAAATTTTTTAAAATTTTTGATATGCGTAAATCAACTCAAAATAGTCCATATCCTACGGAACCACTAAAAGTCAAATTCTAATTTATACTCTCTCTTTTTAAAAATAAAAAAATAAAAAATATGATTATGATTTGATTATGAGCTTAAAGATATGACAATAAAACCTATAGAAAACCAATTAGAATTAAAGCCTGCATGAAAAATTGTTAGAATTGTGAACAAATTAGTGAACAGTGCGAACCCGCATGTTTACGTAGCGATCCCGTAGTTGCGGGAACGTGGGTAAAATTTGCGAGAATGCGACACAGGATTGGTGGAAAAAATGTAGGAAATGAGGCCGCGGGTTAAAAAGCACAATGCGATCCCGCGTGAAAGCAATCCCGCAAGTGGATTTATCAGTGTTCTCACAAGGGAATTTGTCAACGGGTTTGAGAGGTCAAGGATAGGAATCAGTTTAAAGATTTGACTAGTTGAAGGTTGTGTTCCCGCAGGCAAATGTTAGCGATCTCACAGGCAGTTCTAGCGTTCCTGTGAAGAAAAGTTCAGCGGGGATGCAAAGAAAATTTTAGGATATGTGGCAAAAGCTATTTGGTGATGAACTACGAACTCACGGTTGTGGGTTTGCGTTCCTGCCAGTGAATAGTCGCATTCTCGCGATCGCGAGATCGCATTCCTACGGTTGTGGGATCACAAAAAAAGCTGATTTTAAAGTCTTCAAAAATGAAAAACAATGAGATGGCAGGGAGCAAGATTTCCAAAGGATGAACTATGTACCTAAAACAAGATCAGTAAACTTATCACAAAAACACACAAGCAAACAAGGTTAATTTGGTTAGTTAACACGAAAAACCCAAAAATTGATTAGATTGACCCAGATGTGGGGTCCCACCGGACGTGCCAAAATGTATCACCTAGTTTAGTAGTGTAACATTAATACTAGCTATTAAGAAAAGAATTAACAATACTAAAATGAGTAAACACTTAAGATAGGACTGATTTGGTATCACCACAAATGGAAGCAAACCAAGAATGGTAAGCTCCAAATGGTATAACACAATGATGCAATAGATTTGTCCCCAATTTAAGGTATGTGTGCTCACAAGTATAGCTCAAGCTTCAATTGGATGGATGGGGTGAGTGAGATAAGGTTGTAACAATGGATTCATGGAGTGATTTTTCCATTATAATGGTATTTTGGTAGTATGTGTGCTCTCAAAATATAATTATAACTTTGCATGGAGGATGGATTATTTTGTGAAGGGAGGAAGTTTAATTTGTAGGCCAAGGGTTGAAGGAATGGATGGCCAAGATGTAAGGATGGCAAGATGGTGAGGGAGGGCTAGGATGCACTCAAAGGGGAGCACATGGATTGTGCTTGTTTAACACCAATAGGGAGGTGACACTTGTCATAAGGAGGATGAGTGTGAGAGGATAGGATAAGGGTTGGTCAAAGGCTTGATGAGTGTGGTTGAGTATGTAAGAGTCATGAGTGAGGATGTAAGAGCCATTAAGAGGAGTGTAAGAGATATTTGAGGGTCATTTATGTCGGAGGGTGAGGGAAGATATTTGTTGACTTTGGCTTGGGTTAGTAAGTCTTAACCCATGTTTGTGATTGTGTACATGATTAGAAGAGGTTTAGGATTAGCTTAGAATGGGGGTTAGGTGTTGAGTGATTTGGCTTTGATGGGATGGGTTAGTTAGGTGGCTAAGTGAGTTTAGTATGGGTGAATGGGTTGGATTAGGGGTTAGGATAAGGTTTAGGAAGGCTTTTGGATTTTAGATATTTTATTAAATTTTTTATTCAATAAAATGGGAGTATGGAATTAAATTGAATAGATTTGATGATTTATTCAATTCAATAGAGGAAGAGGGATTTAATTGATAAATTAATTTTGGGTAATCATTTGATTTTATCAATTGGACTATAGTTAATTAAATTAATTAATTAACTAGGGGATGACGATTAATTAATTAAATAGAAAATATTTAATCAATAATGTCTTAGGAGATGACTAAATATGATTACCTAGTGATGTAATCAGATTTAGGTGTGTACAGGTTCTAGCTTTTACTATGAAACCAAGGTTGTAGTTGGTTTTGTTTCATGTCTATTGAGCTGAGCTCTAGCAGTGAAGGCCACACATTCTCTTCTGTGTAGATTTTCAATTCATTTTCGTGTGTTGTTATTCTAAGATAAATGGAGATTGATGTTAGATCATGTGAAGTATCTTGAGTTTCATTTAGTGTTACTAGTTTATGTATTCAGTCTTTCTATGGATGAATATAAAGGGGATTTACAATGAATTATTTGGGTTTTCTTATTCTGTCTCCTAATTCTTCATATGCTATTAGTTTTGAGATTGAGTGAATAAAGTTCATTTGATTTAAGACATCTTGGATGAGTTGTATATCAGATCTGTTGTTTCTTTTGATTCAAGGAGTTGAGTAAATACTTCAATGTTCTGATAGGGTTTTTGGGTGTATGAAGGGGATATTTCATAAGAATTGAATTTGGGGACTTCAGTTGATAAACTTAATTGTAATGCAATCAAGTTAGGTCATCATGTTGGTAATGACTCTATTTCCCAATAGATAAGGCATTGATCACTGAGTTAGATGCAAGCTGATATGAATGTCATTTGCACAAATCATTTTAATCAAATAAATTTAGTATTTCACATTTTTTAGTGGACTGAAAGGAATTAACCCTCACTTAGCTTATGGGTTCATAGGTTATGATCTGTAGCTATTTCATTCTTATGTCATTGCATTAGTATTAGAAGATAAAAGGGGTTTTCATCTATTGTTATTAGGTTCATATTTATGTTTAATTGCACTAGTATCATTTATCAGAACCTCAAGATTAACCCACCTAGATCTTGCAGAGCTTGAAGTGAAGAAGGAGTTATGCCTTATAGTTGGCCCAAGATTACAGTTGGGTGCATCTGTCTTAGGAGTTTTCTAACCTTAAATGCATTGGTTTGGTTTCTTGGTTATTTTCAAAACTGTTAAATCAAGAGCCAATAGGAAGGTTGACAACATTTGAACTAGATAACTATGATAATTATATTCCTAGTTCTAGCAATCTTGAGTCTACATTTGAAGCCAAAGTATCACACAAGAAGAAAGCCAAAAAGTCTAAAAGAAAACAATCTAAAAGAAAAGAGGAAGATAGTTCTAACAATGATATTGAATCCATTGAAGCATTTCTTTCAAGAAGGAATCCCAAAGGAAAAGGAAAGTATAAAGATAAAATTCCTTTAATCTATTTCTCTTGTGAAGAAGTAGGACACATTGTTGCAATATGTCCAAATGGAGAAGACAAAGATGAAAAGAAGCACAACAACTAAAAGGTAGGAAAGATTTCAAAAGCTTCAAGAATTTCAAGGATTACAAGGACAAAGGTAAGAAATCTTATTTTATAGCTAAATATTTAGAGATAGTAGTGAAGATGATGAAATGGTATTTATTGTTGTAAAAGATGAATTTGATGATGAAGGAGATAAAATTGTACTTATCTTTCATGTTAGCAAGAATGATACATTGATTATTGATAGTGGCTACTCACATCATATGACTAGTGATAAACCAAAATTTGAATACATGGAACATTATGATGGTGGTAGTGTGAGATTTGGAAACAATGAACCTTGTTGCACAAAGGGAAAATGTTGTATCTCACTAACCAATGAACTTAGATGTGATAATGCTTATTGGGTTGAAGAAATAAAGCATAATATAATGAGTGTGGCATAGTTGAATAACATTGGATTCAAGTTAGAATTCATGAATGGGAAGACCAAACTGTTGGATGGAAAAGGAAATATGGTTGGGTCTGGAAAATAAACAAAAGGTAATCTATTCTACCTAGATCTCAGTGAAAGTTCATGTTTTATTGCTTAAGTAGAAGAAAGTTGGTTATGGCACAAAAGATTATTTCATGTAAACTTTGATAATCTAATCAAAACAAGGAAGAAGAAAAGAGTAAGAGGTATTTCTAACCTAAGGAAACCTAATATGGGTCTATGTAAAAATTTTCAAATTGGTAAAAGGGGGAAGATAAGTTTTAGAAGCAAGGACTGTCATTCAAAAAAAGTCTTGGAGCTGGTTCATATAGACTTATGTGGACCTATTGGAATAGAGAGTTATAGTGGAGATAAGTATTTTATTATATTTTTTGATGATTATTGTAGAATGATGACTATAATATATCTAAGAGAAAAATCTGAAGCTTTTCAAAACTTTAAGTGGTATCTGGCAAGAGTAGAGAAGGGAACTAGAAAGAAGGTAATTTTTTTGAGATCAAATAGAGGTGGTGAATTGATTTCCAATAAATTTTGTATCGAAAAAGGAATTAAGAGACAAGTATTAGCCCCTAGTACACCTTAGTTGAATGGTATAGTTGAAAGAAGGAATAGATCCATCATGGATTGTGCAAGAACATTGATGATAGAAAAGAATGTTACAATCAAATACTAGAAGGAAGCAATTAGTACTATAGTGCATACTTTGAATAGAGTATAGTTGAAGAAAGACTCAAATCAAACTCCTTATGAACTATGGTATGGATACAAACTTAATGTAAGTTACTTGAAAGTATTTGGTAGAAAATGTTATATCTTGAAGGAATCTAGGAAAGAAAAATTTGATGTCAAAGGTGATGAAGGCATATTCCTACGATACTCCTACAGAAGTAAAGCATACAAATGTTTGAATTTATCTACTCGTAAAATCATAGAAAGTGCACATGTAAGAATTGATGAGTTTGCAAAAAAGTGTGAAGAAGAAAGCAATAAAGAACCTAAGGATTACAAAAGATTTGTTTATTATAAACCTGATAGATTACCAAATCTATTTGGAAGTGAGGAGGCTTCACCTCTTGAGTCCCCAAAATCTCCTAAAGCTATTGAGCTAGAACTAGTACATCCCAAGTCATAGTCTGAAGGAACTGAGTCACAGCCAGAAGCTACCAAGCTATTTCTAGAGGAAATCAATTCTAATGGACCTGAGTCATAAATAGTGGGACTCGAGCTTGATATAGAAGATAATGAAGGAGTTAGTGGAACAATTTCCAAATCCAAAGTACCTACATTAGTAAGATATGTTAGAAGGAACCATGCACCTAATCAGATCATTGGAGATAAGTCAGATGGAACAATGACAAGAAACAAATTGAAAGATACATGTTTAATTGTTAAATTTTAACATAAAAATTTTAAAGATACTTTGGATAATGAAAGTTGGATTGAAGCCATGAATGAATTTTTTGTATTATTCTATGTTATTTTTTCATATTTTTGTTGTCACTTAGGTTTTCACCCTTGTCCAAAGCCTATGCATAAGGATAACCTAGTGAAACATGGAAACAACCTCCAAGTTGTGTGACTTGAACTGTGAGGTTGAGTCTCCGGAGAAGGCCAGCTTCCTCTTACTATCAAGATGCACCTAACTACTCTTGGAGAGGAAAAGGGAGAAGGAGAGAATGAAATCTACCTAATATAATCTAAAGAGCTGATGCACCAAAATAGAGTGTTCAGACCAATCTCTACCCATATATACACTATTGAACTAGAATGAAACTAAGGATATACACATTTAGACTTGCTTTAATCTAATAATCACATGCAGATCAGAAGACCAAGATGAATGACACAAGGAAAGAGAGATTCACTTATATTATCATTCATAGGCCAAGGAGGTACAGTCATGCAAATTACAGATTTCCACAAAACACTAGTGGAGGCAAAGAGTTCTTGCACTTCACACTAATGGCTGAAGGAGATAAGGCAGAAATCATACAGCTCAGAGGCAAAGGGAATTTTACACTGGAATTGCAGAGCAACAATAGAGAAAAACAAATCTTTTGAGATAGGTTTCAGACCTCCTAGAGATAAGGTAAAGATTTTAGAAAATTTTAGGGCTTCAGAAATCCAGACTTAGCCAAATTTCAGCGCTTCAGGAATCCAGACTTAGCCAAATTTCAGGGCTTCAAAATTTTAGATTTAGCCAGATTTCAGGGCTTCAGGAATCCAGACTTAGCCAAATTTTAGGGCTCCAAAATTTTAGATTTAGCTAGATTTCAAGATTCACCTCCAGTTTTGTTTGAATGGCTAGTGTGTTTTTGCTATGCATTGTTAACTCTACAGACTAATGTTTGCTTCTTTTGCAGGTAAAAATTGCATCCTCAACTTGTCGAGATCATAACTTTTGACTCGGGCCTAAGAATTCAGAACTGCTTACACCGTTGGAAAGAAGAATTGAAGATCTAATTTTAGTCCCTAAAATAGTAAGCCTTTGGCTACCCAATTTTAGGGACCGACGAAGGTTCTGACTTGAAATTTTGAGCAAAAGACCTCCAAAAAGGTCATTTAAAAATGCCTAGAAAATTTGCGAAAAAATATGAAAAAGTTGCAAACATTTGATCGTCTTGGATAATCTAGATCACTTGGTTTCTCATCAGGAAGGATTGGACAGGTGGAGAGAAGACAAAGGTTAAAGATACAGAGGTTTGACACATAAAGAAAATCAGGTTTCTTTTCTTATGCAGCTATTGGAGACAAGATTCAATGCAGGTGTCTTGAGATTTTTGACTGAAGAAACGGAGGGACTACAAGTTTATGAAAGTAATTGGCTATAAAAAGGGTGTAAATCATCAGAAAGGGGAATGGAGCATATACAAAAAGTGATCTAAAACCTCATTTGAGCAAAACCCAGAAATCGTTTTCAAAATTGAGAACTTTGATTTTTGGCGAATTGAGCTCCGTAGGTCCGCAGCTCCATAGCTCCACAAGTACGTAGGTCCATAGGTTCGCAGCTCTACAGGTACATAGGTTCACAACTCCACAGCTCCACATTTCCATGTAGCTCCGCAATTCAGAGGTGCACTGACAGTTAACTGCCAGTTCCAAAAATATCACTTTCCATGCATTGGGAGCACATTCTGATGGCAAGTTTAACACTGACACATGCCTAGTGAAGGGGAAACTTCTATTTTTGGTGTCTCCATACACTTCTACTTCAATTAATGGCTTCCTCCTACTTTCTCTCTAATGCTTTCATTGTTTTCGACATGTAAAGGGCTCATGCATCCAATTAATGAATAAAATATGGATGGAGTCCCTCTAAGCACTAGTTAGATTATCAATTTGTATATATTTAGTTTGTTTTAATGTTTTAAAAGCATTTCATTGTATCAAGATATCTCTCACTCTCAACAAAAATTGAGGAGATGATTTCTTATAAATACCCCATTGTAAAATGTAACAAGGGTTGCCATTATTATGCAATAAAATTATGCTTTTGGTGCTAGGATTCGGAGTGTATTTATTCTTGCCTGAATGTGTCATTGTTTTATGGATTTTATTCATTAGATTGTGATTGAGCCAAAGGTTTATTGCATTGTTTCTAGTTGTGCGATCTTTTAGTTCTGGTGTTTGCTACAGATATATGAATTCCATTGATGTAACAAGCTTGAGAAGAAATCACCCGATTGTGTCTACATAACTTTTTGTCTCGTATGAGCGCACTTTTCGTGGCCTTGTGATTTGATGAAGAGTGAAACATCATCCGATTTGTTAAAGATTCTCACCGACAATTTTATTAGTGGATTTTAGGAAGCGTTGCTCCTATTTTCATTGGTTTCCTATCGATTTCTTTGAAGGTTTAACTCGTAGCATGTTGTGTTTTGTAGCTTATGTCCATTTAGGAATTTCAATTTCAAGTTATTTGATTTCATGTTATTTTCTTTCAGTTTCGTTATTTACTTTGCTAACCCCCCTGTTAGATTAGGACCTCATACTAGTTGCATTGTTAGAGTTGCATTCATTGAAAAATAGAAAATACAAAAAATATTATTCTTTTGGTGTGATATTTTTGAGACAGCGAATAGATTTTACTTGATTCCAAGGTAAAAGAGTTTTTGGAATCAGCAAAGGCCTCCTCATGAACATTCACATTTATCTTCTACTAAGAGGATTTTGGTATGTCGCAAGACAAACACTAAACCTTGGAGTCGATCCTTAAAAATATTTTCTCTTCAAGAGAGGAATTACACAATGGATTCCTGTCGTTGACCTCATGCAAAATGAATGCCCAACAACAACCACCTGGCACAACCTAGCGTCTTTATCTTGGTGAGACATGGCCCCACTGATCTACATGGTGAGAGGGTGCTATGTTGCTAAGTGTAACATCCGCGTAGCTTTCCATAGCGAGATAGTGCCTGTTGTGGATTTTCTTTAGATCTATGGTGAGCAAAAAAATTGTACAACTTTGCATTGAGTTGGCTGAACGGACCAATGAAAAACCACCATTGTACTATGACCCACCTGACAACATGCCACTGAGGACGAGCTATAATATCACTTGGAGAAGGGCGGGCCCATTACATCATCTACGCCACGTGTCGCCAAGGCGCTATGTCGCTATGGTTAAAATTCTCACAGCTTTCCATAACAAGATAGCGCCCACCCTTGATCTCCATGAGATCAATGACGAGCAAGATTGATCTGACCTACCAATAGAAACTAGCCACGTGCCAACCTGTCTGACAAGCCTCATTGCGGCCCACCAAGTGAAGCAGGGCCTACATCTACACAGTCATACTGTAGCCAATGACAAAAGTGACCACTGCCAATGTGTGCCAAATCACATCACTGATATCAGATGGGGCATGCTTGGGACCCACCATATTTTCCAAACTTTGCCGCAGTATCATTTTCTATCTGGGCACTATGTCGCTAGAAGCATGGATTTCCTGATGGTGCCATAGTGCCCACCATGGATCTAGAAAAATTTGACGTCGGGGAAACAATGAGGAAAGGGGAGGACCCACCATGGCATGCAGCCAAAAGGCACTATGTCGCCATAGCAAAATGATGCTCAACTTCCCATGGCGAGATAGTGCCAACCGTAGATTTTTTGAGATCTGATGATGGAGGACTTGCGGGCCCACAGAAATACTAAAATGCACGGGGAAAGAAATATCATAAGGTTAGCCTAAAGTATTTTTTTGATATTCCTTTGGATGTTTGAAATAGCATTAAAATCGAGAAGTGACCATTGGCGGGCAAGCATTTAAAATTTTAAATATTTGGCAGGGGCGCAATACGTAATAGTTTTCACATGCGATTTATTTGCCAATTTTTTGTTCTCTAGTACCTCAATTTGTTTCAATCCTAGGACCTCTGCTCTATTTTTTTAGAAACAAATGAGACTGGTCAAAATTTCGACCAATCTTGGCTAGAATTTTGACCAAAATTTTGGTCATGATTATGGCATCCTAGTCATTGTGGTGTCCATTTTGACTAGAGATTGGTCACAATTTTGACTAATCTTAGCTAGTATTTCGACCAAGATTGGCCAAAATTTTGACCAATTCTTTGAGTATGACATCCTAGTTGTTGTGGTGTCCATTGTGACCAATATTGTTCAAAATTTTGACCAATATTTTAGTCATGAATATGACATCCTAGTTGTAGTGGTTTACATTTTGACCAATATTAGTCAAAATTTTGACCAATATTTTGGTCATGAGTATGGCGTATTCATCATTGATGGAATAGAATTGGTTGATATTTTGACCTTTCTTGGATGGAACTTTCAATGACAGTTGGTCAAAATTTCAAGCAGTGGCCACCAATAATGGTCATACCAAATGTAACCTATTTTGACCAAGTATTTGGTTGAAATTTTGACCAATTGGAGGTTTCATCAAAATTTCAATGATAAAAATTGTGACACACCACTTGGTTGCAAATTCAACCAACATGGGTTGAAATTTCAACCAAGTTTCATCAAAAAATGGGTCAAAATCTACTAGTTTCTCTTATCATTCATACACACAAATACTTTAGTGTTTTCCCTCCTTAAGAAGATTTAAGTGAGCTAGGGTTAGGTAGGAATCAACGATTGTGATTCATCCTTTTTTTGTTTAATGCATCTCTTATTCTGATTGGTTGCATGTACTGCATAGAGATTCTCAATATATCTTCATATATATCTTTTAGAATTGTAAAAAAATCCATAAGTCATCCCAAAAATAGTTTACATAGGATTTTGTGCCATTACAAACAACTATGCCAAAAACATTTACATGGCACTTGAAAACTCTAATGCTCGACATTCACTCTATCCTTAATGTTGTAACTTAGCTCCTGAATGACTCGGCATCCACTATTTTACTCAACATCTAAACCACATGAAATATATGACTTTCTCAACACTTAAGTGACTCAACACATATATTTTCTTGGTACATACTAGTGCTCAACACTAACTATGTATATTTCTTTCCATACACTACTTACTCGACATGCACTAAGTTCTGTTAAGCAACAATTTAAGTGTTTTGCCACTGCCTTGTCAAAACCAAAATGAGATCAAATAAATATCCCCCTTTGAAATGAGTGGAAAAAACACTTTTTCATGCATATACAACCAAACTTATGTGCATAACTCAAATAATCTACATACATTACTCGACTCTCATACAAATTTACAAAATTGGCAAAACTAATGACCTAGCTGTCATACCTTATTGTACCAAAATTTCACAACTCCCCCTAAGTTGATATCTACTTTCTGTAATTGAATTTTGTACTCCTATCGAGTAAGTGCGTGATCTTTTGTCATTCCCTATTTCTACATGAGTACTCCCCCTGAATCAAAACTATGTTATGCATTTGTCAATCTGCTTTCTCATTTTGTTCTCATTCCCCTTTTTTTTGCAAAAAACTTTATAATCCCCTTTTTTGAAACTTATGTCATTTGTGTGGTACAATGATAGTGTTTTTATCCAAAAAAATTTTGTGGACCTCCATAATTATTTTCAATGTTGTATCCTAGTTATTGTATGCTGCCTCTAGAGAGTGGTATTGAACATATAGCTAGGCAACAAGGTCAACTAAGCCATCATGTGTTCAAAGTTGATTATCTTTCTTCATCAATGTTTCAACAAAGGCTAGTTCCTTATGCAATAATTCCATGTGTGGGGTCAACATGAATTGGATACTCATCAAGGTAGCCCTTATGTTTGCATCTTGTGTTTGTACCTGAGCTAGCTTACCTTAAGTAGATAGTAGTCTCTAAAAATGAGTTTTGATTTAACCAGGAGATAGTTTCAATATTATACCTATGGAATGTAGATCTCCTTGTAGCTAGTCAACAACCCTTTGTACTTCTTGTGTGAATAATTCACATCACAAAGCTTTGTGTATATAGAAAAAATATTCTCTAACACCTTTTTCACATCCTCTATTTTGGTTTCTAAGTCAACTTGTCTAAGTGCAATAGCACTAGAAATATTTTCAAGAACTTTAGAGTGAAACTTCTTTTTAGACCATTCTAGAAGTTAAACATTGTAATCTAGGTCTTCATCCCTGATCTTATCAACTATGCTAACTAGTTGCTCAATGATTAGTTTTTCCTCACTCAGCTCTGGTAGACTAAATGCATCAAGAAATGTTTTTTTGATGTCATAAAGTACTTGCTTCTGCTTATGCTCTCATCTAAGCAACTATCAATTGATGTTTCTTCCTTTCAAGAACTTCATGTAGAATGCTTATTTTTTCTTTGGTGATTGATTCAAGATCAAACTTTGGTAGTTCAATCACCTCATCTAAGTTCACATCTCCATAAGATTTAGCTTCATCATACTTAGATTTACTAGGACTAGACCTTGATATTTGTAGGGGTGTAGCATCTATACTTGGCCATTGAAGAGTTTGACTAGTAGGAGGTGATACAAAAGTTGGTAGGGTAACCAAGGTCTATACAAAAATCTATTCCTTTATCTTAGTACTCAAAACTAACTCTTCAATCCTATCCTTTTCCTTCTCTTTTTTGTAAACTTCAGCTTAGTGTTGTTAGATAGGTGCAAAACTGGCTTCGTGACCTATGTGTACTTCTATCCCATCCTTCTCAATAGTTAATACTACTTGAATTAAAGGATTTGGGACTAATGTTCTAATATCTAGAATTACTACATCCTTCACCTAATATACCACAATGGGCAGTGCAATTTGTGTATTAGTTGTGACGCTTCTCTTTTCTTTAACTTCTATAGATTGAAGAGGCACATTGGATGTTTCTAGTGATTTCTCCCTTGCAGATGCCAATTCTTCCTTCTCAATATCATCTACACTCATCAATATAAGATGGCTACATAATTTAGCTATAGTGGTGGAATCAATCAAAATTTTCTTCATGTCTTCATAAGTCAAGGGATTGATGTTCTAAGAAGAGTTGTCAGGAACATCATTTATTTGTATTGAGTCCTATTGCTCATGTTCTCTACATGTGGGGAACTAGCACTCAACACTTGTACCTCTGGTACATTTTGATCATCCTATTTCTCATCATCAGCTATGGCCTCTTTTGTTGATGCTATTCCAATATGTCCCACATGACCATCCCTGACTTGGACTTCTTGTCCTTGTTCATCTTTCTTGTCTCCAACTTCCTCAAAAACTTTATCATTTCGCTTTTTTGTTGTCAACCCATAGATGACTTTCCATATCTGGGTGCTATGTTTGAAAACCTCTTCAGTGTTATTTGGTAAAATGTTAAAGGCTCTAGATTTGGGGGCCAGTATCCCCTTGAATTTATTCATATCTTTTGTCATCATTTCCTTATCCAAAGTAGACATTACTCTAGCAAGTGTAGTCTCCCTAACCTATATTTCTATTTTAAAACTAAACTACCACTTTTTCTCAACTTGGTCATAAAGACTCTTTGGTAGCTAGTTGGAAATATTATAGGTGTGGTATTAAATTTAGCCATCATCTAATATATCTTCTTCCACCTTATTCTAATCAATCTTTCCTAACTTATCAAATACAATGTGTACAAAATAGACAAATCTACATTATTCTTAACATTTTCACACAAGTTGTCTATATCTGATGAGGGATTGTGGCTTACCACCTGAAATTGAATGATGTAATCTAATTACATCCTCTCCTCATTTGACTCAATTGTTGGAGTGTATTTTCTCTATGTGTATGTCTTCTTTATAGGCTTGCTTGACTCTGTTGAGGCAATAGTCCTGTTTCCTTTTGGTTTAACTACATCCTTTACTTTCTTGGTGACTACCCTTATGCTTGACCTGGTAGTAGGTACTGTTGGCTTCTATTGTGAAAGTTTCACAAGCTTCTACTTGGGTTTCTCCACTTCAGGCTCCTTTACTTTCCTCTTCTTATTTTTAGCTAGCTCGAGTTCTTCCCTGACACCTTCTACATTCTCTTCGTCATCTTCTCCTTGGCCTTGAGTGAGTGCCAATGAGGCTTTAGCTTAATTTTATTCTTCATCACCTTCATCATCTTCTTCTTCTTCCTCTTCCCCTTCACCAAATCTCTCCTTAAGCTTCTTCACAAGCTTGGTTTTCTTTCTTATCATAGTAGCTATCTTTAAATCAATAGTGATTCTTGATTTGGCTTCCTCATAGTTTCCAAATGAGGTGGCACTCTTATCAACTTCCTCTACTAGTAAAGTTGTAATAGTTGTAGATGCTTCATTTACATTGACTTCATAAGGCAAGGGCTTCAACCATCTGACCCTAGGTATGGTTTCCTACACATATGCGTAATATGCATCAACTAGAAATAAAACATCATTGTAGTGTTGTTCAACTAGTGATACAACAATCCTTAACCTCTGTTTCATAGACTTCTTGAAATCCTCAAAGTAGCTTGTCATTATTGTTTCAAAATTGTCTCCAAGATGCTCAATTATATTGCAATTTGTAATGGCACTAGCCTATTGGTCTTCCACACTCTTTGACCAAATGTTGGAAAAGTGTTTTGCATATAAAAGAATATGCAGACAAGTAGTGAACCAAATTTGCATTGTGCACTCTTTGTCTTTCTTATGGCCTCCAAGTTTTCTAATAACTATTAAAGTTGTAACTTGGCAAGGTCACAAGTGTGATCTTTCTTCACTATCTTGTAACCTAAATCCACAACCATGCAAGATACACCATTCAATCTTCTTGATTGAAAGAAATTGTGAGAAATTACTCTCACTGCAAAGTCAATTAGGGGATTTGAAATTGTGTCTGTGGACATTCCTCTCTTAATACATATTGCCCCTATATTTGTCTCAATTACCTAATTTGCATTAGGTCAAATAGTTTTAGGTCTGTCAAGGTTAAATACCCTATCACTTGATTGATGATCCTTTTAGTGATCTTAATGGGTCCATTTTCTAACCAAATGAAAGTGTTATGAATACAACTTAGAACAATGTGTATCCAATCATTCTTAAAAACTTGAGGAAACTGTAGGGCATGATTCAACCCTTTCTATTCAACAATCTTGTACTCTTCCCTCAAAACTCCATTATCACATAATTTTTATGTGCATCTCTTATTCCCATGTCTCGTACTTATCCTATTTTTCTAGTGTAGAAACATCTAATATTTTTATTTTTAAAAAATTTGGTGGTATCATCGATAGTGCACCAGATAGATCTCCCTTATATGCTATCTCAGGAATAGCTCAGAAGAGTGGTTGTCTAATTTCATCATTGATTAATTGCACATTAAAAAATTATTTTCCTTCCTTCCTGCTTAACATTTGTAGAAGAGCTAGATGCCATTTTATTTAATTAGGGTTCATGAAAATTCAAACATTGAAACTTGACACTAGTGAAATACCTTTTGAATCTGATGAATGATAACAAGTAGTAGCTAAATCCAATTCACAAACACTTGAATCTTTCTCCCCAATTTTTCTTATGCTCTTTGTGCACTCTTTGATCTTTGATGAATGCAAATGAGTCTATAATTGAATATATAACCCTTTATATTCAGCAATAAATTCTTAATGCTTGTACAATTGTAAGCTTGGATATCATAGAATTTCCCATTCACTCATCTTATACATGATTTCCACTATTCTTGGCAAGCACAACAAGCTCAGCCACTACTAGCATACATCCATTACTCAAAAATAACTATAGAACCTTTCATGCTTGGCAACAACATGAAAAATAACAAAACTATAGATTTCTTTTAGGTTCCAACCAATACATTGCATCATAATATTTTCAAAACTTAAACTCTTGGAACTGATGTATAATATAATTTTGAAATATTATTCCAACACATACCTTTTGATTTCTTAGTTGGGGGTGATGTGATCACTCAATCCATTGGATGAAGTGACCTCAGTTGAACTTGATGTGCCACAATCTTCCTTCTTCTTTCATTTCTTGTTCATCTGCACTTTGACCTTCTCAAAATTAGCCTTTTATTTTCCTTTATTGTTTCCATTACTCGACATTGGTGATTTGGTTGGACAATTTCTTCTCACATGACCAATCTTCAAACAACAAAAGCATGTTGTCTCCCTAAACCATCTATTGTAGTTGTCTCTGAAATGTGTTCTAATGCAATTCTCAAGAACATGTCCATACTCTTGACAATAGCGAAAATTGTACTTGTGTTATAATCCCAATTGTAGGATTTTCTATTTTTTGTGCCTTTGTTTGTTTGTTTGATGTCCACTTTGCATTAGATCTGCATTCATATGCTTTTTTTCCATACTTTTGACAAGTATGGCAATATCCTTCAAATCTTTGTGTGCTTAAGGTCTTGGTTCTGCATTCATGTGCTTTATGTCCTTGCTTGTTGCACTTATGACCGTAACCCTTGAATTTATGCTTAGGATTCTAATTTGCATTGTTGTTCCTACAAAAATTTGTTGTATGATCTAACTTTCCACAATTATGATAAGTGGGTTTGTAGTTCTTACCTTTTTTGTTTCTTTGTTCACTAGTTCTAGATGTTTCTCATTCCTTAGTACTAGAGTATCCTAATTTAGCAGTATCAATGTTGGATCTAGGAGATCTCATCAGTCTCTCAAAGTATTTAATGGCTTCACTAGGTTTGTTGAAGCTTTTAGAAAATTCCTTTTCTTTTCTTAGTTCATTCCTCTATTGTTCATTCTTTAACTTTTGGGTTTTGATCTCACTATCTTTTCCATTCAATTCATGATTGGAAATCATCACTTGATACATTGTTTCTAGTTGCATGTGATAAATCCTATTTTCCTATGATATCTTCTCTTCCAATCTTTTGGTCATCTTAAATCATGACTTTGTCTTCCTTAGCTTTCTTTTTATGCTTGGTCACCTCATATAGAAATACTTATTGGACTTCTTGTTCTGTCTTAAGATTTCTAACCTCTTCAGTTAGGGCACCATTCTTTTCCATCAGATCTACAACTACTACATCAAACTCACATGAGTTTCCATTCTCAAAAAATCCAATAGTGTCTTCCTCTTGGTAACGAGTGTCATTTTTCTCAATAGCTATCTCTTTCCTTCTCCTCAATGAATGTTGTAGTTCATCTCTTTCTTCCATGAGTTGGTATAGTGCAAGTTGAATTTCAATCTTCTGGTTCTCAATATTCTTTCCCAACTTATAGACTTCCATCTTCAACATCTTTCCTCAACACTGCAAGGCTTTCCTTTCCATAGAACAACGCTCTAATACCAATTGTTGGAAATAACAATGGTAAAGTAAACTCTAAGAGGGAGGAGGGGTGTTTCAATACTTCAAAAATTTAACCATAAAACATTCACCACACTTCCATCTCATAATTTATCATGTAAACTGAAATAGCTAGCTACACATGTTCATCCATAGCATGAAATAAATAACACATAACACAATAAATTTTTTACCTAGAAACCCTCCAATGAGAAGGTAAAACTAGGGTAGGGATGCCACCCATAAATCTTCACTACTACACTTGTAAAGTGTATCGAATTAAGGTTACAATTGTTTTATCATAAACTATGATCTACCCTATGAAAGGTCTACCCTGTTAAAGGCTTGCAAAGAATGTTAAATTTTACCTTGTTAAAGGATTTCAACACCCTCCTAAAAGTGTGCCTTGTTAGAGGACTTTAACTTACAATAAAGTAAGCACCCTATTAAAGGATTTACAAAATCCTATTAAGACTAATCTGTTATGAGATTTTCTTTGTATCACCTATTAAAATGATTCAACACCTTGATCCTTCAATTAACACTCTGCTACTAGATATCAGATCTTCTTATTTCAAGTATGTCCTTGATCCTCCTAATCAGATATGTTCACTCTATTCTTTAACTACTCTACTATTTTCTCTCTAACTAATTTTGTAATTCATATCTCTACCATAAACTCCATAATCACCATGAATTATCTCTCTCTATACCTAATATTCACTCTTCTCTTCTCATCTGCACACATAAACACTTTAGGGTTTTCTCTCCTTAAGAAGACTTAGGTGAGTTGGGGTTAGGTAGGAATCAATGATTGTAATTCATCCCTTTTTCTACTTAATACATCCCTTATTCTGATTGGCTGCATGTACTACATAGGGACTCTCAATATGCCTTCAAATATATCTTCTACAATCATAAAAAAATCCTTAAGTTAACCTAGAAATTTTTTACATAGGAGTTTTTTCCATTACAAACAACTATGCCAAAAAGTTTTTTCTTGGCACTTGAAAGTTCTGACACCTGACATTCACTATATCCTTAATGTTGTAAATCAGCTCCTAAATGACTTGGCATCTACTACTTTACTCAACATCTAGACCACTTGACATATATAACTTTCTTGACACTTAAGTGAATCGACACATACCATCTTCTCAACACATATTGGTGCTTGACACTAACTATGTATATTGCTAGACATACACTACTTATGTGACATGCACTAAGTTTTGTTATGTAATGGCTTAAGTATTTTAGCACTGCCTTGAAAAAACTAAAAGGAGATCAACACTATTGTGCATTCCCCAATGTTCCATGAGGGAGAACATCATCAAAGAAAATAATCAAGGTAGTTTGGGAGGACATTTTGGGGTAGACAAGACACTTGAACACATTTCTAGGTACTATCAATAACCTAGATTATAGACTAATGTAAGAAAGTTTGTGGATCAATGTCATGTGTGTCAAAGGACTAAAGGACATAGCAGCAATGAAAAATTATACCAACCACTCACCATGCCACAAAGGCCATGGGAGTGTTTGAGTATGGATTTTGTTTTAGGACTTCCTAAGACACCTAGAGGGCATGATAGTGTATTTGTGGTGGTAGATTGTTTTAGCAAGATGACACACTTCATCCCATGCAAGAAAAAAAATGATGCTTCACATATAGTAGGTCTATTCTTTAGAGATATAGTGAGAATCCATGGTTTTCCACTCAACATAGTGAGTGATAGGGACCCTTTGGAAGATGCTAGGCACTAATCTATCCTTTTATTTAGCCTATCATACTTAATCTAATTGGAAAAAGGAGGTGGTGAATAGGTCTTTGGATAATTTATTAAGGTGCTTGACCAAATATAATGGTCAATCATGGGATCACATCATAGGGTAGGTAAAGTATGCTTATATTGAGTCCATTAATAGGAGCACTAGAAAGAGCCCTTTTGAAAATGTGAATGAGACTTTGAAATTATGAATGGGACTCACCCTAGGGGAATTTTGGAATTAAGGGATCTTAGTCTACATGACAAGAGGAGTGCACAAGGAGAGTCATTTGCAGAACATATGAAAGATCTGCATGACCAAGTTAGGAAGACATTGCAAAACCAAGTGGAAAAATACAAGACCAAGGCAGATAAAACAAGGAGAGACTTACAATTCAAAGTGGGGGATTTGGTACTTTCTTATCTGAGGAAAGAGAGACTACCAAAGTGACATCCAAACAAGTTGTTGATGAAGAAGATAGGACCCCTAAAAATACTACACAAGTTTGGCAATAATGCCTATGAAGTTGAACATCCCCCTGACTTAGGGATATCATCTATTTTCAATGTGTGTGAATTATTTCCCTACAAAGGTACTCAAGTTGATATTGATCAACACACTCTTGTAGACTTGGAAGGGGCAAATTGGGTTCAAGACTTGCCAACTCCCCAACCTTTGAAACTAGACAACATCATGGATTCTAAGGTGATAAGGAATACTAGGAAGGGAGCCTACAAGACCTATCTGGTGAAATGGAAGGGACTACCTCATGTTGAGGCTACCTAGATGACTGGAGCTAACATACAAAAGCATGGGATCACCCTTGAAGACCTCCTAATTGAAGGGACTTGAGCTCTTTGTCCTAGGGGAGTATGGTGTAGGGAACCTCCCTAATATTTGGTTTTGGAGTGATTAGAGGTTAGTTAGGTGTGTGTGTGTGTGTGTGTGTGTGTGTGTGTGTGTGTGTGTTTAATAAGTTCCAATATTCCTTGGAGTGTAACTAATCCAAATGTAAGAGCCAAGTTGCTCACTAGGTCCTAGGTTGCTAAACAGTTGATCATTGAGTCAAAAGTTTCTCAATACGTCAAATATTATTAGGTATGGTTAAATAAGGTATTTGATTTCCTTAATAGGTCCTAGGTGTCTTATCTAAGGTCCTAGAATGGTCCTAGGTAGACTCATTTGGCCAAAAAGTCCTAAGGAGCAAAAATTTCTCAAAAGTTGTAAAACTACTCAAAAGTTGCTTGAGCAACTTTTGCAATTTTTGCAAGAAATTGCAAATTGAAGTTTTGGAGGTTGTAACTACCCATTATCAAGTATATGAGGGATCATATTTGGAAATTTTAGAAGATTTACCATTAGATTATGCATGTGTGGGACTACTGTACAAACAATTTTCTTGAGTTTTCATTTTTTAATGGTGTAGTATAGCTATGTATGGAATGGCATAGGAGATCATATTTGTGATTTTTGTAGTTTAGCCTTTCCTGGTTATTTTTCATATTCAAACTTGTGTTGAAGTCATCAAGTTTGCAAGCTATAACATTTTATTGTTGACTAGCCTAAGAACTACCTTCACAGGGTTGTTTGTAGAAAAATGGCTCTAACCTAATCATCCATGGTAGAAAATACATGAAACCTCATGGGGTGATAGGTTAGAAAGTTTACATAGTTTTTTGGTTTTGTTTTTCATTTTTATGATTGGTTTCCAAGCCATGGAGTGATACCCTAGGTTGACTACTAGGAGTATGTGAGCTTGGATAGTTTGTGGAAATTGATACAGAGCATAACCATGATCAAGATAGGTCTAACAAATGGTGTTCCTCAAAATGCTTTAATATACATTTATTTTAAAGGTGGAATGGAAGGTTTTTTTGAGGTTTGAAGAGTTATAGAGGCCTTTTAGTGTTGACTAATTTGGAGACCTACAAAATAGACTAGAAACTCGGGCTTAAGATTGAATAGAGTTATGGGTGTTGTGAAACTCCAAAAAATTGGAATCTTGGAGTTCTAGGTGATAGATTTCAGATTCCTAAGGTTTTCCATGATCTTGTTCGGAGGAATTTTGGGTATTGGTGCAAAATAGGGTTATCTTTGGTTTTTTTGTGACCAAAAGTACTAAATAAGGTAAGGAATGTTATGGAGTGTTAGGTTTGCATGACTAATCAAGGAATTACTATACATACTTCATAATTCTTTGGGGCTTGGGGTAAAAATACTTGTATAAAAGAGCTAAGGGTTGGGGATTTTTATGATGTGTGATACAGAAATTGCTTCTTGCAGTGGTATTGAGTTGTAAGGGATTATAGATTGTAATCAGGTTGTAATCACTAGATCATAATAATATTGGATTTTTTGTTTGGTGGACATAGCCCATGGGTTTGGGTGAACCATGTTAAATCTTGACTTCTTGTGTTCTCTTCTGTGCAATCTATTATTTTTTTATCTTGTTTATATTTGAATGTAATTGTTATTTCTATTTGAGGTTAATCCTAATAAGTGGTATCAGAGCAAGTTTGTTTTCAATTATCTTATGTAGGAAAGTCTTATGGTTGAGTGGGAGTCTCATGGTTGAGTGGGAGTCTCATGATTGAGTGAGAGTGATGGCAGAAAAGGGTAAGTTGAAGGTGGATAAGTTTAATGGGAAAAACTTTTAGTTATAGAAAATGTAAATGGAGGACTATCTTTATCAAAAGGACTTACGGAAGCTATTGGAAGGAAAATCCAAGAAATAAAGAACTATGATAGATGAGGACTAGGATATTTTAGATAGAAAGGTACTTGGAAGCATTCGATTATGCTTGTTGTCAGCCTCCCAATTATATCAATAACTTGGTTCTAACAACTCAACTCATGGATTAGACATTCAAAATGAGCAATTATCTTTCTAATAGAGAAGGTTTATTTAAATTGTCAACCCAAGGATGTATACTTGAAACAAGTTTGCAAAGTATATGCACCATGAAACTCTCTAAGCTATTCTATCATTGTAAAATATAAACTATAACAAAGCTAGAAATAAATCTAAATACACAATAATGGTTTCAGGAACTATATACTACAAACTTCAATTTAAACAAGGAAGATATTTATTACAAAACTAATGACTAAGTGTACTGATTTTCTGCTCCACATTTTCAACAGTCCACTCAAATGCATGGTTCTCCTTTTTTATTTTGAATTAGATCAAAAAATTTTACCATGTTATTCTCCTCCTTTTCACCTTTTTAGATCATTTTGAAAATCTAAATTTCATTAAGAAATGTGAAAGTTATGGCCATTTTTTTGAAAGTGGTTTTATGCTGCTTGAAAACGTGCCACCTTTTCCTCAGTCAACTTCTGATCCAGGGTGCTCATTAACTATCAAACACCCAAAAATTTTTGTGCTCCATATTTTCATATTTCCAAAACTATAAGTCATTCTTAATTTTATTAATAATTGAGTGAGATATGCCTATTTTTCTGAAACTAACTTTTGACTTTTTTACATTTTATGTAGTTGCTGATTATTGACAAGTGTCAACTTGCTTCTCTTTCTTCCCAGCTACATGAATAACTCAAATACCTCACAAAAAACATGTTAATCACCTCAAGGTAATTATAATTTAATAATAACTACTTATCATAATAAATCATCACTATTTAGCATTAACTAGCTACACATACAAATGTTAATCAATAAATCATTTATCATAGTTAATGCTTCATAAATCAAGCTAATGTATAGAAATGGCTTGGAAATATATTGAAACCATGGGGTAAAGTGTTATAATAAATAGATATAGATATGAAAATTTATAGGCTCATCATTCCCCCCATCTGAAATCTTGCTTGTCCTCAAGCAAGGGATAGGCATTAGATAGTCATGAAAGCTATTAGAATGAAATCTTGTGACAACTTCAATAAATCATCAAGAATATCAAAGGTAGTATAAAAATATGCATGCAATTTCATTTTCCTATGGTCTATGCCAATAAAAATAAAACCAAGTATACATGTGCTCCCCCCCAGCTAAAAGGTTGTTTATCCTCAATTGATAATATATGTATGAAGGTTGCAAGATAAATAACTTATGAAGCATATAATTACAATAATGATTATTGAAAAATAAAATGCAATGCATAGATAATTAATTACTAAAAATGATAAATATTATGAATAAATGAAAATCATAAACATAGTACTATTTGTATTGTTGTGAGAAACTTCAAACTTTTCAAATAGCTAAAAGTACAGGTCCCTTGATTGTTGAAATTCAAGTCCTTCCAGGAGTATTACATATTTAATATGAGTATTGTCTTCATACTTTTTGAAAGTTGTCTTTTGGATCACCTAGTAGTTGCTGTAGGATTGTCTATTGAATCAAAGAGTATTGGTTGCAAGACTAATTGTTAAAACTAGATAGTAGTTATTGTAGGACTGACTATTACAATATGAAACCTTCAGATAATACCAACTAGACATCATCATTGAATAAAACATTCTTGACATCATGAAGACTCAACTATTAAATGAAATGTTTGAAAATATATGCAAAGACTCCCTTCCAAAAGTAGAAACTTGACTCACTCACACCCTTGGAAAAATAATTTGAAATATGAGCAACCAACCAACTATGAACTCCTCCAAAATATTCATTGAGACAAGAAAAACCAGGAAACAAACTAAACTAGAAAACTACTAAAACTAAGAAATTGTGTAACAACACTTATTAAATAAAAAATCTACCCTAACCATCCTACTCTACACTAACCAAATTACATGACCCACTCAAACAAAACCATTTACTGTTTCTTTGAAGTATCTTCCTCTTCTCAAAGTCTTCCAATGCTTCACATTCCTAGGCAAAATGAGAAATAGTTGCAGCATTAGTAGAAACTTAACAAACAACAAGACTTTTGAAAAGACATTAACAAACTCACTTATTACTTCATGTTGATAATATATATTGTTATACTGAAGTACATAAGTAAGTAGAAGTGTTTTCCCTTTTGTTGCAATTGCATATTGAGGTTTCTCTTCAGTTGTAACTTCTTTCTTTACTGCAACCATAGTTTGTGATAATATCTTTTCCTCCATATGAATGAGATGTCTAATTGGACACCCTTGTAAAAGAAAAACTTTTGGACCCTTCTTGTCAACTTTGTGTAGTTGAGCTACTTCTTCACCCTCTTCTTGACTTTTAAAAACCAATTTGTGCAATTGATCTGATAAAAGTACAGGAATTTCTGCACTATCTTCATAAGGCTCATAGTTTTTCTCTATAAGAGATGTTGATTTAACATCTAATGTTAAACAAAACTCTTCTAAATCACCCCAAAATTGATCTTCTTCAATATCTTCTTTACTTTTTAGCACAAGAGGACTAATTTTCACTTTATTGCAACCCTCTTCTTGAAGTAGGAGTCCTAATTTGACATCACATTCATCTTCAACAGCAACCTTGTGTATGGTGATTTCTTCATTTTGAAAAATAAGGTTGTATTAATTTTCCTCCTCACAAATCAGCACTTTTTCATCAATATGTGAACAAAATTCCTCTATGATACTAGAGAACATGTCTTCATTGATTTCCAAACTTGCTGCAAATAATAGTGGCTCTTCATTCTCATTCTCCATGGATCTAAAATCCATATTGTGTTACATGCAAACTTCTATGATCCTAAGTGCTTTGAAAAGAAACTAAGATTCTAGAAAAACTAAAATGAGTAGCTAAAAACTCAAAGACTCTCATAGCTTGACTTGTCCCTGGCAACGGTGCCAAAAATGTCACCCTCCCAATTAATCAATAACTTGGTTCTAAGAACTCAACTCATGGATTAGACATCCAAAATGAGCATTTATCTTTCTAATAGAGAAGGCTCATTTAAATTGTCAACCCAAGGATGTATACTTTAAACAAGTCTATAAATTATATGCACCATGAAACTCTCTAAGCTATTCTATCATTGTAAAATATAAACTATAACAATGCTGCAAATAAATCTAAATACACAATAATGGCTATAGGAACTGTATACTACAAACTACAACTTTTCATATATGTCTGCATCTTTCTCAAATGCTTGATTAAAATTTTGAATATGTAAGATTATTTAATATCTAACAACCATCTAACAAGTCTCTCATTATTCCTTTAAACAATGAAGATATTTATTACAAAACTAATGACTAAGTGTATTGATTTTCTGCTCCACATTTTCAATAGTCCACTCAAATGCATGGTTCTCCTTTATTATTTTGAATTAGATCAAACCACTTTACCATATTATTTTTCTCCTTTTCATATTTTTAGATCATTTTGAAAATCTGAATTTTATTAAGAAATGTGAAAGTTATGGCCATTTTTCTAAAAGTGGTTTTATGCTGCCTAAAAATGTGCCACCTTTTCCTCAGTCAACTTTTGATCCATGGTGCTCATTAACTGTTTCAAACTAACTCAAACACCCAAAAGGGTTTGTGCTCTATATTTTCAGCTTTCCAAAACTATAAGCCATTCTTAATTTTATTAAGAATTGAGTGAGATATACCTATTTTTCTGAAACTAACTTTTAAGTTTTCTACATTTCTTGCAGTTGCTGATTATTGACAAGTGTCAACTTGCTTCTCTTTCTTCCTAGCCACATGAATGACTCAAATACCTCAAAAAAAACATGTTAATCACCTCAAGGTAATTATAATTTAATAATAACCACTTATTGTAATAAATCATCACTATTTAGCATTAACTAGCTACACATACAAATGTTAATCAATAAATCATTTATCATAGTTAATGCTTCATAAATCAAGCTAATATATGGAAATGGCTTGGAAATATATTGAAAACCATGGGGTAAAGTGTTATAATAAATGGATATAGATACAACAATTTATAGGCTCATCACTTGGCACCATTGGTGACATTTAACATTACAAAAGTAAAGACGACAAAAGAGTTGATAGAAACCTTAGAAAAATTGTATGAAAAGCCCTCCACTTTCAATAATGTATTTCTCATGAATAATTTATTTAATATGAAGATGGAAAAAGGTAGATCTATTATAGATCATTTAAATGAGTTTAATAATGTTACTAGTCAGTTATCTTCTGTGGTTATTAATTTTGATGAAGAAATTAGGGCTCTCTTGATTTTGTGTTCTTCGCTTGAAAATTGGAATGATTTAGTAATGGCTTTGAGTGATTTTTTTTTTGGATCTAATACATTAAAATATGGTGATGTGATTGGTGTTATTTTGAGTAAGAAAACTCGTTGGAAAACTTCAAGTGGATCTACATCAGGAAGTGCTTTAAACACATAAAGTAGAGACTGAATGACTGAGAGAGGAAATAATTCCAAGAAATCATGGGAAATCAAGAGAAAAATCAAAGGGCAAGAGGTCTCAATCGAGAGGACCAAATGACTACTAGTACTATGGGAAACTAGGGCATAACAAGAAATATTTTTGACTCAAAACAAAAATGAAGGAGAAAAGTAAGATGGAGACAAGGAGGCAAACATGGCAAGTAACAAATTCAAAGAGGATGCTTTGCTTCTATCTTTAGAAAGTGTTGATGATTCTCTTGGACTAATTGCCAATGTTTCCCTTCAAGATTTGTGACATGCCTTAACCACCTCTTGTGTTCTATATGTCTAGTGGTTGTATTGGGCATTGACAGGTCAATCTTTTTGGTGCAACAAAAACTATAGCTTGTAACAAGTGGTATTAGAGCTTCGTCATAGGTTTTTATCTCCTTGGGTAATGTTGAGGGAGGATTGTTGGACTAACCACCAATGTTCCCCTTCAAGATTCATGGCATTGATTAACTATCTCTTGTGTTCTATAATTCTAATGGTTTTATTAGGCATTGATAGGTCAATCTTTTGGTACAACGACAACTCTAGCTTGTAACAAATTCATGGGTTTTAGATTTGGGGGCTTCATTTCATGCTACACCCCATAGAGGTTATTTTATTTATTATGTCCAAGGAGATTTTGGGCTTGTTTATTTGGGGGATAATGAATCTTGTTAGATTTTTGGAAAGGGAAAAGTTAAGATTAAGTTGTAGAATGGGAATCATTGGCTACTACAAAAGGTAAGACATGTTTCAAGGTTGACTAGGAAATTAATTTCAGTAGGGCAACTTGGTGATGAGGGTTGTGTAGTTATTTAATGATAAAAATTGGAAAGTTTCAAAAGGTTCCCTTGTAGTGGAAAAAGGTGTGAAATTAGTCACCTTATATCTTTGTGTAGGTCATATTATTCCTTCTACTTTGATTGTTTCAGAGAAAATGAATGTTCAGGAATAGTTGTTGTAGTTGATCAGGGAGAACAAATAGTTATTGTAGATTTTGATACAATGCTATGGCACAATATACTTGGGCACATGAGTGAGAAAGGGATGAAATTAATTCATTCAAAGAAATTTTTACTAGATCTAAAATGTGTTAATATGGATTTCTATGAAATTTGTGTGTATCAAAAAATAGAATAGAGTGAGTTTTATGAAGAGTGGGAAGGAAAAGAAAAGTGAGAGATTAGAGCTTGTACATACAGATGTATGGGGACTAGCTTAGGTATCTTCCCTTGGTGTCTCTCATTATCATGTTACATTTATTGATGATGCAACTAGAAGAGTATGGATTTATTTCCTTAGAAAACAACATGAGAAGAAAGAGGATGATTGTGCAATGCTAGATGATACTCCAAAAGATGATGTTCTAGCAATTCCTTATGATCTGTAACAACCACAACAACAAATACCACACACACTAGTGAATGTTAGATGGTCAACAAGGCTAAGTAGACCTCCAAAAATATTTTTTCCCTCTTTGTATTCTATTTTACTTACTGATGTTGGTGAACCTGAATGTTATGATGAAGTTGTATAGTTGGATACTAAGATTCAATAGGAGTCTGCAACGGTAGATGAAATGGACTCCTTGCTAAAAAATAAAAATTGGAATTTATGAAAGTTTCCTATAGGTAAATGAGATTTATAAAATAAATTGGTTTACAGGTATAAATAAGAGGATGGAGGTAAGAAAATATGTAAAGCTAGGTTATTTGTAAAAGGATTTGCACAAAAAAAGGGCATTGATATTGATGAGATATTCTCTCCTATTGTAAAATTGACTTCTATTCGTATTGTTTTAAGTATTGTGGCTACTGAAGATTTGCATTTGGAGTAGTTTGATATTAAAACAACCTTCCTTTATGGTGATTTGGCTAAAGAGATATATATGGCATAGCCATAGGGATTTGGGGTCAAAGGTAAGGAGAACATAGTGTGTAGATTGAAAAAAGTTTATATGGCTTGAAGCAAGCACCTTGACAGTGGTATTTAAAATTTGATAGTTTTATGCATGAGCATGGATATAGTAGTTGTCATTTAGATCATTGTATTTACTTTAAAAGGTTGGATGATGACAACTACATCATTTTATATTTATATGTTGATGATATGATTGTAGTTGGGTCTAACATGGATCACATTAAGGGGTTAGAACATTCATTTGCTATGAAGGATTTGGGGGCAGCAAAAAAATCCTTGGTATGAAGATTTGTAGAGATAGGAAGAACAGGAAATTGGCATTATCTCAGGTTGATTATATTGAGAAGGTGTTGCAATGTTTCTCTATAGAGAATGCTAAAGCTATCAGCACACATTTACTTGGTCATTTGAAGTTGACTAAGGAGACGTGTCCCAAGACACAAGAAGAGGAGGACAAGCTTTCTAAGGTACCTTATGCTTCAATTGTAGGAAGCTTGATGTATGCTATGGTATGTTTGTGTTGGAAATAATCAAGACTAGCTAGGTTACTGAGAGGGGAGGGGTGAATCAGTAACCTCAAAAACTTTAAATCAATTCAGCATTTAACCATATATATCATTCACCATTCATTCATCTAATCTACTGCATGCAAGAGAAAGATAAACATTCATAACACTTGAACATGGTATTTTGGTGACCCAAAAACCTTCCAAACAGAAAGTAAAACTGGGGTGGGGATGATACCCACAAAACTTCACTATTGCAGTATAAAGTTGGCCTAATAAGGCTTACATTGATCACTTCTAATGATCTTCCTTGTTAAGAGCAATTTGGACTGCTAGGTCCACCTTGTTAGAGGTTTTTATAAACATACAATGAAGTATGCACTCTGTTAAGAGATTTATACAAAGATTGTTAAGTCTACCTTGTTAAAGGATTTGATAATCAATTCACCTATTAGGATGAAATAGTAAATCTGACTTACAACTTGATTGTTGATTAGATCCTTGATGTACAGATCACCTCTTGTGATTGATATGTCTTTGTTGCTCCTTAATGACCTTGCTATATACTCTGCTCTACTGTTGATTCGCATTCACTCTTCTCAAACACTACATGTTCATTCTATTGACATACTTATGATACATTGAAAATGATACAATACATTATATATATCATTCCAATATTTACAAATACAAGGTTAACCAAAATACAAGTAAAGAAAATATTACTGAGTCAGCCAAACAGTAGAAAATTTGGGCTCTTCAAGCTGACTTGGTGACCTTCTGATACTCAATGTCCACTATATTACTCAGCATCATCATGCACTTGGTAGAAGTAGAAGCTCGGTCCATACTAATCACACAACATAGCTTGGAACTCGATAGATATATTGTCACTCGATAGATATTGAATCCTTCATTTACCTTATTGTCACTTGGTAAACACTACACATCCATCACTCAGTAGAACATGGCTTCACATCACAAAAATTGATAACTATATAGACACTGTGAAGCTTGGTGAACACTGTTGAACTACACACTCATTCGATAGCTTTAAGAATGCTCGGTCTGGATTGTTTACCTACTGAACTTACTAGGTAACCACTGAATGTTCGGTATAAATTGTAGACTGAGTGATGAGCTCGATAATCATTCAAAATTGAATAAGTGTTGACACTAATGAAAAATAAAACATAATGCCAATAGTACAAGGCAAAATATTTCACATGTAGTGGGAGTCATTAGCAACTATATGAGTCATCCAAGAATTGTGCATTGGAATGTAGTAAAATGGATTCTTAGATATTTGAGAGGTAGACCTACTAATTGTTTACACTCTGGGGGCTCTACTACTGATTTACAAGGATATGTTGACTTAGATTTGGTAGGGGATATTGATACTAGGAAGAGTACTACAAATTATGCATTTACTATTGGTGGGGCAGCTGTGAGCTAGGTTTCTCACTTGCAGAAGGTTAATGCTTTATCCACTATAGAGGCAGAGTATGTTGCTGCTATAGAGGCAGCCAAGGAGATGATATGGCTTTAATTCTTCCCGGAAGAATTGGGACACCCTTAGAGGGATAAAAAAAATTTATAGATAGTTAGAGTGTCATTCATCTTGTAAAGAATTCTTCTCTTCATAAGAAAAAACACATATAGTTGTGGTGCCATTTCATTCAGTCAGTTTTGATGATGGACAGTTAAAGATGGACAAGATACATATAGATGACAATCCAATGGATAGTTTACAAAGGTAGTGACAAGGGAGAAGTTGAACTCCTCTTTAGATTTGGTTGGTCTTCTAGACTGAATAGTAAAAGAATAGTAGAGTCCAAGGTTGTTTGATCTAGTGGGTGCCTCATGGAGTAGCGACATAGCTACAAGATCAGTCTCCAAGTGGGAGATTGTTATTTTGTGTGGACTCTAATTAGTCCCCAAGTGAGAGATTGTTAGTTTGTGGTGATTAACTAGGGAAGTATTGTACATACTTCATAATTCTCTAGAGCTTGGGACCCTATATTATCAAGATTTTGGGCCAACATGTAATAATTAGTTATAACCATAAAGTACTAAAATACTTGTATAAAAGGGCTTAGGGTTAGGGATTTTTATGATGTGTGATGAAAATATTGCTTATTGTGATTGATTGAGCTATAAGGGATTATGGATTATAATTAGGTTGTAATCACTAGATCATAATAATATTGGACTTGTTGTTTGGTGGATGTAGCCTAGGGGTTTGGGTGAACCATGTTAAATCTTGGTGTCTGGTGTTCTCTTCTATGCGATCTATTATTTTTTGATATTATTCATATTTTCATGTAATTGTTATTTTTGTCTAAGGTTATTCTTAACATGGAGAGTGTCTACAACATTAGTAGACTCAAAGGGAGTGAATGAACAAGACCCTAAGCAAGGTTTAGGGTTCTAGGGGAGAGAAGGGCTAGTATGACTAGTGCCTAAAGTGGGAGATTGGTCCTACACTAGACTAACTATTCCTAGGACACAAGTTTGGGGAAGTGTCTTGGAGGCTTGGATTGGTAGAAAGGAAAAGAAATAAGAATCCTTGGATGATTCAAGATTAGTTCCTTAATTAGGTGTTTATTTGTTGGAACCCTAGAAACTCTGCATCAGAGTGGTATCAAAGCCTAATTTCAGTTTGGTGTATTTAAAACATGGAAGACCAAGAGGCTAACAGTATGCCACCCAAGGAAATGAGAAAGGGTACCATAGTGGATTTGGTCAAGGATCTATTGGCCAAATCCAATTAGGTAGAACCAAAAAAGAAAGAAAATAATCACAGAATGGGGAGATGAGAGTGAGGAGGAAGATGAAAGCCTCACAGGGGATACATCTGATAGGGGCAAGGATCCTAAAGTGGATCAATATAAAAAAGTGTTTTTGGATGCCTTTAAGTATGTTAACAAAGATAGTATGAAACATATTCCTTACTACAGTGGTAGCTTGAATAGGGAGGAATTGCTAGATTGGTTGGAAGCCATAGACAATAAATTTGACTACAAGTAAGTACAAGAATAGAAGAGAGACATCTATGCTAAGGCTAGGCTCAAGGGATCAACACTAGTATGGTGGAATATGATGCACAATGATAGAGTAGTAGTGGGGAAGAAGAAGATTGTGTCTTGGGGTACGATGAAGATTAGGTTCAGGGACCAATTGGTACCCATGGATTATGAGATTCAAATATATCAGAAGTTGTAGAATCCAAGATAGAGAGACCTCACTATTCATGCTTATACTAAGGAGTTTAATAAGCTAAGCCTAAGGACAAGAACACAAGAAGAAGAAGTGGAAAGAGTGGCAAGATACCTTATTGGGCTAAGATAAGGGATTCGGGATGAGATCATGATGGTGGCTCCTGATAGTATGCATAAGTGTTTTCATTTAGCCCTAAGGCTAGAAGAAAAGGCTAGGAGAAGGCATGATTCTCAATAAATAGGCAGAGTTAATAGAAGATTTAGAGGTAGGAGCAACTTTGGTAGAGTATCAGGACCAAGTAAGCCAGAAGAAACTCAAACCAATGATAGCTATGGAGGTAGCTAGAGTAGGAACACTTTTCAAAGAGAGGGATATAGGGGAAGAGGACCACATAGGGGTAGATTCCAATCCCAAGGTAGAAGTAGTACTATTTTTATTGGCAAATGTTACAACTATAACCAAGTGGGCCATACTATGGAAGATGTCCTGAGAAGGTTTCCTCATCATCTATGGGAGAAAGGAGAACACAATTAGTAAAAGAAGATGACACTCAGAGTGTCACATCACCTATTTCTAAGCTAGGACCAATGTTGGATGGTGAAAATTTAATGTTGAGAAGAACCTTGTTAAAAGTCCCTAATGTGGTTGAACCACCCCAAAGAAAGAGTTTGTTTAAAACAACTTGCAAGTTGCGTGGGAAGATTTCTAAAGTAATAGTGGACTTTGGCTCCAATGAGAACATAGTGTCTATAGAAATGGTAGATAAGTTTAACCTCAAGAGGATACCCCACACTACTCCCTACAAGGTATCTTGGTTAAACAAGGGCCAACAAATACTAATGGATGGGCAGACATTTGTGGACTTTAAGATAAGGGAATACAAGGACAAGGTGTTATATGACATAATGCCCATGGATGCTTGCCACCTCTTGTTAGGTCATCCAATGCAATATGATGTGAAAGATATACATGATGGGGAGAAGAATAGTTATGTGATTACCAAGCAAGGAAAGAAACTTCAAATGGACTCTTTGAGTGGGTCTAAGGAGGAGAAACATGTGGGGGAAATTGTGATGTTATTGAGTGGGAAGGAATAAATTAAGGCTATGAAGAAAGAGAAAGGAGTATGTTGTGTAGTAGTGGTAAGGCCTAGAGAAGAGACTAAAGTGAAAGTCCAAGTGCCTCAAGAAGTGCAGTAGTTGATAGAAAGGTACCATGAAGTAGTGGACAATGGGATACCTAATGCATTGCCACCTATGAGGGAGGCAAGTCATCAAATAGATAGGGGAAAATATACCTAATAGGGTAGCCTACAAGATGACAATAAGTTAGAATACTAAAATTGCAAAGAAAACACAAGAATTGTTGGAAAAAGGCCTAATAAGGAAGAGCTTGAACCCTTGGGCTGTACCAGCTGTCCGTGCACCTAAGAAGGATGGAAAATGATAGATGTCTAATAATTTTAGGGAAAATAACAAGATCATCATTAGATATAGGTTCCCTATGCCAAGAATTGAGGATCTATTGGATAATTTGGGAGGCTCTTGCTACTTCTCTAGGGTGGATTTAAAGTTAGGGTACCATCAAATTAGAGTTAGATCTAGTGATGAAAGGAGGACAACCTTCAAGAAAATGAAAAATTTCCCAACTACCTTCATGAGAATAATGAATGAGGTGCTAGCAAATTTCATAGGTAAGTTTGTTATTGTATATTTAGATGACATTCTAATCTTTAGTAGGTCCAAAGAGGAGCATACAAAGCACTTGGAGATGGTCTTGAGGAGGATACATCAGGAGAAGCTGATGATCAATCAAGAAAAGTGTAAGTTTCTAAAATAGAATTGGTATACCTTGGGTTTATTGTTCCCAATGGGTCTATTAAAATGGATCTAATAAGGTCAAGTCCATATTGGAATGGTCAGCACCTAAATGCATAGGAGATGCTAGGATTTATCATGGTTTGGCATCTTACTATAAGAAATTTGTGAGACAATTCAATCATGTATGTGCACCTCTCCTCAACACCATTAAGGAAGGCATCAAATGTCAATTCAAATGAATAGAGGTAGTAGACAAAGGGTTTGAGATTTTGAAATGAAGGATTGTAGTCCTATATACTCTAAGATTTCCAAACTTCAATAGATTCTTTGTGGTAGAGTGTGATGCTAGTAAGCTAGCCATTGGAGCGATGTTAAGCCAAGAAAGACACCCTCTAAATGCAATGAAGAGGATGTTCAGATATCTTAAAGAAACATAAGATTATGGTCTATGATATAAGAAATATGATATTTTGAGTTGAAATTTTATACTAATGGTTATTGGGATGGTAATGTTGATGATAGAAAGATCACTAGTGGTGGATATTTCTTTTTAAAAGAAATACTAATTACATGGTTAAGAAAGAAACATAGTTATATATCGTTGTCTATAACTAAAGCTGAGTATGTCATTGTTGTAATTAATTATTCAAATATTGTTTATATTAAAAAATTATTGGAATAAATGAAAGAGGAAGTTACTAAGCATATTACTATCTATTTTGACAACACAAGTGCAATAAACATTTCAAAGAATCCAATTATGCATGCAAAACTTGACCATATATCTATGAAGTATCACTAGTCCAGAGAACAAGTACAAGAATGTGAGACTAAAGTGTGTAAAGTCCAAGGTTCAAATTTATGATATCTTTACTAAGCCATTTCCTAAGGATGCTTTTGAGTATCGAAGAGGTAAGTTAGGGGTGCTTCCCCTAGCCAAGATTACTTCCCATAGAAAGGATGCATGTTGTATCAATTCATGGATGAACAAATATATATTAGTGGAGTTGATGCAAGAATTCACACTTTAGGAGAAGTTCTAAAGTTCTGAAAGTAAATGGAATGGAGTTCCTGAAATAAGTACATACAAGTTACAAGGTATAAATACAAGGTTTTATGAGTTTCTACTTGGAACTTATATTTACCTTTGGCATTGTTTTCAAATGGGGAGAGAACTAGTAAAGGATTGGAGACTATGATAAAGGAAGAGAGAACTTGTAATATGTGAGAGATAGAGTAAAGAAGAGAATCGATAAGTAAGGAGAAAAGATTATGTTGAGAATCAAAATAGTGAGAAGAAACATAGAGTACAATTAAAGGGAGAAAATATGTACGAAGATGTTGTTGAACCTGATATAGAGATCATGAAGTTAGAGAGTTGAAAAATGAGTAATGGTATGATGGTTTATGTATTTCATAATGTGATGTTATGTCATCTAATATATTATGTAAAAAATTTGAGTTTGTATGTGTTCCCATCAATGCCAAAGGGGGAGATTGTTGGATATTGTTAACCCCAAATGATAATGATGTAAGTGTATGTGGAGACTCATATTAGTTGTTATGTTGTCATCGATGTCAAGAGTTAGTTGGTTAGACATTATGCTAACTTAGTAGAGTGTCATATCACTTGATCGATGAAGAGGATTTTAAGAAAGTATGTTGGTATGAGTATGTTATTCAATGGACACTTGAATGAATTGGACTATGATAGTATAATGTTGGTTTGATTGTCTTACAATATTTGATGAAGTGTTGAGATCATGTATGAGAAAGAAAATTTTCTAGGTGAATGGATTAGTTATAGTTATAACCAAGAACTATAGTTATCATTGATTAATTATAGTTATTAATGGGAAAAGTAATTGTTAAGAAAATTTTGTATTTCTCGAGAAAGGTCTAGTACTAACCAAACATGGGAAACAGGAACTAAAAGGATAAGATGGAATTCAAGATGACATTTAATGAAAATAAGTAAAGTTCAAGAAGCATAAAGGATATAGATGAAGCTAGTTATGAAATCAAAGGGCAAAATCATTCAAAGATGATAGTATGGAAGAGATTTCCTATTTCAGATTGAGCACACAATTTAAGGTAAAATAGTATTTTTTAAGAGACCATATAAAATGAACCTGATCAGTGATAAAGACCTAAATGGCTCCGAAATGAGTTTAAACCTTAACCAATGGACATGTGTGTGATCAACCATTCTAAAATGGAAGTTGTCATTTCTAAAAAGGGGTTAGAATAGCCAATCAAGTCAACAATTTTTTAGTTATGGTCTCTAGAAGTGATTCATCCAAAAATGTAATTTGTAAATTTTCTTCAGTAAATTCTATGTAATAAAGTGTAATAAAATAATATAATATGAGGTTGGTCAACCTCAAGAGTTAGGGCTTAATATCTAGAACCTTTCCAAGAAGCAAAAAAACACCTATATAAAGAAGGCTTGTGTGTTGTATAGGTTAGTTTTTGGTGATAGTTCACAACTTTGTCTTATAGGATATTATAAGGAAGGTACCCATGGGGGTTTTCATATTGTAATATTGAATTATGTGATGTCACATTTGAGGAGTTAATAAAAATCACATATTTTATTCTCACAAATTGTTGTTGTTTATGCATTTATGTTATGTGTTTTTAGTACTAAGGAGAGCACCCTTCAACATGACTACTAACTTATACAAAGTTAGCCCAAGTAATATTAAAGTTTCAAATGATACATGAAATGGGCCCTAGTAAAAAGGCCATATTAATTAGTTGCCCATTTATAAATAATCATGTAACTAATCTCTCACAAATAGAGAAAAGAAGATAACCATATGAGACAATAGTCTACTCTAGAAAAGTGATATGAAAATCGTATATAAGTGATTGACCATGTGATATATAGAGGTCTCAACATCAACACCCACAATAGATACATACATCATGAAGATACAATTTATATCCTCCCTATAAAGGTATAGAGAGAGACTATGTAGTGCTCCTATAATGAATTATATCATGCAAGAATGGTAATTTCTTGAAGGAAAGAATTGAACTCATGCTTAGAAAACACTTATCCTCCCTTAGGAAGAAAAGGAACCATGTATAAATTTAGGAATTCTTTCTATTAATGGTATATTTTGAAAGGTGGAAGCATGAAGAATGGTGTTAGTGTCTAAAAAAAATGTCCATTTATCTCCTTGTCATGAAATATTATATCACAATCTAATAAATTACATACCCATTAAAAGGAAGGCAACAAGATGGAACTATACATAAGTTAATACTAAACATGCTTCAAAGATGAATATGATGTGATAATAGGATTGAAATAATTTTCATCCAAGAGGATAGATAACCCCTCAAATATATGCTCTAAATCTATAGGAGAATAATCATAAACCAAGGTTAAAATAACTCAAATGAAGTCATCATCAAAGCACAAATATAAAAAACTAAAAAATATGTTGTCTAATAAAATATGAAAGACAACAATGATCCTACTGTATAATATAAAATGGTGAGAAGTTCTATGAGCTATATTACTTGTCAGAGTATATTATAAGATTAGAATCCAAGCTCAACCTTCAAAAAATATGATTTGCACAACCCAAAAAGGATGAAGGGGTGCTAATGTGATATATCTCCTTTGTGATTACTGTTTATGTGATTGATTGATTAATTTTTTTCAATAGATGATAAAATTGATGTATTATGACAATGAAAGAAGTAAATAAAAATGATATCACATCACACCTGGTTGATGAAAGTAAGTGCAAAAGGAAAATAGAAGAAATGAACTCACCTTTAAATAAGAAGACTAAAATTGACCTTTAGATCTAAATTTGAATGCCACTAGAATATTGGAATCAAGTGTAACTCCAGATATGGGAGGGTAACAACATGGTCAAGTGTCACACTTTAGGACAATGTGACTATCGTAATCAATTCCGCATTAGCATTATTTGGGATTGCATGGCATGTACATGGTGGGTGATAGTTGGCCAAGTGAGAATCAATAAATTCCTACCTCGTTGAGTACCTTGAACCATTTTATAAACCCAAATCCCCACTTTAGTACTTGTTTGCATAGTGAGAAGGTTCAAAGCATCAGAGGGGGCTAGTGAAGGACTTGACCAAGTTAAAGTTAGGGACTCTCTTTTTTTTTCTTTTCATTAATTCATTTATTTTTATTTATTTGTAAATAATAAAAAATTTTAAAATAATGTTTTAATAGTAAATATATATAGTTTTATTTTACTTCAATCGAAATGTATTAAAAAAATTATTGGCAAAAGCATTTATTTCGTAATATTATTTAAATTTAATTAATTTTTCTTTAGAAGAAATCTAAATTATTTAACTTAAAACAACACATTAGATTTAAATGGGGCTTAAATTTAAACATTAAAACTTTCTATTAAACCTATATAACAAAACTTAAACCTTCCAACTATTAAACCTATAATAGAACAAAAGCTTCAAAATATTAAAGCACTAGGAAAATTTAAACCTTCACAATATTAAACCTAAAATAAGAGTTAATGTATTGAACTATTGTTTACCTAAAATAAAGCTTGTATTGAACTATTATACATGCATGTAGTTGAGATTGAGATCTTATGTAGATACTCTTAGTAAAATTATACCTCTCATAATTTTTCATCATTAAATTTTGTTCGAAAAAACCTAAACACTTGAATGATTGAGTTTACATCCCACAAATAGATAAGTTCACTAGACTAAGTGTTGGAAATATAAGGTAGGTAAGGTTACTGAGAGGGGATGGGTGAATCAAGAATCAATAAAACTTTATCTTACTTCACCAATGAATCCTTCATATAATATTTTGATCTAATTGTATGCATGAAAGAATGAAAGAAAATAAACATTCATAACACTTTGACACAATATATGGTAACCCAGAAACCTTCCAATTAGAAAGTAAAACTAGAGTGGGGATGATACCCACAAGCTTTAGTACTGTAGTATAAAGTTGACCTGTTAAGGCTTACAATTGACTACTTTTGGTGATCTGCCCTATTAGAAGCAATAAGGATTGTTAGGTCCACCTTGTTAAAGAATATACAAACATACAATGAATTATGCACTTGGTTAAGAGATTTAGTAAAGATTATTAAATCTACCCTGTTAAAGGATTTGATTGATGCACCTATTAGGATGAACCAGTGCTTAATCTTTAATCTACAACTCTAATTTTCTGGTTGAGATTCCTTGTATTTAAATGAGCACCTAATTGTGATAGATAAATCTTTGTTGTCCCTTATATTGCTTATAGCCTTCTTTAATTCACACTTCTACTCATCATATACTCTTCACATACTTACTTGGATATAATGCAATGTATTACATATATACTAATCCAAATCATAACTTACTGGAGTTGTCTACAATACAAATTTCATCATAATCCACAGTCAGCCCAACTATTGTAACTTGAGTTCTAAAGATAAACTCGGTGATGTTCTGATACATGGCAAACACTATCAATGCTCAAAAATCTTTGGCACTCAATTAAACTTGAAGCTCAATCAATACTAATCACTTCCAAGTAGATTGAACTCAGTCAACACTGTGTGACTTGGTGAATAATGAAAAACTCGATAGCAAGTGGATCACTTAGTTGACACTACATGACTCGATCAATACTAGAACTACTTTGTTAACCTTGTGAGCTTGGTAGACACTATTGGACTTGGTTAACACTATGATCTTCTTCACTTCCACTGACTATCTTGGTAGCCTCTTCTATGCTCGATTTGTACTAAACTTTTTCTCTGAATCTTGGTAGACACTATGTAACTTGGGAAAAATTGAATCACTTGGTTAACACTACAAACTGAATGATAAGCTTAGTAGCAACTATATAGCTCAATAGTAATGTAACCAATTGACTAAGTGTTAAGTCACTGATAAACAAATTGATTCTTATGTCAACACTAAATTCATCCCAAGAAAATTTCATCTAGACTAAAAATAACATATTTTTTCCACCGACTCTAAGTGGTTCATAATCCATACACTAAATTAGGTGTTCCATTTTTGGGTCCATTGTCTCCATGTAATGATGCCAAGTATTATGTCTCATAAGATACATATCATTTATATTTCATAGATATAACTTTTTTATTTTTGTAGCCTAAAATTCACATTTTAATACTATTGATGTTTAGACACATTTTAATGTAGGAGAATCTTGGGTTCTTTGGCAATCTTGCATCAACCAACAAATACTTCACATTTTCCTATACTAGACTAGTGTTCTAGGAAAAATCCTTGTTGTTTGAGTCCTTCTTTTCCATGTAATTGGATTCTTAATGTTGACCTATTGTGGATCATCGTCCTATGTCCATGAAACTCAATTCCATCTCACTAAAGAGTTATATTTCTCTTTGTTTAAGGTGTGTTCATTTCCTTGCATATCAAGTAATGTGTGGTCATTAGATTTTTAAAAGTTTATGTGATTTCAAGGATTTTAGTATCCTTGTGGACATCTTCTTAGATTACTTGAAGACCTATCTTTGTGCTCACAGATGTTAGTTTTCTTAATTATTTGGTCTTTGATTTTCCCTTTGGGGTAGAACCTATATTTTGTAATAAATGCACATATCAAGCTAACTCGTGGTCTTGATTATTATATATTTAGGGCCCAGGACTAGAGTACGTAGTGATAAAAATAGTAAAATAAATACAACATAATTTTGTCTCTATAAACCTAAGCTTCTAAGATCAATGATTCTAGTTCTATTGTATATGGCTAAATCCAAGTAAGCATTTTTTCTGGCGCATTGTAATGTAATTATCTATATTGGAATGCATATAAGTTGGTGTTCTTCCATATTTGTGTTGGGTTCCATGTGTATGCTATAGTAGGGTGGTTGGCGAGTGTTCCTTGGTTCACTTTCCCACTCTTACCTTGTGATAGCTAGTAACAAAATGAAGGTTTCCTTCCTTGTGGAGTTTTGGGATCATGGAGAACCATTTTTGGATTGTTATAGGATGGCAGATCTGATTTTTGACCTATAACTTACAGAGGTTTATGATTCTTGTAGGAACTATTGTCAAAATAGTTTGAGGTAGAGGAAATATAGATAATGATATCATGAATGTGTTGAGATAGATTGCAACAAGACTTGAAACTATTGAGACAACCTAAAAAAGAGGAGTACATGTTGATGATGTTAGTGATGAAGTAAGAAGTAGTTGAAAGTAATCCTGAACCTAAAGTAGAAAAATATTAGGAAAGGCTCTAGAGATCTTTCACTAGAGAAAATTCTAGACCTACTTTTGATCCTTCAATTTATTATAGAAAACTTGATTAAAATGATTCATTAGATAGGATCTTTGAGATGGAAAACTACCTTGATTATGAAAGTACCCCTGCTTTTTACCCTTGATAGAGAAACTTGAGAAAAATCATTGGACCATAGTTAGAGTATGCTTAGTTGAAGGAAGTCAATTTGTAAAGGACATGAAGAAACATAATGTTTTCTTTTACTTGATCCCCATGAAGGTAGAGAAATAAAATGAAGTTGATTATGCATCCAAGGTTAGATCTTTATTGAGAATATTTCAAGACATTCTTTCAGGAAATGTACCTGATTGATTACCCCCTATAAGAAGTATTAGTCATTGTATACATTTGATATTGAGAGAGAGTTTTCCTAAAAAAATAACCACATATACTAACACCTATAGAGAATGAAAACCTAAGTAGATAGTTTCAAGAATTTCTTGAGAAAGGTTTGATCAAAGAAATTTTGAGTCCTTATGTAGTACCTATTGTATTGGCACCTAAGAAGAATGAAGAATGTGCATTGATTCTAGAGCATAAAGTATAGGTTTCCTTTAAATAGAATGGATGACATTATGGATCATTTTAGTGGGGTAGGATGCTTTACTAAAATTGATTTTAAAAGTGGATATCATTAGATTAGAATCATCAAATGGGATGAGTGGAAGACCAATTTTAAGACTAATGAAGAATTGTATGAATGGTTGGTTATGCCTTTTGGTTTAAATAATGCACCTAACACTTTCATGAGGTTAATGAATGAGGTTTTGAAGAAATTCTTGGGAAAATTTGTGATTGTGTATTAGGATGACATATAGATATACAATAAGACCAAAGAAAAACACCTAACACATATGAGACAAGTATTACAAAGACTGAAAGAAGAAAAGTTGTTGATAAACCTAAAAGAATGTTCTTTCATGAAGGAGGGCATTTTATACCTTGGTTTTTTGATATCTTCTGATAGACTTAAGATGGATCCTAAAAAGGTAAAAGCTATACTTGAATGGCCTACACCCAAAAATTTTGGGGAAGTTAGACCATTTCATAGATGGGAAAGCTTTTTATAGATATTCTATCAAAAATTTCAGTTTATTATGTAATGCTATGACATAGAAAATGAGAGGTGATTAAAAGGAATTTATATGGATACATGGAGAAAATAAAATATTTGAAACATTAAAGTAGTAGAATCACCTATGCTTTCTCTACATAATTTTGCTAAAGTTTTTCTAGTTGATTTTGATGCTAATGGTAATGCAATTGGAGTTATTTTGAGTCAAGAAGGTAATCCTATAGCTTTCTATAGTGAAAAGTTGAAAGACTCTAAGAGGAAATATCCATTCTATAATCAATATTTCTATACAATTGTTCAAGCTTTGAAATGGAGACATTATTTAATGCCTAATGAGTTTTTTCTATATGCTGATCATAAAGCTTTATAGTACTTGAGTCATTGGGATAATTTGAATTAGAGACACATGAAATGGGTTGAGTACATGCAAAAGATTTCTTTTGTGGTGAAGCATACAAGTCAACAATCAAATAAAGTATCAGAAGAAGTTTGTTGACAGAGATGAGGGTGGAAGTACTTGGATTTGATTATTTGAAGAACTTCTATGAAAAAAATCTTGATTTTGTAGAACCTTGGAAGGTTTGTATGAAACACCTAACAGATGAGCAAAATAAATGGATTGATGATTTCCTTCAAGAAGACATGTTGTTTAAGGGAATTTAGTTTTGTATACAAAGAGGATATATGAGGGATAACATCCTGAAGGAGAAACATAGTGGGGGACTTGCAAGACATTTTGGGATTGATAAGAAAATAAAATTAATCTATGAAAGATACTTTTGGCCTTAGTTGTATAAGGATGTCCAGAAGATGGTGAAGAGATGCAAAAAAATTTAAGTAGCTAAGGTAACTAGTCAAAATGTAGGTTTTTAGACACCTTTAACTAATCCTAGTAAACCTTAGAAAGACATCAGTATGGATTTTTTTTCTTGGATTACCTAGAACTCATATAGGCAATGATTCTATTTTTGTGGTAGTCGACATATTTTCAAAGATGGTACATTTCATACCTTGTAAGAAGATGTTAGATGCAGTACACATAACATATCTATATTTTAGAGAAATTGTGGTATTAGATGGATTACGAAAGATAATTATTTCACATAGAGATAAAAAATTTACTAGCTACTTTTGGAAGACACTTTGGAAGAAGTTAAATATTAATATTAAGTTTAGTTCTAATTTTCATCCATAAATAGATGGACACATTGAATTTGTGAAAAAGGTTTTGGTAACTTGTTAAGATTCTTAACTAGAGATATGCCTACTATTTGGAGTTTGATTATGGCACAATCATAATTTTTATATAAAAATTCAGCGAACATAAGTACTAAGAAAATGCTTTTTGAGATAATGAATGACACGCATCCTCGAGGGACTATAGAGTTGAGGGAATTTAATGTTGAAATAAACAGTAGTGCTAAAGCAGGAGAATTTGTAGACTTTATGAACAATCTGCATGAAGAAGTGAAAATTAATATGGAAAACTTTAATTAAGGATACAAGAACAAAGTAAATAAGAAGAGAAGACATAAAAAATTTGATGTTGAGATGAAGTAATGGTACATTTGAAGAAGAAGAAAATTCTAATTGGGGCATATAGTAAGCTAAAGATGAGGAAATTTGAACCTTGTAAGATCTTAAGAAAACTTGATAGTGGAAATGCTTTTGATGTTGAATTACCTGAAGCCATGGATATTTCACATATTTTCAATATTTTAGATATCTATGAATATGTTGAATCTAATAAAGAGATATCTAATAATCTTGATTTTTCTAAGAAAAATACAAAAGGAATTGAAGGAATCTTGTATACAAGAATAAGAAACAGTACCAGAGGAAAAGATTACAAGGAATATCTAGTTCAATGGTAGAATGAACTAGTTGAAAATAGTTCTTGGATAGCTCAAGATGAGTGGGATCTTTATGATTATTATTAGAATACTAGGGCTTCCTAATATGGACATATGTCCTTATTTACCACACGTGTCTGATGGAAGAGCATCTTGGGTTCTTTGGAAATCTTGCATAAACCAAAAATATTTATTATTTTCTTATAGACTGATGTTCTGGGAACAATCCTTTCTATTTGAGTCCTTAATTTCCATATAGTTGTCTTCTTAATATGGACCCATCATAGATCATCATCCTATGCTTCCATAACTTAATTCCATCTCATTGAAGAATCATCTTTCTCTTTTCTTGAGGCATATTTTCTTAAGGCTTGTTTATTTCCTAGCATATCAAGTAACATTAGTGATTGTCTTTTGTGAGGTTTGTGTGATTTCAAGGCTTTCTATAGCCTTGAGGAAAAATTCTTGGATCATTATGGACCTATCTTGGTGCTCATGAATGTTCATTTTCTTAATCAATCATCCTCTAATTTTTCTTTTTGGGTACGACCTATATTTTGCAATAAATACATCTATTAGGCCAACTTATGGTCTTGATGGTTATATATTTGAGACATAGAAAACTCTACAAGAAAGACAAAATAATTTTTGCCCTATAAGCTCGAGCTTCTAAGCTCATTGATTGTAATTCTTTTGTACATGGTTGTAACCAAGTAGGCCTTGGGCTTAGCACATTGTAAGGAGATTATCTTCACTGGAATACATATAAGTTTTTGTTCTTCCATATTTGTGTTGTCTTCCATGTATACTCTAGCAAGGTAGCTGGTGAGTGTTCCTTGTTTTACTTTACCCTTCATATCATCCATCACCTTTCCTAATAACCAAGACCTTAAAAAAAATCATTTAGTATTAAAAAATAACATTTTTAAGGACCACCATGTTATATAAACAATGTGATCTTTTTCTCTAAGCTTGATTTTAAACAATGTGACCATTTCAAGTATAAATATGAGTGAAAGAGAATTCCTTGTACTTTGTGGTATAAATGGAAAAAATATGAAATTTTAATATGTTCAAACTTCTTTGAGATATTGAATCTCTACTAATCATCTCATATATACACTATGTAAAATAGAATGACTCTTCCCTTTCAACATCTAAGGAATTAAAATCACTTTTCACTATTGCTTTACATATTTTAATCATCAATATTAGAAATAGAGAGAGTAATACATGTACAGATGTAATTTATGTAACATGATTAGAATGTATGTATTTTTTTTCTAGTAATATAATATGATTAGAATGTCTTAACAAGATGATTTGAATTTGTGTTTAAAGGGAATTGAAATTATTTTTTATTTTAGAAGGATTTTATTTATTTTTGAAATGTGTATATATGTTTTGTAAAATTTAATCTTGAGTTATACATTTGATCTTATTTGAATTTTTTAAGGGGATGTACAATATGTTTAAAATGCCTTGAGAAATATTATTGAGGAATTGTAATATGTAACTTGATTTTAATGTCTTAAGGGGATGATTTCAATGTGTTAGGGAAACAATATTATTTACACAAGGAACAACATTTGTAATATTTTTAAATATAGATCTACTAGTTTTAAGGTTTAATTTGTCAAATGTTTAATTAATTTGCACATATTTAATTAACTTATGTACAAACTATATATAAATGGTTAATGATTAATTTTATATTTTATATTTGAACATGTATTTTTAACATATGTACACATGCATACATTATATATATGGTCTATTTTTTTAATTCTATTCAATGTATTTTGAAGACTTGAGCAATTTTTATATAGTTGTACAACACATCACATCTATATCACGTCAACTAGTGGTTCAAAGTTGAGTGTATATGGTAGTGATGATGATTCATGTTCATATTCTCATGAGACTCCCCAGAGTAGGGAGACTCATAGACATGACACAGTATAGATTGCACATTACTTTACCTTGGCTAGAGTTGATAACACAAAATGCCCTTGTAATCTATTGTTGTCATGTGGAGCCTAATCAAACTCATAGGTTAATTTTTCCCACTTCCTTCAATGTAGTTTCCCCCGTATTTCTTCTACAAGGGTTTGGAGTCAATGCCCCCATGATAGGATCACAAGGAAACCCCCCTTGTGGGGTCAAGGGGAATAAGTCTTGTATAAAATAGCTTAGGGTTAGGGATTTTATGATGTATGATGATTTAATAGATTTGTGTTGTGGTATTGAGTTGTAAAGGGACTATGAATTATAATCAGGTTGAAATCATTGGATAATTATATTGGACTTTTTTTTTGGTGAACATAGCCCAAGGATTGGGTGAACCACATTAAATCTTTGTGTCTTTTGTTCCCTTATGCATGCTTTATTCCTTTTTTATATTGTTTATATTATCATGAAATGGTTATTTATGTCTCTCTAATCTCAAAAAATGGTATCAAAGTGAGATTGTTTTAGTTATCCTATGCAAAAAAGTCTTACAGTTGGGTAGGAGACTAATGGTTGAGTGGGAGTCTCATGTTTGAGTGGGAATCTCTATAGGAGTTGATGAAATCCAACTCCACAATTGCCAAGATCACTTACATGCAAATAACTTGCTGAAGAGAAATTAAAGGAGCAAGAGCTTGAAGCAAATGGTGTAAGAGAAAATATTTCACAATAGGAAAATGAAATTGCTATGTGAATGGATGAATTTACAATGTGAGAGAGAGAGAGATCAAATATAAAGGCCTCATGGAAGCTTGTAGAACAAGCTAAAAAGTGGTAGAAGATAAGGTTGACAACCAAGCATCCACAAAAAGGTGGAACATGCTAGAAGGGAACAAACTCTTGTGTTGTCAACAACTAATCACTACAACTATTAAATACTAAATATTAAATAAATGCATTAACCTAAGTAAGCTTAATGATCTGATTAGGATCTAGGACTATTACAGAGGAATGCTAACTGATTACGTAAAGTTAATTTAAACCTTTAATGAATCAAATTAACGTAATTGAAATAAGAGAATAACAAGATTAAGCTGTCAAAAGAGAAATTGGGAGAAAGAAGATGCAAACAATTTGATCTCGGAGTTCATCCGTATGGACTACGTCTCTGGGTCCTGCTCCAATAGGGGGACCAATCCGATTATCTCCAAAATCAGGTACAAATGTTTACAAAATCACTCCTTTGAAGTACAACAGCATTATGCTATTTCAAAGTATAGGAATGAGCACTTCAAAAATCTCCCTTATACTCAGCACTTGGACGTTCTCTCCTTTTTCTGAATGCCCCAAGAGTCTCCTAAACCCCCTTTTTATACATGAAATTAGCCAAAATAGGGCCATAACAAATAATTGTAAAAATAGGCTCTTCAACCTATTTCCCTCTCGGAATAACCCTTTACCCATTTTAGAGGATTTGGCCCCATGTCATTTTTGGGGTCAAAAATAAACAATAACCTTATTTTACTAAGGTTAGGCGAAATTGAGATAAGAGATAAATAAAATAATGCACAAAGTTATCTCTAAGTGTTGAAATAGCGTAGCAGCTAATCTATTTTTATGACAGCCGCCGGTCGAAGATTCCAACCCTGCCAGTGGCCTCCATTGCTTAAAATTGGCATTTGCCAATGTTTAAATATTAATTGTCACCTATGGATTTAAAATACCATACTTGGTATAGTGGTGGAAGTATATGTTTTGGAAATCAATGGTCATGAGTTCAAATCCGACTATGAAATATGTGTTTTTTTTTTTTTTTTTTTTTTCCACTTTGCTGATGTCGTGATGATGTCATTAATATTCATCTATTATGTCGAACTTTAAAATGTCATAACTTCCACGTACAAGATCTTTTTTTGACGAAATAAACACCGTTGGAAAGCTCTCGATGAGCTCTTTGTTTTGAAATCCATTATTGTGCACGTTGAAGATGATTATTTTTTCACCTTTTTTATGACCTTCGTACTCGGTTTGACCAACCTTTGACTAACTATAACTTTTGCATATGGACTCCATTTTTGTCCATTCAAATTGCATTGGATTTAGAATTTTGAGAACTTTAACTTGATGTTGATTATTGGAATTTTGGAGATACTTCAATTTTGACGAAAGTATCCCCCGGATCAAGCCTCCCCACTGAGGAGCTTTTAGACCACTAAAAGTTTGGATTACTCAGAAAGAAGGTGAGGGTATAGTTCCTTCACTTTACCAATCTCCATCCATCTTGCCTTGCTTGGATGCATCCCCTTCAATCCCACTTGGAGGTATTCAATTGGTCCTCTTCATGAAGTTCTGACATTCCTATCTAGGATAACATCTTCTGGCAATTCTGACATATACTCTGGTGAAAGATCATCAACTGATGGAACCTGAACACTGATGTCTTCATCCAAGATCATTGGAGGCTCATACAACTTCATATTCTCAACATTGACAACTGAGTAAATTTGCATGTATGGAGGAAGATTAAGGCAAAAAGCATTAGTACCAATCTTTTCCAAGATCTCATAAGGACCATACCTGATAGCTTTGAGCTTCCTTCCTTCACCTTGCATTCTTTCCTTGCTGATATGTAACCAAACTCTGTCACCAACTTGGAATTGGTGATCAATGTGATGCTTATCATGGCGAGCCTTGTATTTTGCTTGGCTCTGCTCTAATTGTGCTTCTACTACCTGATGGATTGCTTGGACCTTCTGGATGAACTTTAAAGCCTTTTCTGCATCATGGCGTCCATCTACAACATCGTCCTTCCCAAAAGCAAAATCCATTGGTGTCTTAAGCAAGTAACCGAAGAAAATCTCAAAAGGAGACCTCTTGGTAGAAGAGTGTGCCGCATGGTTGTAAGCATGCTGCACATAATGAAGACTTTCATCCCAAAACTTAGGATGTTTGCTACAGTAGCCTCTAAGTAGATGCACAATTGTCCTATTCACTACCTCTGTCTGTCTGTCTGTCTATGGATGGAAGGTTGTACTCTTCTTCAGCTTGGTGTCCATGAGTCCCCACAAAGATGACCAAAATTCCCCTAAGAATCAAGAATCTCGATCCAATACAATAGAAGTGGGTAACCCAAAATGAACCCATACATTTTGAAAGTACAAATGAGCAGCCAGTTCAGCAGTAACTTGCTTTTTACAAGGCATTAAAATACACATTTTGTTGAACCGATCAACTACTACATACAAATAATCATGACCCTTCCTAGAAATAGGTAAACCTCCCACAAAGTCCATATATACACTTTCCCATAGATGGGATGGTACAGGTAATGGTGTGTACAAACCTAATTTCCTATTACTTGGTTTACTGGTTGCACACATTACACATCCTTTTATATACTTGGTGACAGTTTCCTGCATATGAGGCCAGTAACTATATTTTTGCAATTGGGCTAATGTCTTACTTACCCCAAAATGTCCTGCAATTAAAGAGGTGTGCTTCACGGATTACATGTGCCTACTCATCTTTAGGAATGCATAGTTTTCCCAAGTGGTACAACAAATTATCCTGCACATAGTAATCTTTCTCTTCTACATGTTTACCCTGGATTAAAGCTGCATAGATATCCTTAAAGTTCTCATCATTAGCATATTGTTCCTAAAAAATTTCATGAACCATAGAACTATTCCGAAGGATTATCAAAGCATTCTTAACAGGAGGCCTAGAGAGCATATCTGCTACTTTGTTATGGGAACCTTTCTTATACTTAATTACCAAATGAAACTGTTGTAGAAAACCCATCCACCTAAAGTGCCTACTTTTTTGCAACTTAGATTGTGAGTGCAAATATTGTAGTGGTTGGTGATCAGTGTGGATTACAGTTTCCTTTCCCATTAAGTAGCGCTTCCATTTTTTAACACTCTGAACTAAGGCATAAAGTTCTTTATCATATGTAGGATAGTTACTTACTGCTCCTGAAAAAGTTTTAGAGTGGTAGCAGACTGGTTTACCTCCTTGCATGAGTACAGCTCCCATGGAAAACCTGCTCGCATCTATCTCAATCTCAAATGGTTGATGTAAATTAGGTAGAGCTAGAACTGGTGCGGTGCTCAACTTTTCCTTCAAAGTGTTGAAAGCCTTCTGTTGCGGACCTCCCCATTGAAAAGTTGCCTTGGTACTAGTTAATGCATGCAACGGTGATGCAATGAAAGAGAAATTTGCAATGAACTTCCTCCAGTACTGAACTGCACCTAAGAAACTCTTGATTTCTGTAACTGTACTTGGCTTAGGCCATTTTACAATACATTTGACCTTCACAGGGTCTACTTTCAGTTGACCATTCCCTACAACATAGCCTAAGTACACTAAGGATGTCTTTGCAAATTCGCATTTTGACATCTTTACATATAGTTTTTCTTTTCTCAGTATTTCAAATACTTTCTTTACATGAATTACATGATCATCCCAAGACTTACTAAATACAAGAATATCATCTAAATAGAATATGAAAAAATCATCTATAAAGGGATGGAAGACATCATTCATGACTCTCATAAATGTAGCTGGTGCATTACAAAGCCCAAATGGCATGACCAACCACTCAAAAAGTCCCTGTTTTGTCTTTAAAGCAGTTTTCCAAATATCACTTTCTGCAATTCTTATTTGATGATATCCACTACGTAAGTCTAGCTTAGTGAAATAGATTGCATGTTTCAACTGATCAAGTAAATCATCAATTGTAGGAAGAGGGTACCTATTCTTTACCGTTATCTTGTTCAGAGCCCTGTAGTCAATATACATTCTCCAAGTCCCATCTTTCTTTGGAACCAACACAATAGGAGAACCACAAGGAGAAGTACTAGGATGAATAACTCCTTTCTCAACAAGCTCCTGAACTTGCTTTTTGATTTCTTCATTTTGCAAGACTGATAAATGGTATATGCTGATATTAGGAAGTGGTGCATCTTGCTGCAACTGAATCTCATGTTGTATTTCTCTCTTAGGAGGCAATCCTTTCGGTTCCTGAAACAAGCCATCGTAAGCGGAAACAACTTTGACCATTTCAGATTTATGTTTTGGATTACATCCCTTAAATGCCTCAAATGTTTCATCTTCTTTGGCTTTTACAATCATCAATAAAAAATTCTTACTAGAGCTGACTAACCTTTTCATTTGACCAGTGTTAACTAATGCCAAATTAGTCTTAACCTTATGTGCCCATACAATGTATTCAATATTGTCTTTAAACTAATGACACTTATTTTCCCCCCTATAGAAGATAGCCTGTCAATCATACAAATAGGGACTCCCAAGTACAAGACCACAAATATCTAAAGGGACTACATCAGCTTCTACCTCATCCACAAAGTTTGCAGTGATAGCAAATCTTAACTTGCATTGTTTAGTTACTTGTAATTGTGCATCATCACAAACCCATCCAAGAGGATATGGTTTTGGATGAGGTGTTATAGTCAAGTTAAGATTTTTAACAACTTCCTCAGATATCAAATTAACTTGAGAACCCATATCAAATAATGTATCAACCTTAGTATGCTTGATAACAACTCGAATGTGAAATAATTCATTCCTTAGTTTATCATCCTTAGGAGAAGATTCTTTACTTAGTTGCACTTATGCTAGAAGAATTTATAGCTGATGAGAGAGATATACCTTTTCCTTTACCTTGGATCTCGGTAGCAACAATTTTTGTCTCATCTCCGAAGTTAGATCCAAGATCTTGTTGAGTTATAGCAACAGTCTTTTGTTTGCCTTTGTTTCCACCAAATTGCTTTGGCCTCTTTTCAGGATGTAGCTTCCAACACTTAGAATCATCATGCCCTTCTTTCTTGCAATGTGAGCATGTGGGTTTCTCACCCTCTTTCTTTACTATTGCTATCTTTTTACCCTTTCCTTTTCTTTTGGACTTTTCCTCAGACTTAGATGGCTTTTTATCAGACTTATCAATGAAAGTACCCTTACCCCTTGATTCTAAATGTGTTGCCTGGACACATACTTCATCCAAATTATAAGGATTCAGGACGAGAATAGAATGCCTTAGGTAAGAATGAAGACCACCTATATACTCGAGTAAGGTGTCCTGGGTATACAATGGGATATTTAATGAAATAGCCTTTTTGCAAAATTTGTGGGTGTAATCCTGGATAGACTGACCTTTCCCTTGCCTAAAATGTTGCCAGTTCATCATTAACTATTGCATATGGCCTAGGGGGTAGAATTTCTTTCTTAAAGCAGTAAAAAATTCTGACCAAGACAAATTAAACTTACCATGTTGTGAAGTTTCATCCCGAGACCTACTCTCCCACCAAGTTAAGGCTACACCACCTAATCGAAGAGTGGCTAACTAAATTCTGTCAACATCATCTACAAGGTTTTGAACTCTATAGTAGACTTCTACTTGTTGAATCCAGTCATCTAGTTTCTCGGCATTTAACTCCCCACAATATTTTGGTAAGTCAAATTTTACATCCAACTTGATTCAAGGCTTATGTCCACCCTTAAAACTATTAGAAGACTCAAAATGGGTAGAAGAAGGAGAAGAGGGGGAATAAGGAGAAGAGGGAGAAGAAGGAGAAGATGGAGGTGTCTTTGGCATATCACGATCAGCACCTTTCTTTTTCCCTTTGTCCTTTCGAGTTGCACGTCTTCGCATCTTCTCTTCTCTTTCTTGTACCAAAACTTCTACCATTGTCTGCAAACTCTGAAGAGTCTTCTAGATACTTCGGTCTTCTAAACCTTATCCACCACCTTCATCTGCCATTTGTGATGATGGTTTATCCTTCGTTTTCCAATCTCAGGATTGTATTCCTTGAGCTTTCCTTCGCCTTTCTCAATCCTAGATCTTGTTAGCATTCAAATCTGCAATAATAGTCCAACAAAAGCTCTAATACCAAATTTGATCTGATTAGGATCTAGGACTATTACAGAGGAATGCTAATTGATTACATAAAGTTAATTTAAACCTTTAATAAATTAAATTAACGTAATTGAAATAAGAGAATAACAAGATTAAGCTATCAAAAGAGAAATTAGGAGAAAGAAGACGCAAACAATTTGATCTTGGAGTTCATTCGTATGGACTACGTCTCCGAGTCCTGCTCCAATAGGGGGACCGATCTAATTATCTCCAAAATTAGGTACAAATGTTTACAAAATCACTCCTTTGAAGTACAACAGCATTACGCTATTTCAAAGTACAGGAATGAGCACTTCAAAAATCTCCCTTATACTCAGCACTTGGACGTTCTCTCCTTTTTCTAAATGCCCCAAGAGTCTCCTAAACCCCCATTTTATACATGAAATTAGCCAAAATAGGGCCATAAAAAATAATTGTAAAAATAGGCTCTTCAACCTATTTCCCTCTCGGAATAACCCTTTACCCATTTTAGAGGATTTGGCCCCATGTCATTTTTGGGGTCAAAAATAAACAATAACCTTATTTTACTAAGGTTAGGCGAAATTGAGATAAGAGATAAATAAAATAATGCGCAGAGTTATCTCTAAGTGCTGAAATAGCGCAGCGGATAAAATTTTTTTATGACAGCCGCAGGTCGGGGGTTCCAACCCCGCCGGTGGCCTCCATTGCTTAAAATTGGCGTTTGCCAATGTTTAAATATTAATTGTCGCCTATGAATTTCAAATACCATGCTTAGTATAGTGGTGGAAGTATATGTTTTGGAAATCAATGGTCATGAGTTCAAATCCGACTATGAAATATGTTTTTTTTATTTTATTTTTTTTTTTTCCACTTTGCTGATGTCATGATGATGTCATTAATATTCATCTCTTATGCCGAACTTTAAAATGTCATAACTTCCACGTACAAGATCTTTTTTTGATGAAATAAACACCATTGGAAAGCTCTCGATGAGCTCTTTTTTTTGAAATCCATTATTGTGCACTTTGGAGATGATTATTTTTTCACCTTTTTTATGACCTCTGTACTCAGTTTGACCAACCTTTGACTGACTATAACTTTTGCATATGGACTCCATTTTTGTCCATTCAAATTGCATTGGATTTAGAATTTTGAGAACTTTAACTTGATGTTGATTATTGGAATTTTGGAGATACTTCAATTTTGATGAAATTATTCCCCAAATCACTTAAGTAAATAGAATAAATAATTAATAATTAATTAATTATTTACTCTAACAGTCTTGTAATTGAGTGGGAGTCTCATGATTGAATTGAAGCTATGAAAGATGTGGGTAAGTTGAAGGTTGATAATTTTAATAGGCAAAACATTCAATTATGGAAAAAATAAATAAAGAATTATATTTATTAGAAGAATGTATGGCATCCAGTGGGAGGAAAGTCCAAGAAAGAAGAAAATATGTCAGATGAGGACTCATATATTTTGGGTAGAAAGGAACTTGGAAGTATTCAGTTATTCATGGCACAATCAGTGGCATTAAATATTACAAAAGAAAATATTACTAAAGAATTGATGTAAACCCTAACAAAGTTGCATAAAAAGCTTTTTGCTTTGGACAAGGTGTTTCTCTTGAAGTGTTTATTTAATATGAAGATGGTACAAGGTGGGGATGTTTTTTATTATTAAAATGAGTTTAATATAGTTATCAGTCAATTATCTTCTATAAATGACAATTTTGATGGAAAAAATTGGGCTCTCTTGATTCTATGTTCTTTACCTAAAAGCTAGAATGGCTTGGTAATGTTGTTAGTAACTCTCTTTCTGGTTCTAACACTCTAAAGTTTAATGATGTTATTGGTGTTATTCTAAGTGAGGAAATTTGTCTAAGAAAATCAAGTGGGTCTACATCAGGAAGTTTCTTAAACACACAAAGTAGAGGTAGAATGAATGAGAGAGGAAACAATTATGGAAATCATGGGAAGTCAAGAGGAAAATCAAAGGGAAATAGGTCTTAATCAAGAGGACCAAGAGATTATTCGTACTATGGAAAACTAGGTCATAAGAAGAAGTATTGCTAATCTTCAAAGAACTATGAAGGAGATAAACAAGAAGGAAATAAGGAGGAAAATGTGGTAAGTGTTAGGATTAGAGAGATAGAAATAATAATTACATGCAAATATAACAAATATAAAAAAGAAATACAACACATAGAAGTGAATATAGGAAAAAAAATATTTAACGTAGTTCACCGAATTCCTGGGCTATGTCCACCAAATAGTGAGTCCAGTATTTTTATTATCCAGTGATTAAAACCTTATCACAATTTGTGATTCCTAAAAACTTAATACCACTGCAAGAAGCTAGTAAATCATCATACATCATAAAATCCATAAGCCTAACCCATTTTATACAAGATTTGTGTTTCTTACAAAATTAGGGCTAGATTATTTCATCTTAACAAGTTAACCCTAAAAAATACTTGATAATTCAATCTTGGAAAATGGTTGACTAGTTAACTCAAGAGTCCTTGTTGAGTTAACCCAAAAAAATTAGGATGATGCCTTGAGCCCTAAAGAATTATGAAAAGTGTGCAATACTTTCTAGATTAGTCACTATATATCAACAAGTATTAAATCTGAAGAGAATATTTTTTGCATTTCCATAGAAAATTTTGATGATTCATGGGTTTTAGATTTAGGGATTTCATTTCATCCTACACCCGATAGAAGTTATTTTGTTGATTATGTCCAAGGGGATTTTGGGCTATAATTGGCTACTACAAGAAGTAAGGCATGTTCTAAGGATAAGTAGAAATTTAATTTCAGCTGGGCAAGTAGGTGATGAGGGTTACACTATTACTTTTAATCATGAAAATTCAAAGGTTTCAAAAATACCCTTCGAAGCAAGAAAATGAGTTAAAGTAGGCACCTTATATCTTTGTATATGTCATATTATTCCTTCTACTTTTAATTATTTTAGAGAAAAATTAGTTTTCAAGAATAATTGTTGTAGTTGAGTAGGAAGAACATCAAACAATTGCCGAAGATTCTAAAATAACACTATGATGCAATAAACTTGGAAAAATGGGTGAAAAAAAGATGAAATTACTTCATTCAAAGAAACTTTTACCAAGTCTAAAATACCTCGATATGGCTTTATGTCAAATTTGTGTTTATGGAAAAATAAAAGACAATTATTTTTGTGAAGAGTGGGAAGAAAAATAAAAATGAAAAATTATAGCTTGTGCATACAAATGTATGGGAACTAGCATAGGTAGCTTCCCTTGATGGCTCTTTATGTTATGTTACATTCATTGATGATGCAACTAGGAAAGTATGGATGTATTTCCTTAGAACAAAATATGATTTATTTGAAACTTTTAAGAAATATAAAACCTTGGTTGAGAATGTGAGGCAAGGAGGGATTGAACAACTAGGGCCAAATGCACACCTAACTATCTAAACACCTTGCTAAGTAAATGCAACAAAAGAAAACACGTAAATAACAACACTAATGAGAGACATAACAAAACACTCTTATTGATTTATCAAGTTATCAACATACATGCCCAACTATAAGGCCTTCTGGGTTATGGCCATATATAAAATACAACTTCAAGCTCTATGATCCAGCTTCAAATTCACAATTCTAGAAACATCCACTTTGAAATCTCTAAGTCCTACCTCTAAACTAAACCAAATAACTCTACTTATACTTAACCAAATGGCTTATAGAATATTCTAGAACATTACATAATAGAAAGGCCAACCTCAAAATGGTCTACATTCATCCCAAGACAAGATCCTATCATTAAATTCATAATCCACATTAAATACATGAGTCACCTCAAACTAAGAACCAATCACAAAAACCCAAGCATCAATAAATATCAAGTTCAATATGCACATTAAGGAATACTCAATCAATACTGGATAGCTTAGTTAACACTAACATTGTAAAACTTGATTAACACTATGGATACTCAGTTAACACTATGTGTACTGTTAGAATTCTTTTAGAATAATACTTTTTCACTACTTTTAATGAATCCATACACTTTTCATCCATTCAAACTTAAATCAACCATATTAGCAAGTTACAGTAAATCAACATGCAAGATCAACACATGACACAATGATTTACATGAAAACCCAATTTGGGAAAAACCACCAGTAACATGCTACTTGATTATCACTCTTCTAAAGTGATGCCCTATTAAAGGCTTACAACACACTGTTAAATGTGACCTTGTTAGAGGATTTCACCAAACTATTAGGAATGGGCCTAGTTAAAGGACTTTAGAACATTCACTTGGAATGTCACCCTGTTAAAGGATTTATCTCATTGCTATCAAACCAACCTAAGTCCATAGGATTTAAACTAACTGTTACAATTGCTAGAAAGTTATGATAATGGCCTTTTGATCAGATATAACTTACAACATACTTTGCAGATTTTAGATCACACTTTCAGTTCAATCCTTATGCTTGGCTTCAATCACTTCAGCTCTGATTGCTTGTCTTCTTATCAAGCTTCGTCTCCTTGAGTCTTCTTACTCATCATGCCAATGCATCCATATCTGGGGTCTTCTTATTGAAATAGAGTAACTATGCTCTCTTTCCTCCTTAGCACCTCCTTCAGCATTTTATGCTTTCATGCTTGACTGCCTCTCTCTCTCTCTCTTTTCTTCATGAACTTATGACTCCTTAAATAGAAGTCTGATTTTTCCTTTGCCGCTCAATTCTCCTTCTCCAATTTTAGGGTTTCAAAATGGATTAGGTAGGATACAATGTATCTACCTCATATCTTGTTCTCATCTAGAAATTTCATCAGTTGTATCCTTAAAAATGTTTTACATGGTGTTCTGTGCCACCAGCTCATCATTCTTATCTTCCATTTAATTCACAAACCTCTAGATAACAACCTTGTTGGCTTAGATTTGGCGAATCTTTGATTTTCAAAATAATGTAGCAACTCGGCATTATTGATTTTACTAGTGCTTGGCACCTCTGTGTTACTCGGCACTTATATCTACTCGACATTTGTATTTGCTCAGCACTTGATATCACTCGGCACTTGTATTTTCTCGGCACTTTATATCACTCGGCACTTGTATTTGCTCAGCACTTGATATCACTCAGCACTTGTATTTGCTCAGCTTCAACTAGGAATCTACTTGGCACTTACTAGCTTCCTTGGCTCCTTCTCTCTAATGAACTTTAATTAGGCTTTATAGATGTCTTAGCTAAAACCTTACATATTTGATATGTTTTAGTGTGCCCATTCTTTGTGTCATATAGTATGTCATCAAATACACTTTTTTCATCAATGGCTTAGCTGATCCTTGTACTTCATTACAACATCATAACTTCAACCTTTCTCTAGGTGTACTAGTTACATCTTATTGATTGCCTCCTCCTTGTCAATCAACTAATTGATAGTATTTGGATCACTAAAGCAATTGTCATTCCTACAAGTAGCAAGTTTGACATCAATGACAAAACAATGATTGAGAACATTCTTTACCATTTCCATATATCATTCCAACAACTTTTCTCATGATCTTTTCAATCATTTCCAAAAATCTCCCACTTTGGCATTGATGGCAAACCAAACTGATCAATTAATCAACTTAGTTACCACCAAGATCGTATACGTTATCTACTACTTTTCTTTGCTGCTGCATCTTTACTAGCTAATCTCATATATCTCCCTCTTGCTTTGTATTGATCAGGTTTCTGCACGTTTCTCCCTCTTTGACATAAATGCCAAAGATGTAGCATCTTTATCATGCAAAATATGAGCTTCGGCTTCTTGTTGTTTTCTCCCTCTGTCACCATGCTTGTGACTGATTTGGAGTTTCTACTCCTGTTGTTATCCTCTGCATCATTCTTCTGATATTTCAATGATTCATTGCTGGTGATGCAGGGCAATTTCCTTGTTGCTTTAAACTGCTTAAGTTAGGGGTATTACCCCCAACTTGCCTCTAAGATATTCATAAGCATCGTTGGGCAATGGTTTGGTGAAGATATCTGCAGTTTGTTCCTTTGTGTGGATGTATTCCAACTTCACTTGTTTGTCTTCTACCAATTCTCTAACATAATGATACTTGATTGCGATGTGCTTGGTTTTTGCATGCATTACTGGATTTTTGGATATGTTTATAGCACTTGTGTTATCACAATACAATATCATAGGTTTTGTTACCTCTTCTTTCATTCCTTTCAATAGATGTGTGAGCCACACAATGTTTGTGCAATTGATTGCAGCTGCCACATACTCTGACTCTGCAGTGGACTGGGATGTACATGTTTGTTTCTTGCTAGTCCAGGTAACTAGCCTTTTGCCTAAAAATAATGCACCTCCACTTGTGCTTTTTCTATCATCAATGTTGCCTCCCCAATCTACATCTGTATATGCATTGAGCTCAAATTTTCCATTCTTTTTGTAGTATAGACCAAAGTTATCAGTTCCTTTAAGATATCTCATTATTATTTTTACTACTATGAGATAATTTTCTTTAGGATTAGCAGAGAATCTAGCCACTATTCCAACTGCTGATGCTATGTCCGATCTACTATGTACAACATATTGTAGTTTTCCAATCATGGATCTGTACATTGTTTGATTGACTTCAGTTGATTCATTTTTGGACAACTTATTTCCTATTGCCATTGGTGTGCTGGCCGGTTTGGACTCCTCCAATCCAAATGTTTTAAGAATCTCTTTGATGTACTTTGATTGTGTCACAAATATACCATGTTTGAGTTGTTGTACTTGCAATCCAACAAAAAATTTGATTTCTCCAAACATAGACATCTCAAATTCATGTTTCATTTTGTCAGCAAAGCCTTTGCAAAGCACTTCCTTTCCACCAAACATTATGTCATCCACAAAGATTTCAGATACAATAATGTCTTTACCTTCTTCTGCTTTCATGTACATGTTGTTGTTATCATCAGTTCTTTCAAATCTTATTTGTATTAGATACTTGTGAAGTCTCTCATACCATGCTCTAGGTGCTTGTTTCAAACCATAAAGTGCTTTATGTAGCTTACAAACCATATCCCTGTTGTTTTCATCAACAAATCCTTCTGGTTGTTCAATGTAGACTTCTTCTTCTAGTATACCATTTAAAAAAGTATATTTTACATCCATCTGATAGACTTTAAAATCTTTATAGGCAGCATATGCAAGTAAAGTTCTTACTCCTTCCATTCTAGCAATAGGGGCAAATGTTTCTCGATAGTCTATTCCTTCTTCTTGAGCATAACCCTTGCATACTAGTCTAGCTTTGTTTCTGATAATCTCACCATTCTCATCTAGCTTGTTTTTGAATACCCACTTGGTGCCAATCACATTCCTATCAACTGGTCTGGGAACCAAACTCCAGGTTTTGTTCTTCTTTATTTGATCAATCTCTTCTTCCATAGCTTTGTACTAGTCATCATCTTGTAATGCATCATATACTATTTTAGGTTCAGATTTGCTGATCAGACGTGATTCATGTCTTAGTCTATTCCTTGTCTTTGTCACCAATTATCTGTTTAGCAGGGTGATGTCTTTTCACATATTTGGATAATCTTGGCTCTGTCCTTATTTCCATGTTTGATCTTTGAAATTCAGGATCACTATGCACTTTTTTGTCAAGTTTTTCTTCATCATGTGTACTGTCTTCAGAATTAGATTGTGCATTTTCTTCATTCTGCAACTCGGCTTCTGAATGCAGCTTAGAATTCACTGGTTGGGACTCGGCTGAGACTGAAATTTGTTGTTGATTTTCAATTTGATTGGCATCATCCTCATTAACAGTCATTCTTTCATAGAAATACACAAAGGTTCTGTATTCATTCATTCTCTTTGGTTCTTCAGCTTGAACTTTTGTGTGCTCATCAAAATTTACATTTGCACTTTCCACAATTTTGTTAGTGTTAGTATTCAAACACTTATATGCCTTACTTCTAGTGGAGTAACCAAGAAATATGCCTTCATCACTGTTTGCATCAAATTTTCCATTTCTAGCATCTTTAAGGATAAAGCATTTGCAACCAAACACTTTGAAATGTTTTACATTGGGTGAGTGACCATACCATAATTCAAAAGGTGTTGTATTTGTACCTTTCTTGACTTCTACTCGGTTCAGTGTATGAACAACTACACTTACATCTTTTCTCTAGTATTTTAGAGCAACAGTCTTTTCCATCATTAATGTTCTGGCACAATCAATCATAGATCTATTTCTTCTTTCAGCAATTCCATTCTATGGGGGAGTTCTAGGAGCTGTCGTTTGTCTTTTGATTCCTTTATCATTACAGAATATCAAATTTATTTGATGTGAATTCACCACCTCTGTCTGATCTTAGGCATTTCAAGCTTTTTCCTGTTTCCTTTTCAACTCTAGCCACATACCACTTAAATATTTGAAAAGCATCAGATTTTTGTTTTAAAAACATAACAGTCATCATCCTAGAATAGTCATCAACAAACAACATTATGTATTTATCTCCTCTATATCTTTGTACTTCCATTGGACCACATAAGTCAGTATGAACTAACTCAAGTATCTTTTTAGATGTATAGTTTTTGCTCTTGAAACTTGACTTTGTCATCTTTCCTAGATGACATTGTTTGCACATGATATTATCAGGCTTCTTCAATTTTGGTAAACCTCTTCCTTTCTTCATTTTACTGATGTTGATCAGATTGTCAAAGTTGACATGACATAATCTTCTATGCCACAACCATTCATCATCAAATTTTGCAATAAAACAAGAAACATCATCCATATCAAGGTAAAACAAATTACTTCTTGTTTGATCTCCTTTTCCTATCAGTTTACCATCAGTATCATAGATTTTTGCAGTTTTGTTTCCAAATTCTACTTTGCATCCTATATTGCCTAATTGTGAGACACTCAGCAAATTGTAGTTTAATCCTTCAACATAGTATGCATTATCACATGAAATTTGTTCTGTGGGCTTAATGGAACCTTTTCCTTTGATTTGACATGGAGCATCATTACCAAATCTAACACCATTTCCATAATACTAAGTAAAGTTGACAAACTTACTTTTGTCTCCTGTCATGTAATGTGAGCATCCACTATCTATGATCCACCTGTCATTCTTATTCATACATGTTACCAATGTTGTGGGCTCTTCTTCATTAGATTGATCCTTCATGACTACATAAACAACTTCATCATCATTGTCATCAGAATTTTCTTCAACAATATAACACTTCTTACCTTTTTCTTTGTAATCTCTCTTGTCATCATCTCTTCTAAATTTGTTTTTGTTGCCTTCCTTGTAATCCTTTTTCTGTGTACACTTGGTAGCAATATGACCTACTTCATTGCAATTGAAACAAATGATAGGCATCTTACCTTTGAATTTTCCTTTACCTATGTGAAATATTCTAGCAAGAAATGCTTCCAATTGTTCCACATCTTCCTGATCAGTGCTACTGTCATTGGATACATACTTCATTTTTCTTCCTTTCTTTGATTTCACCACTTCTTTTATTCTTGCATCATACTGAGCAGCATTCTCATTTTCCTCCATTTTCATATCATCAAACTTTTCTCTGAGACTTTCTCTTTTTTCTCTTTATACGTTTTGATCTCCTCCATAGATGTCTAATAGGGCTTTCCACATTTTGAATGCAGTATCACATCCTTTGGTATCCTTTGGTATCATCAAATTCAGCATACTTGAGTGCAGAGGCAATTTTCAGCATTGTCTGATTATGTTCCTGCTTGTTTTTCATGTCTTCTGCAATAAGAGTACCTGTTGGGTCTACATGTTCAGTGACAATTGAATTTTGGGCATAATCTCCTATGGATCCAAGATGTAGCTTCATCAAGCTTTGTCATACAACAAAGTTGTCTTTGTTGAGCTTGGGGACTTCTCTCTTAGGCATTTTGATCTTTTCTTCTTATAGTCCCTTTAAACTGAATCAGCAGTCAAGCTCTGATACCAATTGTTAGAATTCTTTTAGAATAACTGAGAGGGGGTGGGGGGTGAATCAGTTATCCAAGGTCCAAATGCCCTAATAATACTTTTTCACTACTTTTAATGAATCCATACACTTTTCATCCATTCAAACTTAAATCAATCATTTTAGCAAGTTACAGTAAATCAACATGCAAAGATAAAACATGCAAGATCAACACAGGACACAATCATTTATGTGGAAACCCAATTTGGGAAAAACCACCAGTAACATGCTACTTGATTCTCACTCTTCTAAAGTGATGCCCTGTTAAAAGCATGCCCTGTTAAAGGCTTACAACACACTATTAAATGTGACCTTATTAGAGGATTTCACCAAACTGTTAGGAATGGGCCTGTTTAAAGGACTTTAGAACATTCACTTGGAATGTCACCCTATTAAAGGATTTATCTCATGGCTATCAAACCAACCTAAGTCCATAGGATTTAAATTAACTGTTCCAATTGCTATAAAGTAACGATAATGGCCTTGTGATCTTATATAACTTACAACATACTTTGCAGATTTCAGATCACACTTTTAGTTCAATCCTTATGCTTGGCTTCAATCACTTCAGCTCTAATTGCTTGTCTTCTTATCAAGCTTTTTCTCCTTCAGTCTTCTTACTCATCATGCCAATGCATCCATATATGGGGTCTTCTTATTGAAACAGAGTAGCTATGCTCTCTTTCCTCCTTAGCACCTCCTTTAGCATTTTATGCTTTCATGCTTGACCGCCTCTCTCTCTCTCTCTTTTCTTCATGAACTTATGACTCCTTAAATAGAAGTCTGATTTTTCCTTTTCTGCTCAATTCTCCTTCTCCAATTTTAGGGTTTCAAAATGGATTAGGTAGGATACAATGTATCTACCTCATATCTTGTTCTCATCTAGAAACTTCGTCAGTTGTATCCTTAAAATTTTTTTACATGGTTTTCTATGCCACCAGCTCATCATTCTTATCTTCCACTTAATTCACAAACCTCTAGATAACAACCTTGTCGACTTAGATCTGGCGAATCTTTGATTTTCAAAATAATGTAGCAACTCGGCATTATTGATTTTACTGGTGCTCGGAACCTCTATGTTACTTGACACTTATATTTTCTTGGCACTTGATATCACTCGGCACTTGTATTTGCTCGGCACTTGATATCACTTGGCACTTGTATTTGCTCAGCTTCAACTAGGAATCTACTTAGCACTTACTAGCTTGCTCAGCTCCTTCTCTCTAATGAACTTTAATTAGGCTTTACAGATGTCTTAGCTAAAACCTTACATCTTTGATATGTTTTAGTGTGCCCATTCTCTTTGTTTTATAGTATGTCATCAAATACACTTTTTTCATCAATGGCTTAGTTGATCCTTGCACTTCATTACAACATCATAACTTCAACCTTTCTCTAGGTGTACTAGTTACATCTTATTGATTGCCTCCTCCTTGTCAATCAACTAATTGATAGTATTTGGATCACTAAAGCAATTGTCATTCCTGCAAGTAGCAAGTTTGACATCAATGACAAAACAATGATTGGGAACATTCTTTACCATTTCCATATATCATTCCAACAACTTTTCTCATGATCTTTTCAATCATTTCCAACATGTACTTGGTTAACAATGTAGGTACTTGGTTAACACTGTGGGTACTCAACTAACACTATGGGTACTTAGTTAATACTATGGGTACTCAATTAATATTTCTAGTTAATACTACAAACTTGGTGATAAATTCCAAACTCAAAAAAAGAGAAAGATTACAATGAAACCCAAGATGCTCTTGCATCAAAAAACTAGGGTTGAAAGAAATGATTCTCCTGGATCATGCAAATGTCACAACTTGAGTTGAATCCAACTCAAATTTAGAAATTCATGTAGCATCTTCAACTAGTATATTCTTCCACTTTACCAAATATTCATAGTAATATTTTCCTCATGTGCTCTTGCCAACTCTCTAATCCAATATCTATTCAACCTCTTCAATTTGCTTCTGGATAATCATCTGATATAACAACTGCATTATCTGACTTGTGATACTTATACAAATCAGCAACATTGAATATAGGAGATATACTCATGTCATCAAATAACTCAACTTCATAAGCATTACCACTATCTAACTTCCTCAAGATCTTACAAGGGCCAAACTTCTTAATCTTCAGCTTACTATATGTTCCAATAGGAAATCTACCTTTCTTCAAAAAAATCATCACCTCATCACCAAATTCAAAAAGATGTTGTCTTTTGGACTTATTAGTGGTCTCCTTATACTTTTGATTACTTTTTTCCAACTTCAACTTTATGTTCTCATGCAAAAACTTCATAAAACCAATAAATTCTTCCCCTTTAGCATTTCTCTTCTCTTCATCAGCAACATACATCAAATATGATATTCCTCTAGGCTACATTCTAGTAACAATCTCAAAAGGTGTTTTTTTCATACTCCTATTCACAAAATTATTATATGCAAACTCAGCTTGTGCCAGTATGATCTCCCAATTACTCAACTTATCTCCAACTAAACATATCAAAAAATTACCCAAGATTTTGCTCACAACCTTTGTCTATCCATCTATTTGTGGATGGAATGTAGAACTAAATCTCAACTCGGTATCCATCTTCTTCCACAAAGTCCTCCAAAAATAACCAACAAACTTATTGTCTCTATAAAAAATAATAGTTTTTGGTAATCCATGAAATCTAACAATCTCTTTGAAGAAAATCTCAACATCATGCACAACATCTGATGTCTTCTTACATGGTATAAAATGTGTCATTTTAGAAAATCTATCCACAACAAAAATATGGAATCATACCTTCTAGTTGTCTTAGGTAATCTAAGAAAAAAATCCATACTGATGTCACTCCAAGGTTTCTCATGAACATAAATAGGTGTATATAATCCAGTATTCTGACTTTCTCCGTTTGTAACTTGATAACTGCCACAACTCCTTATAAACTTCTAAATATCCTTATACATTTGTGTCCAATAATACATATCCTTCAGAAAACTCAATGTCTTATCAATTCCAAAGTGTTCAAGCAATCCACTACAATATGTTTCCTTGATCAAATTAACTCTCATATAACTTCTTGGTATACATAACTGAATTCCTTTGAACAACACATCTTCTTCAATGAAATACTCATCAAAATTACTCATGTAATCTAATATATTTGGTGCTCTACACTATGTCAATGCCTTAGATAAATCAAGGTTAGTATCATACAAATATTTCATTTCATCAAAACCAAGAACTTCAACCTTCATCTCGGTCAATAAAGAACATCTTTTGCTCAATGCATCTAAAATTTGGTTAATAAATCTACAATTATGTTTAATCACAAATGTGAAACTCTACAAGTACTCAACCCACTTCATATGTCTCTAATTCAACTTATGTTGACTTCCCAAATACTATAAATCTTTATGATCAATATACAACACAAACTCCTTAGGAATCAAATAATTTCTCCACTTCTCTAAGGCTTGAACAATAGCATAAAACTCTCTATCATACAAATAATACTCCCTTTTAGCACCATTCAAATTTTTACTAAAGAAAGCAATAGGTTTACCTTCTTGACTCAACAAAGCTCCTATGGCCCTACCACTTGCATCACATTTGACTTGAAATACCTTATTGAAATCAAGAAAAGTCAATAGAGGTAACTTAACAACCTTTTGTGTCAAAGTCTCAAAACTCTTATCTGCTCCATGTGTCCACTTAAAATCCTTTCTATCTCTTCTCATTTTCTCATTCATAACATTACAAATAGAACTAAAATTCTTTATAAATTTTATATAGAAACTAGCCAAACCATGAAATGATCTTACTTCACATTCTTAGGTGTAGGCCATTCAAAAATTGCTTTATCTTTCTCCAGATCCATTCTCAAACCAACTACTAAAATCACAAACCTTAAATACACAATCTCCTCTTACATAAAGGAACACTTTTTCAAGTTAATCAACAACTTCTACTCTTTCAATATTTGCAATACTTGTTTGACATGCTCAAGATGTTCTTCCTTAGTGTTACTAAATATCAAAATATCATCCAAATAAATAATTATAAACTTACCCAAAAATCTCTTGAGAATTTCATTCATCAACCTCATGAAAGTACTAGGTGCATTAGTCAAACCAAAAGGCATTACCAACCATCTTTTGTCTTGAAATAAGTCTTACATTCATCACCTTCTCTGATTCTAATATGATGATAACCACTCTTCAAATCAATCTTGGTAAAATAATTTTCTCCACTCAAACAATCTATTATATCATCCATCATTGGCATAAGAAACATATATTTCATTGTGATTTTGTTAATAGCTCTGAAATTAGTACACATTTTCCATTCTCCATTCTTCTTAGATGCTAATATAGAAGGTATAACACATGGACTCAAACTTTCTCTGATCAAAGCTTTCTGCAATAACTCCTACACTTGGTTGTTAAGTTCTTCATTCTTTGTAGTTTCCAAACTATATGGTGCCTTATTAGGAAAACTAGCTTCAAGAATCAAGTCTATACAATGACTTATACTTCTCACTAGTGGTAAACCATCAATTGTATCCTTTGCAGCAACTTGTTTTGAATCATTCAACAAGTTTTCAATTTCAACTGGCACTCAATCCATACTGCTAGCTTCTATTGTTACTCGATTACTACTAACCTTTGTCACTCAGTTATCACTATCTATCACTTAGTTATGACTAGCACAACTTAGTCCTCTAGGTATTATGGAAAAACAAATTTAGTTCTTTTTCATTTCCCTTTCAAATTCCTTCCCATTGACCACACAAACTCAAATAGTAATACAATTAACCTCATCTAGAATTTCAATTAAAGGCAATAATACTTGCTTTCTTCCATTCACCCAAAGAGTATATTGATGCAATCTTGCATAATGTATAGAATATCTATCATATTTCCAAAGGTTTACCCAATAGAATATGACAATAATCCATAGGCATAACATCACACAAAACTTCATCAAAGTAATTTCCAACCTTGAACTTCACAAAACATTATTCACTTACCAATATCCTATGCTCATCCCTAATCCATGAAACATGATAGGGTTGAGGATGCTTCAACCTCTATAAATGCAACTTTGTAACTAGCTCCTCTAATGCCAAATTTTTTGAACTTCCACAATTAATGATCATTTTGTAGAATTTTCCATCCATCTTACATTTGGTCTTGAAAATACTTCTCCTTAGGGTAGGTTCATTATCAACTCCTTTATTATACAAAGTTCTTCTCGCTATTAGATTTTCTCTAACCTTGGGTTCACTTGGTGAATTCTTAAGGTCTCCTTGAATCACAACATTTCTATTACCTTGTTCATTCTCACTAGAGGATCTACACTCAAAGAATATATGCTCTTCTTTACCATATCTAAAATAGTTACCACAAAAACCACCTCTAGAATAAGAATTACCTCTTCCTCGGTAAGAATCGCCACCTTCCCATTTAGTCTTGCCTTTGTCATCATTTTTCCATTCAAATTTTAACTTATCTTGCATAATATTGTCAAATCTACCACCTTCTCCATAGGATCTACCTCTACCTCTCTGGAATCTACCACCTCTACCTGTTTGTCTTTGTTCATGCTTCTTTGTCAAGATCTCCTCAACTTTCAAGGCATATTGATATACTTCTTCCACACTTTCCAATTTCACAAATCTTATTTCATCTTAAATTAAAGATCTTAATCCATTTACATATTGTGCAACTTTCTCAACCTCATCATCCACATGTCCATATCTAATGTCCAATCTATATAATTCCTCAGTTTACTCCTTCATAGTTATTTCCTTTTGTCTCAAATTTTTCATCTTCCTCAAAAAACTTACTTGGTAATTAGCATGAAAGAACTTCTTCTTCACTTTTTTCACCATTTTTGGCCAAGTCTTGATCTTCTCCTTTCCTTTCCTATGTATATTAGTTTACACATGCTCCCACTATAGTAAGGCATGACCTTTCAACCTAGTTACTGTAATTTTCACCTTCCTATTATTAGGAGTGTTTTCAAACTCAAATAACTTCTACATATCAGAGATCCAATCCAACATAGCATTTATTTCCAATTTTCCATCATAAGGAACACCTTCTATAGTAGGCTTTGAATGTGCTCGAGAAAATACTCTCAAAAATCTTTCCTCATCTTGATCTTCTTTAGGTTCTAGATTAGGGTTTGGTATCATTTCTTCATCATCATTCACATAATCAAGATCCACTCCTCTCCTTTGGGCTATCTCCATAGCAAGTTATAGGTGAAATCTGTAGATCTGACGCTACAACCAAATTCAACTTAGGGTTCTACATGATCAAATTTTTGCAAGGACAAACCTCAAGCTCTTATACCACTTGACGCAAGGAAGGATTTAATATCTACGGATAAAGACACACCTAACTATCCAAACACCTTTTCGAGTAAACACAATGGAATAAAACACACCAAGAACAACACTAAGGAGAGAGAGAACAAAACACTTTTATTGATTCATCAAGTTATCAGCATACGTGCTCAACTATAAGGCCTTCTGGGTTATGACTAGATACAAAATACAACTTCAAGATATATGATATAGCTTCAAATTTATAATTCTAGAAACATATTCTCTAAACTCTCTAAGTCCTACCTCTAAAATAAACCAAATACCTCTACTTACACTTTCCAAATTCTAGAATATTACATAATAGAAAGATTGACCTCAAAATGGTTTGCACTCATCCCAAGACAAGATCCTATCATTAAATTCATCATCCAAATCAAATAGATGAGTCAACTCAAACTACAAACCAATAACAGACAAACCTAGTCAAAGAAGGATGCGAGCATCAACAAATATCAGGTTCACTCAGCACATGAAGGAACACTCAATTAATACTAGACAACTTAGTTAATATTGAAACTTGGTTAACATTAACACTATAGATTTTGGTTAACACTGTAGCTACTCAATTAACACTACAGGTACTCGGTTGACATTGTTGGTTAATACTACAAACTCGGTGATAACTACAAAAATGAACAAAAGAGAATGATTCCAAGGAAACCTAGGATGCTCCTATATTAGAATGAGACTAGTAAAAGATTGAAAGGTCTCAGATCAAAGAATGGTTGTTTTTAGATTATGTTTCCTCTAATGGTATTTGTAGGTAGAAGACTATTCCAAGGATTCCACAAGAAAATGGATTGGTTGAATGCATTAATAGGACAATAATGGAGCATTCACAAAATATGGGGCTACATCTTGGGATACCCTTAAACACATCATATGAGGTTGTTAATATTTTTTGTATATTTAATGAATAGAGGACCCTATACTCCTTTGGGATGTGGCATTCTAGAGGAAGCATGGACATGTAAGAAGGTGAACTATTATTTTCTCAAACCCTTTAGTTGTGAAGCATTTTCACATATAAATTCTAAGAATATAACCAAGTTGAAATCTAAATTTAAAAAAATGTGTATTTGTTGGATATGGCATTGATGGGTTTGGCTATAAAATTGGGGATTTTAAAAATCATAAAATTGTAAGAAGAAGGGGTTTCATATTTCAATGAGAAAGTTTTATATAAATATCTATTGTGGCAACATGAGAAGAAAGAAAAAAATTATGTAGTACTCAATGATACTAAAAAATATAAAATTCCAATGGTCTGTCATGCTTTGTAACAATAAACATCAAAACCCCCAGTTAATGTTAGAAGGTAAACTAGGCTAGGTAGACCTCTAGAAATATTTGTTTCCCTCTTTGTACTTTATTTTATTAATAGATTTTGATGAAACATAATGATATGATGAAGTTGTGAAATTTTGGAAACTACAATTTGAATAATTGTTATGTTATTAGTGACGTCAAACCTTATTGGTGAGATAGTTGCTACCTAAGTAGAGTTCCATATCAAGATGATTTATGAAGAGGATTTGAGAAGGATAGATGACAAGAAGACCTAGTGGAAAGGTTGAGTTATGTGGAATTACCATGGTAACTTGATCAATTGGACCTTGACAATATAATGTGTTTTTTAATTGTAACACAAAGTGGAGAAGATAATTGAGTTGAAGCCTAGTTGAGATGATCAATGAAGGACCAAATGCATCGGCTTAACTGAGAAAAAAAGATCAAAAGATTAAGGAACTTATAGTTGAAGTTAAGTTATGTTTGTGTTGATCGAGTAACAGTTATGGCCAAGTAAAATTTAGTGTTGACCAAGCATCAGTAAAGACTAAGTATCATAAAAGTTAGACCAAGTGAAGACAATATAAGCCAAGAAAGAAAAATTAGTGATGATTGAGTTATCTAGTGATGATTGAGGCTGAGAAATAGAGTATTGACCAAGTGTTAACATGTGATAGTATATGAAGGAATTGAGATTCATAGATAACATAGTTGAATTTTTGGATTGGTCAAAGTATGTGAAGGATAATTACTAATGAACTCGAGCATAATGTTTGATAAACCATGTTTGGGAATTCTTAGGCATGGATTCAGAGAGAATTTTTTAGAAATATCTAGAAGGAGAAGGAAGAAACAAAATGATGGAAGGATTTGACGATCTAACCTAACCCTAAGATCAACAATGATGTTTAAGTGAAAAAATATCAAATCTACATATGTAAGGAGGAATAAGGATAAACCTAGAGAGGTTAGTAGTTCTTAATTTTATTAACTTGCAAACTAGAGCAAAAGGATGTAAAAGAAGGATTAGAGTAGAGGTCAAGAGTGATTTATTGAAGGATTTTCTGAGAAGATTACATATAGTGATGAAGACATGAATGGATTCTAGTCATTGAATTAGTAGATGAGCTACATTGTGACCTCTATTTACAAAGTGAGTTGTATTTATCAGATCAACTTGTTGTTACTTTCTAACTATTGTATCAATAAAAACCCTTTAGTCAAGGTTGATCTAACAATCATTTGTAAATCCTTTAATCAAGGTGAAATTCTAATGGAATGTTCTTAAGTCCTCTAACAAGGCCACTTCTAATAGGGTGATTAAATCCTTAAATAGGATCATACCTATTAGTGTATTTTATAACCTCTAATAAGGTTGGCTCCTAACAAAGATCACTTCAAAAGAGTAAAAATTTGGTAGCATGTTACTGCTAGTTTTTCCCAAATTGGGTTTTCACATTAAATTCTAGTGACATACTTGTGTGAATGATGTTTGAGATGTTTTATTGTTTAATGTTTTAGATTATGCAAGTAGGTTATTATTGGGACAATGAACTGCAATTTTATGTTAGTGATAAGATGTTATAGAGACCAAGTGGACTAAAGAATAGATCTAGGTTTTTGAAACCAATTAAAACTTTAATTGGTACATATAGACCCAAGCATAACTAATTGACCCCCCTCTAACTTATTCTATTCATTCTAATAATTAGTATCATAGTTGTGGTACTTGTTAAGAAAATTTTTAAGGAGTTAATGATAAATATCAAGATGTACAAAAATAAGGTACCCAAGTTGAACAAGGAGAAATTCCCTGCATGGAAAAGTTTGATGAAGTTGTACATTACTGGAATTGGAGACTCGGTAGTATACTTCTTAAAGCATAACTATATAGAAGTATCATCACCTATTATAACCTAGCAAATAAAGGAGAAACAAAAACACAATCATGCAATGTTGGAGATTGCATTTTCCTTTTGTTACTCATATTTTGATGAGATAAAGGAATGCACTATTGCAAAGAAAATGTGGGACAAACTGGCAAATATCCATGGAGGGGACAAGAATGAACTAAGAGCAAAATTTGAAAGCTTGAGAGGAAATTTTTATGACACAAAGATGGTAGAATATGAGAACATTTCTCAATATATTGGAAGAATAAAACAAGTAGTGAATGCTATTAGAGGAGCTAAAGGAAAGATTAGTGACAAGTCTGTGATCAGCAATGTACTAAGAAATTTACTTTCCATTTATGCTATTAGAGTTTCTGTAATACATGAACTAAATTTTGGCAATATGTCCAATCAATTAGATAAGGTAAGTTATGGTTGTCATTTATGACAACATATTTGTTTTGCAAATTAGTCTTGCTCATCTGTAAAGAAAATTGTCTAAGTGTTAGACAGTGTTACAACAACATAATATTTTTGATGATAACAAAATATTCCCTTGGAATATTATCTTGCATAGTTAACCAGAGATGCAAGACATCATAATGATGATGTATACCAGTGCACATGTTTGTACAATCAACCAAGTTCAAGTTATGAAGGAATTAGTAACATAGTGATGATTTAGCGCAGAATAGAGCATGTCAAAAAATTGTGTTAAACAACTTGATTTATTATTTTAATTATTATTTCTTTATGAGCCCACTCTAATGATTATTATGTAAGCCAGCTAAGGAATAATTTATTAATATGTTGGTATAAGTAAAGAACTTCATTTGCAAAGTTAAAAGAGATGAAGAACAAGATGATAATGATGTATGATCAGTGATTGCGAAGTTGATATGATCTTGTGAAATGTGAGTAACAAGTGAATGTGACATTGTGATATATGATGTGAAGCATTGTTATGCTAGATATGATGCAGATTAAGTTATGCACAGTCACTCTTGTATGAAGAATTATCAATCAGAAGATTTGTGAAGTATAGAGAGTATCTTAGAATTGTATGTATACTTATTTCCTAAAGATCTCATTGTATAGTTGCATGTTAGCGTAGTGGGATCTTCTTGCACACATTTGTATATGATCCACCAACTCCTTTAACATGGTTGAAGCAACACCTAATAGGGTTGAGGCTTCTAACAAGGCCTAGTCTCCTAACGGGGACTCAAGAACTATACATTCGTCATAGACTCCTAAAAGGGTAAATATCCTTAACTTAATTCTTTATATAGCGAATCATCTAGTGGGTTTCATCCCCACTAGGGATTTCCCTTGGCCTAGGTTTCCTTAGCTAACAAAATATGGTGTTATGATCTCTCTTTGTGTATGGTTGTTTATACTATTTAGCATTATTGGTTTACTTTCTTATGCATGTGGTGAATTAATTAATAATATCTAGTTGTGGGCAAAAAGATTGAAACTACTGATTCAACACCCCCCCCCTCTTAGTATTATCCATTTCTAATAATTGGTATCAAAGCCTAGTTATTCAAAAGAGGCTTAACAACTTGAATAAGATCCCTATGGATATGGAACAATTGAAGAAGAATCTTGAAGAAGCACTTGAATAGATTGATCTACTGACTGATGAAAGAGATGACCTTAAAGATAGATACAAGGATGCAAAAGCCTACATTGGTGAATTAAAGGACAAAATAGATGAACTAAAATAGAAAGGAGATAATAATTAGACCAATGATGATGAAATTGAAGACTTGAAGAAAGAAAATGAGATCTTAAAACATGAGTTAAAGATAGTTGAACTTAAGTTGAGTCTTAAAAAAATAGAGGAAAGAATAACTCTAAAATTAAAGCTAAAAATGCAAATCTAAGATCTCAGTTAAGCAAGGTAACATCTGAATTGAAATCTATTAAGATAGAGTATGCAGAATTAGAAAAATACAACACCATTATAAAGGTGAGTTGGTACAAACCAAGAAGCAACTTGAAAAATTATATACCAACAGTGATAAGATTGAAGAACAAATATGTGCACAAAGACCTAGTTATGATAAGACTAGACTTGGATTGTTTCTTGGTCAATCCACTAAGAAATCTATTGAGAGAAAAGAGCCTAATACTCCTAAAAGCATTAAGGATCTAAGAAAGACAAACAATACACCCAAAGACAAAGAGGATATCACTAATTCTGAGAAAGATAAAGAATATGGTCAAGATATGGAGAAGAAAAGAAAGGAATCTTTTTCCTAGTCTGATGAGACTGAAGACACTGAAGTCGATTGCAAAGGTAAGTCCTTCAAACCCATTTCAAAGTTTTTTTTCCATAATTGTCATAGATATGATCATTATGCAATAGACTGTAAGAAACGTAAATTTGATAGCAATAATGCAAATAGTAGGATATATAGGAACACGAACCATGTAGGAAATAGAAGAAGATCTCACAATAATGAAAGTTGAGAAAGAAGACAAATTATTTGCTACAGATGTAACAATCTTGGACACATTGCAAGGAATTGTAGAGAACCTAACAACCAGCTAAATGAACAAAAAAGAAATGTAACTATATATTAGCTATGTAATAACTTTGGACACATAGTAAAGTTTTGCAGAATGGACAGAAGAGACCTAAATAGGAATCAAAATTATAGAAGAAATGATGATAGTTTGAAGAAAGTAATATAAGGAGCAGACAAATGAATTAAAGGAATCATTTGTTAAGGCAAAGGAACCAGGATGTTCATGTATAGTTATAGAAGATATATCTAACAAGAAAATGAAGTCACTCATTATTTGTGACTCTTCTTACCAAAATTGAGCACTTTCAGTAAGACAAAGTATCAGTAATTAATAACTGATGTTAGAGTAAGTATCAAAGGTTGTGCAATTGATAGTATGTAGTAGACATTGAGAGAAGTCTATAATGAAGTATGCATTGGTTGATAACATTAGGATAAGGATATATAAGAAGATTAATCTCTCTATTGCACAGAGACAATATACTAAACTAGTGGCAGACATGCATTTAATGTGAAGTATAGATTGCAAAATATTTAAAGGATGCAAACTGACTTGCATATATTATTTTCTTGTGTCAAGTTTGTCTGCAAGATTGAAGCAAGATTTGGAGAATTTAAGAGGGCTACAATTATGCAAAGTTGCCAAAAACCCTAGTACACAAAATTGAGGTATTTTCTAAATTGTTGAGCATAATATTTCAAGAATAGCAAAACAAGAAGTATTTAGTGTAAAAAATAGACCTAGGTACAATTTCAAGAAACACCCATTTGTTTCTTTGCTTGATGACCCTATTGGAGCATTTTCACAAGTTCCAAAAAATGTTCTTCACGTCAAAGATATAAGAGGATATATTCACTATAAAATTGAAAGCATAGGTGACTCAGAGATTCATAAGGAATTGGAGAAGATGTGCAATAATGACTTGTCATTGAAACCTAAACATAAATACCTAGAATGACTTAACCTAGTTAAGCATATGTTCTTTAGGGATTTTGATAACAATGAATGGACAAGGATAATTCTAAGAAGAGTACATGATGATTTTCTATGGCTAGGAGATTCTATCATTTGTATTGACAATGACCTAATTCACAAAGTCACAAGTTTGAGCAATGAAGGATGCAATCTAGTAAACATTAAGAGTGTGCACAAGATATTTGAGAGGAATCTCAATACATATTTTGATGGCAGAAACATGAAAGTCAACACCATTCAAGATGATGGAGTGAGACTCATTTTTAAAATTTTGGGATACATGTACAATCATGGATCTAGGAGAGATTCAATACCTATAAGATTTCATCATGAAGCTTACTTGGCAGTAAGAGGTAAAGAAGTTAATATGTGTGATATTATTCGAACACAATTGTTGGACAACATATCTAGAATCAAGAAATCAAGGAGTGCAGTCTTCATATTTGAATCCCTATTGACACATATATTTTTCTATGCTACTAAGAAGTTCCCTAGAATCTCAAATTGGAATGAAAATGAGTGCGCAATGTAGCTAATCACTCAAGCATATAGGTCAAGACCTAAAGTAATCAAGGACAGTGATATTGATAGAATAATGAAATCTTTCCAAGCTGAAATGAAGCAAAGGTATAGGATACCTCTTGTGCTAGTTGAGAAGTATAAGGATGAATTGTGTTTTATGGTTGAGATAGATTTCACATGTATGGAGGCAATAATTCCTTAGGTAAAATTCATTAAACCTACAAGATATGAGATGAGTGAGGAATTGATTAAAGGGTATGTGCAAATAATCCTTCATTCTGAAGTTGAAGCTGAATGTCCTAGATTGGGGACATATTCTAAGAAAATAAGAGAAGTTAAAACTAGTCATATAATGAAGGATTCCAAGAAATGGTGAAGAAATTAATTGATTCTATTTTGAAAGAATATGGGATGACTAGGAAAGAATTTGATGAAGTGAAAGGGATAGCTATGGGAATGAGGGCCAGTGGCCAATCTGAGATTTTGACCCCTACACCCATTACAATAGTAGGACCTACTGAAGAGGTCAAAATTGCTTTAACAAGTGCATAGACACCTAATGTGCCTTATGCAGTAGTTGCACAATAACAACCCCCAAGGAAGTCAATGAAGACTAAAGAAACATCAGCTACAAGGAAGCCTACAAATCCTGAAAGGACCAAAACTCCTCCTAAAAGAAGAATGAAATAGACTACAAGTGGCCCAATAAAAAAGAGAAGAACCTTGCAAATTAGCTCAGCTGAATCAAAAGAAGAAACTAGTGATAGACTAGTTGAGCTAGCTGCTCAAGAAGCAAAAACATTCGCGAGGCAAAAAACATGGAAGCCAAAGGTAGAAAATCTAAATATGCAAATCATTAATGAAAATAATTTTGTATAGTTGAATAAATACTATGATTTGTATAATAATATGGATAGAAGACAACTAGAAAATATTGTAGTTAGAAAAATGATTCTTAAAGATAAGAGATTCGATAATATAAGAGGTCAGATACCTAAAGACTTGTATAATAGATTGAGAAATTAAAAAAAATAGAGTTGTACAAGAAGACAAACAAATAAGAATGAATATGGTGAGAAATTTATGTTCTGTAAATAATGAGGAAGAAATAACAAAATTTTTGAAAGGTATAGCACCATTCTTGAGATATAAGAAGAGATCCATTCTCCTCATTGGAGAAAATTATGAAGAAGTTAATAAGGAAACTCAAGAGACTATAGTTTCATACATGTCTACTATGCCTAAGATAAGCGCACAAGAAAAGAAGGCAAGCTAGATGCCTAGAGAAAGTGCATAGAAAGCAGAGCCAAGCAAGATGCCCAAAGAAAGTGTACAGCCAGAGGAGGCAAGCCAAACACCTGAGAAGTGTGTATAGACAAAGGAAGCTAGTCCTATAGCATGCAGTCCTCCTCACAATTTTGAACCAGTAGCTACACCAAGTTCTTCACCACATATTACTATCAATAATAAATCTATGCAAATAGATAACACTAAGGTGACAATTGACAAAATAGAGTATCCATTCAAGTATTTTGGTACTAGAATTATTGGAAATATTGTAGATTATAGTAGCTCATTAGATGAAGAAAAAGAAAAGGATCAGGAGCCAAAGGAAGAAGAAGCACCTTCTAGGAAGAAAATTGAGTCTAGCAGTGAAGCAACTACAAAAAATGCACCCTTGACATAAATAGCAACACCATCCACACCACCTACTCAAGTAGTAGCTATAGCACAATTAGATGTAGAAGATGAAGCACAAAGTCTCCTATCTTCTTTGAGTAAATTTCTTGAGAAGAAGAAATTAGTCAAGTTAATTGAGAAGACTTTGACCTCAGTTTTGAATAGAATAGAGAAAGTAGTAAGCCCTTTTGACACCCCTATATATATTCAACAATGCACAACAATTTTGTGCATGTTGGAATTCTTTTTAGAATAATTGAGAGGGGAGGTGAATCAGTTATTCAAGCTCCAGATGTACAAATAAAACTTTTCACAATTCAGTGAACCCATAAAACATTCTTAACCATGCATGCATTCATTATGTGTAAACTAAAACTGATATGTTACTGTCAAATCAACTTGCAGAAATGTAAAGCATGAAATACAACATATCCATCAGCACAGTTGACACAATGATTTAATGTGGAAACCCACTTTGGGAAAAACCACCAGTAACATGCTATTCCTTTTTCACTCTTATAAAGTGGTGCCCTGTTAAAGACCAACCCTATTAAAGGTTACAATACATACTGTTAAATGTGACCCAGTTAAGGGATTTCAATCACCCTGTCAAAAGTGAGCCTTGTTAGAGGACTTTAGGCCATTCACTTGGAATACCACCCTATTAAAGGATTTTCCAATGACTATTAAGTCAACCTTTCTCCAAAGGATTTACCCTAGGCTAATACAATTGTTAGAAAGTAGCAGTAGAGCTTTGATCTAATACAACTTACAACCTTGCTTGCAGATTATAGATCACTATTTAGTCCTCAATTCTACTTGACTTCCAATATTTTCATCTTTGAAAAATTGTTCACCCTTCAAGCATTCATCCTCTTTAAGCTTTCTTGCTCAGTATGCCATTGCAAAATTCTTTACTTGGGTCACTTGATGAAGTTAAACCCCTTTTTCTTTCTCCTTGTCAGACTTTTGCATCAAAACTCTCCAACCACTTTGCTTCATGACCAAACATTCCTACATATAGGAAATTGTAACACTTTTTATGCTCATTATCCATCACCAAAATTAGGGTTTTTGATGGATTAGGTAGGATACAATGTATCTACCCCATATCTTGTCTTTTCTAGAAACTTCTCTTAGAATCCATTTAAATTTGCCTCCAAAATGGTTTACTTAAGATTCTGTGCCACCATTTCATCAATCTTATCTTCCTCCTACTTCACAAGTTCCAAGAAAACAAACTTGTCAGCTTTTATTTGGTGAATCTTCTATCTTTGTCATAATGTAGCAGCTCAGCATTATCATCCTTCTGATGCTCAACACATTTTGTGTTACTCGACATCTACTGTAAAATCACTCGGCATCAACTAGATTTTACTGATGCTCAACATCAACTAAAAATTACTCAGCATCTACTCTTGCTCAAAATCCACTAGAATTTGATTTCACTCGGCTCTAATAGACTTTTTGCTCAGTTTGCACTAACTTTTCTTGCCACCTACTATCAACTTGGTCAAGCTTGGCAAATGAACTTTGTTTAACTTTATTCTTCTAAACTTTCTAAGTGTAGTCAATCATTTTGTAACCACAAGTAGATCATCAATATAGTATCTTATCACTATCTTAATTGATTCTTCCACTTCAATACATAATCATAACTCAACCTTTCCTCTAGGTACTTTTGTTACATCTTGTTGATCAAATCCTCCTCATCAATCAACTAAGTGATAGTACTTGAAACATATAAGCAACTATCTTACCAACATGTAGTAGGTTTTTCATCAGTGACAAAACAATGATTGAAACATATGGTCTTCTTCAACAATCTTTCTACTAAAATGATCTTTTCAATCAGATATCAACAATCTCCCTCTTTAGCATTGATGGCAAACCAAATTGATAAATCAGTCAAACAAATGATGAACATCATGTTCCATCAAACTAACTAGGTTAAAATAGTAAGACAATACCAAAAAGAGAACTTGTATTTGAAATTTCTCCCTCTATCTATAGCTCCCTCTTTTGATTAGGTTACAAAATATAACTCCCTCTAAGTTCCTTCTTTATCTAATTCTCCTCTTTCATGGATCAACAAAATATCAAAATATCTCCCTCTCTTTTTGTTCTGATCCTTCTTCTGATTGCTTTCTACTTTCCCCCTCTTTCTTTCTTTTAATCTTCTAATCTTCTAATGGTGTACTCTCTCTCTATTTTTTCTCTTGCATTTGATCATTTTAATGTACTTTCTCCCTCTTTGAAAACAATGCCAAAGACATTCACTCAACACTTGGCATCTTTGATATATGCAAATATAGACTTTTGTAGGTTCTTCAATTTTCTCCCTCTGTCACCTTGCTTGTGACTAATTTGTAATTCCAATTTTGTGATTACTTTAGGCAATTCCTAAAGTAGATCCACTACATCAATTTGTATGAAATGAATGTTAGCTTGCTTGATGCAGGGTACTCCCTCTATCTTTTATATAGCCTTTGATAGGGGTATCACCCCTAGTTTACATCCCAAATACTCATAAGCATCCTTAGGTAATGTTTTTGTGAAGATATCAACAATTTGCTCCTTTGTGTTAATATATTCCATCTTCACCTCTTTATCTTGAACCAATTCCCTTACATAATGATACTTGATTGCAGTGTGCTTTGTCTTTATATGAATTATAGGATTCTTTAATATATTGATAGCACTTGTATTATCACAATAAAGTGTCACTAGTTTTGTGATTTCTTCTTTCATTCCCTTACGTAGATATTTGATCCATACAATGTTTGTTTAATTAATGGCAACAGTAACACACTCTAGTTTAGTAGTAGATTGTCAAGTACAACTCATCTTCTTGCTAGTCCATGTAACAAGTCTTTTGCCCAAGAAGAATGCTCCTCCACTGGTGCTCTTTCTATCATCAATATTTCTAGCCCAATCAGCATCAGTGTAGGCTTTCAGTTCAAACTTTTCATTCTTCTTATAGTATAAGCCAAACTCTTATGTTCCTTTCAAATATCTCATTATCCTTTACATAGCCATCAAGTGATTCTTTCTAGGATTGGTAGAGAATCTTGCAACTATTCCCACAGCTAATGCAATATTAGTTCTATTGTGTACTATATATTACAATTTTCCAATCATGGATCTGTATAATGTTTGATTTACCTCAACTGAATCATCATTCTTTGATAGCTTGAGTATTGTCACCATAGGTGTACTTACTAGTTTTGAATCCTCTAGTCCAAATGTCTTCAATATCTCTTTGACATATTTTAACTGAGTGATATAGACACCATATTTCATCTGATAAACTTGTAATCCCACAAAGAATTTGGTCGCACCAAACATTGACATTTCAAATTCTTGTTTCATCTGATTTGCAAAATCCTTACACAAAGCATCTTGTCCTTCAAATATGATATTATCAACAAATATTTTAGATAATAGTATACCTTTTTCTTTATTTTTCTTCATGTACAAATTGTTTTTATCATCTATCTTTTCAAATCCAATCTTAATAAGATAAGTATGAAGTCTTTCATACCATGCTCTTGGTGCTTGTTTCAATCCATATAGGGCTTTGTGAAGTCTACATATCATGTTCTTATTATTTTTATTAACAAAACCTTTTGGTTGTTCTATGTAGACTTCTTCTTCTAATATGCCATTAAAAAATGCAGACTTGACATCCATTTGATAAACTTTGAAACCTTTGTATGCAGCATAAGCAATTAGAATTCTCACTCCTTCCATTCTTGCAACGGGGGAAAATGCTTCACCATAGTCAATTCCCTCTTCTTATGCATACCCTTTGCAAACTAATCTTGCTTTATTTCTTGTCACTTCACCATTCTCATCTAACTTGTTTCTGAATACCCATTTTGTGTCAATCACTTTCTTGTCTTCTATTCTAGGAACTAGAATCCAAGTCATGTTCTTTTCTATCTACTAAATTTATTCTTCCATAGCCTTGTACTAGTCATCATCTTCCAATGCATCTCACACTATCTTAGGTTCCTCCATTCTTAAAAAACATGATTCACTCCTAATCTATTTCTTATCATTGGCATTTCTTCTTTGTCTCCAATGATTTGATCTATAGGGTGATGTCTTTTGACATATTAGATAGTCCAGGCTCAGCTCTTGTAGCTACATTCTATCTCTCAACTTCAGTATCACTATTCACATCTATGTCAGGTGTTTTAGCATCTCTTTCATGTGTGCTAATCTCAAAGTCAGATTGTGCATTTTCCTCATTCTGCAACTTGGCATCTAAATGCAACTCGGCATTCATAGGTTGTGACTCAGTAGTTGTTGAGACTTTTTGTTGGCTTGCAACATTATTTGTAGCATCTTCTTCAGCAGGCATTCCTTTATAATTGTATACAAATGATTTGTATGCTTCTAGTTCTTTTTTAGGTTCAACCTCATGTGCTTCTATAAACTCATCAAAATTCACATTTGCACTTTTCACAAATTTGTTAGTGTTAGTATTTAAACACTTGTAAGCTTTGCTTCTTGTGGAGTAACCAAGGAATATACCTTATTCACTTTTTGCATCAAAATTTCCACTCCTAAAATCTTTAAGAATATAGCATTTACTTCCAAATACCTTAATGTATTTTACATTAGGTGGATATCCATACCATAGTTCAAAATGTGTTGAATGAGTACCTTTGTTGACTTGCACATGGTTCAAGGTGTATACAGTAGTACTTACAACTTCTCTCTAGTATTTTAGAGCAACATTCTTCTCCATCATGAGTGTTCTGGCATAGTCCATTATAGACTTGTTTCTTCTTTTAGAAATTCTATTTTGTGGAGGGGTCCTAGGTGTAGATGTTTGTCTCTTGATTCCTCTATTATTACAAAACATCTCAAACTCATTTGAAGTGAATTCTCCTCCTCTATCTAATCTCAAGTATTTTAGAATCTTACCTATTTCTTTTTCAACTTTGTCCAAGTACCATTTAAACATTTGAAAAGCATCTAATTTTTGTTTTAGAAACATGATAGTCATCATTCTAAAGTAATCATCAGCAAACAACATTATATACTTATCTCCTTTGAAGCTTTGCACTCCAATAGGTCCACACAAGTCGGTATGAACAATTTCAAGTATTCCCTTAGAGGTATAGGCTTTACTTAAAGCTTGACTTTGTCACCTTTCCTAGCTGGCATTGTTTGCACATTATGTTTTCTAGTTTCTTCAACCTAGAAAAACCTCTAACTCTTTTCATGTTGTTGATACTAATCAAATTATCAAAATTTACATGACATATAATCTTGTGCCAAAGCCATACATCATCAAAATTTTGCAATAAGACAAGTAGCATCTTCTATATCCAGATAAAACAAATTACTTCTAGTTTGATCACCTTTTCCAATCAAGTTTCCATTTGTATCATATATCTTGGCTAATTTATTTTCAAACTCAACTTTGCATCCCAAATTATTCAATTGTGACACACTTAACAAGTTATAATTCAATCCTTCAACATAATAAGCATTGTCACATGAAATCTTGTCTATGAGTTTGATATACCCTTTTCCTTTTATCAAACATGGTGCATCATTACGAAATTTTACACTATTGCCATAATAATAGGTTAAGGTAATGAACTTACTTTTATCTCCAGTCATGTGATGTGGGCATCCACTGTCAATGATCCATTTATCATTTTTTTTCACACAAGTCATAAGTGTAGTTGCCTCAACCTCATCAAATCCATCCTTCATTACAACATATACCACTTCATCATCATTTTCATCAAAGTCATGTTCATCAACAATGTAGCATGACTTTTTGCCTTTGTCTCTATAGTCTCTTCCATCATCTTCTCTTCTATTTTTGTGCTTGTTTCCTTCTCTATAGTTCTTCTTATGTGTACATCTTGCTGCAATATGACCAATTTCATTGCAATTGAAACAAATGATAAGTAACTTACCTTTGAACTTGCCTTTTCCTCTGTGAAATCTTCTAGCTAGCAATGCTTCCAATTGTTCAATGTCTTCCTCATATGTGTTACTATCACTAGATGCATACTTTATTTTTCTTTTCTTCTTCTTCTGCTTTACCTCCTTAGAACCCTTTAGAAGCAATTTTGCTTGGAAATCTGATTCAATACTCTCTGGTCTGTAGTTGTCAAAGTTAGATAGCTCAAAAGTGATGTAGAGGATTTTAAAACCCTTAGAAAATCAAATACATGACTTCAGGCTTCACATGCATGAATGCAGATTTTAGCAAATGCATAGAAATTTAATGAAATGAGGGTCAACACATGAAGATGTTGCCCATTCAAATCTACATTACAACTGGGTTTTCATGTAGCCTGATATGAGACAACAATACAGAAATAAATAAATGCATGAAATTATAGATGATCCTCCAATGGCCAACAAAGACCATTGGAGGATCTTTAGAAAACCCCCATGCAAAGACCACTCTCAAAACAACAGAGAGATCCGGCTTATAGGAAATGAAAAATAAGAAAATATTAAACTATTAAGATCTAGTTTTCAGATTTCTTCCAAGATGTTGATCTAAATACAAATAGATAAATGTATGTAGAATACTACACAATCCCATCTATACAACACTAGAAACTTAAGAAAATTATAGGAAAACTGAAGAACTTCATTCTATTCACTTTCTTCCAAAAAAAAAAAAATCTCTCTCCAAAAATCTCCCTTACAATATGTACTCTTTCTCTTTTTGAAAAACCTTCTAATGTAACTCCCAAAAAGCCATCATAGCTTTCTTGTGGTGGTTACATTTTGAATGCCTACACATGATGCTTTAGAAATATTCATCATTTTCTTCCTTTTGATTTTTCCCATAAACATTTTCAAAAATTAGAAACCTTTAACACACCCAAAATAAACTAAAATTAACTCATACTAAGTCCTAAGTGAATAATGTTGGGTAGGCTTATAAGAATGCCACCTAAACATTTCCACCACAAAAAAAAAAGGACATTTATTTTAAAACATAAAACTCTAAACTCACACACACAAACATTTCAAATTTCAGATTTTAAACTCAAAACTTTCTAATATTTGCTTTGTGCCCTACATTTTAGTCATATTGCAGATCGTCTTCCTGTCGCCACCAAACTTCCTGTCACAATATAATTCTACATAAATAATGTTACATGTAATCTTCCTGTCACCACTAAACTTCCTGTTGCAGACATGCTCCTACACCATACTCCCAAATTTCAAAAGTTTCCAAGTCCCTTGGAAACACCTGCAAAATAAAGCATTATAAAACATATGGATCCCTTCATCTTGACTTTTGGTTTGTACTTTTCCTCCATTAGAAAACTTGGCCTTTCTTGAACTTGTATCATTTGAATTTTCTCTTTCTCCTTCATCTTTACCTTTAGTTTGTTTTCCATTGGTAAGATAAAAATTATTTTCTGCTCACTATGCATCCACTTCATCATATTCTGAATTGTATGGCTGCTACATACACTTGTAACTTCATCACATTCTGAATTTTTATTATTGCTGCCTACACTTGAATTTTTATTCTGAATTTTATGTCCCAAAAATAATTTGTTGCCCTATCATAAATATATTAAGCCTCATCTTCTTTGTCCATAACATCATCTGATACCTCTTCTTTGGAAACTTCTTCATGCTGAGTCTCCATACTACCACCATTCCTTTGCCATTCTCCCATGATGGTTGTAAACTCTTCCCATAAATTAGATTCTTCTTCAGAACTTGCTGCTACACAATCTTTATCTCCATCCTCATGCCATTTCTCTTGACATTTCACCACACCATGTATTTTGAAGGCTTCGTTATTTTCCTCCAAACTCTCTTTCATAGGAGTAACTTTCAGCATTGTACTCATCTCTCTTTTCAAAGGACACATTACTGTTCTAACCATAACTTTATCACACTCAAATCCCATAGGACTTTCCTATTTATTCTTCTCATCAACATTTACTTGCTGCACTGCTTCTTGCTACAATTTATCTTCTTTCTACTCTTCATGTTCTTTCCCTTCCAAAGGACAACTTACATCTATCATTGTTGAGATTTCTGTACCAACTTCACATACATCTGCACTCTTTATGGTTGCCTTCTCAACAATTGCATTAGCCTCTACCAAAACTTCTTTCACTTCCTCTTTCACTTCATCATGCATTGGAAATGTTATCCTATCAATAAGACCTAAACTTCTTGATTCCTTCCATGTTTCATCATCCTTCAATGGAAGCAAAACCATCTTCTTCCCATCTTTGTTGATGGTATATGTGTTCTCTCTACAATCATATATGGTTGACCTGTCATATTGCGATGCTCTTCCCAAAATCAAGTGACAATCTTTTAAAGGTATAATATCACATTCAATGGTATCAAAATATGGTCCAATATTAAAAGAAACATATGATTTTTCAAACACATCAATCCACTATTCATCTCCTAACCCATATGCTCTGTAAGGTAAATCATGAGGTACTCTTGGAAGATTCAATTTCTCAACCATTTCTACAGAGATTATATTTTCAAAGGAACCACTATCAACTATAACTTTGCATACCTTATTATTACACTTGCACTTTTTTTGGAATATAGAATGTCTTTGGCTATAGCTTTGTCTTTCTGCTTCTTCTTCCATAATGTTTTCAACTCTCATTTTCCAATCTATAATGGCTGCCTCCAAATGTCCACTTCTCTAGTGTTGCATCTCTCTCACAAACTTCTATGCCTCACCTGGGAGTTCCTTCCATGTCTTTCTCCCCAAGACTTTTGGCAAACAACTTGGACCTCCTTCTAAGGCCCTCATGGTAGACCTCCATGTCCACATCTTGCAGCAAGTGAACAAAACATCTGCAACCAATAAAAATTCTACTAACAAAAATTAAATTAGAAAACTCTTCCACTTCCCAAATATTTTACTCAGCTCTGATACCAAAAATTTGATGCAGAAGGATCAACACTGGAACTCTCCTTAAGGAATTAAACACTCAAGGGACTCAACAGTGGATCTTCTTCTCTACATCACAAATTATAAATTTTAGAGTAAATTTAAATCTGCACATATATAGTCTGTCATAAATTCATCTTCCTGTAGCAAGCCAAGCATTTTAATTTGAATAACCAAGAGTATTACTCATTGAAAACTGAATTTTGTATAACCCAAAACTACCATATATCGATACCAAATGAACCATATGGATTCGCAGCAAACTGAAACATTCAAAAGTGATTCTTGATAAAAAATTGGACCCTCACAAAATCTAAAACTTCCAATACTGATCATGGATTTGGATATAAATGCAGACCACCAAAATCTATAACTTACTAAATCCCAAACAACTTTACATTCTGAAAATTGACAAAACATCTTCCATCATAATGAAAAATACTTCTTAGAATATCATTCCTTCAAAACCAATTCACATGAGGCAATAAAATATCCCTTGGAAATCATATTTATCAAACCAAAATCTGTAGCAAGAAAATCTATAACATTATGTCCAAATATGATTTTTCCTTGTGCCAAATTAGAAAGAAATCAAAATTTTCCAAACACTCAAATCAGAATTTTATATCACTTGACAATTTTAAATACCAAACTCTTAGTACCCGATCACATTTTCCATCCTTTTGTAAATCATATTGAAATCAATTCCTTGGTTAGAAAAAAATGGATTCTCTCCATATCATAAAATGGAGTGCAAAAATTGATAAACTCAAAATCTTCAACCAGCTATTAGATGTGAACTTTGCCTAGAAAACACAATAGACCAATAACATGAATCATAGAGAGTATAACAAAAATTGAGAAAAAGATAAAATAGAACTCTAAATTTTATTTAAAATACTTAAAAACAACTACAACTATCACCATGACTATCAACAATCAGAGGGTGGAATAAGTTTTACATTTTTGCTCTTCCCTCTTAACTCTCCTCCTTTCTCTCTATTGATCATGCCCTTTTTATAATTACTTTTGGGCAGTTACAAATGACTCTTCATATTCTTGTTAGTTGCATGACTCTTTGAATTCTATTTCAGTTACAAAACATTTTTTTCATTACATTTGGCACATCCATCGTGCATATTTCTCTCATAAATAAATATTTTCAACATTATACAACTTCTGCATTTTAATAATATTTTTTGCAACTTCCTGTCGCAAAACTGCTGCATTTTACTGATATTTTCTACAAACTTCTGCTTTACCTCCTTAGAACCCTTTAGAAGCAATTTTGCTTTGAAATCTGATTCAGTACTCTCTACTCTGTAGTTGTCAAAGTTAGATAGCTCAAAAGTAGTGAGTCTTCCTACCAAACCTTCAAGAATTAGATCATTTCTTGGTATACATCTTAACTCTTGGATTGTAGATATTCTAATGGCATACACAAGCAATAATGCTCTCAAGACTTTACTTAGCATAGTATCATCATTTATTTTACCAATAGCACCTTTTATTGCACTAGCAACTTCTTTTATGCTAGCAACATATTGTGCAATATTCTCACCTTCTTCCATTCTCATGTCATGAAACTTACCTCTAAGGCTCTCTGACTTGGCTCTTTGAACATTTTTGTCTCCTCCATAGATGGTTTCTAGGGAATCCCACATCTACTTTTCACTTTTGAGGCCTTTGATATGATCAAATTCAGCATAGCTTAGGGTAGAGGCAATCTCCAACATCGCCTAATTGTGTTCTTTCTTTTTCTTCAAATCTTTAGTAGTTAGGGATCCTGCTGGATCAACATGTTCCACTATAATGCAAGATTTTGCATAATCTTCAAGTCCTCCAAGGTGTAGCTTCATCAAACTTTTCCATACAAGAAAGTTATCTATGTTGAGCTTGGGTACCTCTCTTTTGACATCTTGATCTTTGTGCTTCTAGTACCTTAAAACTAATCCTCTTAAGCAAATGGCTCTGATACCAATTGTTGGAATTATTTTTAGAATAACTAAGGGGCTGGGGGGGGGTGAATTAGTTATTCAAGGTCCAAATTTACAAATAAAAATGTTCACAATTCAATGAACCCATAAAACATTCTTAACCATGCATGCATTCATTGTGTGTAAACTAAAACTGATATGTTACAATCAAATCAACTTGCAAAAATGTAAAGCATGAAACACAACATATCCATCAGCACATTTGACACAATGATTTAATGTGGAAACCCAATTTAGGAAAAACTACTAGTAACATGTTACTCCTTTTTCACTCTTCTGAAGCGATGCCCTGTTAAAGGTTACAATACACATTGTTAAATGTGACCCGATTAAGTGATTTCAATCACCTTGTCAAAAGTGAGCCTTGTTAGAGGACTTTAGGCCATTCACTTGGAATTCCACCCTATTAAAGGATTTTCCAATGACTATTAAGTCAACCATACTCCAAGGGATTTACCCTAGGTTGCGACAATTGTTAGAAAGTAACAGTAGAGCTTTGATCTGATACAACTTACAACCTTACTTGCAGATTATAGATCACCATTTAGTCCTTAATTCTACTTGGCTTCCAATCTTTGCAGCTCTAATAGCTTGTTCACCCTTTAAGCATTCATCCTCTTTAAGCCTTCTTGCTCAATATGCCATTGCAAATTTCTTTACTTGGGTCACTTGATGAAGAAAAACCCCTTTTTCTTTATCCTTGTCAGATTTTCACATCAAAACTCTCCAACCACTTTGCTTCATGACTAGACATTCCTACATATGGAAATTAGAACACTTTTCCCACTCATTATCCATCACCAAAATTAAGTTTTTTGATGAATTAGGTAGGATACAATGTATCTACTCCATATCTTGTCTTTTCTAGAAACTTCTCTTAGAATCCATTTGAATTCACCTCCAAAATGGTTTACATAAGATTTTGTGCCACTAGCTTATCAATATTATCTGCATCCTGATTTTCAAGTTCCAAGAAAACAAACTTGTCAGCTTTTATTTGGTGAATCTTCAATCTTTGTCATAATGCAACAACTCAGCATTATCATCCTTTTGATGCTCAGCACATATTGTATTACTCTACATCTACTATAAAATTACTTGGTATCAACTAGATTTTACTAGTCCTTGACATCAAATGAAAGTTACTCAACATCTACTAACTTGCTCAGTATCCACTAGAATTTTCTTTCACTTGGCTCCAACAAACTTTTTTCTCATCTTTCACTAACTTTTCTCAGCACCTACTATCAACTTAGGCAAGCTTGGCAATGAACTTTGTTTAACTTTACTCTTCTGAAATTTCTAAGTGTAGCCAATCATTTTGTAACCTTAATTAGATCATCAACACATTATGTTATCACTGTCATAACTAATTCTTGCACTTCAATACATAATCATAACTCAACCTTTCATCTAGGTACTTTTGTTACATCTTGTTGATCAAATCCTCCTCATCAATCAACTAAGTGATAGTACTTGAAACATATAAGAAATTGTCTTACCAACATGTCGCAAGTTTGTCATCAATGACAAAACAATGATTGAAACACATAGTCTTCTTCAACAATCTTTCTACTCAAATGATCTTTTCAATCAGATATCAATAGTGCAAAACTTTTGATGATGAGTTTACAACACTCACAAATGTGGCTACAATTCAAGCATAAATAGAGCATGATGGTAAACTTCTAAATACCATGTGCACTAATATGAGAAATGATATAGAAAATTTGAATATATGTATTAAAGCATTGAGACAATTCATAGAGGAAGGAAAACAGGCTTATGCTAAGTGTAACGTAATAGATAATTATCTTCAAGAATTTGATGATCAGATCAAAAAAAAGGTGACTGAGCTTCAAATGGTCACTAACAACTTTTTGAAGCAAAATTAGAAGATGGATACCATTGAGCCCTCAATACAGATACTTCATATTAGCATATGGGACTTACAAGTGGAAAAGGAGAAATCTCTGAAGAGATTCACTCTCCTAAGAGAACACTTGTTCCCACAAATAACATTGTTGGAGAATCAACTGGAGGAATGTTTGTTAGGAAAATCTTCTTATGAAAAGTTTGTGGCTATAGACTTGAATGAAGTAGAGTTGGCAACATATACTATATGTTTCCTTATTAGTATATCTAATACACTGAAAGAAAGTTGGAAGAAACATTTTGCACACTTAAAAACCAACTTTAGTGATTTCTTTTCCAAGTTTTGATGCAGCTACCTGATCTTGATAGTCTCTTTTTGATACCTTTGTCATTGATGTCAAAGGGGGAGATATATGGAAAATTTTAATTAATTATAAATGTAAAGGGGATCAATAAGTTGTAATGGGAAGTTATAAGGGATGTAACCTTTTTAACATGAATACAAATGTTTTTAATTATGTTATGGTTATTTGTTTTGATTGGTATGACAACATGTTTGGGACTTAGTCAATTTTCCTAAAATGTTTCCATCAATGCCAAAGGGGGAGATTGTTGGAAATATGTCCAATCAATCAGATAAGGTAAGTTATGGTTGTCATTTATGGCAACATATTTATTTTACAGATCAGTGTTGCTCATCTGTAAAGAAAATTGTCTAAGTGTCAAACAGTGTTACAGTAGCATAACAGTTTTGATGATAAAAAAATATTCCCTTGGAATATTCTTTTGCATAGTTAACTAGAGATGCAAGACATCATAATGATGGCATATACTAGTGTGCATGTCTATATGATAAACCAAGTTTGAGTTATTCAGGAATTAGTAACGCAATGATGATTTAGTGTAGAACAGAGCATGTCAAAAAATTGTGTTAAATGACTTGATTTATTATTTTAATTATTATTTCTTTATGAGCCCACTCTAATGATGATTATGTGAGTTGATTAAGGAATAATTTATCAATATGTTGGTATAACTAAAGAACTTCACTTGCAAAGTTAAAACAAATGAAGAACAAGATGATGATGATGTATGATCAATGATTGCAAAGTTGATATGATCTTGTAAAATACAAGTAACAAATGAATGCAACATTGTGATATATGATGCAAAGAATTGTTATGCTAGATATGATGTAGATTAAGTTATGTGTAGTCACTCTTGTATGAAGAATTGTCAATCAAAAGATTTGTGAAGTACAACAAGTATCTCAAAATTGTATGTATACTTATTTCCTAAAGATCTCATTGTATAGTTGCATGTTAGGGTAGTGGGCTCTTCTTGCACACATTTGTATATGATGCACCAACTCCTAATAGGGTTGAAACAACTCCTAATAGGTTTGAGGCTTCCAAAAAAGCCTAGTGTCCTAACAAGGACTCAAGACACTATACATTCTTCATAGACTCCTAACATGGTCAATATCCTTAACCAGATTCTTTATATAGTGAATCATCTAATGGGTTTCATCCCCGTTGGAATTTTCGCTTGGCTAGGGTTTCACTAGTCAATAAAATATGGTGGTATGATCTCTCTTTGTGTATGGTTATTTATACTATTCAGCATTATTGGTTTACTTTCTTATGCATGTGGTAAAGTAATTAATAATATCCAGTTGTGGGCAAAAAGATTGAAAATACCAATTCACCTTCCCCCGCCCCCCCCCCCCCCCTTAGTATTATTTATTTTTAACACTATAATGTACTCCTAATAATGATTTAACCTTGGATAGTCTAGTTGGTAGACTTATTTCTTTTGAATTGTCAAATTTTGATAATTTTACTACCCCTACCATTGAATCTTCTTTAAAGTCACAACTAGTTTTACATAAGTCTAATAAGAAGAATGGAAAGTATGAGGATAGTGAGAGTGAATTTTCTAATGATCTCAAGGATCTTAAAGTGTTAATGGCTAGGACACTACCAAGAGACAAAGGAAATTAAAAAGTAAACTTCCTATAATATATTTTTTATGAAATAAAGTTGGTGATATTATTGCAAGATGTCTTAAAAAAGATGACACAGGTGAAAGGAAACACAACAAGTTCAATGGAAGAAGAGATGGAAAAGACAAAAAAGGATACACATACTACAAGGGAAAAGGTGATATATAGATAATTGGTAGTGGCTTCTCACATCACATGACTAATGATAAAAGTAAGTTTGAAACCTTAGAATATTATAAAGGAAGTTGTGTTAAGTTTGGTAATGATGTGCAATGTCTTGTGAAAGCTAAAGGATCAATAGGATTGACTGATAAGATCAGATGTGATAATTCATACTGGGTTGAAGGACTTAACTAAAATTTATTGAGTGTGGCATAATTTAATAGTTTAGGCTAAAAATTTTAATTTCAGCACAAGAAGGATAAGACCTACAATGGTTCTGGTGAATTGAAGGAAGTGGTGATCAAGCAAGAGGTAACTTTTTCTATCTAGACCTATCTGTTGATACATGCTTATTTTCACAATATGATGATACATGGTTATGGCATAAGAGGCTATGTCACATAAGTTTTGACAAATTGGTAAGCATTAGTAAGATGAAGAGAGTAAGAGGACTACCAAGATTGAAGAAACTTGATAATGTGATGTGTAAACAATGTTAATTGGAAAAAATAACAAAATTTAGTTTCAAGAGAAAAACCTATACTTCTGATGTTATTTTAGAGTTGGTTCATACTGACCTTTGTGGACCTATTGGAGTGAAAAGCTATTGTGGTGACAAATATTTTATTCTATTTGTTGATGACTACTCTAGAATGATGACTATAATATTTCTTAAAGAATAATCTAATTCATTTCAAATATTTAAGTGGTATTTGGCTAGATTTGAAAAGGAAATAGGTAAAAGATTTAAGTTCCTAAGATCTAATAGAGGAGGTGAATTCATATCTAAGGAATTCAACACATTTTGTAATGATAGAGGAATCAAGAGATAAATGTCTACACCAAGGACCCCTCCATAGAATGGTATAGTAGGAAGGAGGAACAGATCAATCATGGACTATGCTAGGACATTGATGATGGAGCAAAATGTTGCACCAAAGTACTAGAGAGAAGCTATAAATTCTACAATTTATACCTTGAACAGAGTACAAATCAAGAAAGAAAAGATTGAAGTTGAACATAAGAAAGAACCTAAAGATTTAAAAAAATTACATACATTGATGAAGGAGATCCCAACACTTTAATCAAACTAGAAAATAATTTTGTTGAGCAACAAAAATCAATGCATTTTGAGTTACATTGCAACATGCCAAGTACCAGGAAATTAGTGTCAAGCATCATGAAGAACATGTTGAGCATTAGTAAGTGATTGTCAAAAAACTAGTAGAACAATCTAAAATACAAGAAGTGCTACTTGAAGTGACTATAGAAGATGAACCTAAAGAGAAACAATAATAATTAAGAAGAAAAGGATGTGTGCTAGCAAAATATGTGAGAAATGTATCTGCATTACATAATCCAAGTATATAAAGGAGTTATTAAAGACCTTTGGAATGGAAGACTCAAGACCAATTGAAACACCTATGGCTACTAGACATAAACTTTCAAAGAATGATGATTCTACTAATATGAATCAAATCTTTTATAGATGAATGATTGTAAAACTACTATGTTGTTCATAGAAAACTAGATATTGCACTAGCAATTGGGATAGTTGTTACATTTTTTGTGAATCCTAAAGAAAATCACATGATGGTTGTAAAAATAATACTGAGATGTCTAAAAGGAATAAAGGATTATAGATTGTATTACAAAAAGAATCACAAGTGAACTGAGAGTATATATTGATGCAAATTGGGTTGGAAATGTTGATGATGGAAAGAGTACAAGTGGTGGAATGCTTGTAGCTCAAATGGCATTGATCTTGGTGAGTGTCTAAAAGAAGGTGATTATTCAAAATCTATTGCAAATGCCCACACAATATGGCTCTAATTAAAGTTTCATATTTTTTTTTGCATATATTGCCCTAGGTCCTATTCTACCATATCATATTATATGCCTCTACAAATCTAAGTCTGAAGGTAGTCTTAAGAAAGAAGTTTGAATTCAGTAGGGCTTCTAATTTTCTTTAGTATATACGACCCTAGGTTCTATTTTACACTAATATTACATGCCTCTACAAATTTAATCTAACTAATGCATTGCGAAGGATATCTTACTTAGCACATACTGCCCTAAATCCTATTTCTACACTAAATTTTGCTAAAAAGGTAAATCTAGCTAATGAATCGACAAAGGTGGTGTGTTAGAAGAGAAGATCAAGTTATGCATGGATTTTGTTTTTGGTATTGTTAAGATATGACAATAATTTCAAAGAAGTGAGGAGTATCTCTAAGTAGATTTTCTTGTAGTAGTGGTTTGATTTTCATTGTAGACTATGCATAAAATCAAATGCCCTGAATTCATTTGTTCTTTACATCTATCACCTATTCCTTTGCATAGAAAAATAGGTAAAAGGTTATGTAAATATGTAATAGAGGTTGTATTTGAGAAATAATTCCTTATACCTTGATGATGTGATGCTCTTTTCATTTGATCACAAGTATTGATGTAAAATATAGTTGAGGGATCTTAGATTAAAATTCATTAACTTGAAGTGAATTGGACACTTACAAAGATGAGGATTAAAAGGATATCTAAAATAAATACCTTTTTTTAGGACAATTAAATATACATAAGTTAATGCCTTTTCCATATAATGAATGACTTTTAGTCTAGCATTGATATTTGAAGTATCAATCATTTAGCATCTTTACTAATGTAGATACATAAAGGTTTGCATTTAAAATATATGCATGTGTATGTCTAAACTAGTTTTCAATTGAATTAATTCTTAGATTCAAATAATAGTAGATATATCTTCTAATTGATTTCTTTAGTACAACTATTTGTGTACCACCAAATTGTTAGGATAAACCATGGACAGAAATAAAAACTACATGCAAATATAACCAATAACAGAAAGTAATAGAACACAAGGCACCAAGATTTAACATGGTTCACCCAATCCCTGGGCTACATCCACCAAACAGCAAGTCCAATCTTATTACAATCCAGTGATTACAACCTGATTACAATCTGTAATCCCTTACAGCTCAATACCACCGCAAGAACCAATTTCGTATCACCACACTATGAAAAATACCCAACCCTAAGCCCTTTTATACAAGTATTAAACCTCTTTAGGGTTATAACATGTCGACCATATGTCGGCCATAATATGTCAGCTACCATGTCGGCTACTGCCCAAAAAAAAAATTTTACCCCACTATTTATGAAGTATGTACAATACTTTCCTAATCAGTCACCACAATCTAACAATCTCCCACTTGGGGACTGATCAGGCTCCACACTAAACAACAATCTCCCACTTGGAGACTGATCCTGTAGCAATACCACTACCACATGAGGCTCCCACTGGATCAAACCATCCTGGACTCTACTGTTCTTTTATTCATGTTCAGTCTAAAAGACCAACCGAAGCTGAAGAGGAGTTCAGCTTCTCCCTTGTTACAACCTTTGTCAACATATCTACTGGATTGTCATTGGTATGTATCTTCTCCAGCTTTAACTATCCATCCTCCAAAACTGACCAAATGAAACGGTATGGCAACTGTATGTGTTTGGTCTTAGAATGCAGAGCTGAATTCTTAGCAAGATGAATGGCACTCTAACTATCTGTGAACAAATAATTATCCTTCTAAGGATGTCCCAATTCTTCCAAGAAGAACTGAAGCCATATCATCTCCTTGGTTGCCTCTGTAGCAGCAACATACTCTGCCTCTGTAGTGGATAAAGCATTAATCTTCTGTAACCTAGAAACCCAGCTCACAGCTGCCCCACCAAAAATAAAGACATAACCTATAGTACTCCACCTGGTATCAATATCCCCTACCAAATCTGAGTCAACATAGCCCTGTAAATCAGTAGCAGAGCCCCCAAAGTGTAAAAACTTATTGGATGTCCCTCTCAAATATCTGAGAATCCACTTGACAGCATTCTAATGCTAAAATCCTGGATGACTCATATACCTCCTAACGACTCCCACTGCATGTGCAATATCTGGCCTAGTGCATACCATAGCATACATCAAACTTCCTACAGCTGAAGCATAGGGTACCTTGGACATCTTATCCTCCTCTTCCTGTGTCTTGGGACACATCTCCTTAGTCAATTTCAAATAACCAGGTAAAGGTGTGCTAACAGCTTTAGTATTCTCCATAGAGAAACGTTGCAACACCTTCTCAACATAATCAACTTGAGATAGCGTCAATGTTCTGTTCTTCCTATCTCTGCAAATCTTCATACCAAGGATTTGTTTTTTTGCCCCAAAATCCTTCATAGCAAATGCATGTGCTAATTGACGTTTCAGTCCCTTAATATGATCCATGTTAGACCCAGCTACAAGCATATCATCAACATATAAACATAAAATAATGTAGCTATCATCATCCAACCTCTTAAAATAAACACAGTAATCTGAATGACACCTATTATATCCATGCTCATGCATAAAATTGTCAAATTTCAAATACCATTTCCGAGGTGCTTGCTTCAAGCCATATAAACTTTTCTTCAATTTCCACACTAAGTTCTCCTTACCTTTGACCTCAAAACCCTGTGGCTGAGCCATATATATTTCTTCATCCAAATCACCATGAAGAAAGGCTATTTTAACATCCATCTGCTCTAAATGCAAATCTTCAGTAGCCACAAGACTTAAAACAGTACGAATAGAAGTCATTTTAACAACAGGATAAAATATCTCATCAAAATCAATTCCCTTTTTCTGTGCAAATCCTTTTACGACTAACCTGGCCTTAAATCTTTTCTTACCTCCTTCCTCTTCTTTCAACCTGTAAACCCATTTATTCTGTAAAGTCTTTTTACCTACAAGCAACTTGCACAAATCCCATGTCTTATTTTTCAGCAAAGAGTCCATTTCATCTGTCATTGTAGACTCCCATTGAATCTTAGTATCCACCTGCACAACTTCATCATAACTTTCAGGTTCACCAGCATTAGTAAGTAAAATAGAATACAAAGAGGGAGAAAACCTTTGTGGAGGTCTAATTTGCCTTGTTGACCGTCTAACATTCACTGGTGTGTGTGGTATTTGTTGTTGCAGTTGTTGCACATCATGAGGAATGGTTGGAACATTAGCTTTTGGAGTATCATCCAGCACTACATAATCATCTTCTTTCTTCTCATGTTGCTGCAATAGATCTTTGTACAACACTTTCTCATTGAATATGACATCCCGACTTCTAATAATTTTAAGATTTTCAAAATCCCAAAGCCTATAACCAAATTCATTAATGCCATATCCAAAAAAGACACATTTCTTTGATTTAGCTTCTAGCTTGGTTATATTTTCAGAGTCTATATGAGCAAAAGCTTCACAACCGAAGGTCTTGAGAAAAGAATAACTCACCTTCTTACCAATCCATGCTTCCTCTAGAATACCACAGCCCAAAGGAGTAGAGGGAGCTCTATTAATCAAATATACTGCAGTATTGACAGCCTCTGCCCACATGTGTAAGGGCAACCCAGCATGCAACCTCGTGCTCCTTGCGCACTCCATTATAGTCCTGTTCATGCGTTCAGCCACTCCATTTTCTTGTGGAGTCTTTGGAACAGTTTTTTGTCTATGAATACCATTAGTGGAGCAATAATCTTTTAATTCATGACTGCAATACTCACCACCATTATCAGATCTGAGACATTTTAATTTCTTACCAGTCTCATTTTCAACCAAGCATTTCCATTTCTTAAAAGTTTGAAATACATCAGATTTCTGTCTAAGGAAATAAAGCCATACTTTTCTAGTTGTATCATCAATAAATGTAACATAATAATGAGAGCCACCAAGGGAAGATACCTAAGCCGGTCCCCATACATCTGTATGCACAAGCTCTAATTTCTCCTTTTTTTTTTCCTTCCCTATCTTTACAAAAATCACTCTCTTTTGTTTTCCATACACACAACTTTCACAAAAATCCATATTCACACATTTCAGACCTAGTAAAACTTTCTTTGAATGAAGTACTTTCATACCTTTATCACTCATGTGCCCAAGTCTATTGTGCCACAGCGCTGTATAAGAATTTACAGCAGCTATTTGTTCTCCCTGCTCAACTGCAGTAATTGTTCCTGAATATTCATTTTTCTCTGAAACAATCAAAGTAGAAGGAACAATATGACCTGTACAAAGATATAAGGTGCCTACTTTCACACCTTTTGCTACTACAAGGGAACCTTTTGAAACCTTCCAATTTTTATCATTAAAAGTAACTACACAACCCTCATCACCGAGTTGCCCTGCTGAAATTAAATTTCTACTCAGCTTTGGAACATGTCTTACCTCATGTAGTAGCCAATGATTCCCATTCTGCAACTTAATCTTAATTTTTCCCTTTCCAACAATCTGACAGGGTTCATTATCCCCCAAATAAACAAGCCCAAAATCCCCTTGGACATAATCAATGAAATAACCTCTATGAGCTGTAGCATGAAATGAAGCACCAGAATCTAAAACCCATGAATCATCAACACTCTCTAAAGATAGAAGCAAAGCATCCTCTTCGGATTTGTTACTTACCACATTTGCCTCCTTGTCTCCATCTGATTTATCTCCTTCATTTTTCTTTTGATTCCAGCAATCTTTCTTTTTGTGCCCTGGTTTCCCACAGTACCAGCAATCATTTGGTCCTCTCGATTGAGACCTCCTCCCCTTTGAATTTCCTCTTGATTTCCCATGATTTCCAGAGTTACTTCCTCTTTTAGTCATTCTACCCATGCTTTGTGCATTTAAAGCACTTCCTGATGTAGATCCACCTGAGGATTTTCTACGAGTTTCCTCACTTAAAATAACACCGATCACATCATCATATTTTAGGGTACTAGATCCAGGAACAGAATTACTCACCGCCATTACCAAGCCATTCCAGCTTTCAGGCAAAGAACACAAAATCAAGAGAGCCCTAATTTCTTCATCAAAATTGATACCCACAGAAGATAATTGACTAGTAATAGTATTAAACTCATTTAAATGATCTGCAACAGATCCACCTTCTGCCATTTTCATATTAAATAAATGCTTCATGAGAAATAACTTATTTGAAGCGGAGGGCTTTTCATACAGTGTCGCTAGGGTTTTTATCAAATCTTCTATCGTCTTTGCTTTTGTAATATTAAATGCCACTGATGGTGCCAAACATAACCGAATGCTTCTGAGTGCCTTTCTATCCAAAAGATCCCATTCAGCCTCTGACATAGTTCCCTGATTCTTGGCTTTTCCTTCCAATGGCTTCCATAAATCCTTCTGATATAAATAGTCTTCCATTTGCATCTTCCATAACTGGAAGTTCTGCCCATTAAACTTGTCAACCTCAACTTACCCTCATCTTCCATCGCTCCCACTCAACTATGAGACTCCCACTTAACCGTGAGACTTTCCTACAGAGGATAACTGAAAGACAACCTTGCTCTGATACCACTTGTTAGGATAAACCACAGACAGAAATAAAAACTACATGCAAATATAACCAATAACAGAAAGTAATAGAACACACAGAAATGAACACAAGGCACCAAGATTTAACGTGGTTCACCCAATCCTTGGGCTACGTCCACCAAACAGAAAGTCCGATCTTATTACAATCTAGTGATTACAACCTGATTACAATCTGTAATCCCTTACAGCTCAATACCGCTGCAAGAACCAATTTCGTATCACCACACTATGAAAAATACCCAACCCTAATCCCTTTTATACAAGTATTAAACCGCTTTAGGGTTATAACATGTCGACCATATGTTGGCCATAATATGTCGACTACTGCCCAAAAAAAAAAATTTCGCGAACCCCACTATTTATGAAGTATGTACAGTACTTTCCTGATCAGTCACCACAATCTAACACAAATAATATTTACAATACTATATACCATTATTATATTTTTTTTTATAATATCAACAATGACAATTTTTCCTAAATATATAGTGCCTAAGTGAAATGTACATACTATTGATGAAAAATAGAATCCTTATAAAAATTAATAAATAACAAGGCAATGACCCTGAAATAATGCAGGGTATGATTGGATAGTTTTTTACCCCAAAAAATATAAATAAAAATAGAATTTCATTAAACTTACCACACATAATTAAATGGAACACAACATGTATTGTAGATGTATTATTTTTCTAATACTAATTTGGTACCAAAATGTCCCTACAAAAATCTTAGAAGAAAGGCCTAGAATGTAGCACACTGATACAATAGTCATAATAAATGTGAAGAATATGAGCATTTTGGAATACAGCAAAGTCAACCAACACATCTAGAAAGTCAGTAGAGGTAGATAGGAGAGAAGTCTGGATGGACATTGTAGAAATTTTACATGTTTTGGTTTTACTCTTATTGGTTTTGAAATTAATGTTCATCCAATGGGAAAATCATAAGTGTCTAGTAAATAATGGAGGCACCCTTGTTTATATACCTCTCCTAGCCATTTTGGGATGCAAATTTCATATGAGACTAAAATAGGCCCATAATCCTTACCAAAACCAAATAAATATTTCCCAACTTAGATTTTATACCAAACATTGAGGATAGGGGAAAATTTTAGGGAAAGAGAAACCCTAAGTTGTCCTTTTCCTCTCCAATCATCCTTCTCTTCCCAAGATGAATCTGAATTTGGAACAAAGATCCTACTTGGAGATACGATATTATGAATATGTGTGGAATCAAGATAGGATAAGCAAAAATGGATGTGGAAGGCCACATGGTTTTAGTGGGACCTAGATAAGAAAGAAATAATATGGGGATACAATTTACAATGTTTCATTTAGCCTTCTATTTAGTAAGAGTATGATCCTATATACAATCTCATGCTAAAGTAGGAGAGAGAGAGAGAGAGAGAGAGGTGAAACACTTTAAATTAAGGATATTAACTTGTAAAACCACATACAAAAGAACACAAAACAAAAAAAAAATAGATAAAGAAAAAGGAAAGCAAAGATGCACACAAAAGGTTTAGTACTAAAAATAAAGGCTCCAATGAAATAGTTAAAGAGTACTCAATTAAAACATTGTCTCAACGACTACTATCATGCTTGGAATTCTATTTCAAGAGCACAAATCACAATGAAATTAAGATAGAAGTGTAGGATCCCAATTAATGCCACTATATATATATATATATATATATATATATATATATATATATATATATAATAGTTTATAAATATCTTGTTCATAAGTTATCCATATCAAATGAATAACAATCAGCCATTTTTATAATATAAACCAATTAGAGTCAATTTAGGATTTCATATAAAATATTTCCATGTGGAATTTGACCTTAGATCTTCACAATGAATACTCAATACTTTAACCAATTATAATTCAATCCCTTAACTCAAATAGAAATCTATAAAAAGTGGGTAATTACTTGGAATCTAGTCACCACAAAGAAATGAAGCTTAAATTCATTTTTTCCAAGAAATCCTCCCATTTTATTTAAGTCTGTTGAAGATGATGTGTAAGTATGCAATTTTGCATCTTCAAAGATCTATACAAGAGCACACTAGTAGCTTGAGAGATGTTTTTTGTAGCAACAAAAGGTAGGGGAAAGGAAATTAATAAAATAAAGGGATCTTATCCAACACTAGGTGAGACAATAGGACATGATTTATTCATAAAATGGTTACTCTTAAATATTATATACTAGGAAAACATTAAGCTTAAAAAAATTCAACTTTGATGATTTAATATAGTTCTAATCTAGAAATCAAATCTTAATATGTGATATTTAAGCATCTCAATAAAAACCTTCCATTAGTGCTAACTCCCTTTTGAATTGATTTCTAAAATACATTAGCCCATGTATGGTTATACAATTTTTCTCTTACAGATAAGATAATACCTTGTAAATTCATATGGAAAATATAAGTTGCTTGATCAAGTAATTAAGAGAATCAAACTAGCTAAGAATAAATGAAGTAAAATTGCCTCACTATATAGAGGTCTTAGCAGAAAATGATACAATGAATAGAATTACTAGCATTTTCAACCAAATTTACAACCTGTTGGTTGGACAAGTGGATTGCTAGAGTAGTCATGGTTGAATATAGTGATAATGGAATATATGGCTTGGATGACAAGGCATGTCAATTGCATCCTCTCCCAATACAAAATCATCAATGCATATTGGACATTTACCCACTTCATTAACATGATGGACTAAAATAGTTATGAAGGGAAGATCTTTTAAAATGCTTATCAATATGTCAAATTGATTCTTAAAACTCTTATTTACTGTAATCATCATCTCAAATTCTACATCAAATATCTGGACTTCAAAAAAATTTGTCCAGAGATCAATTATAATTTCAGTATTACATGCTTGTAGATAAACCCTAAATATCTCCTCTTTCAACAAAAAACTCTAGCATTCAAAAAACCTCAATTTCTCTTTTATGTGATGTAATGTTTTCAATTAAGAACCTCTAAAATCATAAAGTTTAGAAGACATGAATTTTATTTTGCATAGTGTTACGGTCTGCAATTATTATACATACTTCATCAGATGAATCCGTATAAGCCACTTTATTTAATTGCCCAATTAAATGATCTGCTCGTTCTCTATAAGAAAGCAAATGAAGCTCAATATTTCTTAAGAAATCCATATTTTCCTCTACTCTTCTTTCATTTTGAGCTTTGTTGACGAGGTGAATTCTAAACCCATTTTGAGTAATTTTGAAGTCTAAACCTTTGTTATTGATTTCATTTTGCCTCTCTTGTCACCATCATTGTCTTCCTATCATTCTCAACTCAAACATTGAAAATAATGTTGTGCTGATGAATGAGACATGCATCTCAACAATGAAAAGTTTTGTTATTGATTTCATTTTGCCTCTCTTGTCACCATTACCATGTGCTTATCATTCTCAACTCAAACATTGAAAACAATATTCATTGATGATTCCTCCTTGATCAAGTTCTCCATACATGCCAAAAGAAATTCAATACTTTCCACTCTATTTGGTATTTGTAATTTGGTAATATCTCTGATTTCTCCTCCCTATCATGACTATCTAGTGCATTGTATTCTCATAGACTTTGTAAACAGACATGTAGGTTGCTGGTAGAATTGTACTAGGTTGTCATGGATCTTGGTTGCAATCACAAAATGAGTGATACATAACTTCCTTACAAAGATCAATTACTTGGTCTTTTAAATAAAATGATCAAACACCTCTACATATTACTCACCCTATGGAATGACTTGATAATGCTCTTTCACAAATGAAAAATTAACTAATCCTATTGTGTTTTAATTTCTCAACATATTGGGAATAGAATTTGATAATAAATTCTCTTAACTTTATAACGTGATACACAATTTCATCATGGGTTTAGACTTCACCCCAATAATGAACAGCATCAAATATGTATTTTCTTTCTTGTCTCTTTCCATTTCTTATGCTATTGTATATTTTTTATAGAATTCTCTGGAGCTTCATTTGTATCTCTTTTCTTTTCACTCTTATCATCTACAATAGTCAAATCTTTGTCTTTTATAAAATGATCACAATCACTCATAGTGAAGGTTTTGTATATTGAAGAGGATGAAGTCTGTCCCAGTTCTACACAAAAACAAAGATGACAAAGATTTTTCTTTTAAGATATTTATCTACATATACACACTATGTGAAACAAAATATGAAGAGTTTGTATAGGATAAGGCAGAGACATCAACACCTCTATGATTATATTCATATTTTCCTCCCATTCCCAACATATAAATATCCATGTGATCAACCGAACCTACCACCCATCCAAATGATTCACTTTATTCTTAATGAAAATGATATTCCACACCTATCTATGATAGTTCAAGAGGCACTTCCACTCTCAAGACAATTTTTTGATATCTGTTGTCATTTCCTTAAAAAAATCAAATACATTTTTCTCCCCTTAATGATATGTCATTAATAGCAGCAACCTCAAATAAATCATATCATCAAAACACTAGTCACCTAAATCAACATATTGCATAATTACCCACAACATAAATTTTAATTGAATTAAAGGATAGCACTAATTTATATAATTTGCACTAGAAATTCAATCTATAATCTAGTTTTACTTACTATAATCACCTTCAGCTAAATTTTCTTCTTGGGTAGCTTTTGTTCCAGAATTTTCTATCATACCTCCTACAAGCTTTGCTACTACTTTCCATAATGATTTAATGCCATTATTTTATCATGGTGAGGTGCTAGTGTCAACCAATAAAAATGTAAAGCCATTCATTAGTAGTAGATAGAATTGAGGCCGATTATTTCATGTTTGAAATATTTCGTATAGCATTAGTTATTATCACTTGGACGATTAGTTAGAAATTCAATTTATAATCTAGTTTTTCTTATTATCACCTTTAGTTACATCATCTTCCTTGGGAGCTTATTTTATAGGAATGAAGTGATGCCTAAATCCTACAAAATTTACTACTATTTTCCATAAGGTTTGAATGGCATTGATCTATCTTGAGGTGCTAACATCTACATATACAATAGAAAGCCAGACATTAATAATAAGCAATTTATTTAAGTTCATAATATTGCCTAGGGAATCAAATTTGAAGTGGCTAATGGGATTTTCCTATCATGAGCCTTTGAAGTCTCAAAATGCATCCTACCTACTTTCATTTCATTGAAGGGAATCAATTTCCAATAGTGAAATTACAAGTTATGGCCACTTCTTGGCTTCAAACTGTTGAAATAAGGGTTTTAGACTCACAATCAGAAAATTTGCTATAACTAACTCAAAAATCAATAAAATTCAACCAAATAAATTGAAAATGAAAGGTAACATAGGAATCCAGCTTCACATGTCAATCATTTGTCTATACCAATCCATACAGAATCATACAAAACAAATTTTCTCTAGAAAATAGGTTTTCCCCTTCATAAAATGTTGATTCTTCCATAAAACTTGATGATTAGTTATAAAATGGACACAATGAGTCATAAATAACTTTATCCAATTGGATCAAACCAAATTTTGATGGTTCTAAGTGTTAGAAGGCCAAAAAGACATTTTTGACAACTTTTCCAAAATTGTATTTTTGCATTTTTGCAATTTCTTGTCAAATATGACAACTTTTTTAATTTTTAATCCTAATGGACACCAACTGATCCCAAAACTTTATGAATGGTAGGAAATAAATTTCTAAGGTGAAAAAAACATGTTTTCCATTATTGAACACCAAACCACTCAAAAAACCAAGAATTAGGTGTTTTAGTGATGAAGTTCAAAAACTAGTGAAACAAAAAAATTTAAGTATTTGCATCTTCAAGAAGAATTGAGAATGAAGTGACACAAAGGAGAGTATTAACAAAGAAAATTGTAAGTAGAAAAATTTTCATTGATTATAATATGGGTGAATTTGAGTGAGGTGACAAAAATTTTCTTTCAAAACTATATGTGCAAATATAAAAATTAAGTACATGTCCACTATTTTTTTAGATATACACATTAATTACATCAATTTTTTCTTTCAAAACCATACGTGTAGATATGAACATTAAGTACAACATGTCTAATAATTTTGCAAATATATTTTCCTATGAAGAAAGACCACAACTAACAATATGAACCCAGAAAAAAATAACGAAACAATTTCTAGATTGTGGTCTCAATTCTAAAGAAAAGTTGATAAATGTAATTGACCTTGCAAAAAGTGTAAGGGCTTAAAGAATCAAAGAATTCTAATCACAAAAGCCAAGAGTCATTGTAGGCAACATGGTCACATTGAAGGGGGCCACGATTTTCATCAATTGATGAACATGGATTTCCAACTGGAGGAACATGGAGGTGTGAATATCCAAGCTAAGGATAATGCTCCCATGGAAGAAGATGATAATGTTCCAGAGAACATGATTGAAGAAGATGGTATTGGCATAGCTGATGAAGATGATCATGATGATGGTACCAGCTATGAGTGGGAAATGTGGGCCTTTGTAGTTCACACACACTTCAACATGATCATTATTTGGAGAATCATTTGAACATGGGATTGTTCATCCAAAGTAACCAACAAGTCAATTTATTGCCTCCTAAATAGAATTAATTTTCTAATCATTCTCAGATGAGAAGCTAGCAACTAGACATCTAGAATGAAGGATTTGCAAGCTATATGATGTGCAAGATTAACGTAAATGAGATGCAAATTTAATCTAAGAAAAGGAAAGAACAATTAATCTAAATGAGTGTGTATTTAAGCTAGATGAGATAAATATGCAAGATTAATGAAAGCTATGAATGTAAATATGCAAGTAATTAATTCAGCATAAGTTTTATACAATTTATTTGCAACCTTTGAAATGAGGAATTGAGAGTCTCTTAAATAGAATTCCAGAATGATCAACATTCAAGATCAATTTGGATGAACGGTCGAGATTGGAAATGAGATTTAGTTAGAATGGAAACTTACTTGTGCAAATTAAGTTAATTGATTCAATCCTGAGTGTGAGAAAGAGTTAATTGAGTTAATTCCATTTCCAATTCCAATTCACTCATAGTTTTTATTTCTAAACAAAAGAGAGAATTTGTAGAGTATATTTAATTTAATAAAATTTAATATGACCTCATAAATACATAATCTCATTTAATTGAATAATTAAATTCAATAATTAGAATGAGGATATATTTAATTAAATCAAATACATTTAATTATGTAATGTGTATTTTAGCCAAAGGGGTAAATTTAATTGAATTAAAGTGCTAGGACTCATAATTAAATTAAATTAATTAATAGGTTTACCTTTGCTAATTTGATTAGACTTGGAATTAAATAGAGTGTGTAATTAATGCAGATTAGGGATTTTCTACATTTGACACTTAGGTCAAGTAGTGATTATTAGAATTAGAATTGCCTAGTACAATAGGACTTAAGAGTGATTAAATAGACTAGAATTGGTTTAGCATGGCAATGTTCTGAAATATTAGGGTATTACATTTTCCATTTTTTGAATGAATGTGTGGGTTGCACATTTGATTCAAAGAAATCAAAAGTATGAAGCATAGATCAAGAAATGAGATTGGTAAATAAATTGATGATACAGAGACCAATTGATAAGATTTTTAAGGTTATCTCTAGAACAAAGCTTAACCTTAGGGAATCTAGATAGAACACCTAGATACCAATGTCAATAAGCTTTTAAAGGTTATCTCTAGAATTAAGCTTAACCTTAGGGAATCTAGACAGAACACCTAGATAACAAAATTGATAAGCTTTTTAAGATTATCTCCAGAATGAAGCTTAACCCTAGGGGATCTAGATAGAACACCTAGATACCAAAATTGATAGAACAAAAATTATCAAACTTCACAGAATTCTTCCCAAGATGAGACTCAATTCTCAAGAGTTAGGGTTAGATTATCCTGATACCTGTATATTAGAAGATGACAAGATTAATCATGATTCATAGATTTATCCCTGGAATGAGGCTTAATCCTTAGGAGTCAAGGTTAGACTATCTTGATACCTATCCATTAAATAGTGATTGAAAGAAAGAGCTTAAAATTATCTCTAGAATAGAGCTTAGTTCTTAGCAAGAGATAAAGATTATCTCTAGAATGAAGCTTAACCCTCGACAAGGATTTGGAATTATCTCCATAATAGAACTTAATCCTCAGAGTCCAAATAGAACACCTGAATACTGGTCTATAAAAGATAACAAAACCTATCATGAGTCTTAAAATCATTCCTAGAATGAGGCTTGATCTTTAGGAGTCGGAGTTAGGTTGTCTTGATACTTGTATATTATAACTCTAACAAGAACTATTATAAGGTTGATCAACTAATCAGAAGATAAGATAGATGCCATATGATGCTAGATAGAGGGGAACAAGATGCCTCGAGTGATGAGATGCCCCAAGTGATGAGGACATAAGATTCAGATTGAGTTGAAGCCAATTTTGAAAGATTCAATGATGTAATCATCATGCCTCCTTCTAGAGTGAAATTGAAAGATGCACACCAAAACAATGATGTAGAGCATGATATTGAAGAAATATGAGGTTAGCAAAAATATAGCAGAGATTTGAAGAATCCAAACAAAAATTAAAGTTCATTTGAAGTGATCTCAAGGTCCAAAAGAACAAGTTTGACTTTGGTTGACTAGGGTGGACCATAGTTGAGTTTTCCAAAAAAGTTCAAAAATTTGAAGAAATATGATTTGAGAATATTTGAAGATTCAAAACCCATCAGAAAAATGGACCGCACAAGTTTATGATCGCATCGATCCAAAAAAATTAAAATGTGATTTTGAGTTTTTTAAGTGTGTCAAATTTTGAATTCGATCCCAAAAATGAGTTCAAAGTAGCCAAATTAGCCAGAGGGCTAATTTTTGCGCCAATCGAAGCACTTTAAAAAATTAGGTCAAAACCTATACAAGGGTCCAAAAGGTATTTTTCAATTCATTTGTGCATTTTGTCATTTGTGAAGAAGAGAGATTTGAGGAAAAAGATGGTGGTCCCTATGCATTTGCATCGATTCAAGTGTTCTAGGCAACACAGATGGCTGACAAAGTATGACCCTCTGGTGAGTCATTGATTACCTACTTTGCTTTTCAATTTTTTATGCATTTGTCATTTTAGCACGTTTTAATGTTTTTGAATTTTACTACCATTGGATTTTGTGTGAGGACTTCATTCTTTGTATGGTTCTTAATCACATTTCATGTGTAAAAGTATCAAAACTGTACTTCTTCGTTAGGCGTTCTAGGTTTCCTCGCACGGGAGATACCCATCTCTTACACGAGAGACCCTAAATTTTCTTGATTTTTTGCTTAGTGTATTGAACTATCCTATATGAGGATTTGATTCCTCATGTAAAAAAGTGTAATCTCATGTGATAAAATGACGTCTCACATGAAAATTTGATTTTTTGTTGTTATTTTTGTGCTTGCATTCGTCATTTTTGCATCTCTGATACTGATTGTGCTCATGTTGTTTTTCATGTTTACAAATTACATTTCCTAATGTCACGTCTAGATCACATTATCCTCCCTATGGAAAATTGATTAGATAGTTAGATGCCACAAAGCTAGCATATATTGACTCTCTCGGCCTATCACATATTTGTCTGATTCTTACATTAGTTGTGAATCATGGCTTACTAACTACACTTATAGAGCATTTCCACTTAGAGACAAACACATTACACTTACCATTGGGAGAGATTACCATCACCCCAGAGGACATCTACTAGATTCTATAGATACCCTTCCATGACCCTTGAGTGGTGTATGACACATAGCCACAACCAGGTATAGTGGCATTGAGGGCTATTTTTTAGGTGGATCTTATCATGGGTCGGGCCATCACATGGGATGAGTTAGTGCACACATATGGTCCCATCCACAGATTGGCAATGATTTTTAGGGTATTCATTAGCTTCTTTTTGATGCCTGACAGAGGCTAGCATAGACTCAAGTGTGGATGGGGATGGATGCTACAGCAAATGTTGGATAAGCCGATATGTTTTAGATGGGGTCAATCTATGTTAGCACATATGTACTATGAGATGCATGAGGTAGTCAATCACAAAGGGAAGAGGATGGTTGTAGGGGTCTATGTTCTTCAGGTGTGGGCAAGATATGAGATAGGTAGATATCATGGATAGATGATGCAAACATCTTTGCATAAGACTGAGCGGTAGAGAGGTTAGTTGGATGATGTGGTAGAGATAGTATGGTAGTCTAGGAGAGAGACAAAGGCATGGGATGATGCTCAGGTGGAGCTTGGCCACATGTTTTCCTCCTAACCACTAATTGGTTGTTTGATATCTATCATTAAGAGATTTCCCTTGACTCACATGTGGTGAAAGTGTGGTTGACCATAGGATATTTCATAGGAGTACTACACATACACCAAGTTTTCCTCAAATGTAGAGAAAAGATGGTCAATTAAACTAGACAAGGGTAGATCGATGATTGATGCATGATCTATTGCTATGACATAGTGGGATTATTTGGTAGTAGCAGCAGATGGGGGGATGACTCCAACATACCAAGCACATTTTGTGAGTCATCCCTTCCCACATCTCATAGACCTAGTTGGGATGGTGGTGCCAAGATAGCTAGTATAGAAGCCACCATAGCAGCAACAGAGACCTAGATAGTGTACCTCACAGGTATAGATTCCTCCCTGAAAGATGGGAGATGATGTAGGTGTAGGTGGTAGTGGGTCCAAATAGAGACATCTGCAAGGTGAGATGGGCACATTGGGTGCCATCAGAGGATATTTATAGAGGCAACGAGTCAAATAGGAGCATCAAACTAAGTAGCTCAAAGCCATAATTGGTTATGAGGAGATACAGGATCAGCCTACACTAGATCCATAGAAGGATGCCCTCAAGAGGACCCGACAGTGACTAAGAGTGGCTCGGTGACAGCTAAGTGAGATAAAGATATAGCTAATGGTGCAAGATATGCACCTAGGAGATCAAGAGTGGGAGATCCAGGATCTCTATGTAGAGCTAGAGCAATAGTTTGAGGAGACTTGACTGTAGAGTGCCAAAGTAGTGTACTATTATGCAAGATACATTGTAGTAGTGCCTAAGGTGTCAAAGAAGATGCTCTAATTTTTGGAGCATATGAGGGCATCAGATGGCATATAGTGGCCAACAAGACTAGATGCCCCTCATCCTCCTCCACCTAGGGATAAGGGAGAAGGGAATAATTAGATATGCTTTCTTCTAATTTTGATTCTTGCTATGTATCGATTGGTGTGCTAGCACCATTTTGTATCATATTTAGATTGATAGTGCTTGAGTAGCATTCAATTTTGTATCGATGTACACTTGACTCCATATATATATGAGATTTTTTATTCAATTATCTTTGCATGTGTTACTTTATCTCTTTATAGTTTGTTGTACATAAGATGTTATTACTATGATTAATTGAATACAAATTGATGAAATGTATGAATGTAGTTTAGGTGAGATGAATATGAAAGTATGTGTATGAAATGAAAAATGTGAATGAAATGACATCTCATACAAGTTTCAAGCTTTGTTGATAGTGATAGGTATCTAGTGAAGATCAAGAGGATGAACCAAAGAATCTAACACTTGTGCAATTGTGAAGAAACGTGATACTTTGAAGAAACCAACAACACCCCATGTCAAAGGATACAAGAAAAGAAATGATTGAACCATGTGCTTATGCAATGCAACCCTACACTAGATGAAACCCTCAAAGATTATCATTATCTAAATCCACAAATGTCATACAATTCCAACTAACATTGCAATAATGGAAATATGAATATGTTCTAGTTTTGTTGGGATTAAATGTAAGCATTTGAGGTACAAGAAGCCAGAATGACTAGAAAATTTGTTCCTTTTGATATAGCAAGTGAACATAAGCATCAAAGAATAAATTATAGGATGACCATAATGTTTCTTATATGTAAACACACCAAACACATAAGAGATCCTTCTCGTGCTAAGTAATCAGTAAAAATTCTATCTGCAATGACCCTTGCATTCATAACTTGAGACAGAAGTGTGCTAAGAATACTCACAGTGACCCATATGTTCACTTAGTAGGATGAGTATCAATATTTACTATAGCATAGAGAATTTACTCAAACAAGCAAGGAAAAGAACCAACCTCAGTAAAGAGTCCATATAAAATGAGTCAAGGTACACATGGTCATCCAACATGAGATAAAGGCTCTTATAGTGGACACCCCTTTTATATGAATTCTTTAGATCATTAGAACTAAACAAAAAACAAAAAGCAAAGAAAAGATCCTACCCCCAGTCCTCTCTTCTCTACTCAAAAGAGACATCCTCGATTTTCTTAAAGAGACATGATTAAGAAAAAAAACAAAACAAACAAAGAAAAGCTCAGGATATCTTAGTCAAATTTTATGTTTTGAGTTTAGTTTTTTTATGTCATAGGATTGATGTCAAGTGTTGATGTTCAGAACATATGTAAAGGAAATCTCTTTAGTAGGATGATTACAATAGGTAGATAGAGTTAGAATAACTAGTGACTAAAGTCAAAGAGAAATCTTTAGTAAGCATAACCTTAGTAGGAAACTGAGTGATAGTAGATAGATGCAGTTAGGAAAACTGGTGCCTAACATGAAAGAGATTTTTCATGAGAGGAATCTCATTAGTGGTATGAGCAATAGTAGGTAGATGTAGTTAGAACAACTAGTGACTAACATAAAAGATATTTTCCATGAGAGGAATCTCAATAGTGACATGGGCAATAGTAGGCAAACACAGTTAGAATAGTTGGTGACTAATGCAAAAGAGATTTTTTGTGAGAAGAATTTTAATAATGACACAAGCAATAGTAGGTAGACATAGTTAGAACAACTAGTGACTGACATGAAAGAGATTCTCTATGACACTACAGGGCATTGCCTCCGAGTCTATGACAAGATTCAATCCATGGATGCATGAGCGAAAGAAGCAAACTAATGAAGGAAAGCAACTATACAAGAGATAGAAGATGCACTACAAGATATAACATTTAATAAAAGAGGCACCTATTAACCAAGTTTTCACTTTCTTGGCAGAGATTCATTTTTTGCTACCATGATACCTGTTTGTTAGGTTTTCATCAATGGCATTTTTTTGGTTTTTCAATTTTTTTGTTCTTTTTCTTTCTTTTTGATTTTTTTGTATTTTTTGTATTTTTCACTTTTTTTGGTATTATCAAGGTGCCTAATGCTAGGTTTTCACCAAGATGATGATTTTTTCCAGGACTTTTAAGTATGTACAAAGAGATTTTGAAAGCATGTCAGTTGTAGAACCTGTTCAAATGAAGAGTGTTGATTGGCTCCTTGAGCGATTCTCCCTTAGTTGTTGAAAGTTGGTAAGCACTAGATCCAAATACTAAAACAACTATGTATCAACCAAGCTAGTTGGGTTTGAATTTCCCTTTCTATACTCATTGTTTCTAATTCTTAAGGTTTTCTCTCAAAATGAGATCACCTAGTTGGAAGTCACATGGCTTAACTTTCTTGTTGTAGCTTCTAGACATATGTTGTTGATAAGCTCGAAGATGATCATATGCCACCTGTCAATGTTCATCTAACAATTCTAGCTCTTGAAGCCAAGATATTCTATAGTCATCATTAGTAATGAGGCCTTTCATGGAGATTCTCAAAGTAGGAATCTCAACCTCAATTGGAAGCACAACATCCACTCCATATACCAAAGGAAAGGATGTTGTACCCGTTGGAGTTTTGATACTTGTTTTATAAGCCCATAAACTTGGATTAATCTAAAGGTACTAGTCCCTTATAGATTTGTTGACTATTTGATGTAAGATATTAAGGATAGCCTTGTTGGATGCTTCCTCTTGGCCATTACCCTATGAGTAATAAATAGAAGACCAATGTTGCCTAATTCTGAACTTTTTGCACAACTCTTTAAGATCATTATTTTTAAACTATCCTCCATTGTCAGTAATGATGGAGGATGGTACACCATACCTACATATCATGTAATTCATAATGAATAGAGCTACAATTTTTCCATTTTCTACAAAGAGAGGGACTACCTCTACCCATTAGTGAAGTAGTCCATAGTTGTAATGATGAACTTGTGTACATTTGAAGAAGACAAATGAATCTGATCCACTAAATCAAAGGCCCATTGTTGGAATGGCCATAGTGTGATAGATGGTATTAGCTCCCTAGCTAGATCATGAATCATATTTTCATGGGGTTGGCATTGTTCATAGGACTTGGCATATTTGATTGCCTCTTGCTCCATATTTGGCCAATAGTAACCAGCTCTAATAAGTTTATGAGCTAGTGTCAAGTCGTTATAGTGAGATCCAAAAATACCCTTATGTACATCAATTAATATTTGGACTCATCGGGTTCTAGACACCTAAGGAGTTTTCCATCATGACATCTCCTAAACAAATCATCAATAATAATAACATACCATGAAGCACTGCAGATAAGGTGACATTTTTCATTCTTGATTAGATTGTTTGGAATTGTTTGGTCATGTAGGTAAAAGTATATATGATGGTAGCAAAATGAATTATGTCCTATAATATAATAGATCATCCAAGATTTAGGGGAAGTATAGGCAAGGTAGAGTAATGTCTCCACCAAGAACTCATGTTGAAGATCATTCTCTGGCATCTGTAACATGGAAGCAAGAGTAGCCATTGCATCAATCACTTTGTTGTCCGCCTGAGGAATTTGTTGAAAAGTGACATAAGAAAAGTATTTCTTTAGATCATCCACCATTCACTTATAGGGTATCAACTTCTCATCCTTTTTCTAATACACATCATTGACCTAGTTGATTATGAGTTGTGAATCATCAAAGATATTCAATTCATCTACTCTCCATTCAATTGTGATCTTTATGTCATTTATTAGGGCTTCGTATTATGCAATATTGTTACTATAAGGAAATAGAATCTTGTACACCTTAGGCAATGAATACTTCTATGGTGTTATGAATAAGATCCCAGCACCAAATCCCTATTGTGTGAAGGAGTCATCAAAGAACATCACCCAAGTTTGGTGTGTTAGCATTATAATCGATTCATCAAGAAATTCAATGTTCAGTGGAAGAAGACTTTGCATTGGTGCTTCTACTAATTGATCTGCAATTGCCTATCCTTTGATAGCCTTTCTCTCAACATACTAAATATAAAATTGTCTTAGTATCATTACCCACTTGGCTAATCTTCCTATTAGAGCTACTTGTTGAGTAAATATTTTATTGGATCAATTTTAGCAACCAGTCATTTAGTATGAGAAAGCATGTAGTGTCTCAACTTTTTGGAAGAAAAGATGACTGCCAAGAAAGCTTTCTCAATGATGCTATAATTCATTTCATAGGAAATTAGGGTGTGAATGAGATAGTAGATATCTCATTCCTTGTTATCATTGTCTTCTTGAGCTAGCAAGATACCATGAGATGACTCTATTGATGAGATGTACAAAATGAGAGGCTTCCCATAGATAGGAGGCATTACGATCAGTGGATTGACAAGGTATTACTTTATCTATGTTAAACTCTGATCACAATCTATATTCCAATCATATTTTACGCCTTTATGCAAAGTCTTTGTAAAAGGCTATGATCTATCTATCAATTGTGAGATGAATCTATGAATGGATTGAAGTATTCCTTGCAAGCCCCTCATCTGACTAATATTACAAGGTGGAGCAATGTGCATGATTACTTCAACTTTCTTTGGATCTACCTTAATTCCTTTTGCAAAGACAATGTAACCAAGTAGTTTAACAGAAGTTACACCAAAATGCACATTTCTTGGGGTTGAGTCTAAGACTGAACTTTTCCATATAGTCTAGGATGGGTCCCAAATCTTGAAGATGAGTGTTGCATCAAGTACTCTTAACCAAAGTTTCATCAACATAGTCCTCCATCATCTTATGCATCATGTCATGGAAGATTTTAGTAACTACCCTTTGATTCGTGGCACCAAGATTTTTCAGACCGAATGGCATCACATTCTAATAGAAGGTTCCCCATGTAAGTGTGAAAGTAGTCTTTCCCTAATCTTCTAGTGCAATTTTAATTTGAATATAACCAAAAAAAACCATCCATGAGTGAGTGCATTTCATATCTTATTGTCATATCCACTATCATATCGATGTTGGGAAGTGGAAAGTCATCCTTTGGACATGCTAAGTTTAGATGATGCAGGGTGCTCACCTTAATACAATAAACTCATAACAAAAATATTGAAACAATAGAAAATGTGAGAACAAAATATGGACTTCTTATTTTCACCACAAATGTGGAATTATAGAATTCAGGTGCCTTCAGTACAATAATTTTCAAGACAAGTTGTGAACTATCACCCAGAACTGTCCTAGACAATATTTGGGCCTTTCTTAAATAGGTAGTTTTATGCCACCTAGAAAGGTTCTAGATGCTCAAACATAATACCTAGGGCCGACATACCTTAACAATACACATAGAGTTGGCCAGATACATCTTTGACAAATTATTTTAGAAATTTCAGTAGTCCAACTTTTGAAGGCCATAACTCATGAATCATTGCTCTGATTGGCTATTATAAGCACTTTTCAAAAATGCCAGCTCGTGATCTATAGGCTTGAAATGTCACTAGCGACCTTTCATCAAGTTTTCAGACCTCATCTAGGCACTATAAGGCCTCCAATGATGAGCTTGAAGATTTTTCTGCAAATTTTTCCACCAAAAATCTGCAATAACTTATTTGATACTAATGCTTGAGCAATGAGATTTTTATGGTAGGCTCACAACTCTAAAATGAACCTTCCTATAGAAAATGAGAACATTCTGAGCTTGTATGAAAAACTTACTAAAAATAGTTATTTCCCATAAATAGTAACCACCTTGTCTACTAGTCTTTATTAAAATAGAAAAGACTAAAAATAAAATATTTTTGGGTGATGCAAGATTGCCCTTGCACCCAAGATACTCCTACATCAGAAACCTAGGGTAATTTGAGAAGTGACGTCGTCATGTCTCAAGTGTTCAGAGGAAAACCAAGATAGTTAACCTCCTCCTTTGCTAGCCATGATGAATCCTTAGCTAGTCTCCTTTTCCATTTGACCAGATATTCCTCCTAAGTTCTATTTTTTGTACTTTTTCCAACATGACTATCTAGTATCCCCTCAATCTCTTTTGTAGCCGAACTAGCTGCTGGAATGCTCCACTGCACTTTTGCAACTTTGTCTCCATGACCTCCTTCATAATACTCTATCAAATCTAAAATATTAAATAATTTTGAAATATTCAATTTAGCAAGCAACTCCACTTCATATGCATTGCCAGAATCATGCCTCTTCACTATCTTGCACGGTCCAGACTTCATCTTCAACTTATTATATGTACCCACTGAAAAATACTCCTTTCTCAAATGAACCATGACTTCATCTCCAATCTAAAATTTCTTATATCTCCTTTTCACATCTACCTTAGCCTTATACTATGTATTCATCTTTATGATGTGCTTCCTCACCTCCTCATGGATGTTCTTCAAATGTTTAGCAAAATTTTCTACTTCAACACTACTTATCTCTCCTTTGTCCAATTACCTTAGTTCAAAAGCATTTCTGGGACTACTCCCATATACAATTTGGAATGGTGATTTACGAGTAATTCTATTGGCAAAATTATTATATGAAAATTCTACCTATGGTAAAATCATATCCCATCCTTTTGGTTTATCTCCAACCAAGCATCTCAACAAATTTCCCAAATAGTGATTCACAGCTTCTGTCTATCCACCAGTCTGTGGATGATCTGATGAGTTGAACTTTAAATCTATCTTTAACTCCTTCCATAATGTATGCCAAAAATACCCAACAAATTTTTTATCTCAATCTAAAAATATACTCTTTGGCAAACCATGTAATCTCACCACTTTTCTAAAAAATAACTCTTCTACATGAACAACATCATTAGTCTTTTTGCAAGGAATAAAATGTGTCATCTTTGAAACCTATCAACCATCACAAAAATAGAATCATGTACATGCTATGTTCTTAGTACTCCAAGAACAAAATCCATGTTGATATCCTCCCAAGCTTCTCTTATATAGGTAATGATTGATACAACCTTGTATTCTGCTTCACTCCTTTTTCCATCTAACATACTCTGCAACTTTGTACAAACTTCATCACATCTTGCTACAACTATGACCAATAGTAATTTTCAGCAACCAAAGCTATGGTTTTATCTCTACCAAAATGTCCAACCAATCCTCCACTATGCTTCTCCTTGATGAAATTCTCTCTCATTCAACTTCTGTGAATGCACAACTAGCTTCCTTTGAACAACATATTATCCTAGATCATGAAATCCAACCACTTTGTCCTATCAAGTGTAATAGGTTCTATACAAGTCTTCCATGATTCACCAAAATCAAGATCATCTGGATATAATGTACTAAGTGCCTTGAACCCAACCACTTCTATCTACATTTTTGTTAGCAAAAGTTGTCTTCGTCTAAGAGCATCTGCAACTTTTTTAGACTTCCCACTCCTATGTTTCAAAAAAAAATTATAACTCTACAAAAACTCAACCCACTTTAAATGTCTTTACTTCAACTTTCCTTGACTGTTCAAATGTTGCAGAGCTTGACAATTAGTATACAAAACAAACTCCTTAGGAAGAAGATAGTGTCTCCACTTCTTCAATGCTTGAACTATAGCATAAAATTCCTAATCATAAATAGAATATTTTCTTTTTGCATCATTCAACTTCTCACTAAAATCAGCAACAGGTTTACCTTCCTAGCTCAAAATAGCTCCTATTGCACTACCACTAGCATCATAGTCTACTTTAAACACCTTGTTAAAATTAGGAAGTTCTAAAATAGATTCCTTAGTAACTTTCTATTTCAATAGATTAAAACTCTTATCTACTCCTACAATCCACTTAAACTCTTCCCTATCCCCTCTCATTGTTTCAATCAAGGGTCCAAAAATACTACTAAAACTTCTTATGAACTTTCTATAAAATTTAGCCAATCCATGAAAAGATATTACCTTTGTCACACTCCTTGGAGTAGGCCATTCAAGGATAGCCTTCACTTTCTTTGGGTCCATTTTTAGACCTTCTCTTGAGACTAAAAATCCTAGGTACACCAACTCTTTCTTTACAAAATTGCACTTCTTTAGGTTTATAAGAAACTTTTCTTCTCTCAACTTATCAAACACCTTTTGAATATGAATCAAATAATCCTCCAATGTCTTAGTAAAGATCAATATATCATCTAAGTAAATAATGAAAAACTTACCTAAAAACTCCTTTAGTACCTCATTCATGAGCCTCATGAAAATGCTTGGTGTATTGGTTAGCTCAAAAGGGATGACTAACCACTCATATAGTCCTTCCCTTGTCTTGAAAGCAGTCTTCCACTCATCACCTTCTCTAATATGAATATGATGACACCCACTCTTCAAATCTATCTTTGTGAAATACTTAGCTCCACTCAAATAGTCCATAATATCATCCATCCTTGGCAATGGAAATCTATACTTTATTATGATCTTGCTGATAGCATGAGAATCTGTGCACATCCTCCATTCTCCATTCTTCTTTGGTGCTAATACTACTAGTACAACACATGGACTCATACTCTCTCGAATCAACCCCTTCTGCAACAACTCATGAATTGTCTATTCAACTCTTCACTTTTTTCTAGTGTCATTATATGCACTACCTTGTTTTACAAACTAGCTCCTGGAACCAAATCCATTTGGTGACTGATCTTCCTCATTGGGGGAAATCCATCAAGTACATTATCTGATACAATATCAAAAAACTCTTCCAATATATCTGCAACTTTTGCAAGTACCTCCTTTACTTCTTCTTTACTATCTTTAGGAATTATAGAAAAACACATATGCCCATGTTTCATATCTTTAAGAAACTCTTTTCCATCAACAAGACGTATTCTAGTAGCACTACATACCTTTTCTTCTTTATCATTCAATGGCTTCAACTTATGTTTCACTCCATCCTTAGTTAGAGTGTAGGTATTTTCTCACCCATCATGTACAGCATGCCTATCAAACTACCATGGCCTACCCAAAAACATATGGCATATGTCCATAGGGATGATATCACATAGTACCTCATCCTGGTAGCTTCCAATCCTGAACTTTACTGATAATTGGTCATTGACCATGACCTTGTGGTCATCTTGCACCTAAGATATATAGTATGGATGCAGGTTTTTTTTGCCTCTTCAGCTTCAACTTGGTGACCATCATTTCTGACACCAGATTGTTAGTTCTTCCACCATTAATTATCACATCACAACACTTATCTTTATATCTACACTTTGTGCAAAACAAGCTTCTCCTTTGCTCAAGTTCATTCTCACCACTCAGTCGGACTCTTCAGTTAACTAGGAATTCTTCTCTTTCAACATCCTTGGAATGTGAGGATCTAGCATCTTTATCAACATGTGCAACTCTTGCATTTCCTTCTATTCTTTGATCTACATTTCCTTGGCACTGGGTACATTCAAATGCTTTATGCCCTTCTTCTCCATAGTGAAAACATTTTCCATGAAAGCCTCCTCTTCCAGATCCTTGTCCTCTACCTCTTCCTCTCTAATCTCTATTGTTTTGATCATGAAAATGATTGAAATTTTTTCCCCTCTAGTACTAACTATTACTTCCAGCCTCATCATTGTTCTTTTGATCATCATTACAACTACCATAAGATCATCCATGAGATCTTCCACCGTGACCTTTTCCACTGTTCTTATTGTCAAACTTTTTGCTCAGTTTCTCCTCAACTCTTAGGGAAAATTGGTATGCCTTCTCAAAATTGCTCATTTGAACCAAACTTAGCTCATCCTGAATGCTAGGCCTTAACCCATTAAGATAATAGGTCAATTTCTCCTTATCAGCTTCTGCATGGCCAATTCTAATGAGAACTCGGTAGAAATCTTTGGTATACTCTTGAATAGATTTTCTTGCTTGCTTCAACACTTGCATCTTATTCAAAAAATCAAGCTCATAAACCACAGGAATGAATTGTCACTTCAATTTGACTTTCATCCCATCCCATCTGGTGATTTTGTCCTTTCCCTTTCTATTTTGCTCCAACTGAACCTCCTACCACCAAATCTTCACATGTCCCTTTAGTTTTGCCTTCACAACTTGACCCTATCAGGATTATCAATATCTTCATACTCAAAGTACTCGTTCAGTTCATTGATCCAATCGATTAGCTCCTCTAGGTTAAGATTTCCCCAAAATGTGAGAACCTCAAACTTAGGTCTTTTTCCAATCTTGGAGATGGCCCTAAAAAGCGTCTCTTCCTCTAGATTTAGAAGTGCCTCTGCTTTGGCATTTTATTCTACTTCATCCTCATCCTTGCTTTCATCTCTTATGGGAAGATTCATTCCTCTATGCATTTGTTCTTCTAATACTTTCATTTGTCTTTGGAGGGCTCAAAAACCCTTAGGTGTAACACCTACAACTCTTGTACCATGTTCTCTTCGTGGAGGCATTTTTGTGGTTCCGCTGAAACCCCAGTGTAAACTACCTCACAATTGGCAATTTGTCTACATGCTTAGCCCAAACCATGGTCCTGGTGTGAACTGCTTCATAATCAGCGATCTACCCACACACTCAAGAATTAGGCTTTGACTTGATGCAGGGTGCTCCCCTTAATACCATAAACTCTTAACAAAAACATAGAAACAACAAAAAATGTGAGAACAAAATATGGACTTTTTATTTGCACTATAAATGTGCAATTATAGAATTGTCACACCTTCAGTACAATAATTTGCAAGACAAGCTGCGATCTATCACCCAAAGCTATCCTAGACAATGTCTGGGCCTTTCTTAAATAGGCAATTTTATTCCACCCAGGAAGGTTCTAGATGCTCAAACTTAATACCTAGGGCCGACAGACCTTAACAATACACATAGAGTTAGCCAAATGCATCATTGAAAAATTATTTTAGAAATTTTGGTAGCCCAACTTTTGAAGGCCATAACCCATGAACCGTTTCTCAAATTGGCTATTATAACCACTTTTTAGAAACACCAGCTCCTAATCTACAAGCATGGAATAGCGCTAGCAACCTTCTGTCAAGTTTTTGGACCTCATCCAAGCACTCTAAGGCCTCCAATGGTAAGCTTGAATATTTTTCTACAAATTTTTCCACCAAAAATCTGCAATAACTTCTCTAATACTAATGCTTGAGCAATGAGATTTTTATGGTAGGCTTACAACTCTAAAATGAACCTTCGTGTAGAAAATGAGAACATTCCAAGCTCGTATAAAAAACTTGCTAAAAATAGTAAGTTCCCATAAATAGTAACCACCCTATCTACTAGTCCTTATTGGGTGATGCAAGATTGCCCTTGCACATAGGATGCTCCTACATCATCAGATCTCAGAAATCTTTACAAACTCTGATAGATTTTTCATGCTTGGAGACTAGAATAATGTTTGAAATCCATTCAGTATAGTTAATAGCATGGATGAAACCAGCTTTCAAAAGTTTTTCCGGTTCAACTTTGACAAGTAATGCAACATGACGATGCATTTTCTTGAGTTTTTTTTTATTGGTTTAACTTTTGGTGCAATAGATAAATGATGCATTATGAGATCAAGATCAAAACATGGCATATCCAAGTAGGTCCATGAAAAATTAATCTTTTTTCTCTTAGAAGAAGGTAACAAATTCCTCTCTCTCTTCTACAGATAAAGATTGTACAAGATGTATCATATGAGGTGCTTCCTCTGTTCCCAAGTTGATTGATTTTGTTGACTCTATCAACACTGATGATCTTTCTTGAAAATGACTAGGAAGTGCATCAAATATCCCATCCTTAGGCACCTTAGAGAGATTTTCACCTTTGGATACTTCTTTTATTTTTACTATTTTAGGTTCCATTACTGCCACAATGTGATTTTCACCATCAGACCTTATATTTCTTTTCTTTTTTTATTGTGTGACTAAGATATTTGATGTCAACTTCAATCATGTTGATGTTATGTTCACTATTGGAAGGTGTTATAGGTGTAGACACCTAAAAATCCTTTAGAGAATAAAGTATTTTTATTTTCTGAAAAAGTCCTTGATGACATCATCATTTATTAATTAATTATTTATTTAATTTATTTATTTATTTTTATGCTATTAAATCCCTTTATCTTAATTAAAAATATTTAATTAAGGAATCCCTCCCAAAAATGTTTAAATCTTATTTAAACATTATTTCCTTATTTATTAATTATTTAATTAATAAATTCACCAAAAATCCCAAAATAAATAAATAATTTATTTTTTGCCCAAAACTTGGCCAATTTCCTTAAGACCACTAAACTCTTCCAAAATCTTATAATCCTTTTTTAATTTTGATTAAAGGCTAATCCCATCATTTCCTACCCCTAATCCCAACTCAAAATATTTAATTAAGATTAAATATTAATCCTCATGTTTATTAAAAATATTTTAATAAATATCTCCTCAACCCAAACCCTTGAAATAAATAAAACTTTATTTATTTCTTAAAAACCTTTTTTATCCTCATCTTAGGAAGTTCTAGACTCTTCTAGAAAGTCTCCATCCTCATCCAAAGCCTAGACTCTTCTAGAAGATGTCAATCCTTATCTTTAATCCTAATCATAATCCCCTCCTAGCCTTGTCACATTCCCTAAACATGGGTTAAGATTTGCTAACCCAAGCCAAAGCCAACAAACATCTCCTCCTTCACCCACCTTCATTAAATGTCATCCACTTGCCCATCTCTAACAAGCCTAATCTATTCTTAACCCAAGCCTAATCCAAGCCTTAATCATTTGCACATTCCTAAGTCAAGCTTAAGACTTTCTTAATCCAACCCAAGTCAAAATATCTCAACTCTCTCATAAATATCCCAACCATAAAACTTTATGAAGCCCACAAAGTCATAAATGACTCTTACAAGCCCATTCATTGCTCTTACAAGCCATTATGGGGGTCTTTATGAGCTTTGAGCCTCCTTTGTTGACCCCTCAACCCCTCTTGCTCTAACCAATGACCTTGTGACATGTATCACTCTCTGATTGGCTGTAAGGAAGCACAATCCATGTGCTCTCCTCTCATTCAATCTAAACCTTCCATAAGCTTTCTCCCATCCTTGCATCCTAGCCCTTGATCCCTCAAGCCCTTTGCCTATTTAAGAAATCCTCTCCCAAGCCATTTTAACACAATCTAGAAAGTAAAGCCATAATGACATTTTGAGAAGCCATTTTTACATCAAATCCATTCACCAAAATCTATCAAAAATCCTCCATTGAAGCCCATTTGAGCATTTGAGCATACATACATAATCAAGCCATCTTACCTATTAGACACACCTCTACATCAAGTGATCATCCTCCTATCCATGGCTCATATTCTCATTTGAGGACTTCACTTTGTCTCTCATGAAGTTATGTTAAATTATTATGCAAATGCTTTTGATTATTTTAATTTAGTGTTTCTAACATACTAAAGTAGCATATATATTTTGGCACGCTTGGTGGGACCATGCATGGGTCATCTTCATTAGCTTTTTTAGTCAAGTTTTGTATGTCATTTGCTAATTTTGGCTAATTTTGCTTATTTTTGTGATTGGTAAGATTGTATAAATTTGTTTTGCAGGTCCACATGAGCATGAAGAAGACAAAGGAACTCATAGTCTATCTCATAGTGTTTGCAAATTTTTCAAGCTTATAGGTGGACGGAGCACTTGGAATTCTTCTTCCTCTTCTTGTCTATATTCTTCTTCTATTCTATCTACTTCTTCTTCTTCTTCTTGAGGGATCTTGGCCTTTTTTTTAAGGAAGCAAAATCATACACACTTTTTTTAAGTGCTTAAAATGAACCCCCAAATCATACTTAAATCCATTAAAAATTAAAAATTTGCAAAAAAAAAAAATCTCTTAACAAGTGAAACTAAACCAATCCAATCATTTGCATCCTTGCAAAATCAAGGTTTTAGATGCATTCATGCAAAGTTAGGAACACTTCATTTTTGGAAATTTAAAAAGAACTTCAAGTTTTTGTTTCAAAAGGTTCAAAATCAACACTAAGTGCACACTAAAATCTAAATCAAACTCAAAACATCAATCAAGGATAAAATGTACCTCATTTGCAAATATTTTAAAGTTCTTTAAAAAATCTCATGAAAACTAAGAGTCCTAAATGGTTGCCAAAATTGTCCTAAAAGCTTTGTTATTTGTTCCAAACAAATGTCTTGTTGCAAAATCTTGAATGTTTCCTAGATTTTTCATGCATTAAAACAATCTAGGAATATCATTTTTTTTAATCCTTAAAACATTCAAACTAGAACACAAAATCTTGAATGAAAATCAAAGTCCAAAGAGTCATTTTCACTTTTGAGTCCAAAACAATCTTGAATGATCTAAGGTTAAAACAAAGCACTTCAAAGTTCTTAAAACAACACGCAAAATCTCAATCTTGAATGCTCAAAGGAAAAAACTTGAATGTTTAATCACTTATCTTTGAATGCATGTTGCTAAAATCACTCTTGAGTGCCATGGATTAAAATCAAGTTTTTTTTTTTATGAATGCATGATTAAAACAACAAATCCAATCTTGAATGTCATAGGTCAAATAATCATCTTTTGGGGCATAAAAAGAATCCACATTTTAGAAACTTTCTAAGTTATAAAAACAAATAAAGACACTTTGAGTAAATTTGTTGTTGGACTCACCCTCTTTAATCACCCATCATTCTAACCATTGGTTGCAATATCAGTGCCATATATGAGGATGGATCTACCTAAGAAGGTGTTAAGTGCTCCACAAAAATCAAATTCCACTCACTTGAGTTTTTATTGGTTTTCCTAAGATAGAAAATTTCTTGAATGCACATTAGTCTCGCTAACACTTCATTTGGGCATAAAAATTGAACAAATCTTGACGTGGAGGGTCTCCAGGCGCACGCTTGAAATCAACCTTTACACACATCTTTGTTTTGGACTTAAAACAAACTCACACTCAATCTAGAATTCCTTAAAGAAAATCAATCAATACTTGACGTGGAGGGCCTCTAGGTGCTCGAGTTTACTTTTTGTTGACCCTAAATCTTCTTGGTGTATTCATTCTTTGGTCACTTCTCTTTTTTTGGCACATTTCAAATTGGAATTGAACCTTTGCATCTTAAATCACATGTGTTTTCAAAAGGTCTAGAGAAAAAACTTAAAGCGTCAATTGGAAAAGAAATCTGTCTTTTAGCCCAAGATCATCCAAATATTCTTTCCCCTTGTTGTCTTTCGAGGCCATCTTGGGTGCATAAGATCAGGATCCAAAATCTTATCTTAGCTTTTAGGAGGCCTGCTTGGGGATTTCATCACCCCTTGGGATGACCTCAACTCCAGCATTCTGGTAGAGTATAAAGATCGGGAGGTGAATCCAAAGACATCTCTCTTGGGATCAAAATTTTGTCACTCGGGCTAAGCCTCAAGGAACTTTATACCCTTGAGAAGTGAAAGAGGAGAAGTGGGTTACCGCTCCTCTTGGTTGTGTGACATTATTTTAGTTTCATCTATGGATTTGAGCCTCACGTACCTTGGTTATATCGAGGACTCCCTAGCTAAACCAACTATCAACCTTGTAGACAAATATCTAGGATGTTAATGTGTTTGAGGTGACTGATCGAAACATTTGTAGAACATACACACTCCACGGCGCAGTTACTATCTTCTGAGAATCAAAACTTCTATCTAGTTATTCCTATCTATTGCTTGATCTTTTACTTGTTGAATGAATGTTTGCCAAACTTGGTCAATCCTAGCTTAGGGCACACTTAGCGTAGTCACTACCTGTTTCAAAAGTTGAACAAAGTTGAAGAAAAACAACCACGATCTCTCAAAGCCAAATAGATTCAAGAATTTATGTCAGAACAACCCAAACCCAAAATGAAGTTTCACAAAGCCAAACTCAAGCCATCTCAGGTATACCAAGAAATTTTACCCAAGAGAAAGGAAGTAACACCAAGCCCTCAAATTACCAAACTCCACAAAGTAGAAGACAAAGCTGCCAACGAAGCCCTTCAAGATGCCTAGTTAGATTGCACTATCAGATTTAGCAAACATCCAGGAGTTAGCCCTGTTTATGCCTTACCAACTAGGCATGATTTTTATGATTAGACCCCCTTGTTTCTCCACATCTTCTTGCATAAACTTCACATTAGAGTCATCTTTGTAGGAAAGCCAACCATTCTAGGTTATCCCTTTAAGCATTTAAACTCATCCATCTCATCTAGTTCCTTGCCTTAAAACCAAACCATCTAGCCAGCAATCAAAAAGTTCACATCCAAGCCTTCAAAATTGTTGTCACATTGCCAGAACTTGTTTTTCCTATGATCTTGCAAATCCACTAGTCTCACCAAGGTTATCCCTCTAACAGATATTTGTCTAGGGTAATCTAGCCTTGTCACTTGTCATCCCTCATCACCTTGAGCTAAAGGTTGGGATCCACAAGTGGTCAATCTTGTGTTTTTCCTAAGGGATCATCAGTCTATCCTTAAGTTGACACAACCACCACCAAGCTTGCACATAGGAAAGTAGACCTTTCATGCTTTGGCAACATAACTTTGAAGTCAGAATCCCCAACCCAGTCTTCCTTAGGTTTTTCATATAGCTTTACCTCAGCCTAGGAAATCATTTGCATAGAAAAGCCTCCCCCCTTTGCATCCATCAACATTGTTGCACCTCATCCCTAGGAACATTTTCATGCCAACCGTCACTCACTTAGCCAAGAAGAAGAAGGAAACAATGGAGCCCTATCATTTGGATCAGACAGCATCGCTCCCCTTGAACACTCAACCATCCTTCAGCCCAGAGAATGCTATACCATCACCTATTAACATTGAAGCTTTCATGAACCAACCAGGAAATGCAATATTGGTGAACAAAATTATAGACAAGAACAAAGAAACAATCATGGCAAACTTTCAAAGGGACAACGTAGGAGCCTTCGATTTTGGAAGACATCCTCTCTTATTAGATCCTTCTCAGCCTCTATTTGGGCAGCTACCACCACCCATAGACTTTTATGATCCAAATCATCCTTTGTATATACCAAAAGAAGAGCCTCAACCCACCTCATATGATCCAACAGACCCAAACATACCAGCCTCCCCTCAAGTTGAAATCTCCATTCCGCAAGCCAATCAAGCTACCACCACTCCACCATTGGTCCATACCACTCCATCCCAAACCCCCTTCACCCAAAATACCTCATCATTCACTCCCTTCACTATTGTTGCTGCTGCTCTCCAACCCAGCCTTCCAAATCCACCCATCTCCCAAATCAGTGCTAGCATCTTTGGCCAACCTTAGCAATATACAACCGAGATGCCACCCATGGGGCCAAGTAATCAACCTTTCATCACCCCCAGCTTGTTTACCTCAGCTCAGAGCACAATTCCATCATTTCCACTAGATCCTTGGAGCTCAATGCCATCAGCCACAAATCCACAAGCTACTGCCCTCACTCCACAAAGCTATCAAACCCCACAAGCCACTACCAATGTTCTACCAAGCTCTCAAGTGACCCAAGCTCCTGCCACCACTCTACCAAGCTTTCAAATCCAGCCATCAAGCTATCAAACCCCATCAGTTCCATTTCCAAGCTTTCAATTCCCACCACCTCCACCACCAACTAATCCATTACCTCCTATTACTAACTATTTTTCTATGCCACTTCTAGGAGGAAATCCACCACCACCAACCACCAATTACTTGGCCTCTTTAAGATACCTTCCCAAATGGGGGCACAACCCACATATATTGGTCAAACTCCTCAAATCCAAAGTCAAGTTCCATAAGCTCCTCAATCCTTTCCCCAAGCTTCACAACCATCTTATACCTTACCTCCACAAAACAATCCATTTATCCCATAGCTAGCTTATGTTCCTCAATCTCAACCTCAAATCCAATATCAACAACAAGCCTCACAACACATGCAGCAATATGTGCCACCTCCACCTAAGCAACCCATCATCCACCATTCAGTTTCCCAAGCCATGTATAATCCCTACCAGTACATACCTCAAAGCCATCCATATTCAATTGCACCATTCAGTGCATATCTCTCTTAGAGTGCTCCTACAGTGGAAGCACCACAGCCATCACCCATTAATTCAGAATGAGAAGCCATAAAGGTAGCTTTGAAGAACATCCAGGAGGGAAATGACCCAAAAACCTTCAAGTTTGAGAATGTGTGTCCTTACCCATTGGACAGAGCCATTACCGTGACATCATTTCCCAAACACTTTGAGATACCCAAGTTTGACAAATTTAGAGGAAAAGGAGACCCTGTCACACATATCAAAGAATTTTACATGCACTTCCAAGAAGTGGCATATAGTGACGTCTTACTTTTGCAACTCTTCCCCAAAAGTTTGGCTAGACTAGCTCTTGAATGATTTTATAGAATCCCATATGGCACAATCAAAAACTTTATTGAATTGTCTAAGGCATTTGTAGTCCAATATGCCCATCTTGTTGAGACAGAATTATCAGTGGTTGATCTTGTCCACACCAAGCAAAAAGGAGGAGAAAGTCTTGGTGTATATCTATAAAGATGGAAAACCCTTACCACCCGCATATCTTGCACCCTGCCAAAGCGCCATTTGGTGAAAATGTTTATTGATAATGCCCATCCCAGCTTAGCTCACCACATGACCATGAACTATTTGCAGACCTACAAAGATATCAAAGAAAAAGGAATGATCCTTGAGCAAGGACTCATTAAAGATGGTGTGGTCAAGATTTACAAGGAAGCCAACCAAAATCAAACAAATTCAAATGACAAGTCTGGGTATTGGAAAAAAAAAAGCACATTGCAAAAGATGGGGTCACTGACACCAGACATGTGAATATTGTTGGTCCTTCCCAAAATTAGTCTAACCCACCTTATCAAAACAATCAACAAGCTATCAAAAACCAATAGTAGAATCAGAAAAGCTTTCAAAGCCACAATCCAAAGCCCAACTTTCAAGGGTCTGACAATCAAGCTAATGCCATCAATGTAGCTACAAGACCAAAGCCCAAGTTCCAACCTACACCTCAAAACTATACACCCCTTGGTGAGCCATTGGATGTCATTTTTGAGAAATTAGTCAAGGAAAACCCCATCAAATTTCCTCCTACCCAGGAAATCAACCCAGGCCAATCCAAAGCTGCATGGTATAGAGACAATGAGTATTGCAAGTTTCATAGGATGAAAGGGCACACCACCCTCAGATGCATGAAGCTAAAAGATTATGTGCTGGACCTCATTGATCAGAAAGAAATCACAATTGGAGCACAAACCTCTCCCAATGCAGGCTTGCAGATCTATCAAAATGCTTTTCCTCCTCACAACAACCAAAATTTTGGAAAAGCACCCATCCAAACCAACAAAAACAACACCAAAAACCACCAGCCAAACCAATAGCATGGGAAGAAAAATGACAACACTTCATCCTACATAGACTATGGTAGCCTCATAGGTTGTATATTTGAGAAAGAGCCTTTTGTCAACGTTATCAATATCCAAAGCCCAAAAAATGAGTGTGCAGTCACCACTCAAAGAGCACGATTAAACATCGTAGCCCCATCAGTCCCATCAACACTATCAACTCTAGCAACATCATCAACTCCATCAAAAAGAAAATACAATATCTTGGAACACCTTGGAAACATGCCAGCCCAAATCTCCATTTTAGACCTTATCCGCACTAGTCCTGTGTACAAAGACATCCTTGATAGTGCTCTCATAGAATCTCGTGTCCCTTCGGATATCAATGCGACTAATTTTTGTAATCTTGTTGGACACCTTTCATCCTCATGTGCCTTATCATTCAAGCCCATTGACATACCCGTGGTCGAGCCAGATCACATCCTTCCACTTCGCATAGCCATTATGGTATCCAATTTCACTGTAAAAAGAGTAATGATAGATAATGGATCAACCTTGAATATTTGCACCCTAAAATTCATAAAACAAGTTGGGTATACTAAGGTAGATATCATCAATGAGGTTATCACCATTAAAGCTTTTGATAATCTAGAGAGAACCACAGAGGGAATAGTTTTTCTACCCATCAAGGTTGGGCCGGTCATCTGGGAAATAATTTTCCATGTTGTTGATCTAAACCTACCATTTAACATCCTCCTTGGATGCCCATGGATCCATGCCATGAAGGCCGTTCCATCCACATATCATCAATGCCTTAAATTTCTGCATCAGGGCACTGAAGTGACCATCCATGCCGATCCATAACCCTTTGCTTATTACAATGCAGTTGAAGTCTCATATACAAACCATTGCCCTGGCATCAAAATCAGCTAATCCATCGCTAGTTCATCCTACACCTGTAATGACCCACAAACCATCCTCGCGTCCACCCTATCTACCCTAAAGATCAACAACAAAGGTTGTGGAGAGTATAGCCTGTTTGATGCATTTGAAGTTGGCACATTGCCACTTGATCCACAGACCCATGGATGGCCCACATATCATAGAGCCAAGGAGACTCCACCTCCTTGATACACACAGCTTGCCCCAACAACCTTTGTATCCCCAAGAATCCCTCTTCATGAGGAGCTCACTCCGGATATCAACAGTTGGTTACATAAGGATGCACCCCCAAGAAATCAAGCACGCCTTGATCACTTCAGCTAGAAGTATCCCCAAGCACATAAGCTCATCACTAAAAAATGGAACTATCAAGGTGGTGGTCTAGGAATAGAGGAAAGAGGCATGCAGTGTCCCATCGAAGCACACAAATAGGAAAAGAATTTAGGTCTAGGCTTTGGCATACCCACAACTAGGGGCACCAATATGGATGGTCATGCTTTTTTGAACATCCACCGTGACCTTGTAGAAATCAAAGACATTCTGAAGGAAGTTGAAAAGAGAGCCTACAATGATATCCTAGACCAAATCTACCTCAGAGACTCTGTTCTCCAAGAACTATCCATCCATTTCATTGACCTACCACTCATCCATCCACAACTCATAGATTGGGACCAACCAAGTGTCATACACATTGATGAGTTCACATCAGAGGAAGCACTTCTAAGATTCATGGGAGCTGAAACTCCTCACAAGTAAACAAAGCTAGATTCTACCTATATCTATAAGCTAGATCCCAAGGGGTATTTTGGAGAAAATCCCCAACCTTGTTCTGACACACCCAAAACTAGAACTAGGGTGAATCTAAGACTAGCTAAGGCAGCAAAGAGAGCCCCTCAGCAAGAAAATCTAGACTCACAAGTAGAACATGAGGATTTAGCATTACCTCCTCAAGATAATCAACTAGAGGTGTCTTCTATTCTAATTGAGGATACTAGAGAAGTCAACATCGGTTCTTTAGAGATCCCCAAACTTGTTCACATTGTTGCATCCCTGTCGCAAGACCAAGCTGACCTCCTCTTTGAGGTCTTAAGAGAGAACATTGGCCAATTTTCATGGTCATATCAGGACATGCCAGGAATTGATCCAAAGCTTGTAGTTCACCATCTTGCAGTCAATCCAAAGATCAGGCCTATCAGACAAAAGCTTAGAAAAATGCAACACAAGGTGGCATTACTAGTCAAAGTTGAATTAGAAAGAATGTTAGTTGCTAAGGTTATCTGACCTATCAACTACTTAGAGTGGATCTCCAACATGGTCCCTATCACTAAGCCTTCTGGTTACATCAGAATCTGTACTGATTTAAAGATCTTAACAAAGCTTGTCCAAAAGATGATTTTCCCTTACCCAACATAGATATGATTATAGACCTTATAGCTGGACATGAAATTCTATTCCTCATGGATGGACTTTTTGGGTATAATCAAATCAAGATTATAGAAGAGGATCAGCATAAGACAGCATTCACTACCCCTTGGGGAACCTTTTTCTACAACATGATTCCTTTTGGCCTAAAGAATGCTGGGGCTATCTATCAAAGAGCTATGATAGCCATTTTCCATGATCTTATCCATAGAATTTTGGAGGATTATGTGGATGATATCTTGGTTAAATCTCACACCTTCATGGGTCATCTTGCTGACCTGGAGAAAGTCTTTGATAGGTTAGCCAAATATCATCTCATGCTGAATCCCAAGAAATGTGTCTTTGGGGTCACATCTGGCAAGCTTCTAGGCTTTATAGTTTCTAAATGAGGTATAGAGATCGACCCCAAGAAGGTCAAGGCTATCTTAGACATGCCTCCTCCCCAGACACTGTGACAACATTGTACTCTTCAGGGAAAGATTCAATCCGTCTGACGCTTCATCTCCCAGCTTGCAGATAAGTGTATGCCATTTGCACATCTACTAAAGAAAGATGAGAACTTCAAGTGGGATTCTTTATGTCAACACAGCTTCGATCAGCTCAAGCAGTATCTCACCAATCCCCCTTTCTTTGTTCCACCAGTTCCTAGTTGTCCCTTCATCTTGTACATATTAGCAATGCCTATTGCTCTAGGGTCACTTCTAGCATAGCACGATGACTACAACAGAGAAAGAGCCATCTACTATATCATTAGAACCCTAGTTGGTTATGAACTCAATTACACTCCTATGGAAAAAGCTTGTTTGGTAGTTGTCTTCTCAACCCAAAAGCTTCGCCACTACATGTTGAGTCATACCATCCAACTAGTCTCCAAGATCGACCCTCTCAAGTATATGCTCTCAAGAACAACACTCACAAGTTGCTTAGAAAAATGGGTCATGCTACTAAGTGAGTTTTACATTCAGTATGTTGATAGAAAGGCAATCAAAGGACAAGCTATAGCAGAACACCTAGCTGATGCACCCCTAGTAGATGCATATCCTTTGATCACAAAATTTTTGGATGAGCATATCTATCTAATTGAAGAATAGCCCCCATGGAAACTTTATTTTGATGGCTCATACACATCTCATGGGTCAAGGGTAGGAATATTGTTGGTCACACCTCAGGGAGATTTCATTCCAAAAGCTTTTAAGCTAAAATTCCCTAGCACCAACAATATAGCTAAATATGAGGCTCTCACCGTAGGATTAAAGATAGTCATAGAATGGAACATCACCAAGTTACAAATCTTTGGTGATTCTCAGCTCATCATCAAGAAAGTCCTAAATGAATATCAAACCAAAGATGAAAAGCTATTACCCTACAAAGAGCTTATTGATCAACTAACTCAACATTTTACAAAGCTTCAGTTTACACAAGTGCCTCGAATACAGAACAAGGCAATAGATGCTATGGCTACTATCGGCTCGCTCTTGGAAATTCCCCAAGAGGCTACACAGTATGAGTTTTTAGTCGAGTAGCTCCTCACACCTACCTATGCAAATGAGGATTCAAATCATGTTTGCATCTTGGTTGGTCCCCAATCCCCTTGGTACCATGAAATCCACGCTTACCTTAAAGATGGTATCATATCCCCTCACCTCACATGAACCCAACACCAAAACCTCATCCAAAAATCATCCCGCTATGTCATCATAGCCAATACCCTATATCGTCGAGGTTATCACGATACTCTCTCTAGGTGTTTAGACCAAAACGAGGCCACGATGGTGTTAAAAGAAGCACACTCTGGACTTTGCAATGCCCACACAAGTGGTATTGTCTTAGCACAAAAAATCCTTAGAGTAGGCTACCATTGGCCTACCATTGAAGAAGACTCTTGTGACTTTGTCAGAAAATGTCTCCCATGTCAGCAGCATGCTAACCTTGTGCACGCTCCAGCATAGGATCTACAGCCTATTGCACCACCTTGACCCTTTGCATGTTGGGGCCCTGGTCTAGTTGGAACTATCACACCTCTCTCATCTGATGGACATAAATGGATAATAATAGCTATAGACTATTTCACTAAATGGGTGGAAGTAGTCCCCCTAGTCTCAGTTACAAGAGTTCAGGTCTCCAAGTTCATCTTGTACCACATTGTTTGCCACTTTGGTATCCCATCCACCGTCTTCACCAACCACGGAGGTAACTTTGAAAATCTCAACATGGAAGAAATATGCACTTCCCTCCACATCCATCATCACTTTTCTAGCCCATATTTCCCACAAGGTAATGGCTAGGCAGAGGCAACTAACAAAAACCTCCTCAAAATCCTAAAGAAAGTTGTCAATGATTCCAACCGTGATTGGCACCTATAAATAAATCCAGCCCTATGGGCCTATCGAACCTCCTTCCATACATCCACAAGAACAACTCCATACTCCCTAGTCTATGGTGCCAAAGCAATACTACCCATAGAGGTTGAACTTCCCTCCTTGTGCATATCTTTGCAAGGGCAAATATTAGATGAAGAATATAGAGTAGCTCGGCTCACCCAGCTAGATCTCCTAGACGAGAAAAAACAACATGCCTATGATCACCTCACAGTCTATCAATCTCATCTCAAAAGGAACTTCAATAAAAAGGTGCTTCCCTGACACTTTTAGTCGAGCGACATGGTCCTCAAAGAAAACATGAAAGTCCAAGCAGATTGAGTAAAGAAAGGTAAGTTTGAACCTACATGGCTTGGCCCTTATGTTGTCACTGCTTCTTTCGGCTTTGGAGCCTATCAGCTATCTACACCAGAAGGAGAACTCTTGAATGATCCTACTAACATCATTCATCTCAAGAAGTTCTATTCTTGAAGATCCTTGGTAAACCTAGGTTTTGAAAAATACAAAAAAAAAATAGTAAAGAGAAATAAACGTTCAATGGTGAAAACTTGGCAATTCAAGCACCTTGGATAGGTACCTTGGTGAAAACTTGGTAATTCAGGAACTTTGTGTACTAGGACCGATCCATTATCTATCACTACCCTATCTCTCATCCATCCACTCACAATCCAATAAAACACCTGCTTGTTCCCTTGGTGTTCCAACCAAATATCCAACATCTAATGAAGCTTGTAAATACCTCTTGTACAGCTTGTAAATCTTGTACCTCAACTAGTAAATCTTGTACCAAAGCTTGTATCATGCCTTGTAAATCTTGTATCATAGCTTGTATATCCAAATCTTTTCCAAAACTTGTACCATATTCTAGCTTGTAAATAATCTTGTATCCTAGTTTGTACCCTATTACGTGTACACACAAATTCTACTTCACTTAAGCTTTTCACAAAACCCTCAAATTATCCAACTATCTGATGTAGAGCCACACCTTGGAAAACTCAGGAGGAATCAGACACTCAACTGAGTTGCATCAAGGGGCATCTACAACCTTCAGGATCACACACTAAAATCCAACATCACAATGTATTAATTGAGTTTCTTCATACACATTAAAAATGCATATACTCTCTAAATCCATTCTATATACTTTTCCATCCACTTAATCCATTAAACAAAAGTTTTAAAACAAATTGCCCAGAAAATACATTCTTGTTGCCTTCTAGATAGACTTGCACTCAGACATGAATAACTTTCAAACCAAAAAATATTTACTCAATCCAACCATTGATATTTGGCATAACTAGGTTTCAAACAACATATAAAACTTTGAGATAAATCTAACAGTTCAAACTTGAGATATTGACCACGCATCAGAGTACATTTTTTTGCAAAATATTGCTTCTTGTTGTCTCTAGATAGACCTGCACTCAGACATGAATAACTTTTGAACCAGATCAAAAATCTTCGATCGCTCTAGTGAAGATGGGCATAATTAGGCCTATAATAACATATCCAAAGCTCATCAAAATCCAACAGTGCATTTGGGAGATATTACAAACGCACTGAGACTGATTTTTGCAAACATACCGAATTCAACCCAAAAATAAAAACTTGTCTTCTTCCTCTCTCTTCGTCTCTAAAAACTGACTCCCTAAATAAGGAATATGAAACATCCCTATCCAAGAATAGGAGACTGTTTCAAAAATTATGAATATTCATGCTACCAACTATCTATCTTTTTTTAGGATATGATTAGATTCTTAAATCATTGCACACTACTAACTCCACTAAAACAAACACACATGGTCCTAAGTGGCTATCTTTGGAGAGTTTATCATTTCACTCCTCCATTTATGCCACCACATCATAGGACATTATTTTAAAACATAAAACTCTAAACTCACACACACAAACATTTCAAAATTTAGATTTTAAAATCAAAACTTTCTGATATTTTCTTTGTACCCTGCATTTTAGTCATATTGCAAGTTGTCTTCCTGTCGCCACCAAACTTCCTATCGCAGACGTGCTCCTGCACCATACTCCCAAATTTCAAAATTTTCCAAGTTTTTTGGAAACACCTACAAAACAAAGCATTAGAAAAACATATGTATCCCTTCATCTTGACTTTTGGTTTGTACTTTTCCTCCATTAAAAAACTTGGCCTTTCTTGAACTTGTATCATTTGAATTTTCTCTTTCTCTTTCATCTTTACCTTTGGTTTGTTTTCCATTGGTAAGATAAAAAAATTTTGCTGCTCACTATGCATCCACTTCATCATATTCTGAATTTTTATGGCTGCTACATACACTTGTAACTTCATCACATTCTGAATTTTTATTATTGCTACATACACTTCATTTTTTATTCTGAAATTTATGTCCCAAAAATAATTTGTTGCCCTGTCATAAATATATCTAGCCTCATCTTCTTTGTCCATAACATCATCTGATACCTCTTCTTTGGAAACTTTTTCATGCTGAGTCTCCATACTACCACCATTGCTTTGCCATTCTCTCATGATGGCTGTAAACTCTTCCCATAAATCAAATTCTTCTTCAGAACTTGTTGCTACACAATCTTTATCTCCATCCTCATGCCATTGCTCTTGACATTTCACTACATCATGCATTTTGAAGGCTTCATTATTTTACTCCAAACTCTCTTTCATAGGAGTACCTTTCAGCATTGTACTCATCTCTATTTTCAAAAGACACATTATTGTTCCAACCATAACTTTATCAGACTCAAATCCCATAGGACTTTCCTCTTTATTCTTCTCATCAACATTTACTTGCTGCAATTTATCTTCTTTCTGCTCTTCAGGTTCTTTCCCTTCCAAAGGACAACTTACATCTATCATTGTTGAGATTTGTGTACCAACTTCACATACATCTACACTCTTTATGGATGCCTTCTCTGTAGTTTCATTTGCCTCTACCAAAAATTCTTTCACTTCCTCTTTCACTTCATCATGCATTGGAAATGCTATCCTATCAATAAGACCTATACTTCTTGATTCCTTCCATGTTGTATCATCCTTCAATGGAAATAAAAGCATCTTCTTCCCATTCTTGTTGACGATATATGTGTTTTCTCTACAATCATATATGGTTGACCTGTCATATTGCCATGCTCTTCCCAAAATCAAGTGACAATCTTTTAAAGGCATAATATCACATTCAATGGTATCAAAATATGGTCCAATATTAAAAGAAACATATGACTTTTCGAAGACATCAATCCATTGTTCATCTCCTAACCCATAAGCTTTGTAAGGTAAATCATGAGGTACTCTTGGAAGATTCAGTTTCTCAACCATTTCTACTGAGATTATATTTTCAAAGGAACCACTGTCAACTATAACTTTGCATACCTATTCTTGCACTTGCACTTTGTTCGGAATATAGAATGGCTTTGGCTATAGCTTTGTCTTTTTACTTCTTCTTCTTCCATTATGATGCAGAGCTACACTTTGGAAACCTGTCGTAGATATACTCAACTCGAAGGGTTGCTTCAAAGGTTTCCCTTCATCTCCATTATCCCTCATCCATATCCAGCATCTGTCTCTCCTACCCCACCTTATGCATCAGTATCTCTTTGAATCAATATTCACTTTTAGCCTTAGGGATCCACAATCCTAGTCTTAGGGATCCACCAATCCTATCAATCCACCAAGCCTCATCTTTAGGGATCCACAATCCTAGTCGTAGGATCCACCAATCCTATCAATCCACCAAGCCTCATCTTTCGAGATCCACAATCCTAGTCCTAGGGATCTTTGAAACCCATCTTCTACCAATCTGACTCTTTGAAATCCTGTTGCATTAGCTTTATAATCCCCTCATCCTTCTACCTATCCTAGATTTCTTTTTATAGCACTCCACTCCTTCATCCTCCACCTTCCCTAAAGTCTTAAGCTTGCTTCCTCTTGTGCATCTGATTCTCCTTTATCATTCTCCCATAGTGAGAGTTTGAGCTAATTCAGCCCCTTCTCTTTGCCAATCTGAGTCTCCTTGCTCATCCCGAATTCTTGTATTTTTCAAGAAGTCATTGAGCCTCATTTTCTCTCCCTACCACCTTCTTGAGGGGGCATCCCAGAGTCCATTCTCTTTCTTCTACCTGAGACTGGGGCAACTATGTTTCTCCATAAAGTCATCTCCATGTCGTTTATATCTTAACTTCTTTGAAATAGTGTTGTTTCAACACTATGTCAAAGAGGGGCAAAATGTAGACACCTAAAAATCTTTTAGAAAATAAAGTATTTTTTATTTTTTGAAAAATTCCCTGATGACATCATCATTTATTAATTAATTATTTATTTACTTTTATGCCATTAAATCCCTTTATCTTAATTTAAAATATTTAATTAAGGAATCCCTCCCAAAAATGTTTAAATCTTATTTAAACATTATTTCCTTATTTATTAATTATTTAATTAATAAATTCACCAAAATTTTCAAAATAAATAAATAATTTATTTTTTGCCCAAAACTTGGCCAATTTTCTTAAGACCACTAACCTCTTCCAAAATCTTCTAATCCTTCTTTAATTTTGATTAAAGGCTAATCCCATCATTTCCTACCCCTAATTCCAACTCAAAATATTTAATTAAGATTAAATATTAATCCTCATGTTTATTAAAAATATTTTAATAAATATCTCCTCAATCCAAACCCTTGAAATAAATAAAACTTTATTTATTTCCTAAAAACCTTTTTTATCCTCATCTTAGGAAGTTCTAGACTCTTCTAGAAAGTCTTCATCCTCATCCAAAGCCTAGACTCTTCTAGAAGATGTCAATCCTTATCTTTAATCCTAATCCTAATCCCCTCCTAACCTTGTCACATTCCCTAAATATGGGTTAAGACTTGCTAACCCAAGCCAAAGTCAAAAAATATCTCCTCCTTCACCCACCTTCATTAAATGTCATCCACTTGCCCATCTCTAACAAGCCTAATCTAATCTTAACCCAAGCCTAATCCAAGCCTTAATCATTTGCTCATTCCTAAGTCAAGCTTAAGACTTTCTTAATCCAACCCAAGTCAAAATATCTCAACTCTCTCACAAATATCGCAACCATAAAACTTTATGAAGCCCACAAAGCCATAAATGACTCTTACAAGCCCATTCATTGCTCTTACAAGACATTATGAGGATCTTTATGAGCTTTGAGCCTCCTTTTTTGACCCCTCAACCCCTCTTGCTCTAACCAATGACCCTATGACATGTGTCACTCCCTGATTGGCTGTAAGGAAGCACAATCCATGTGCTCTCCTCTCATTCAATCTAAACCTTCCATAAGCTTTCTCCCATCCTTGTGTCCTAGCCCTTGATCCCTCAAGCCCTTTGCCTATTTAAGGAATCCTCTCCCAAGCCATTTTAACACAATCTAGAAAGTAAATCCATAATGCCATTTTGAGAAGCCATTTTTACATCAAATCCATTCACCAAAATCTATCAAAACTCCTCCATTGAAGCCCATTTGAGCATTTGAGAATACATACATAATTAAGCCATCTTAGCTATTAGACACACCTCTACATCAAGTGATCATCCTCATTGAGAGAGCCTATCCATGCCTCATATTCTTATTTGAGGACTTCACTTTGTCTCTCATGAAGTTATGTTAAATTAGTATTAAAATTTTTTTTATTGTTTTAATTTAGTGTTTCTAACATACTAAAGTAGCATATACAATAGGTTTGACAATGTTTAAGTAGCAGGCAAGATCATAATCATTCTAGTATGTAGGGACTTAACTAGATGCATTGGAATTCTAGTCTATGAGCTTGGGATAGGTAAGTGAAAGAGATGTGGCAGGTTCAATGGCATTCACAGTGTAGTCATCAAATGCTAGGACAAGTAAGTCAAGTCCTATAGTGAATTTGTCCACATGTGTGTGTTTGAATGCCTTTGAGTTCTAATGACATTAATTGAAGCCTCAATGAAACTAGTTGGATGAGACTCATCTAATCTAACCTTAGATGATTCACCTACTTCAAGTTGATTCTCATAAAAATGAACTTGATCTATATCTTTGTCTTTAGTTGCTTCTGAGACAGATTCAAATTCATACTCTAGAGAGTTTGTGCTACATGGAGATAGACTATGGAATTCCCCAATAGCAATAGGGGCAAACTCTCCTTCATCATTTGCATTTTTACAAAGTTTCTCAATAAGTATAGTATGACTTGACTCTCCTTTTTCCTCAATAGTGTTGCCAAAAAAATCACTATCAATATCCACAATGCTAACACATAGTACAAATTTATCTGGTTCTATGAATAATTTAGAAAGATCAACATGAATTAGATAAAGATAGGTATCCTCATAATTAGCATTGTCCTCATGATCATCTAACTCATCTTGTGACTCATGTTTAGATGAACTCTCAGATTTTGGTACAAATTTTTTAATCCCTAGATGGAAGGGAATCTTCTTGAAACCTAGACCTGATGTATCTTGAGACCTAGACCATACTTTTCAGGAGTAATCTAATGAGACTATTCTATAAGATCAACTGGAGTTTCCTCTCTATATATCTATGTAGCAATGGCTCTATTTTCATATTCCTTTTCTAGAGGTATAGTAGCTTTAACAAAGGAATACTTAGTTTGAGTTGATAGCACAAAAGGTCTCTTCACTTCAGATAGTCTCTCATAATGATGGGGAGACTTAGGAAGAGATGTCAAAGATAGAAATAGTTCTATGTGATATTCACCCATCCTAGTTTCTTTCAAATTGAGTAATTTCTCAATTTGTTTCAACTTATCATCATGATGATCTATAGATTCCCTATTAGTAGCTACAAAGCTTTTAGCAAATTTTAGCATGTTACAGGTGTAACTAATATTGGTAGGTATGGTGACTTCAGAGCTGTGAAATGGAAACTTGACACATTGATGGTAAGTTGAAGGCACAACTTGCATTTCATGTATCCATGATCTTTGTAGTAGGATTTTATATGCTAATAGAATGTCAAGGACTTGACAAGTGGCATTCCTTTCTATAGGACCAACTTAAAGAGGAAACATAACAAGTCCTAGGGATTTATGCTTGACTTCACCATATGCCTTGATGGTTATTCTACGACAAGGATCAATAGATTCTTTAGAATAGCCTAATTATCTGAGCAAGGTAGTAGAACAGATGTTTAAACCAGATCCATTATCAATTAGAATTTAATGAACACACTTCTAGTGTATCATGACTTCAATGTGCAATGGTTAGTTATGCAGATGACTAAGTGAATTATCATCCTCCTCAGAGAAGGGTAGATAGTGAGGTGAGGTCAGGTAAACTACCATAGATTAGGACCTATCAAGATCAAGATCTTGAGGTACATTTTCCTTAATGGAGGCTTTGTCGAGAATTTTCCTATGAGCAAGCAATATTTTGAGAAATTCAAAGATCCTTATTTGAGCACGTGTCCATTGCAATTGGTCGAGGATAATATATTTTGTGACCATAGAAGATGTTGCAAGTTTTGTGCCTTTGCCAGATGGAACAACAAGAGGTTTGTCTTTGTGTTGTTATAACTCATGAGTAGAAGGAATAGAGCCTTGAAGTATTATCTTGGCATGAGAACATGCTACAGCATTGGCACAAGATTGTCATGGTTCTTTGTTAGATGTAGTAGATGTAGTACCCCTTAAGACAAATGGTTTCTTAGGTTTTGTGTTGTCTTGTTTTCCCTTGATTATGATGACATCAAAATATTCAAAATCCACATGTTCAACCATGTTGATCACATCATCATCATTAGAGTACATATAGTTGACCTTGTTATGAGCTTTCTATTTAGATTTTTCTCCTTTCTCATAGTATGGGAATGGCTCTTTAAAAGCCTTGTGATCCGTATTCTTTTTGTGTCCATCCACAATGATTTCACCATCATCAATTAAGTCTTGAACTTTGTGACATAGGTTGATGCAATTTCTAGTTTTGTGACCTTTACTTTTATGGTATTCACAAAATGCAATCCCATTCCACCATGAAGGTTGTGATTGTGGATCATAAGGATGAGAATTACCCAATGGAGAGCTGAGCTTGTTTTGCAACAAGGTCTTATAGACCACATCCAAAGGTTCACCAAGAGGTGTATATTCTCATTTTTGACATATAACCCAAGATGAGTTCTTCATTTTGTTTCCAAATGTCTTGTTGTCAGGAGGATATTTGTCAACATTTTTAGATGCTTTGAGATTGTTTGTGGCATTAAAAGTTGTTTTGATAGGTTTAAGAGTAATGTCACAACTACTCCATCATGTACTACCTCTTGACTCTTTTTCACATACTTGGATTTATCCTTACTAGAGGTCAATCCTTGTTTGGTTTCCTTTTGAAGGGTTATTTCACCCTTTTTTACCATGAATTCCTCTATTTGAATAGCTTGTGTGACCATGTCTTCAAAGGTGTGTGGACCTTGAAGTTAAACTTTATACCCAAAGTCAAGTAAAATATTATTTGTAAAGATGTCAAGTTTTTCCATTTCATGAATATTTCATTATTATTTGGTACATAATTGTCACCACCTTTGAAGGAAAGTAAGGTTCCCCAACTTTCTATTTGAGATTACACAAGTCACATATGTTAACTAGATGTTGTATTTTGTGTGAGTACTATTGAACAAATAGTTTAGAAATTTCATCAAACATTTTGGTACCAGTAGGCAACTGTGAATACCATTCCATGGCTTGACCACCTAGACTCCATGGAAATAAACACATGAGATATGTTTGATTGTGTATAAATTCCATGATCAAAGCACCAAATTCCCTCAAATGATCTTGGGGATCAGAAGTTTCGAAGTATTTTTCATACTTAGGCAACTCAACTCCTCTTGATAAAGGAGGCATGTCTAAACTTTTGTCAAAAGGAAATGGACAAAGGGTGTCTAAGGTGTATGTTTTTGTTGGTTTATCCTTATCATGCATCATTTGGTCCAACTATTCTTGCATGATTTTCAGTGTCTTCTTCATGTGTTATGATTGTTTCAACATTAAAGTGGTGAGGTAGTTTTGCTCCTTCTTGAGTGAGCTTGAGAAAGTATTTCTCTTTCTCTTCATTAAGAAAGATCTCCATTACTTTCAGAAAGTGTTTATCCTTGTGACATTTTTCAATGTATTTAGGAAGTATTTCTTCAGCTTCCTCATTCTCATCAGTAAAAGGTTCTTTATGTCTTTCATTTCTTTAGTGATCTTGTCCTCTACTATGTTCTTCATTTCCTTGGTCTTGATCAACCATTCTAGGAGTGTGGTAGATTTTAGTGTATGTTGGTTGAAAAGATGTTTTAAATGAAAAATCAGTTGTATCATTTGGAGATGTAGGTGTTTTTCTAGTTTCAAGATTCTCTTGATACAAAGGATTAATCCTAGTTTACTATAAGTTTATGGAAAACATTCTTTGAATCCAAGGGAGACTAACAGATGAAAGAGATCATGATGACTCTTCACTAGATACAAATTGTGCATAAACTGGAAAGCAATCTCTACTATAATTGTGAACTCTAGCTCTACCATGTCATGCACTATAGAGAGCAAACAAGCTCCCACTCCTCATGGCAACAGTCATAGCAATGACTTACAAAAAAGTCTAAACAGGGATCACACTAGAACTGTTGGAAATATAAGAGGAGTAACTAAGAGATGAGGGGTGAATCAATTACTACAAAATAAATCCTAGATCCCTTAAATGTCAGTACAAAATAAACTATGAAAACTAAACTCTATTAATACTCGACAAACACACAAAAAAATGCTATAACTCAGTAAACACTAAAAATGCTTGGCAAATACTTAATAGGAAAATCTTGAGATGTTATCTATGATTACTTATTACTTTAACTTAGTTGAAAACATATAAGAGAAATATTATGAATACATTTGACATCTAGATTTAATGTGGAGACCCAATTCGGGAAAAACCACCAATTGCAACTAGTTACTGATTTTCACTCTTATGAAGTGAGCCTTGTTAGGAGCCAACCCTGTTAAAGGTTAAAAAACACATTATTAGGTGTGACCTTGTTAGGAGCGGCCTTGTTAGAGGTCTTTAAACAATTCAATAGAAATTCCATCTTGTTAAAGAATTTACAAATAGTTGTTAAGTCAACTCTGTTTAGAGATTTAGATCACCGCTACAATTGTTAGAGAGTAACAATGACATGACCTAATTTGTATGCAACTAAATTGCTAATTATAGATCTTGATTCTAGCTTATACTTGATCCTTCTTGATCAAAAACATCTTTTTAGCTCCACAAGGATATTCTGCTTATCCTTTTGATTTGCTTCCTGTTACCATCATCAAATCTTCAATTCTCTTTTATACATTTCACACTTTCTAATCCTCAACTTGACCTTATACTTATATCTTTCATATTGCCAAGTCATAGAGAATACAACTTAGAATAATTAATATTCATCTTCTCAATCAACTAGAACCAACAAATAATTCAATTGAACTTAATATGCCAAAAAATGAAAATCCTTTGTTAGCTAACCCTAATCAGTAGACACTAACTCAGAAACAATTTTCCTGTGTTAACCAAGTGAACTCAGTCAACACTGCATATTTGCAAAGTTCAATTGGTAACCAAGTGAGCTCAGTTAACACTGGTTCCATCTAACATTTCCTTCATAAACTGAGTGAGCTCAGTTAACACTCAACTTTCACAAACTTTCCCTCTGCACCAAAGTGAACTTGGTAGATACTACCTTCTAAACTATGCAAACTCTAAAATGCTTGGTAGACATAGAAAACTCTCTACAATGCCTGAGTGAGCTTGGCATACACTAACTAGAAATGATATGAAATTTTGTGTAACATCAAAGACAATACACAATTAATCAATTGTATTCAACAATCTCCCTCTTTGGCATTAATGGCAACACAACATGTCATAATACAATGAAATTTTTAGAGCAAGAATAAAGTAAAGAACATATCCTTAGATTTATTTTGATTCTCATCCATGAGAACTCCCTCTATTAGTGTGAATTCTTTCTACCTTCAATTTCTCCCTCTATTAGAATACTTCTAATAGAAACCTCTACCTTTGATATTAGACAAAGTTCATTCTCCCTCTTTGACATCTCTTTCTCTTTCTCTTTCTATTTTACAAAATTTATATGAGATATGATAGCAAACTTCTCCCTCTTTGACATCTCATGCCAAAGAAAATGTTCAATGAATATGAATGTAACTCAAGTATTAATTCATTTGAAATATTCCCTTGTTAATATTGCACCAACTAATTGATCTTAATCATGATCTAGTTGATGCATCACTAAACTTCATTTAGTGAGCTTTAGATAGGGGAATGAGCCCTAGCTTACCTCTTAGATACAAAAATGCATCCTTGGGTAATGTCTTAGTGAATATGTCTGCAATTTGTTCTTTTGTATTTACATATTCCAATCTAACTTCTTTATCTTGAACCAATTCTCTCAAAAATGATATTTTATAGAAATGTGTTTTGTTTTGATATGCATCACTGGATTCTTTGATATATTGATTGCACTGGTGTTATCATAGTATATGACTACTAGATCCTTGATCTCTACCTTCATACCTACTAATAGTTGTTTGAACCAAAAAATATTATAACAATTGACTTTTGTTGCCACATATTCTACCTTTATTATGGACTGAGAGATACAATTATGTTTCTTCCTTGTCCAAGAAACTAGTCTTTTACCAAGAAAGAATGCTCCACCACTAGTGCTTTTTCTGTCATCAATACTTCCTACCCAATCAGCATCTATGAATACTTTTAAATCCAAATTGCCTCCTATTTTGTACCATAAACCATATTCTTCAGTACCTTTCAGATATGCCATGATTCTTTTTATTGCCATCATGTGATTTTCTTTGGGATTTGTTGATAAAATTGCCACCATACCAACTGCTAATGCAATATCAGGCCTTGTGTACACTGCATACTACAATTTTCCAATCATTGATATGTATGTGGTCTTATCTACCTCTTTGAAATCATCATTTTTGGAAAGCTTATGTCTAATAGACATAGGGGTTTCAACTAGTCTTGAATCTAACATTCCAAATCTCCTTAGTATCTCCTTGATATATTTAGATTGAGTAATGTAGATACCATCTTTCTTCTGTTGAATCGGCAATCCAACAAAGAATTTTATCTTACCAAACATAGACATCTCAAATTTTTTACTCATTTCTTCTAAAAATGCCTTGCACAAGTCATCATTTCCTGTGAATAGAGTATATCAACAAACATTTCTGCCAACACAATCTTCTTGTCAAGTCCTTTGATATACAAACTACTATTATGATTTGTTCTTTGAAAGCCAATCTATATCAAGTAGTTATGAATTCTTTCATACCAAGCTTTGGGAGCTTGCTTTAGACCATATAATGCCTTATGAAATTTTTAGACTATGTCCTTTTTCCTAGGATCTACAAAACCTTTAGGTTGCTCAATGTAGACTTCCTCATCAAAAATTCCATTCAAGAATGCATATTTTACATCCATTTGATAAAATTTAAATCCTTTGTGAGTTGCATGTGCTATTAAAGTTATAACACCTTCTAATCTTGCAATAGGAGAAAAAATTTCACCATAATCAATACCTTTTTCTTGAGAATAGCTTTTACATACCAATCTTGCTTTGTTCCTAGGAACTATTCCATCTTCATTCAGCTTATTTCTAAATACCTACTTTGTGCCAATTATATTTTTATCCTTGGGTCTAGGAAGAAGATTCCAAGTTGTGTTATTTTCTATATGTTCTATTTCTTCATTCATTTCTTCAATCCAACTTTCATTATCCAAAGCATCTTTAACATTTCTAGGTTCAAATTTAGCAAGTAAACATGTACCTTTCAATTTGTTTCTTGTCCTTGTTTCATTTGATTTTTCTCCAATGATCTAATCAGGTGCATGATGCCTTCTAACATATCTTGCTAACATAGGTTCTTTGGATTTGGAGTGTGTTTTATTGATCTCATCATGAACTTCAATATTAAGATTGGGTCCCACTGTCTATGACTTGGGTCCATCAAACTTAGTTTTCTCTAGCTTGGTAGCCTCTAACTGTGACTCAGGTCCTTCAGACTATGACTCAAGTTGCACTATCTACAACTCAGTAGCTATTGGAGATTTTGGGGACATAGAAGGTAAAGCCTCCTATTTACTTGATAGATTTAGTAGGGTATTAAGTTTAAAGTAAAAAAATCTTCTATAATCCTTAGGCTCTTTGTTGCTTTCTTATTCACTCTTTTCTGCAAACTTATCAATTCTCACATGTGCACTTTCTATGATTTTATGAGTAGAAAAATTCAAACACTTGTATTCTTTACTTCCACAGGATTATTCTAAGAATATGCCTTCATCACATTTGACATTGAATTTACCTTTCCTAGATTCTTTCAAGATATAACATTTACTACCAAATACTTTCAAGTAACTTACATTAGGTTTGTAGCGATACCATAGTTCATAAGGAGTTTGACTTGAGTCTTTCTTCAGTTTTACTCTCTTCAAAGAATGAACTATGGTGATGACTGCTTCCTTCTAGTATTTGATTGCAAGATTCTTTTCTATCATTATTATTCTTGCACAATCTATGATGGATCTGTTCCTTCTTTCAGTTATGCCATTTTTTTGAAGTGTACCAGAGGTTGACACTTTTCTTTTAATTCCTTTTTCAATGTAGAATTCATTGAATTCATCGGAGATGAATTCACCACCTCTATTTGATCTTAAAATTTTCATATTCTTTCTAGTTTCTTTTTCTACTGTTTCCAGATACCACTTGAATTTTTGAAAAGCTTCATATTTTTTGTTAGATACATTACAATCATCATTCCACAGTAGTCATCAACAAAAAGAATGAAAAACTTATCTCCACTATAACTCTCTATTTCAATAGGTCAACATAAGTTTGTATGCACAAGTTTTAAGACTTCTTCAGAATGATAGTTCTTGCTTTTGAAATTAGTCTTTCCCATCTTACCAATTTGACAATTTTTGCATAGACCCATATCAAGTTTCCTCAAGCTAGTAATACCTCTTACTCTTCCGTGTTTACTTATCTTAACTAGATTGTCAAAGTTTACATGACATAATATTTTGTTCCATAACCATCTTTCTTCTACTTGAGTAATAAAACATGAACTTTCACTTAGATCTAGATAGAATAGATTACCTTTTGTTTCTTTTCCAAATCCAACCAAACTTCCTTTTTCATCCAATAACTTGGCCTTCTCATTCATAAATTCCACCTTGAATCCAATGTTATTCAACTGTGCCACACTTAGTAGATTATGCTTTAGTCCTTCCACCCAATAAGGATTATCACATATAAGTTCATTGATTAATGAGATACATCCTTTTTCTTTTATGCAACAAGGTCCATTGTTTCCAAATCTCACACTACCACCATCATAATATTCCATGTGCTCAAACTTTGTTTTGTCTCCAATAATGTAATGTGAGCAACCACTATCAATAATCCATGTATCATTTTTCCTAACATGAGTGATAAGTGTCATCTTATCTCCTTCATCATCATATTCATCTTTTATAGCAATACATACCATTTCATCTTCACTGTTATCAAAATCTTTAGCCAGAAAACAAGATTTCTTACCTTTTTCCTTGCAATTCTTGAATTTCTTCTTGCCTTTTTACTTTTTCTTTTCTTTTCATCCTTGTTTTCTCTTTTTTGGTACCTATTAGAAATGTGACCAATTTCTTCACAAGACAAATAGATTAGAGGAATCTTACCTTTGTACTTTCCTTTGCCTTCAGAGTATTTTCTTGCAAGTACGACTTCAACAACTTCAAGATCATTGTAATAACTTTCTTCTATTTCACCTTCACTTCCTAATTGATTGGCCTTTATTTTCTTACTCTTTTCTTGAGTGAAAGCTTGGCTTCAAATCCAGACTCAATACCTTTGGAACTAGGAACATAGTTATCATAGTTATCCAACTCAAAAGTTGTTAATCTTACAACTAGAGCATCCAAAGTTATATTTCTATTTGGATCACATCTCATCTCTTGAATAGAAATACTCTAATTGCATAGATAGGATGAATGGTTTTGAGTACCTTTCTTACAACTATTTTGTCATCAATGTCTCTTCCAGATGCTTTGATTACGCGCACACTTGCTTTGATTCTCTCAACATATCTTGCAATATTTTCATCTTCTCTCATCTTCATCTGATCAAATTGACCTCTAAGACTTTCAAATTTAGTTCTTCTTACATTATCATCTTTTTCGTAGATATCTTTTAGTTTTATCTATATTTCATGAGCTATAGTATAGTCTTTTACTTCATCAAATTCAGCATAATTAAGAGCAGATGCAATATCAATCATCGTGATGTTATAATTTTTCTTTTCAAAAATGTCTTCAACTAATAATGTTCTAGTAGGAGTCTTGTATTTAGTATCAAGATAATTACAACCCGAATCATTTATAGTTGCTAGGTGTAACCTCATAAGTCCTTATTATGCTGCAAAGTTGTCTTGATTCAACCTGGGAATCTCTCTTTTGTAAGACATCCTAATCTTTAGCTTAAGTCCTTGAAACCTTCTCTACAAGCACCAAATTCTCTGATACCAATTGCTGGAAATATAAGAGGAGTAACTAAGAAGGGAGGGGTGAATTTGTTACAACAAAATAAATTCTAGATCCCTTAGATGTCAGTATAAAATAAACTTTGAAAACTGAACTTTGCTGATACTCGACAAACACACAAAAAAATGTTGTAACTAGGTGAACACTAAAAATGCTTGGCAAATACTTAACATGAAAATCTTAAGATGTTATCTATGATTACTTATTACTTTAACTTAGTTGCAAACATATAAGAGAAATAGTATGAACACATTTTACATCAGGATTTAACGTGGAAACCAATTTTGGGAAAAACCACCAATTGCAACTAGTTACTGATTTTCACTCTTCTAAAGTGAGCCTTGTTAGGAGCCAACCCTGTTAAAGGTTACAAAACACACTGTTAAGTGTGACCCTATTAGAGGATTTAATCACCCTATTAGGAGTGGCCTTGTTAGAGGTCTTTGGACAATTCAATAGAAATGCCACCTTGTTAGAGGATTTACAAATATCTATTAAGCCAACTCTATTAAGAGATTTAGAACACTGCTACAATGGTTAGAGAGAAACAATGAAATGACTTGATTTGGATGCAATTGAATTGCTCATTACAGATCTCAATTTTGGCTTATACTTGATCCTTCTTGATCGAATACATCTTTTTAGCTCCACAAGGATATTTTTCTCATCCTTTTGATTCACTTCCTCTTAGCATCATGAAATCTTCAATTCTCTTTTATGCATTTCACACTTTCTAATCCTCAACTTGACCTTATGCTTATATCTTTCATATTGTCAAGTCAACTAGAATACAACTTAGAATAATTAATATGTTTTTGGTGTATTCCAAGGACTCAATAACATATACGTTGAATGAGCACCCTTGTGGTAGGGGTTAAGTGTGTATACCACCTTCCATTATCTAAGCACATGCCTATGGTGAGTATCTACATGAGAGATTATCCCCCCTCCTTACACAAAGATTATGCCTTCTTTCGGAGGTGAACCAGGTAGAAAAAATCTAAAAGTTTTTACTTGGCTTCTATTCACAGTAATCCCTAGTGGCTTCACGAATGAAGTTGAGGCCAATAGCCTACACCAACATCTGAAAGTGCACGCACTTGACAAGAAAAACTAGGGGTGATGTCAGCCAATGCAATAGACAGGGCCTCCTCTTGATATGCAATATTAGGAATCAAGAGGAAGAAATTAACATGGCTTTGAAGTCTTTCACTCTACAAAGCTTCTTTAGTATAGTGAGTTGGAATCACCGATGAAAGGTGTGTGCTCACTTGGGTCATTCCCAGAGGTTGGATTGCTTTAGTAGGCCCTCTAAAGGTTGACTTGGACTAGTGGCTTGGATTCAAGTGTCCAGGTTTTTTATTTCCCTCAAGGAGAAAGAGCATACTCCTCTATCTAATCACCTTACCCAAATGCATAGAACATGTTCATCATTGAGTTATCTTATCAATCTCAACTTGTTTTTTCTCAAGACTTTGATTTCCTAAAATGAAATCATCATCTCTTCATAAAAAAGACTCATATTGGAGAATCACTAACTTTCTTGCCTCCCTCGGGTACCATCTTCTAAAGATGTCTAGGTTTTTTATTTACTCTTGGGCATCAATTCCAAGTAGCAAAAAGCATACTCCCTTATTCCTTTGACTAGAGCCCTATGAACTTCAAAATCCCTATTAAACTATGTGAGAAAGCAATATAAAAGACACAAAGTTTTACTAGGTTTGTATTCATTCTTTAACATGTGTATATTCGACTAAGAGTCCTATAATCAAACCATCCATACTATTTGTGAGTTTGTAATAAGGTGTCTTCAACAAGGGATCTGCACACCATTGTTAGGTTGTTGAAAATTTAAAAAACCAAAAATAAAATGCTTTAGAAATAAATGTCAATAAAAATAGGAATCTTGAAATTTCATTTAACTTTACTGATGTCAAATTTCATGGGAGATTCTTCAAAGGGCCACATGAGAAAATGGTGTGTACCGTGTGTGAAAACATGCAATTATACACCTTTTTGTGCTAGCAAGTGAAAAATAGGGAGCAAAATTTCAATTTCTTTGCACAATAATGAGATTTTTCATGTGAGAAACCAAGAAACCATATGGACAGAAATGATAAAACATTACAAAATTACAAAATAAAGAACGAATGAGGCCAAAAACTTGATTTCTCAACCCCATGGTGGGCACTAGAATTGTAAGTGGGAAATGTGGGTCTTTATAATTCACACACACTTCAACATGATCATTATCTAAAGAATCATCCTAGAATGAACATGGGATTGTTCATCTAAAATAACCAACAAGTCAATCAATTGCCTCCTAACTAGAATGATTTTGCTAATTGCTTTTAGATTGAGAAGCTAGCAACTAGACGTCTAGAATGAAGGATTTGCAAGCTATATGATGTGCAAGATTAAGCTAAATGAGGTGCAAATTTAATCTAAGAAAAGGAAAAAAAAATTAATCTAAATGAGTGCATATTTAAGCTAGATGAGATTAATATGCAAGATTAATGAAAGGTATGAATTTAAATATGTGAGTAATTAATTCAGTATAAGTTCAATACAATTCATTTGCAACCTCTAAAATAAGGAACTGAGTGTCTCTTAAATAGAATTCTAGAACTGGTCAATGGTCAAGATCAATTTGGATGAACGGTCAAGATTGGAAATGAGATTCAGTTAGAATGGAAACTTCCTTGTGCAAATGAAGTTAAAACTAATTCAATTTTGAGTGTGAGAAAGAGTTAACTAAGTTAATTTCATTTCCAATTCCAATTCATCTAGAGTTTCCATTTTTGAATTGAAGAGAGAATTTTGAGAGTATATTTATTTTAATAAAATTGAATACGACCTAGGTGCGCAACTTTGCATAAATGGCCTAATATAGACAATTTAGCACACCTGTAAGGGTGTGCTAGGTACACTAATCTATATAACATGGTTTGTGGGGTAAAATTCACTATTTCTAATTGTTTTGTGTGGTTCTAGGGTGCTTTTTCTTAAGTTTAGGGTTAGTAAGGGTTTGTTTCAAGTCTAACTTTTACCTTTCCATACTAATGTCCACTTTATTTTGCAAATAAAATGGTGTCATTATCATCCTCAATGGTAGAAAAGATAGCTCCTAACCATTTGGTTTCAAATACCAAGGTACACTAAGAAAATTCCACTTTCATGATGGACATGTTGAAATCAGAGACACCGGGTTGGGCCACACTGACTGAAATGCATTTCTTACTATCTATAATAAGCAAAAAGAATGATCATAGCATCACACCTGAATTTAATACAATTATCAAAGCCAATTATGACCTTGCTAGAACATTATATATTTGAAGAAAAGGTTTTCAAGAGTGTCATAGGCGAGATAGTCCTAGACTTCCAACCTATGAATATTGAGAAAGTGTTCCATCTCCCAAGAGTTGATCAATATGTAAAGATAACCTATGATCAAGCAAAGAGATTCTATCAGGAGAGTGAAAAGGAAGCCAAAGAGATGATTCAATCATTTTTCCTAATAGAAAAAACAATAGTAAGCCATAGAGTCCGCAAAGTGGATATGAAACAAGGGTACATGAAGGATGATATTAGCTACACAATTGTGCTTTCGAGTAGATAAATAGGACTCCCTATGGATAGATATCTTCATAGATGGATGGTCCATTTTATTAATACCATTAGGCTGGAAAAAAATATAATAAATTTGGCCACTATCTTTAGCAATAGTTTGCAAGAGCATATTATAGTTATGAAATTCAATCCAAGATTTTATATGGCATCATACATGGTGTACTTACTGGCAAAAATGACCACAAACTACCTAGGACTTTACAAGAAAGGGAGCATGCAAGATGCTAATAGTTGGCCCTTAACTATCCACAGTTGGTGAAGAAGAAACTTTTAGAGCAGAGTGTAGAGCACATGGTGGTCAATGATGGTTTCATATTTGCAATCATCTAATTTATAGAGGGTGACTATGTCGAAAGGATGTTAGTAGATGCAATATCCAAGATCATAGAGATTGGTGTGTACTACATCTAGTTCAAAACATTCACCTACCTAAGGGTAGGTGTTACATTGGAAAACCCAAAGAAACTTCTGAGGTATCCATTAGATAGGTTCATTTTTTAGAGATTTCCAGGCAACTCACATCTACATATGAAAAAGTGAGAAAAAAGCATAAGAAAACCTAGGTATGGCCCATGACCATCAGTTCTTTTCAAGTAAAAAAAAAAGAAATATATTGCTATGCTTGATTCAAAATGGGATCAATATCCCTTAGAAGAGTACAACTCCCCTCTCCCATACTTTGACAACATATGGATAGTTCAACATCTAGCAGGGAAGTAGTTCATACGTGAAGATGCATTGGAACACCATTGGATGAATGCAGTAGATGACTATGATATCCATATAAGGGATCATTGTAGGATGACTCTATATTTGGTGGAAAAGGCACTCAAGATAAAGATAACTTTAAAGGTTGTTGAGAAAGATACAAAACATGTCATGGATCTTCTATACAATAGGGACAAGACTTACGACAAGACCATTATGAATGTGGAGATAGGAAGAGATGAAAATATGGACATTAACCACATAGCCAAGAATATAATTCAACTAAAGAAGGACTAGATCAAGAAACCTTTCAAACTTGATCCAATTCCTCAGGTTGTTCTTCTTCAAGGTAGATTACACCTGGTGAAGGGAAAATTTATAGTACCAACCTTCCCTACACAATCCCATGTGAGGCCAAAAATAGTACATCAACATGAGAGGAAGGTTGTGTACTTTAGAGTGGATAAGGGAAAGAATAAAAGGAAGAGGGTGTCTACTAAAGAAAAATTTGAGCCTCAAGCACAAGATCCTTAAAAAGAGACCAACCAAGTATAGAGTTGTAAAACTAGTGCTTAAAGGAATATAATGAAGAATCAAAATATTCAAAACAATAGATTTAACTTACATATATGATTAGACAAAAGAGAATTAAAGTACCAAAGTATCCTAAGAATGTGCAAACCTCTTAAACCAAGCAATCTTCCCTTTGATGCGTAGATGTGTCCATAAGATGGGATGTGTGCTCAATGACATTGCTCAATCTTCAATGGACAATATGATTAAAAATGGATTTGTGGATGGATTTTTCCTTTATGATGGTATTTGGTTAGTCCTTAGGCTCTCAAAATAGCATCATAGCATTAGCATAGAAGTGGATGATATTTTTGAAGTGAGAGGGTTTCATTTATAGGCCAAGGGGCAGTGAGATGGAGGGTGAGGATGCAAGGAAGGGGAATTGGTTAAGGAGGGCTAGGATGCAAGGAGAAGAGAGCACATGGATTGTGCTTCTTCAAAGCTCTAGCCTTGTGACAAGTGTCACAAAGGGATTGGATAAGGAAGATGGTCAAGATAGGTGGTTAGAGGGAGTTATGAGGGAAGAAAAGGGAGGATGAGTGTGGAAAATAGGTGTAAAAAGTCTTTAAAGAGCCTTTAAGTCATATAAGAGCCTTTAAGGCTCTTGGATAGGAATGCAAGACTTTAAGGATGGAACTTTGACTTTGGTTTGGTTTAAGACTTTCTACACCCTTGGTTAAAGTTGTACACATGCTTAAGGATTGTACATGTGCTTAAGGAAGGGATTAGGCTTAGCTTAGGATGAGATTAAGAGGCAACTAGTTTGGGATTTAATGAGGTAGGTTAAGTCTTTATTTGAATATATTAAAAGAGGATATTAAGTCTTTGTTTGAATGTTAAAATGGAGGATAAAGTCTTTGTTTGAATATTAAAATGGTTAGTGGGTGGAAGTTTTGACTTTAAAATGGAGGATGAAGTCTTTGTTTGAATATTAAAATGGGAGGTGGGTGGAAGTCTTGACTTTGGCTTGGGTTAGGAATTCTTGATCTAGGATTAAGGTCCTGCACATGGTTAGAGTGAGGATTAGGCTTGGATTAGAGGGAGATTAGGGGGCAAGTGGCTTAGATTTGATGGGATGGGTTAGTTAAGTGGCTAAGTGAGGTTAATATGTTGGAATGGGTTGGATTAGGGGTTATGATAGGGTTTAGGGAGGCTTTTAGGATTTTAGATATTTTATTAAATAATTTATTTAATAAAATGGGGGTATGGAATTAAATTGATTTGATTTTAGGATTTATTCAATTTAATAGAGGAATAGGGATTTAATTGATAAATTGATTTTGGGTGATCATTTGATTTTATCAATTGGACTATAGTTAATTAAATTAACTAATTAACTAGGGGATGAAAGTAGATTAATTAAATATTAAATACTTAATTAATTAATTGATAAATTGATTTTGGGTGATCATTTGATTTTATCAATTGGACTATAGTTAATTAAATTAACTAATTAACTAGGGGATGAAAGTAGATTAATTAAATATTAAATACTTAATTAATGATGCCTTAGGAGATGACTAAATAGGATTACGTAAGTGATGTAATAAGATTTAGGTGTCTACACCAAGAACCACAAGTGCCCCCACCGAAAGGATAGGCACAAGAAGAATAGGTAGAAGAAGGTCAAAGGGTACCTCAAGTAGGTATAGAGGAAGAAACCTCCCCCTTAGTTCCTAAAAAGGCTAGGATTGAGCCCATTGTGGCAAGGACATGAAGGAGAAGATTGAAGAAGAAAAAAACTCCATCCCCATAGATGCCTACGACAATCCCCAAAGCTGAGGTGGAAGAAGAAGAAGGGGACAAGATTAAATGTGTCCCCTTGAGTCAAAGGACTTATGCTTCTAGGGACATAGAAGAAGAGAGGAGAAGAAGTTCAACTGTCACACCTCCTTCTACTCTAAAAGAGCCTATTCGAGTGTTTACATCAGACGATGAATAGAAGAAATAGATTGATGATATGGAGGGGAAAGAAATAGATGTCTTTGACCTCTCTAATTTTGAATTTATGCTGGTAGGCATTGAGATTGTGAGTGAGAAGATAAGAGACACTCCCATGAATGAATCCCTAGGAGAGAACTGAAATAAAATTTTGCCTCTACCTCAAGGACCTCTTGGAATACCACCACCACCATCTCAAGATTTGTCTTTCTTGGATAAGGGCTCAACAACACCACTTCCTCTCACTATAGAAATACAAGAACAAGAAGTAGAGGAAGAAAAGCCCCAACAAATGCAAGCTAATGAAGTATCGAAGGAGGGGTAAATACTTGAAGAGCCTCAACAAACTCCTCATGATGAAGATCCTAGGATCTTAGCCCAAGAAGATATAAAGACTCCAACTGTTGATCTATCTCAAAGGGAGAAGGCTCTAAAGAGGACTAATAAGGGAAAGGCATGTATAGTAGGAACCACCTCTTTATTCAAATCCATGCCTCCAATGGGCACCACACTGGCATGGCTAAAGAGGGAGGTTTTTTTAGAAAAAGGATTAGTTGACTCTAACTATCGATGAGGGAATGAGTGAGATAATTAAAGCTATCAAGAAGCCTGAGCTACCTATGGGTGATGTACAACCATTGGCCTTCATTATGAAGAATCAAGATCAAGACTTGCTTGCACACATAGCTATCATTCCTCCACACATTGACCTAAAGGAACTAAATCCTAAATATTATCAAATCAAGGGGATCATGCTGGGAAGGCCCATAGTAGATACTTCAAGAGTAATTATTACTACGAGCATAAAGGAGGTGATTAGGCACATGGAATGAGATGATTCTAATCTATTTATTCTTAGGAAACATAATGAGATTCTAAGACGCTATTTACATGGAGTTGTGGAACCAATAGACCTGGATCATCTAGAGATCACACTTGTTGTAGCACTAAAGAGAAAAGAGAAGGGAAATGTACAGTTGGACCCATTTTTGGATGCATGTCAACAATGGTGTGACAATTTTGAGGAGAAAGGTGTATAGATAATACAAGTCAATTTGAACCTATTAAACCATATTCATTCAAGTGTAGATAAGCTAGTATCTATAGTGAACTAGGATTTTGGGTTGATGGATTGGGTTGATGGATGAGGTACATACCTGGGAAAAAGACCTATAGGCTTTGACATCAATAAAACATAAAAGCTATCATATTCTCATGGAAATTTATATAGTAGAGGAGCTTGATAAGCTTGATGATTGGATAGAGAAAATATATGTCGGTAATAAATTCATGAAGGGATTGCATGAAGATATTCAAAGAATAAGTGATAAAACTCAAGAGAAAATTATGGAAGCACAAAGATACTATAACACTACTTGGCTTGAGATGTTTGAAGATGAGTCAAAAACCAAACTCAATTCTATACAATCAATGGTCCAAAAATTCCAAATAACCTTCAAATATGTTTTGTTAGATGAAGATATTAGGCAAGCATTCAAGACTGAGAAGGTATTGTTGGAGTTGGACACCAAACTTGAGGATTTTGCGGCAACCTAGATAGAGGTCAGTAATTATTGGCAAGTTGTTAAGGATAAATATGGAGCTTTGGATTTGTGAAAGGCTACCCAAGTAATGGAGATAATTGAGAAGTTCAAGGGGAAACATCCAAACACCATTTTTGTGTAAAGGGGAAGAAAACCTAGATGCTGGAAATTTATTTTTGACACTTGGAAAAATTTTGCATTTTTGGAACCTGTCATCAAGGTGCACAGGTGCACCGACAATTAACTGCCAGTTTCTATTTTAAGAGAATTTCATTCACCCAAAATGCATTTTGATGGTGGTTCAACTCCTAGAAACATTCAGAGAAGGCCAAGCTTCCATTTTTAGAGCTTCTAGTGACTCTCAGATCCTCTTGTATTTTCCTTCTTCTTATCTTCCTCTTCTTTCATTATTTTAAGTCATGTAAAGGCTCATGCACCCATTAAATGATATAAACAAGGGTGGAGATCTACTTAGCACCATTTAGAGAGTCAGTTTGTATATAATTAGATTTTTTTTATTAGTTTTTCAGCATGAGTTGCATTTTAAGAACTCTCTCTCCTACCATAAAAGGAGGAAACGATTTCTTATGAATACATGGATGTAATATGTACTCTAGGCTATTATTTTGATGCAGTAATATATGCTATTGATGATCTCATTCTAAGTGTAGTTATTCTTGCCAAATTGTGTTTTTTTTTAAATGCACGTTCATGAATAATAATGGAGCCAATGGTTTTAGTATGTTGTTATGATTGTGTGACCTTTTAGTTCTGGTGTTTGCCTCATGTTAACGAATTCTACTGACATACCAAGTTGGAGAAAAGATCACCTATTGTTCCTACATCAATTTTTGTCTCACATGAGTGTACTTTCCGTGGCCTTGCAATTTGATCAGAAGTGAAACATCTTTTGATTATTATTGAGTTCCCATCAATGATTGCATCAATGGAATTAAGGAAGTGTTGCTCCTATTTTCATTGGCTTCGTACCCAATCTTTTCAATGATTTAACTCGTAGATGTAGTGTTACTGTGGTTTATGTCTATTAGGAATTTCCCTTTCAAGTTATTTTATTTAATATCTCATTACCTTATCTTCATTATTTTCTTTGCTAACACTTGGTTAAAAATAGGAATTCATATAGTTGCATCGATAAATTACATTCATCATAAAAATAGAAAATACCAAAAATATATCTCTTTTGTGGTTACTTTCCAAATAGTAGATCAAACATCTTATCCAAAATTGGTCGAACCAACAAAGGCATCCTCATGAACATACACATTTTCCTTCAATTAAGCAGATTCTAGTAGCTTGCAAGATCACCCAGAACCTTGGAGTTAATCCTAGATTAGCTTTTCAAGGGAGGAGTTCGAAAGGATTCATGTTGTTAAGAAACATGAAAAATAGTAGGTCAAAAAAATTGGTGCTAGAAGGAGGGCGCCAAACCATTTGGAAGAGAAAAATAATTTGTTGTTTTGAAATTCAATAGTTTTTGAAAGTTTGGAAAAAAATTTGTTTGAAACGGTTAGAAGGTGCACAGGTGCCCAAGTGTGCTATGTTTAGAAAGTGTGCTTCTGTAGAGGTGTGCTTTTTCTAAAATTGACACAAGCTAAAAGATCTTGATCCACCATCTCCATTTTAGCAAGCTTTAAGATCTTTAGATAATGAGCCAAAACTCTTAGAACTAAGTCATTTTCATAAGCCTTGTAGTGACAAAGGACTGCCAAAAATTCTACCACTTCCATTCCAAATTTCATCATCTCTAGTTCCACCTCCAAACCAACCTCCACCCATTGCTCCACCAAATCCTCCACCAATGGCCTTTGTTTGAAATGTGGTAGATTAACCAATTAACTTGAAAGGTGAATTTAATGACCTTCCCAAGAATCTTGAGAAATTTTGCCCAAGGTTCATCTATGGAGAAACATGAATAGGTAAGGATGATATCAAAGTCTTTTAAGAAATATGCAATCAAAAGAAAGTTCAATAGGAGAATGTGGTGTTACCCTCATAATGGTTTTCAACAATTGAGTGCCAACACACTTAATCACATTCTACATTGGAGTCAAGTTCACCATGTAAGCCAAGTTAGGAAGAAGTTCAGATGTCGAGTGAAGTTCAGATGCCGAGTAGCACAAAGTGTCGAGTGACACAATTTTGTGTAAGTGTCGAGTAATCCAGGAAACAACATATGCCAAGCATCAGCAGTACTTCAGGAGCCGAGTAACACAGTAGATCAGCATAAGAGTTTGTAATTGCACAAACTATGATGCAAACAGTTTTTACAGCCAACATAAGGTAAATCTTGAAGGTTTTAATGATGAGATCAAATCTTTTATTTTTCCTATGTAATTTTCATGTAGCCAATAAGAAAATACTAAAGGCATGCAAACAATCAGCAAAAGATAAGTATTGAGCGGAAAATGAAGATTGAATGTGGATTGTAGATCCATACCTAACCCTAAATCTTCAAATATCTTTATAAGGAAAATAAAACTTCATTATAAAAGAGAGACGAGAGGTATGAGTATACGTACAAGGGTTCGCAAGGAATTCTATTTGAATTCTATTTTCTCCCATTTTCTCTATATATTCATTAATTTGTGCAATGATGGTTCTGTCATTCCTCCATGCTACTTTACCAAAAGAAGGAAATTCATTCTGAACATAAAAGAATATGCAAACTAGGATTGCTCCAAATTTGCATTGTGTGCCCTTTGTTCTTCTTATGGTAGCTAGGTTTTCATTGATTTGTTGCAATTGCAGTTCTGCAAGATCATAAGTATGATCCTTTTTCACCAATTTGTAACCTACATCTACTGCAATGCATTGTACACTGTTGAGTCTGCTGGATTGATAGAATTTGTGAGCAATGACTCTAACAAAAAATTCTACTTGTGGATCCTGTATGGTATGAATTGTCATACCTCTTTTGTTCCATTGTGCACTAGTATTCCTTTCAATGACCTCCTTCGATTCACTTCTTAGAGTTTTGAACCGATCTAGGGTTGGGTACCCTGTTACTCTATGTATAATTTCCTTTGTCAGATTGATGGGAATATCTTTTAACCACAATTTTCCACCATGGATTCTGCTCAGTACAAGTCTAATCCATTCAGTTTTGAATACGGTGGGAAAACTTAAGACTCGGGTCAAACCCTTTCTTTCAACAATTTTAAATTCTTCTTTCAGTACTCCATCTACACATAGTTTATCATAAGCTTTTCTAATTTCCATGTCTCCTAGGGCTCCTATCTTGCAATTGTAACATTTCCTTACATCTTGAACCATTACAAATTTTGTGGGAATGTGGGAGAGAGCTCCGGCTAGGTCATTTTTGTAAGCAACTTCAGGAATAAGATGGAAATTGGGTTGCTTGACTTCATTTGAAACTAATTGGACTTCGAATGACTCTTTTTCCTTGACTTTCTTTGAACTTGATGCCATTTTTGTGAACTAGGGTTTATACACCAAACGGATATGAAACTTTGTAGCTCGGTACAAACAAAAATACCTTTAGATCGATGAAAAACGTGTTGAATGAGGTTGCAATCTGCTGAAAATACTAGGTTCTTGCTATGAAGTCGCTTAGCTCTCTTTCTTCTTCTTTGCACTGTGATCATGATGAGTAAAACTGATTGAAATTGTGATAATATACCCTATTTCCATTGCATTAAATGCTCAACTGCCAACTTGGCTTCTGAATAATTTTAACCTAACTCGGCGTCCACTACATTTCCTCTTTACTTGGCTTCTGAATAATTGCACACAAGAACCACCTTCTATCACAACTACTAGTAGTCAAATTGAAATACCAACAAATATAATTGATGTTGCAAGAAAAAAGAAAAGTGTAGCTATAGAAAAAGGAACAGAACAAATAGGACAGACTATTACATCTAATCCTACAGCACAAACAAAAGGTGCACCTCCACAAATTACAATAATTGATCATGGTAGTCAGCAGGAGGAGGAAACAATGAAAACCCCTAAAGAACAGGAGTCAGTACAAACATTAATAAATTTGCCTACCTTAGGAACTCCTTCACAACAGCCATTGCAGATATCTATACCAACATCTAGCACTACCAGAGTGGCAAGGGTACTTCACTATGGAGACCCTAAATTAGATGACGAGATAGTCATACCGAGCTATGACTCAAAGACGATAACCATTGATCAAATCAATAAGGTACAGGATGCACTAAATAGAAGAAAAAGATAGGAAATACTCAGGAAAGAGTATAAAAATAAGCAAACACTTTATGAGATCAAGGACATCTTTATGGATGCCTTCAGTTTGCAATCACCGAATGAGTCAAAGCATATCACAAAGCAACTAACAAATATTGTTGACCAAGTGACAAATGAAGACCAAGAAACAAATGCAAAACTTATGGAATGGTCAGAAAGGAAATTTCAAGGGAAAGTGAATGAAAAAATATCAAGTCAAATTGCACTTTCACAAGTTGAATTGGCAAAGCTTATTGACAAAGTGAAAAAGGTACTTGAGAATATATTCTCATTGTACAAAAAGTTATGTGATTTCTCATTTTTCACACAAGAAACAAGCCAAAAGATACTGAGCTTGGAAAGAAATTTAAACGTCTCAAGCATGAAACTACCTGATGATCCAGCTCAGAGTGAGAAGCATTTTGCTCAATCGCTTCACATTCACAAAGAAATAGCTGTACTAACAGTAGATGAGGCTAATATCAAGGCCAAATTAATACAGCTCCAATCCTCCATTACCCCACATTTAGAGATACTCCATACAGAGCAAGTATATGCTGAAACTATTCTCAAGAAAGATCCAAATCTTTCTACAATAGATGGACTTATTCATCTTGCTGCTGAGACTTTCATCCAGCATAAGTCACTGGAAATTGCTTTGAACAATTGGGATGCAACTCTAAGAATGATTATGGAGGTAAATAGCACATTTTTGGCTAAATATGGTCTTAACCCTTAATCAATCTTTGACATAAGTGTCAAAAAGGGGGAGATAAGAGTTAATTTAATAACAGGGGGAGTTACATAGATATGGAATGGGGGAGAAAAGATAAGAAAAGGAGATGATATATAGATAAGGCACAATCAACTCAGGGGGAGTTACAAAATTTTTGATGTATATATTGTAAAGCACAAATTTTGATCAAGTTTTCCTTAAAACTTTGTATATACCAAATAGATTAGTTAATGCATTCATAAGGTTGGTTAAGTGTTTTTGTCACTCGTGTCAAAGGGGGAGATTTTTACCCTCATAATGGTTTTTGACAATTGAGTGCCAACACACTTAATCACATTCTACATTGGAGTCAAGTTCACCATGTAAGTTGAGTCAGGAAGAAGTTCAGATGCTGAGTGAAGTTCAGATGTCGAGTAGCACAAAGTGCTGAGTGACACAGTTTTGTGTAAGTGCTGAGTAATCTATGGAATAGCATGTGTCGAGCATCAACAGTACTTCAGGAGCTGAGTAACACAGTAGATCAGCATAAGAGTTTGTAATTGCACAAACTATGATGCAAACAGTTTTTATAGCCAACATAAGGTAAATCTTGAAGGTTTTAATGATGAGATTGAATCTTTTATTTTTCCTATGTAATATGCATGCAGCCAATAAGAAAATACTAAAGGCATGCAACCAATCAGCAAAAGATAAGTATTGAGCAAAAAATGAAGATTGAATGTGGATCATAGATCCATACCTAACCCTAAATTTTCAAATGTCTTTATAAGGAAAAAAAAACTTCATTATAAAAGAGAGATGAGAGGTATGAGTATACATACAAGGGTTCGAAAGGAATTCTATTTTTTAGAAGTGAGGATTATCAGATCATAAAAGGATCCAGATCAGAGTAAGCAGAACAAAGTACCTGCAATCAGCAATCAAGGATTGTAATCAGTTAGGTTTTTGTACCTAATACTCTCTAGCAATTGTATTAGAATGGAAAATCCTATGGTGATAGGTTAGCTTAACAGTTATTTTGATAAATCCTTAAATAGGTGACTAAATCCTTTAACAGGGTGACACTTCATGTTAAGTGTTTGCAAATCCTCTAACCAGGTCACTATTGACATAGTGTAAAGCCTTTAACAGGGCAGGCCTTTAACAGGGCAGACCATCAGAAGTGGTTGAACAATATTGCTGTAGTAATTTTTGTGGGTATCATCCCCACCCTAGTTTTACCTTCTTATTCCTGGAGGGTTTCTGGGTTACCAAATTCCAATGTTATGAGTTATTGATGCATGTGTTTAGTTTCATGTTTACTTAATGAATTTACATGCATGCAATTTACTTTTAGTTAAAAGTTTTATTGGTTAAAGTTTGGTACTTCTGATTCACCCCCCCCCCCCCTCTCATAAGTACTCTTTCCATATTTGAATATTCCAACATGTGGTCCTCCATTTATTCCCATACTCATTGGGAGAAGTTCCCTTTAACTGGTATGTGAGTTTTCCACCAGGATATATCCAAAATGTGGTCATCTTTGAAAATTTATTTCTTGAACAATTCAATACATTTGTCAACTTCGCTGTGATACATCATCAGTTTATATCAATTAAAAGGGATCTAGCGGAGACCATTTCACATTTCAAACATCACTTTCATATGGCTCTCTGCAAGTTGGAAACACCCTACACTATACCATTTGAAGCTACAATCCATATTTATCTTAATGCCATGGACCATCTCACAGCTATTTTTCTATGAAGGCTACCTATTGTAAACATCAACACATTAGAAAAGGTCTTCAACAAAGCAATTACCTTTACCAAGAAATCTAATCCTAATGGAGGATTAATGGTTCCAACTCAAGTGCTACAATGATACCAATATATCCTATTGGAACAACACTAATGGCAAGTCAATTCATTCCAATGAGTCCAATCTTGTTGTAACAAGCACCAGTTGTACTGGTTCTAACCATAACCTACCTAGGATATGAACCTCCAAAACTTGCTTTCTTTGAGGAAAAGGCAACAACCTCCACTAAATTAGAAAATAGCATCACATTTGAAATTAGTCAAATGAAGAAAACTATGTCACAAATTACCAATGAATTAACCTATTTGAGGTTGTCACAAGGGAAAAACAACAACTTTCATAGAATGAATGCAACCCCTTACAACAACTACAGTTAGAATTACAACAAGGATTTCAATAGACATAAAATTATAGGAAAATAACAATGCAGGGAATAATTAAAATCCTCCATATTGCAATAATGGCTTCCAAAGGTAGAATTGACAATGGAATACTCATCCAAACAATAAAAACATGCCTGCTAATAATAACAACAATGCTTGGTTTATGGACATCAACCAGTATGACAATAATCAAAATGTAGCTAACAATGGCACCTCATATTTCAATGGAGATCAAGAAATAAACTAGAATTCATAAGGCAATAATGGCAAGTCTTCAATGTAGTACAACACTATGATGTTAGAATCTTGTGATTTTCCACAAAATCCTAAAATGGAACAACCAGCTAGTGAAGAATTTAGTTTTCCATTAAGTCAAGAATTAGATCCTCAACCAGAAGAGATCTTAGCTTTTTAAAATGATGATTGTAATACTTAAAATTTATGTAATTAAAGGGAACCTATGATCGATGGGAATCCTTTAGCTTTGCATCCAAAACTGCCTAATCCAAGAGCTAATAACAATCTAGTACCTACTAGAGCACCCTACTTTGGGAAACAAAATTTAAAGAGAACCAAGGCTAGTATTTCTATGTTTGATATGCTACAAAATTGTCTCAAAGAGAAGCAGTGTTGAGGACTCTTGATCATGCAAAGGAAACACCTAATGCAAACACAATCCCCCAAAAGACAGCTTCACAACAAGTTAATAATTTTGAGGGCTTGTTTATTTGGGGGATAATGAACCCTGTCAGATTGTTGGAAAGGGAAAAATTAAGATTAAGTTGCAGAATGGGAATCATTGGCTACTACATGAGGTAGGACATGTTCCAAAGCTGAGTAGGAATTTAATTTCAGCAGGGCAACTCGGTGATGAGGGTTGTGTAGTTACTTTTAATGATAAAAATTGGAAGGTTTCAAAAGGTTCCCTTGTAGTAGAAAAAGGTGTGAAAGTAGGCACCTTATATCTTTGTACAGGTCATATTGTTCCTTCTACTTTGATTGTTTCAGAGAAAAATGAATATTCAGGAACAATTACTGTAGTTCAGCAGGGAGAACAAATAGCTGTTGTAGATTCTGATACAGCGCTGTGGCACAATAGACTTGGGCACATGAGTGAGAAAGGTATGAAAGTAATTCATTCAAGGAAAGTTTTACCAGGTCTAAAATGTGTGAATATGGATTTCTGTGAAAGTTGTGTGTATGGAAAACAAAAGAGAGTGAGTTTTGTAAAGACTGGGAAGGAAAACAAAAAGGAGAAATTAGAGCTTGTGCATACAGATGTATGGGGACTAGCTCAGGTATCTTCCCTTGGTGGCTCTCATTATTATGTTACATTTATTGATGATGCAACTAGAAAAGTATGGCTTTATTTCCTTAGATAGAAATCTGATGTATTTCAAACTTTTAAGAAATGGAAATGCTTGGTTGAAAATGAGACTGGTAAGAAATTAAAATGTCTCAGATCTTATAATGGTGGTGAGTATTGCAGTCATGAATTTGAAGATTATTGCTCCACTAATGGTATTCGTAGACAAAAAACTATTCCAAGGACTCCACAGGAAAATGGAGTGGCTGAACGCATGAACAGGACTATAATGGAGCGCGCAAGGATCATGAGGTTGCATGCTGGGTTGCCCTTACACATGTGGGCGGAGGCTGTCAATACTGTAGTATATTTGATTAATAGAGGTCCCTCTACTCCTTTGGGTTGTGGTATTCCAGAGGAAGCATGGACTGGTAAGAAGGTGAGTTATTCTTCTCTCAAGACCTTCGGTTGTGAAGCTTTTGCTCATATAGACTCTGAAAATAGAACCAAGCTAGAAGCAAAATCAAAGAAATGTGTCTTTGTTGGATATGGCATTAATGAATTTGGCTATAGGCTTTGGGATTTTGAAAATCATAAAATTATAAGAAGTCGGGATGTCATATTCAATGAAAAAGTGTTGTAGAAAGATCTGTTGCAGCAACATGAGAAGAAAGAAGATGATTATGTAGTGTTGGATGATACTCCAAAAGCTGATGTTCCAGCCATTCCTCATGATGTGCAACAACTGCAACAACAAATACCACACACACCAGTGAATGTTAGATGGTCAACAAGGCCAATTAGACCTCCACAAAGGTTTTCTCCCTCTTTGTTTTCTATTTTACTTACTAATGCTAGTGAACCTGAAAGTTATGATGAAGCTGTGCAGGTGGATACTAAGATTCACTGGGATTCTGCAATGAAAGATGAAATGGACTCTTTGCTGAAAAATAAGACATGGGATTTGTGCAAGTTGCCTGCAGGTAAAAAGGCTTTACAGAATAAATGGGTTTACAGGTTGAAAGAAGAGGAAGGAGGTAAGAAAATATTTAAGGCCAAGTTAGTTGTAAAAGGATTTGCACAGAAAAAGGGAATTGATTTTGATGAGATATTTTCTCCTGTTGTTAAAATGACTTCTATTCGTACTGTTTTAAGTCTTGTGGCTACTGAAGATTTGCATTTAGAGCAGATGGATGTTAAAACAGCCTTTCTTCATGGTGATTTGGATGAAGAGATATATATGGCTCAGCGACAGGGTTTTGAGGTCAAAGGTAAGGAGAACTTAGTGTGCAAATTGACGAAAAGTTTATATGGCTTGAAGCAAGCACCTCGGCAATGGTATCTAAAATTTGATAGTTTTATGCATGAGCATGGATATAATAGGTGTCATTCAGATTACTATGTTTATTTTAAGAGATTGGATGATGATAGCTACATTATTTTATGTTTATATGTTGATGATATGCTTATAGCTGGGTCTAACATGGATCATATTAAGGGGCTGAAACGCCAATTAGCACATGCATTTGCTATGAAGGATTTGGGGGCAGCAAAACAAATCCTTGGTATGAAGATTTGTAGAGATAGGAAGAACAAAACATTGACGCTATCTCAAGCTGATTATGTTGAGAAGGTGTTGCAACATTTCTCTATGGAGAATGCTAAAGCTATCAGCACACCTTTACCTAGTCATTTGAAATTGACTAAGGAGATGTGTCCCAAGAGACAGGAAGAGGAGGATAAGATGTCCAAGGTACCCTATGCTTCAACTGTAGGAAGTTTGATGTATGCTATGGTATGCACTAGGCCAGATATTGCACATGCAGTGGGAGTCGTTAGCAGGTATATGAGTCATCCAGGATTTGAGCATTGGAATGCTGTCAAGTGGATTCTCAGATATTTGAGAGGAACATCCAATAAGTGTTTACACTTTGGGGGCTCTACTACTGATTTGCAGGGCTATGTTGACTTAGATTTGGCTAGGGATATTGATACCAGGCAGAGTACTACAGGTTATGTCTTTACTGTTGGTGGGGCAGCCGTGAGCTGGGTTTCTAGGCTACAGAAGATTAATGCTCTCTCCACTACAGAGGCAGAGTATGTTGCTGCTACAGAGGCAGCCAAAGAGATGATATGGCTTCAGTTCTTCTTGGAAGAATTGGGACATCCTCAGAAGGATAATTATTTGTTCATAGATAGTCAGAGTGCCATTCATCTTGCTAAGAATTCAGCTCTGCATTCTAAGATTAAACACATACAGTTGCGGTACCATTTCATTCGGTCAATTTTGGAGGATGGATAGTTAAAGCTAGAGAAGATACATACCAATGAAAATCTAGTAGATATGTTGACAAAGGTTGTAACAAGGGAGAAGCTGAACTCCTCTTCAGCTTCAGTTGGTCTTTTAGACTAAATGTGAATAAAAGAATAGCAGAGTCCAGGGTGGTTTGATCCAGTGGGAGCCCCATGCGGTAGTTGTATTGCTACAGGATCAGTCTCCAAGTGGGAGATTGTTGTTTAGTGTGGAGCCTGATCAGTCCCCAAGTGGGAGATTGTTAGATTGTGGTGACTGATCAGGAAAGTACTGTACATACTTCATAAATAGTGGGGTTCGGGGCATCACCCCGAAAAAAAAAAAAATTTGGGAAGTAGCCGACATATTATGGCCGACATATGGCCGACATGTTATAACCCTAAAGCGGTTTAATACTTGTATAAAAAGGGCTTAGGGTTGGGTATTTTTTATGTGTGGTGATACGAAATTGGTTCTTGCGGCAGTATTGAGCTGTAAGGGATTACGGATTATAATCAGGTTGTAATCACTGGATTGTAATAAGATCGGACTTGCTGTTTGGTGGACCTAACCCAGGGATTGGGTGAACCACGTTAAATCTTGGTGCCTTGTGTTCATTTTTGTGTGTTCTATTATTTTTTGTTATTGGTTATATTTGCATGTAGTTTTATTTTTGTCTGTGGTTTATCCTAACAAAACCATTTTGTCAAAGATAGACCAATGAATCCCATAATTGAGCCTTTGATAATGAAAGAAGTACAAAATTTACTTGATGCTAAAATTATCTTCCCAATCCAACATTCTACATGGGTTGCTAACTTGGTCCTATTAAGGAAAAGACTAGAGAAATTCACCTTTGTGTAGATTTTTGATATTTGAACTTGGCTTCCTAGAAGGTTAATTACCCTTTTCCCTCACTTGATGAAGTGTTACAAATTGTGAATAGGTCTAAAATTTTGTCTTTTCTAGACAAATATTCCAGATACAACCAAGTGATGGTAGATGAAGAAGACAGGCTGAAGACTACATTTACAAAAAAATGGGGAATCTTTGCATACTAAAGGATGCCTTTTGGATTGATCAATGTGGGATCCATATCCCAAAGAGTGATAGATGAAGCATTTAAAGGGCTAATAAACCAGTGCATAGTTATCTACATAGATGACCTCATTGTCTTTTCTAAAGATAGGAGTACTCATATTGCATACTTAAAAAAAGTGTTCAACCATTGTCAAAGGTATGGCATATCACTAAATCCCAAAAAGTGTTCATCCAGGATCACAAAAGGAAAACTTCTTCTGAAGTTGGGATATCCATTGATCTTGAAAGGATAGAAGCCATTCTTAATCTTTTACGTCCTCATAGTTGTAAAGAGCTGAAATATTTATTTAGAAAAATCAATGTTGTACATAAGTTCATTAGTGAATTTACTAAGATAGTACATCCTTTAAATGACCTACTTAAGAAAGAACCAAAGACTAAATGGGTTCCTAAAATAAAGAAATAGTTTGAAGACATGAACATAGCAATCTCTATGGCCCCAATTCTTGTAAGTCTAGATTATGATTTACCATTCAAAATATATTCATTTTCTTTAGAACATTCATGTGCCAAGATTCTTACTCAAAAGAAAGACAAAGACAATGAGAGAGTTATCTCGTTCATGAGTTTCCCACTAAAGAATGTTGAGTTGAACTAATCTAATCTTGATAAATAGTCTTTCACATTGATAAAGGGGAGTTAAGAAATTTCACCATTACATACTCTAGAGCAAGTTCTATGCAATTGTGCCTGACCCTAGGGTTAAAACATTGTTGATGCAGAATGAGTTAGGCAAGAGACGAGGGAATTGGATGGCTATATTGCAAATGAAGTTGGTAGAGATTAACCAAGATGATAGTTGATAATGAGATCAGTAATGATAACAAAATCAAATTTGATGATGAAATCAACACTGATAATTAACAAAATATCATAGTTTCTCAAGTGGATATTGATCAAGGAATAATCACTAATTTTTGGTATCAAGATATTGTTTACTATCTCTTACAGAATCAATACCCCAACTGGATGAATAATTCCCAGCATAGAGGACTCAAAATGAAATGTGAATCCTATATGTTGCATGATAGAAAACTTTACAAAAGAAACTATGAGGGAATTTATTTGAAATGCTTGGGACACGAAGAAGTGAAAGAAGTTTTGGACTAGTTTAATGATAGGTATGGCATGGGACACGAATCAGCAAAAGTTACAGCTCACATGATTTTGAGATCAGGTTACTTTTGGCCTACCATCTTTAGGGATACATTTGAACATGTATGTTCTTGCCACATTTTTCAAACAAGTGCCAATAGACAGACATCCAACTATGCCACTACAACTAGTGTTCGAAGTATGTCCTTTTGCTAAGTGGGGGCTAGACTTTATTGGTCTAGTAAACCAACATCATCTACAGAACATATGTTCATCCTCAGGGCTATAGACTATTGTACATGTTGGACAGAGGTTGAAACTTTTCAAAATTACATAGAAAAGGTGGTTACAATTTTCTTGGAATAACTCATTGTCATAAGGTTTGATATGCCTTTATTTCTTATTTGTGATAATTGGTCATATTTTGTGTCAATATTTCTTGATCAATGGGCATTAGAAAATCAAGTAATAATCAAGTTCTCCTCTAATTACTATCCCCAAGGGATTAGTGTGGCTAAGTCCACCAATAAGAACTTGATTACAGTAATAAAAAAATTGCTATAGGAAAGTCCAAAAGATTGGCACACTCATCTTAAATATGCATTATGGATAGAGAGAGTTGAGATATAAAATGCTTTGGGGACATCTCCCTATTTACTCATCTATGGACAAGAACCACTATTCCCACTTAATCTTAGGATTCCACTAATGAAATTTATGAAGGGATATGTTGAGGACACAGGTAGAGTTCAGATTAGATTAATGAATCTTTTGGAATTAGATGAGAAAAGAACAACAACTTTGGAGCATATGGTGAAACATCACACTATCATAAAATGGTGGTTCAACAAGTAGGCCACAATCAAATCTTTTAGAATATAAGACCTTTTTCTCCTATGGGACAAGTGAAAAAAAAGTTGGGTAGTTACACATGATTGTTGATTGGCCCTTATCAAATTGTGGAGATTTTGGGAGAAAATAATTTAAGGCTAAGTTCCTTACAAGAGGAATTGGTCCTGTTGCTAGTCAATGGACAGTTCCTAAAACATTACTTCAAGGCCTAAAAGCGGAAAACATTTCAAAAACTAATAATAATTAAATTAAACTTAGTTAAATTCCCTTTCTGCAAGCGTGTTTGCTTTCAGTTGTGTATTTACTTTCATTTGTGTGTTTGCTTTCAAAGTCATGTATGTCCTTCCTGTCAGTATAGGGGTTAGGTGCAATCAAGATTCTTTCTTAACACATTTCATAGATCACTTCATGTGGTTTTGACTTTTAGGAAGAGGTACTTCTTTGTCAAAGCATTCAGATGATCTTGTTTCTTGTACCAACTGAAAATAGATGTTACTTATAGGTATAAAGGACTTTTAGTCTTGAAATTAGAATTTCAAATCGATAGTTCTCAACATTTTAAAAATTTAAAGATTGACTATCTTAGTGTTTTCAAGTCAAGGTTGGCAATAGTGAAGGGATAGTTCAAACTTACTAGTTCAAAAAAAAGGTCCTTTTTTCAAAAGAACTACTAAGATCACTATTTGTCATGAGATTTTCCAAAGGTAGAGGTTATATAACTAAAGAAAATAATATGAGAAATGACACCAATTCCTTGGCCACATAGTCTAAGTGTGGTTAGGGTTTAGAAATAGAATAAAAAAAGAAAAGGTTGTGTTAAGAAAGAAAGATTCCAAAAGGTCTAAAAGGGTTATCAAATAATAGGGATATGCACCTCAAAATGGTTATCCACTATCTATACAAATTACTTCATGGAAGAATCAAATGAAGATATGTGAGCTCTATCAAGCAGAATCAAAAGAGATTACTAAGGACTTGAAATGTAGAATTGATAACTAGTTAAGAGACCTCAAAATGGATTCTCTCATCTAGTCAGAAAGTGAATAATAATAGGTTTTATGAGGATTCCTAATAAAAAAATGTGTGGAGTGAAATATTCTCTCCAAGTTGCTAGATGCTCATGATCGCCTACACTTTGAAATGTCAATGAAAATGAATACGCTATGCACACATTGAACTAGAAGATTTGAGATTCCAAATTTTAGACTATCAAGGAACTTGAGAGCCATATAAGGTGTTCAAAATTCATTTTTAATTTGACACATGTTAGAAGAATGCTTTCTGATGAAGAAATGCCTTCGTCATTTCTTCCCTTTTGTTGGGAATATTTTTTGTGGTCTCACAATGCATGCCCTATTATCCTAGAAATGGGGACCCCCATAATAATAAAAATTTCTCCTAGACCCTTAGTCTAGGGCTTGGGTCATTTTTGGACTCCCCAAGAGTCTAGTTCAAGCCTCAATTTTTAACTAAGGAAGTATGGGGTGTCGAATTTGGAGAAAATTTGAAGATTTAAAGTGTATATGGGAAAAGTGTGCACTAGCACACTAGTGCAAATGTGCATCTTATTTAGGTTTTTACGTATGCTTAGTGCACTAATGCACACTCATCTCCCTCTAGAGATGTGCACATGCACATTTGTGCATGTGCGCACCTTTGGAGGATGCACACCTACAAGGGTGTGCACCTATAGAGGTACACACCCCAACCTCGAGTTTATATAAACTTGGGCCCCCTCTCCAACATTTCACTTTTCCTCTACACTCTCAGCTAAATTTCACCTCTGCACCCTTTCCACTATGCTCACTTTGATCCTAGATCACACAAAGCACAAAGGTTAGGAAACACTAGAAGGTGGGCACATGCAAACCTCCTTAAGGTACGCATGCATCCACCTTCTTTCACCTTTTAATCAACTTAAGCCTAAAACAAAGAAAATTCCTAAGTAATTAAAACATGCAAACATGTTCATCTCTTCAAGATGTGCATGTGCACACCTTTTAACATAAAACTATCAAAGAAATCTAAGGAAAATGGTGCACATGTGCGCACCTTCGCAAGTACACACATGTGCATAATTTTGTACTTTCTAACACGTAAGAACACAATAGGGTGCACACATGCACACCCCATCAAGGTGTACATGTGTGCACCCTTTGTGCACAAAAAAAAGAAAAAAACTATGTCCCTCCATTATGAACACTTGACATTGCACATGTTGCGCACATGTGCATGTGCACACCTCACCTAGGTGTGCACATGCACAAGTGAACAACTACATATAAATGGCCTAATATGGACCATTTAGTCCACCTAGTGCACCTATAAGGATGTGTTAGGTGCACTAATCTACATAACAAGGCTTGTGGGAGGAAATTTACTATTTCTGATTATTTTGGGCAATTTTAGGTTCCTTTTTCTTTTGTTTAGGGTTGGTTAGGGTTTTTTTTGAGTGTGACTTTTAACTTTCTAGAATAATGTCCACTTTTATGTGTAGATGAAATGTCACTATCATCATCCTAAATGGTAGAAAAGATAGCTCCTAAACCATTAATTTTTAAATACCAAGGTGTACTAAGAAAATCCTGCTTTCAGGATGGACATGTCAAAATTAGAGACACCAATTTCGGCCCCATTGACTAAAATGCATTTCTTACTATCTGCAACAATTCTAAAGAATAATTTGCAATGGTGTCAACACTTATACAATCAAGCTTAGTTAATGCAGCATCATATCTAACTTTGGTACAATCATCAAAGTTGATTATGACCTTGGTAGAATATTATGTATTTGAAGAAAAGGTTGTCAAGAGTGTTATAGGGGAGATAGTCCTGGACCTCTGACCTAGGAATATTGAGAAAGTGTTCCATCTCCCAAGAGTTTATCAATATGTGAAAATAACCTATGACTGGGTAGAAAGATGGTATCGAGAGAATGAAAAGGAAGCCAAAGAGATGATTCGATCATCCTTCCTAATAGACATAACACCAGTAGGCCGCAGAGTCAACAAAGTGGATATGACATGAGGGTACATGAAGGATAATATTGGCTACACAATTGTACATTTGAGAAAAGAAATTGGACTCCCTGCAACTAGACATCTTCACACATGGATGGTCCATTTTATTGATATGATCAGGATGGAAAAATGCCAATAGACTAGGCTAGTATCCTCTATTATAATCTACATGAGCATCTCATAGTCATGAAATTCGATCCAATATTTTATATGAAATCATACATGGTGTAGTTATTGGCAACAAGGACCACATACTACCTAGGACTTTGCAAAAAGTGGAGCGTGCAAGATGCTAATTCTTGGCCCTATGTGGTGTATCCACAACTAGTGAAGAAGAAACTCTCATAACAAAGTTTAGAGTATAGCGTAGTGAATAACGGTTTCATATTTGTAATCATCTAATTCATAGAGGGTGATTATGCCAAAATTATATTAGTAGAAGTAGTTGCTAGCATCATATAGATTGGCATGTACTACATCTAGTTCAAAACATTCACCTACCTAAGGGTAGCTAGTACATTAGATAACCTAAAGAAACTCCTGAGGTATCCTTCATATAGGCACTTTTTGTTGGAGATTTCTATGCAACTCACATCTATATATGACAAAGTGAGAATGCAACATAAGGAGACCTAGGTATAGCCCATGACCATCAGTGATTTTGAAGTCAAACAAAAGCACAATATTTCCATGCTTGATTTAGAATGGGATCACTATCCCTTAGGAGAGTACAACTCCCCTTGCCCCTACTTTGACAACATAGGGATGGTGTAGCATCTAGCATCGAAGTAGTTTGTACATAAAGATACATTGGAAGACCACTAGATGAATGTGGTAGATGACTATGATATTTGCATAAGGGATCATTGTAGGATGACTCTACATTGGAAAAAAAGGTGCTCAAGATGAAGATCTCATTAAAGGCTATCAAGAAAGACACAAAAGACATCTTGGATCCTCTATACAATTGGGACAAGACTAATGACAAGCCTATTATGAATGTGGAGATAGGAAGAGATGAAAATATTGACATTAATCACATAGACAAGCATATAATTAAACTAATGAAGGACTAGATCAAGAAACCTTTCAAACTTGATCTATTCCTCAGGTTGTTCCTCTCCAAGCCATAGTAGGCCTAGTAAAGGGTAAAGGTGCAAAATTTAGAGTACCAACCTTCCCTAATCAGTCCCCTATGAAGTTAGAAATAGTACATCAACATGAGAGGGAGATTGATTACTTTAAGGAAAATAAGAGAAAGAATAAAAGGAAGAGGGTGTCTACAAAAGAAAAAGTTGAGCCTAAAGCTCAAGAGCCTAAATAGAAAACTGACCAAGAACCACAAGTGCCCCTATAGGAAGAATGAGTAGAAGAAGATCAGAGGGTGCCACTAGAAAGTATAGAGGAAGGAGACTCCACCTCAATTCCTAAAAAGGATAGGATTGAGCCCACTATGGTGAGGACATGAAGGAGAAGATTGAAGAAGAAAAACACTCCACCCCCACAAGTGCCTGAGAAAATCCTTGAAGCTAAGGTAGAAGAAGAAGAAGGGGAGGAGATTGAATATATACCCTTAAGTCAAAGGACTCGTGCTGCAAGTGCCATAGAATAAGAGAAGGGACAAAGTTCAACTATCATGCATCCTTCTTCTCTGAAAGAGTCTATTCAAGTGTCTACATTAGAGGATAAACAACAATAATGAATTGATAATATGGAGGGGCAAGAAATAGATGTCTTTGACTTCTTTACTTTTGACTTCATGCTAATAGGCACTAAGATGGTGGGTGAGAAGATAAGAGACACTCCCAAGAATGAATCCCTAGGAGAGGATTGGAATCAAATTATGCCTCTACCTCAAGGACCTTTGGGAATAACACCATGACCATCTCAAGATTTTCTTTCTTGGATAAAGGTTCATCAACACCACTTCCTCTTGCTATAGAAATAAAAGAACAAGCAGTGGAGGAAGTAGAGCCCTAACAACTACAAACTGATGAAGTATCAAAGGAGGGGAAAATACTTGAAGAGCCTTAGTAAACTTCTTGTCATACAAAGGCCAAGACCTTATCCCAAGAAGATACTGAGACTTCAACTGTTGATCTATCTCAAAGCAAGAAGACTCCAAAGAGGAGTACAAGGGAAAGGTGTTGGACTAACTGCCACCCTTCCCCTTTGGTATTCATGACATGGCTTAACCACCTCTTGTGTTTAATAAGTCTAGTGGTTGTATCAGGTACTAACAAGTCAATCTTTTGATGCAATAGCAACTCTAGCTTCCAAAAAGTGGTATCAAAGCTTGGTCATAGGTTGTTTGAATCTCATTTGGTAATGTTGAGGGGGGAATTGTTGGACTAATAGCCAGCCTTCCCCTTTGGGATTCATGACATAGCTTAACCACCTCCTATGTTTTATAAGTCTAGTGGTTGTATCAGGCATTAATAGGTCAATCTTTTGGTGCAACAACAACTCTAGCTTGTAACAAAACAGACCTACAGTAGAAACCACCTCTTCAGTCAAATACATATCTTCAATAAGCACTACATCAGCATGGCTAAAGAGGGAGGTTTTTTTTTTATGAAAGAAGCAATTGGATATAACTATCAATGAGGGAATGAGAGAGATAATTAAAGCTATCAAGAAGCTTGAGTCACCTACAGGTGATGCATGACCATTGGCCTTCATTATGAAGAATCAAGATTAGGAATTTCTTTCACACATAGCTATCCCTTCTCCATATGCTAGAAAAGAGGAATTGACTATTAAAGATTACCAAATCAAGGAGGTCATGTTAGGAAGGCCCACAGTAGATACTGCAAAAGTAATGATTACTACAAGCATAAAGGAAGTGTTTAGGCACATGGACCGAGATGATTCTAAGTTGTTTATGCTAAAGAAATAGAATGATCTTCTAAGATCCTATTTTCATGGAGTTGTGGGCCCAATAGACCTAGATCATCTAGAGATCACTATTGCTATAGCATTAGAGAGAAAATAGAAGGGCAATGTACAATTGGACCTTTTTTTGGATACATGTTAGCAATGGTGTGACTATTTTGAAGAGAAAGGTGTACAAATAATACAAGGAAATTTGAACCTATTACACCATATTCAGCCGAGTGTAGATAAGTTGGTATCTATAGTGAACTAATATTTTGGGTTGATGGATGAGGTAAATACCTAGGGAAAAGACATATGGGATTTGACATCAATAAAAGGTCAAAGGTATTGTACACTCATGGAAGTTTATATAGTGGAGGAGATTGATAAGCTTGATGATTAGATAGAGAAAATATCCACCAATAATAAATTCATGGAGGGACTACATGAAGATATTCAAAGAATAAGGGATCAAACTCAAGAGAAAATTTTGGAAGCAAAAAGGTACTATAACGCTACTTGCCTTGCGACTTTTGAAGATAAGTCAAAAAAACAAACTCAACTTAGTGTAATCAATGGTCCAACAATTCTAAAGAACCTTCAAAGATGTTTTTTTAGATGAAGATATTAGGCAAGCATTCAAGTCTAAGGAGGTATTGTTGGAGCTTGACACCAAAGTTGAGGATTTTGCAAAAACTTGGATAGAGGTTAGTAATTATCAAAAAGTTATTAAGAGTAAATATGGAGCTTTAGATTTACCACAGGCTACCCAAGTAATAGAGATAATTAAGAAGTTGAATGGGAAACATCTAGACATCATTATGGTGTAAAGAGGAAGAAAATCTAGATGTTGGAAATTCATTTTTGACACTTGGGGAAATTGTGTATTTTTGGAACTTGTCATCAAAGTGCATAGATCCACCGACAATTTTGAAGAAGAAATAGTGCACCAACACTATCAATTGTTATTTTAGGAACATTCTATGAACTATAAATGCATTTTGATGATAGTTCAACTCCCAAAAACATTTAGAGAAGGCCAAGCTTCCATTTTTAGAGCTCCCAGTGACTCTCAGATCCTCTTGCAACTTCCTTCTTCTTATCTTCTTCTTCTTTCATTGTTTTAAATTACGTAAAGGCTCATGCACCCATTAATTAATATAAACAAGGGTGGAGACTTACTTAGCACCATTTAGAGTGTAAATTTGTATATAATTAGATTTGTTTTATTATTCTTTTATCATGAGTTGCATTTTAAGAACTCTCTCTTTCCTAGCACAAAGGGAGGAGATGATTTATTTATAAATACATGGTTGCAATATATACTCTAGGTCATTATTTTGATGTAATAATGTATGTTATTGGTGCTCTCATTCTAAGTGTAGTTATTCTTGTCAGAGTGTGTTATTTTTGTGAATGCGTGTTCATGAATAATAATGGAGAAAATGGTTTTATTGTGTTGTTATGATTGTGCGACCTTTTAGTTCTGGTATTTTCCTCATGTTAACGAATTATGTTGATGTACCAAGTTGGAGAAAAGATCACCTATTTTTCCTCCATAGCTTCTTATCTCACATGAGTGCACTTTTTGTGGCCTTGCAATTTGATGAGAAGTGAAACATCTTTTGGTTATTATTGAGTTCCCATCAATGATTATATCAATGGAATTAAGGAAGCATTGCTCCTATTTTCATTGGTTTCCTACCCAATCTTTTTGATGATTTAACTTGCACACATGTTGTTACTATGCTTTAAGTTTGTTAAGTATTTCCATTTCAAGTTATTTTCTTTAATCTCTTGTTACCTTATCTTTTTTATTTTCTTTGCTAACACTTGGGGCTCCCACTAGATCAAACCACCTTAGACTGTGCTATTCATTGATTGCTATTTAGTCTAGAAGACCAACCAAAGCTAAAGAGGAGTTTAGCTTCTCCCTTGTTACTACCTTTGTAAATATATCCACTAGATTTTTATCTATATGTATCTTGTCTAGCTTTAACTATCCATCATCCAAAACAGATCCAATGAAATGGTATCACAACTGTATGTGTTTTGTCTTTGAATGTAGAGTTGAATTCTTTGCAAGATGAATAGCACTCTGACTATCTGTAAACAAATAATTATCCCTCTGAGGGTGCCCTAATTCTTCCAAGAAGGATTGAAGCCATATCATCTCATTGGCTGCCTTTGTAGTGGATAAAGCATTTACCTTCTATAACCTAGAAACCTAGCTCATAGCTACCCCACCAACAGTAATCACATAACCTGTAGTACTCCACTTGGTATCAATATCCCCAGCAAAATTTGAGTCAAAATAGCCCTATAAATCAGAAGTAGAGCCCCCGTAGTGTAAACACTTATTGGATGTTCCTCTCAAATATTTGAGAATCCATTTGACTGCATTCCAATGCTCAATTCCAGGATGACACATATACCTACTAACGACTCCCACTGCATGTGCAATATCTATCCTAGTATATACCATAGCATACATCAAGCTTCCTATAGCTAAAGCATAGGGTACCTTAGACATCTTATTCACTTGTTCTTGTGTTTTGGGACACATCTCCTTAGTCAACTCCAAATGACTAGGTAAAGGTGGGGTGACAACTTAAGCATTCTCCATAGAGAAATGTTGTAACACCTTTGCAACATGTCAATGTCTTGTTCTACCTATCTCAAAAAATCTTCATACTAAAGATTTGTTTTGCTACCCCCAAATCCTTCATAGCAAATGCATGTGATAATTGGCATTTTAGCCCTTTAATATGATCCATGTTAGACCCACCTACAAGAATATCATCAACATATAAATATAAAATAATGTAGCTATTATCATCCAACCTCTTAAAGTAAACATAATGATCTGAATGACACCTATTGTATCCATGCTCATGCATAAACCTATCAATTAGATACCATTACCAAGGTGCTTGTTTCAAGCCATATAAACTCTTCTTCAACCTACACACTAAGTTCTCCTTACCCTTGACCTCAAATCCCAATGGCTGAGCCATATATATCTCTTCATCCAAATCACCATGAAGGAAGGTTATTTTAACATCAAGCTACTCCAAATGCAAATCTTTAGTAGCTACAATACTTGAAACATTAGATAGAAGTCATTTTAACAACGGGAGAAAATATCTCATCAAAATTGATTCTTTTTTTCTGTGCAAATCCTTTTACAACTAACCTGGCTTTAAATATTTTCTGACCTTCTTCCTCTTCTTTTAACCTATAAACCCACTTATTTTATAAATCCCATTTACCTGCATTCAACTTGTATAAATCCTATGTCTTATTTTTCAGCAAAGAGTCCATTTCTTCTTTCATTGTAGACTCCCACTAAATCTTAGTATCCGCCTACATAGCTTCATCATAACATTCAAGTTCGCCAACATCAATAACTAAAATAGAATACAAAGAGGGAGAAAATCTTTCTGGAGGTCTACTCATCCTTGTCGACCATCTAACATTCATTGATGTGTGTGGTATTTGTTGTTGTAGTTTTTTCATATCATGAGGAATTTTTGGAACATCGGCTTTTGGAGTATCATCTAGCACTACATAATCATCTTCTTTCTTCTCATGTTGCTGCAACAGATCTTTGTACAATAGCTTCTCATTGAATATGACATCCCTTCTTCTTACAATTTTACAATTTTCAAAATTCCAAAGCCTATAACCAAATTCATTATTGTCATATCCAATAAATACACATTTCTTTGGCTTAGCTTCTAGCTTGGCTCTATTTTCAGAATCTATATGAGAAAATGCTTCACAATCAAAGGTTCTAAGAAAAGAATAACTCACCTTCTTACGAGTCCATGCTTCCTCTAGAATACCATAGCCCAAAGGAGTAGAGGGGCCTATATTAATCAAATATATTTTAGTATTGATAGCCTTTTCCCACATGTGTAAGGGTAACCTAGCATGTAACCTCACGCTCCTTACACACTCCATTATAGACTTGTTTATGCATTCAGCCACTCCATTTTCCTATGGAGTCTTTGGAATAGTTTTATATCTATGAATACCATTAGTGGAGCAATAATATTCAAATTCATGATTGCAATACTCACCACCATTATCAGATCTGAGACATTTTAATTTCTCACTAGTCTCATTTTCAACCAAGCATTTCCATTTCTTAAAAATTTGGAATACATCAAATTTTTGTCTAAGGAAATAAACCCATACTTTTCAAGTTGCATCATCAATAAACGTAACATAATAATGAAAGCCACCAAAGGAAGATACCTGAGCTAATCCCCATACATCGATATGCACAAGCTCTAATTTCTCTCTTTTATTTTCCTTCCCAGTCTTCACAAAACTAACTCTCTTTTGTTTTCCATAAACACAACTTTCATAGAAATCCATTTAAACACATTTTAGACCTAGTAAAGCTTTCTTTGAATGAAGTACATTCATACCTTTCTCACTTATGTGCCCAAGTCTGTTATGCCACAGCACTGCATTAGAATCTATAGCAGCTCTTTGTTCTTCCTACTCAACTATAACAACTATTCTTGAACATCCATTTTTCTCTGAAATAATTAAAGTAGAAGAAACAATATGACCTGTTCAAAGATATAAGGTGCCTACTTTCACACCCTTTTCTACTATAAGGGAGCCTTTTAAAACCTTCCAATTTTTATCATTAAAAGTGACTACACAACCCTCATCACCGAGTTGCCCTGCTGAAATTAAATTTCTACTCAACCTTGCAACATGTCTTACCTCATGTAGTAACCAATGATTCTCATTCTACAACTTAATCTTAACTTTTGTCTTTCCAAAAATCTGATAGGGTTCATTATTCCTCAAATAAACAAGTCCAAAATCCCCTTGGACATAAGCAATGAAATAACCTCTATGAGGTGTAGCATGAAATGAAGCACCAGAATCTAAAACCTAGGAATCATCAACATTTTCTAAAGATAGAAGCAAAGCATCCTCTTCAAATTTTTTACTTACCACATTTTCCTCCTTGCTCCATCTAGTTTATCTCTTTTATTTATCTTTTGAGTCCAACAATATTTCTTTTTATGCCCTGGTTTTCCATAGTACCAGCAAGCATTTGGTCCTCTCGATTGAGACCTTCTCCCCTTTGACTTTCCTCTTGATTTTTGATGATTTTTAGAATTACTTCCTCTCTCAGTTGTTCTGCCTCTGCTTTTTACATTCAAATAACCTCCTAATGTAGATCCACTTGAAGTTTTCCTATGATTTTCCTCACTCAAAATAACACCGATCACATCATCATATTTTAGGGTACTAGATTTAGGAACAAAATTACTCATAGCCATTACCAAGCTATTCTAGCTTTCAGGCAAAGAACACAAAATCAAGAGAGCCCTAATTTCTTCATCAAAATTAATTACCACAGAAGATAACTAACTAGTAACAGTATTAAACTCATTTAAATGATCTACAATAGATCCACCTTCTATCATTTTCATATTAAATAAATGCTTCATGAAAAATACCTTGTTTGAAGTGGAGGGATTTTCATACAATTTTGCTAGGGTTTGCACCATGTCTTCTATTTTATTTTCTTTTATAATATTAAATACCACCGATGGTGCTAGGCATAGTCAAATGCTTTCAAGTGCCTTTCTATCCAAAAGATCCCATTTGTCATTTGACATAGATCCCTGATTCTTGGTTTTTCCTTCCAATGGCTTCCATAAATCCTTCTGATAAAGATAGTCCTCCATTTGCATTTTACATAACTAAAAGTTTTTTCCATTAAACTTGTCAACCCTTAGCTTACCCTCATCTACCATCACTTCCACTCAACTGTGAGACTTTCTTGCAAAGGATAACTGAAAAAAAAATCTCACTCTAATACCACTTGTTAGGATTAAACCACAGATAGAAATAACAATTACATGTCAGCCCAAAATCTCGATAAAATAGGGCCCAAAAAAATTTTCTGCCCCAAAGAATTTATGAAGTATGTACAGTACTTCCCTGACCAGTCACCACAAACTAACAGAGTTTGAAAGGATTCCTATCATTAAGCATCATTCAAAATGATAGCTCAACAGAGGATATATGATATACTAGACCATGGTGTACATTATTGAGTATCTTCCCAAGTTTTCATCAAAGATCCATGTAGATCACATTTGGGATCCCAACTCCATTAATAGATTTGAAGGGGAGTACTTGATGAGGAAAGGTAGATTAAGGAAAGTGAGAGGTAATTATAAGATGTTATTGTAGTTAATTAATTCTTATCCATCATCAATATAAGTTGTTTCTAACTAGTCTAGTTGTTTTCTTTATAGTTGATCATGAGTGGGATGTAATACATTTGTATATTGTAAACAATTGTAATTGGATGATGTTATGGATCCAACAGTCTCAAGAAAATGGTCGCTCATTAACATGGGATAGTGTTGCATCATTCATTAAGGAAGCTCATCACAATGGAGATCCCAATGTTATATCAATGGTACTTGAATTAGAATATGGCTTAAAAAATAGAAAGGTACATATAAGATTACTAATCATGACCCATAAGTTTAATATCAACTCACAGAGAAATGCAAATAATCTTAAAATGTTTGAATAATTGTAGATCAAACACCACAAAGATATGTACTACCATAGCCATAAATTTTTCATAAAAAATGTTGGACAAAATAAAGAAAACTTATGATTATGGGATAAGTGCACTCTTTGAGTGCACCAATATTTCATCCAGAAATGACATACATCCTCAACAATCTAAAAATTGACACTATGATATTTTGTATGACATACTTGAGTGCAACTTTAATTCAATCAAATTAGTTCTATTTGTCACCAAATGGTACAAGCTATGGTTGAATCGAAATGATACTAATAGGACTATTATTGAACATGATAGTGGATTTACAATGATTAATGCAAGGTCATTTGAGCCAGTTGGAGATGAGCCCTATGTTATTCCAAGCCAATGTGAGAAAGTGTTTTACTTTGGTATTCCACATAAATTGGGTTGGCTATTTTTTGTCAAACATGATCCAGGAGGAATGTTGGTATAGTATAATGTGATGGAAGAAGATATTGAAGAACTAGAAGACAAAGTAAATAATGATAATGAATGATAGTTACACAATGATTAAGAATAAGAAGAAGATGATGATTCTAGTGATGTTGAAAATGATGGTGATGAAGATGATGATGATCAAGGCAATGATGGTCATGATGATGATGGTCATGATAATGGTGATGAAGATGATGATGATGGTGATAAAGATGGTAGTAGTGACGACAATGATCAAAGTGACTAGTACACTGATGGTAATGATAATGATGACATGGATGAAGATGATGATCAATGAAATGTATGTTGATGTATGATCAATGTCAAGTATGATGGGGTGATTTATTTATAGAAATTTTTTTGACTTGTATGTTTTTATAATTAAGTTATTACTGTAGACACCTAAAATTGTCCAAAACCCATTTCGTGACCAATTAAATAAATACTTATTATTTATTTAATTACCTTACTCATTAATTATATAAATTTACATTTATTTAATTATGTTCACCTTTCCTTGATTTAAATAAACTAAGGTTTATTTAAATCCTAACCCATTCACTTTAATTAAGTACTTCATTTACTTAATTAATTCCTTGCATAATCCCCCTTGGAATTAAATATTACATTTAATCCTATTTGAGCACATGGCTCCTACCTTTAACCCTCACTTAACCTCACTAGCCTACCTAACCCACCTTTCTAAACCAACACACTTCCTTAATCATGCTTTCTTTTCCTAATCACTTAGCTAATTACCTTTTAATCCTAAGTGTGTGCTCACACATGTGTGAGGAATCCTCACACATGTGTGAGAGATGTTCACACTTCCCATATTCTTCATGTCTTCCACACCTCTTGCACACTTGTCCTCTTGATTGAGAGTCAAGGTGTCTCACACCTCTTGCACACTTGTCCTCTTGCATGAGAGTCAAGGTGTCTCACACATGTGTGAGAAGCCATGCTTCTCACACATGTGTGAGAAGCCATGCTTCTCACACCTCATTGATCATGTCACCATCAAAAGTTGCTCACATATGTGTGAGCATATTGCCCCCTTTGAATGGTCAAAACCCTAATCCATGTGGAGTTTACTTGGCCTCCACCTCATTGACACATCATTGATTGTGAGAGATCCTAGCCCTTCATCTTGCATTCAATCTCAACCGTTTGTTGCATCCTTTTTCCTATAAAAGGAGAGCCCTCTCCTCATTTCAACAAGCACTATCTACCCCATTGTTATGTTGTAGGAATTGTGAGCAACCACATCCCATGAGCAAGGAAATCATCAACCACTTAATGATTTTGTGAGGTTTTCATAGTGTTATTTTGATTTCATGTTATGCTTTTTACATGTTTACCTTGCATATTTTGAGGTTTGCATAATCATGTAGGAATATATGTTAGTTGCTTAGCTTTTTTTTCATGGTTACATTTTTATGCAATACATTTTGGCACGCCTGGTGGGACCCACTTCACAGATTCAAACTAACCATCTAATGTGTTTTTGAGTGTTTTGTGAGTTTTCAAGCTTGAAGGTTGAAGGCTTGCATTTGGATATCAAGTTTCATGAGGAGCGTCTAATCGAGCCATAAAGCCCATCATCACATTTGAAGGACATAAGGGAAGTCTTTTGACATAAAACACTATATATTTTACTTATTTCTCTATTTTTAAGTTGTGGAGGTACATACACGTTGAATATACTCCTCGTTATTAGGAAAAAAAAATACTCCTTGTTTGTTGGTAAATAAATAGGTTTTAAAAAAAAAGGTGGGGTTTCCTTTATCTTTGTGTTATTCTATTTATGTTTTTTTTTTTTAAATTGCTTTACTTATGAATTGTTAAAAAAAAACAAAAAGAAGGGGGGTTAGTTTAAATAAAAATCAAAAATCAAAATTAAAAATTAAAAATTAAAAATTATAAAAATTATAAAATTTTAACCCCATTTTTTGTTTGTGGCTGCAGGCCACTGTCGCGGCGCTACCCGCGGTGGCGCCCACAAGCGGCACAACCTGCGGCTGCAATCCCCCACCCCTACACTCCCTCGGTGACCTCCCTACACTCACAACCCTGCCTCCTCTGCACCTGCCGCTCATAACACATTCACTTCTGCTACTCCCTTGGCCCACAAAAACCTCGCTGTAGCTCCAACCCTAGCTATTGCTATTGAAACTACTCCCCTACTACCGTCAGTTCTCTGTCATGCCCTCTGCTGCCACCCCAGCTCCTGCGCAAACACCACCCCTACAACCCCGCTCTAACCCCCTTCGACCTCTCCATCGCTCCATAGCCCAACCCCTGCTCCACTGCTTGGTGCCACCGCTCACCTCTCCACCTCTGCAACTCCCTCCCTCCCCATGGCCACCGACCTCTGCAGCTCCCTGTAATCCCTACTCCACAGCTTTGCAACCATGCTTCCCTCGCAGTCACCCACGGCCAAAACCCCTACTGCCAGCTGCGGTCACCTGTGGCCAAAACCACCACCACCTGTTCGCTCTGCCTCCTACAACCGCTCGTAACCCGTGCACCACCTCCGCCTCGGCCCAGTGTCCACCTCCCACAGTCGTGCCGCTGCTTCCCACTAGCCACGCAGCTAACACCACCGCCTTTCCACCTCCTCTTGCCACCAACCTCTGCCACTTCAAACCCTTCCCCGCCGCCCACTCCACCACCTACATCCAACCCTCTCAAACCACTGCCCTTCAACCTCTGCCCACCCTCCACCCACTCAAAACCCTTCCCTTCCCACATTTTTTTTTTTTAATATTTTAATATTATTTTTTCATTTTAACAACACAAAACATTGCATTGTCCATTTTATTTCTCAAAAATAAAATTTATCTTTTAATGAACCATCTAGGCTTTCATTTTTTAATTTTATTTTTCAAAAACATCAAAAAAAAAAAAAACAAAAAAAAATTTGCTTGACATACCTCTAATAGTCAAATTTTTGCTCACAAGTCACTGATGTCAGCACTGCATCAGCATTCCATGCCCTTCTAAGCTATAAGGAGTAAACTTTCCTTTTTTGCTCATAACTTGAGCATACGAGCTCCATTTTTGCAAAACAAAATATTGCCAGAAAGTTGATTCCAAGCCCGTCGTCATGATTCTAGTTTTATGAGATTTTGATGTTGTTTATATCTCTATTTTTCCTATCAAAGACAAAACTTTGTGCTAACACTTTCATTCCAGGGTTCTTTCATGTTTTTCATACATTTTTGCTGCCCTAACTTGTGTTTTTTGTAGGGATATTTTGATCACTAATCATATTGCTTGCAGGTTTTTGCCTTAATTTTGTCTTTGGAATGAACTTGTATGCTTAAACACTCATCTTTGAATGCATGGTTAAATGCTAAAACAATCAAATTCAATCTTGAATACCTTAAGGAAATTGACATGCATGTTTAGGGTAGCAAACATTTGGGCTTGGTGTTTAAAACAAATTCATACGCTCTTGAATGTCTTAAGGAAATGGACATGAATGCTTAGGCTAGCAAACATTTGGAATTAGTGCTTAAAATGAACTCACACAATCTTGAATGCCTTAAGGGAAATTGATTTTATTTTCAGCAATTTTGCTTATGCACATGCTCGATTTACTTTCTTGTTGACGAATCCATGCTTTTCATTTATGTTGACAATGATTTCAAGTTGGAAAGAAAATTGTATGTTATAATCACGTGTGTCTTCAAAGTACATTAGAAAACCTAAAGTTTCATCGGGAAAGAACGCATGTCTTTTAAACCTTGAGGCCATTTATGTATTCTCTCCCCTCGCACCTTCAAGTGATCTTGGGTGCACAACAAATAAGTAGTCTTATTTTTATTTTATTTTAGGAGGCCTACTTGGGGATTTCATCACCCCTTGGGACGACCTCAACTCCAGTGTTCTGGCAGAGTATAAAAATTGGGAGGTGAATCGAAAGACACCTCTCTTGGAAGTAAAATATTGTCACTCTTGGATAAGCCCCAAAGAACTTTATACCTTTGGGAAGTGAAAGAGGAGATTTGGGTTACTGTCTCCCCCCGGCTATGTGGCAGTATTTTCTTTCATCTACAGATTTGGGCCTCATGTACCTTGTGTATATCGAGGATGCCCTCTAGTTGATCCTTGTACATCCTAGTTGCAACCTCATAGGATTGTTGGTGTGTTTGACGTGCTTGAGTGTTCAAAAACCTCCCCATTTGAAGGGGACAAACTTCATCTAAACCTACCTTGTATATATTTCATTGTATATATTTTGCATCTCAAATTTGAAAAATCCAAAAACATCATAAAACACAAAAATCTAAAAACATCATAAAAGTTCAAAAATCCAAAAAAATCAAAAAATTTCAAAAACAACAAAAACAAGTCTTGGTTTAGGTTCCCTTAGTCAAGTTGTCCACATCAATTCCATGTCACTTCTTCTTTTCATCAAAGTCATCGCCATCATACATCTCTTGTCTTCATCATTCAAACCATTCCTCCACATCTTAATCATCTCCATTTGTCCACATCATTTCCTTGTCATTCAATCTAATTCCTAGTCTTCATCCTAGTCATGATTCATCATCATCTAGATCCAATTTCCTCCACCAATCTCATAATGCATTCTTAATTCAATCCTCCACATCATCATCCTTCTAATCCAATCCCTTGTCAAATTCATTCCTTTCAAATCAATTCTTAATTCAATCCATTTACATCTTCATCTATAATCAATCTTTCTAATCTCATTCATTCAAGCCTTCTTCTAATTCAACTTTTCACCAAATCTTCTACTTTGGACATAGGAGAATTTTCATCAACATTGGACTTTCATTCAAATCTAACATTCACTTGGCTAGGGTTTTTAATTAAATCAAATCAAACCCTTATCCACATCAAATTCAATCAAATCAATATCAAGTCAAATCTAATTCGAATCAAGTCAAAGTCCAAGGCTCCTAGTCCTAAGTTCATATCAAATCTTTCATCATTCTTCATCTCACATCTATGGATCTAAATGTGATTAATCAAATGGTTGACAATCTTCAAAGACAATATGGAGTTCTACTGCCCATTCAACCAACATATCAAATCCATCCTCAACACTTCATATCCAACTCTAATCCATCTCATGTCCATTATTCTTCTACCTTTGACAAGGGAAATCCACCTCATTATCCTTCAATTCCATACAATTCCATTCATAGTCCACACTATTCCTCAAACACAAATGACCTTGCCAAGGAAATAGAGCAACTAAAGAATTATCTCTTAGCAAGCCAACAGTAAGAGGCCACCTTCCATCCCATGTGTCCTCTTCCCCCATGTTTCGAAGATCATAGTCCGCATGTCCCATACAACCCCAACCCTCCATGAAATCCCCCACCCATAGTTACACCTTCTCACAATCCTCATCCTAATCCTCCAAAAACATCATCCCCACCTCGTAAGGGGTATTTCTCATCATTCTTGGCTAAGTGTAAAATACAAAATAAAGAGAGCCAATCACCCAAAGTCATAGAACCAATTCCATCTCATGACCTTCCTCCAAAGAATGACATTATAGATGCCTCTTATCCTCTCGATCTGAGCATTTCTCCATCCCCTCATTGCCTTCTCCCTCAAGATCCATTTATCCCTCCTAGTCCATCTCATGATCCCCTTCGTAACCAAGATCAAGGCATTCCATGTACCACCAATTCCATTCCATCTCAAGAGTTAGCCTCCATAGATCCTCCACTTCATACTAAAGTTCCTTCCACTCCATCCACTAACATTCCTCCATGTCAAGATCAAATCACCCTATCTCATGGCTCCATTCCCTCCACTCCATTCAATGATCCTATTCCATCTCATGATCCATGCATTCCACTCCATGATCCTCTTCTAAGTCAAGATCAAAGCACCCTTTCATTTTCCTTTCATGATCCCACTCCATCACAAGATCTTTTTATCCCTCATAATCCACCTTGTGATCCTAATCCTCCACATGATCCTATCACAGCTATCCAATCCACTCATGAATCCCATCTACCTGGACTCACATCTTGTGTTGAAAATGATAAGCATCCCATTGAAGAAATAATGTCTAAAGATGTTGGTATCCCTTCCACTTCTTCCAATGCCACAATTCCTCCATCCAAACCTAAATCTTCTCATCATTCACCTTCCAAATCCATTTTGGGACCTTATATCCATATTCCCATTCCTTCCTCACTTTTGTCCATTCTAGGTCCTTATGTTCCACCGTCAAATCCTTCATCCCTTCCTTCCATTTTGGGTCCTTATGTACATCCATCCACCATATCCATGTTCTCCCCTTCATCCCCTCATGTTCCTACTAAAAATCAGCAAAGGCACACATCCTTGAATTCATTCCAATGTTCACCATCCATACGCTCTCCATCCCACTTACCTTCATGCACCCATACCATAGCCAATGGAAGCAAATTGGATGCTAAAGAAAAAGTGAATAAAGCCAAACATCCACAAAATCCCAAGGATCAACATGTCCCCTCTAAACGACATGTCCAAGAAAAGAAAAATCTGATCTAAAACAAAATCAAAAGGCTGCAAAGGCTGAAAATCAAAAAGGAAAAACTTTTGTGGATCCCAAAGCTACTTAATGTAGCAATGAATCTCAAAGAAAGATTCAAAATGGCACCCAATTCTGCTAATCCAAAGGCTTCCACATCCATTTTGGGTCCTTATATACCCAAATCCACTTTCCCAAATCCATCATTTCCTTCCTCCATTTTGGGTCCCTATATCCCAAAATTTAAATCCAAACCTTCACTTACATATTCTCCACAATTTCCTCCTTTCCATCACCCTTCAAGGTGTGTGCCAATGATGATCTTTCTGCTTCCTTCATCCACCCATTCACAAGTCTTCCAACCTAGCATCCATCACCCATGTCTTCCTCCCCCCACTCCACCCCCTTAATCTAACCTTTTTCATAAGCCATTCACTACCCTATCAACATCTATGAGAAAATAGTCAAAATTCCTTGAAGGACCAAAAAAAAAAGAAAAAAAAAAGAGGAAAAGATATCAAGGGATCCCATCCATGTATCTAGATACTTTAGTCCTCCCTTTCTATCCATTACCTTCCCATTCCACTTATCCATCCACTCACTTTTCCTCTTCCACTTGCACTCTACACTAGGGGCAAGCTCCATCCATACCAAACTGCCTTACATATCTTCCATACTTCCATCTACCTTTCATAATCCTTTTCCATCTTTGATCTTGACTTTCACTATCCTTTCATCCATTCATATGCATTTTCCATATCCCTTGCGCATCATCCATTATCCTACATCTTTCCATCCACTTTCATATATTTGATCTTGACATGTTCTCCATCTCTTGCATGTAGTATTCCTTGTCATATTCCTCCATTTTCCATCCATACTCCTACATGCTTCCTTCCCTCTTTCATATGTCTTTGATCTTGGTTATCCCATCCATCCCATCCCCTTCATATCCCACATTTCATGCATATCCTTCATATAATTATCCATTTTACATACCCTCCCTCCCATATCCCTTATTCATTCTACTTTCATGCCCATGCTCATGATCCATACTAGAGGCACAACAACACAATGTTCATACATGCTTTGGAAGAGCACATGCCTTCCCGTCCTCCACATGCTAGCCTTCATACCACCTTTCCATTTTCATGCATCCTTCCCACCATTTTTCCTTCCATTTTCATATCCTTGGTATGGGGCATTTGGACTTTTTCGAAACATGATCCTTGGCTCCACAATTTTTTTTTAGATACCATATTATTTGGGCCACTCATATCCTTTCACCATTCCTTTCATCCACCAACTCATGTTTCTTTCCCTCCATTTACCATGCCTTGGTTTTCCCTTGTCATTGATTCCAATCCATTCTCTCCCACATTCATTCAGTCTAATTCTTCCAATTCACTTCAATCAACTTCATTCATCCTCTCATTCAATCAATTTTCCCTTCTTCTAATTCTTTCACATCAAATCAATTCTACTTTCATCATTTTTCATCTTATCAACATCATTCTTCCAATCTCATCCATGTTCATTCTCCTACTTGCATTTCACTTTCTTCTATCCACCATAAAATCAAAAAATCAAATAAATATCACTATGCAATCAATACAAATCCAATCAATCTAATCTTGTAATCTTGTACATCAATCATTAATCACTTCATCAATTTGACCCAGTCAGCTGATAATCCATTAACCATATTCAAACATCATTATCATGGGATGAATCCTTCCCAATCCTTGGATGTGCATTACACTTATCGTTAACCTTGCCATCCTTAATCAATCATCATCAATCAATCCATTAATGGGTTTTCAGCTATTTTGATTTCATGTTATGCTTTTTACATGTTTACCTTGCATATTTTGAGGTTTGCATAATCATGTAGGAATAGATGTTCATTGCTTAGCTTTTATTCCTTGGTTACATTTTTATGCAATACAATTACATGTTGAACTCTATTGTCATTGAGTATATACAATGATATTGCATAACTACCACACATAAAGTAGAGGTAAGGAATTAAAAAATATACAATAATTTTGATGAATGCATCATGTAATTTTTGTCTTCTACATAATTTTTAGCATATATATCATGTAATTTTTGGCTAACTTAAGATAAATTATTTACATATGTAGGATATTTAATGGCTTTGACAAGGATCACGCACAATGACATGGATTGACGGGTATAAGTCAATAGACCTTGTAGATATTTTTTTTATTTTCATATCTTCTCTTCACCATCAACATCAACTTTAGTCCTAGTACGTCTCTCATTTTATGAATTATAGGTATCGCCAAATAGATATTTGTATGATCTATCTTCCTCGATTGAGGAAAACGAAAAAATAGAAGAAAAAAGTGAGACATCTAGTAGCTCTAAAATAGGGAGATCAACTAGAGGTCAAAACATTAGAAGAAAATTCAATCAATGAATGCAATTTTTTCTTGCTGAGGGGGGTCATATATTTATGATAATGAGAGTGAAGGTGATAGGAAGGTTCCCTTAAGGTAAACACATCTTCAAAAAGAATGGGTACCCAAGGAACTACCTCCAGTTAACACTAATTTTTTTGTTAACAAAAAGATATATTGCATAGCTCCATCTTCATTGCATGGTTTGGGGCTATTTTCCATGGATGGCATAAAGGTCAGTTAAAATAAAGTTGTTGAATTGATGGAGTATGTAGGACCTTGTTACAATTACAATAATTGGATGTGGATTGTTCAATATTAAAAAAGTATGTGTAGGTATGCATTGTCACCAAATTATATATAATGCAAATAAAATGATAAAATTAATGCTTGCTATGTATATTAATTGAAGGCCAAAAGCAATAGGGAATATTGCAAGATTTATAAATAGTTCTCAACCTATGTCAACTAATAAGTGGTTGAATTTTATATTCGAGGCACACGAGAGAAATCATGTTTTTGTATGTGTGATAAAATCAATATGTGCAGGCAGGGTAAGAGCTTCTAATAGATTACAATTTGAATCGTGTAGATACAAAAAAATCCCTATCATGGGAATGGTAAGTATAACATTTAACCCAATTGCCTCCAATTAATATTGCATCCAATATACAATCTATTGTTTTATTAAAAAAAATTTGGTAAGCCTATTACTTTCATTTCATTGTTGATTGCTAAATAATACTAATCTTTTTCACAAGGCAACATGGATACACCACAACACATAGGCAGGGATGTCCCTTACACACCTTCTTATGCATAATTATCTAAAATATTATGTGTTATTCTTATAGAATTTTGTGACACCTTTGAGACTGCATGGTCACTATAGTGAGGGTTGTAATGCACAACCTTCATGTAAATAATCCTTAAACCTTTAACTATTCATTTAAACTTTTAGATGCATCTAACTAGTGTCCTATTTGATCTATATCCATTACAAATGTCTTTGCTAACAATGTATTCTTTAGCTCATGATGAAGTATAGATACCTCCTTCAATCACTACTCCAATATTGCTGACTACATTGTCGGCAACAAGGAGCTTGCATACATCTTCAACTATACTAAGTAAAATTGCTAAAACCTTGTTTTGCTATATTTTTATATGTGTTAGTCATGCTTTTTTTTTTTGGGTGGATTTTATACTCATTGACCTATTTTGTACACTAATAGATATGCATACAATTGATATAAAAATAGAGAATACTACTAGTGAAGCTCAACCATTTCCTAGAGCAGCCCGTGTGACTAGTACTGGTTCATTTCTAGGGACATTGTTGTTGAACAAGAAAACTATGTTTTTGTTAAAATTACGAAATCTTCCAGGTGCTCTAAAAAAAATTTTATTTATAGTGTAATTGTAGTTTACTTATACATAATTCATTTTGGACCAATAATCCCATCATGTTTTTGTAAGAAATGATGTTTTCTATGATGCTTTTTTTGAAATGACATTGAATCTATTTGGACCCACCATATGTAAAAGGTACATAGTTTCGTATCATTGCTAGAATATTTTTCTTTTCTTTCATTTATTTTACTATATTAAAGTTATTGATCTAATAATTTATTTTTTTCAAAAAAGGTGGAATGAACATGGTCCTAAATTAAAAAATCATCTCATTACATCTTTTGAGGACCTCTTTGGAAAAATAGTTTTGATAGTGCCCTACTTCTTAAAAGAGCATCCATGTTGGAATTAACAATGGGAAAGTAAACTCTCAGAGGGGGGGTTGAATCAGCACTTCAAAACTTTAACCATAAAAACATTCACCACACATCCATCTCACAATTTATCATGTAAATTGAAATAGTTAGCTACACATGTTCATCCATAGCATGAAATAAATAACACATGACATAATAAGTTTTTTACCTAGAAACCCTCCAATGAGAAGGTAAAAATGGAGTGGGGGTGACATCCACAAATTTTTATTGTTGCAACTGTAAAGTGTAGCCAATGAAGGTTACAAAAATTTTGACCATAAACTATGATCTACCCTGTGAAAGGTTTTCTCTATTAAAGGCTTACAAAGTCTATTAGGTCTCACCATGTTAAAGGATTTAAAACGCCCTACTATAAGTGTGCCTTTTTAGGACTTAAACTTAAAATAAAACAAGCACTTGGTTAAGAGATTCACACAAAAGTTTGTTAGGATGTAAAACCTATCAAGGCTACTATGTTAAGAGATTTTCTCTGACTCACCTATTAGAATGTTTCAGCATTGTTCCTTTAGTTAGCACCTCTTTGCTATATATTAGATCTTCTCTTTCATGATGTGTACTTTATCCTCCTAATTAGATGTATATCTTATATCCTTTAACTGCTCTGTTCTATTCTCTCTAACTGATTCTACAATTATAGCATGATCACAACCTTCATAGCCACCATGAATTCTCTCTTTGCACTTAGCATTCACCCTTCTCTTCTTGTTTGTACACACACAAGATCTTAAGGGTTTTCTCTCCTTAAGAAGACTTAGGTGAGCTAGGGTTAGGTAAGAATCAATTATTATGATTCACCCATTTTTCCACTTATAACATCCCTTCATCTAATTGGTTGCATATACTACATAGATATTCTCAATATACCTTCATATATATCTTCTAGAATCAGAAAAAAATCCTTAAGTTAGCCCAAAAATGGTTTATAGAGGATTTTGTGCCATTACAAATAACTATGTCCAAAATTATTTACTCAACACTTGAAATCTCTGATGCTCGGCATCCATTACATCTTCAATGTTGTATATCATCTCTTGAATGACTCAGCATCCACTATTTTACTTGGCATATATGTCTTTCTCAGCACTTGAGTGACTCAACACATACCATCTGCTTAGCACATACTGGTGCTTGGCACTTACTATGTATATTTCTTGGCATAAACTACTTACTATGTGCATATAGATTTTTGTTAAGTAAATGACCTAAGTATTTTGTCACTGCCTTGTCAAAACCAAAATGAGATCAACAATCTCCCCCTTTTACATGAGTGGAAAAAACACTTTTTCATGCATATAACTAACTTATTTGCATCCCTCAGATAATTTGTACCTCATACAAAATTTCAAATTTTCAAAATTTCAAAATTTTGCACAACTGATGACTTAATTGTCATACCTCTTCAAAAAGTTATAACTCCCCCTGAGTTGAGTGTTTATTTTTGTATCTAAATCCTATATAAATCCTTTTGAGTAAATATGTTTTACTTCTCTTGTCACATGTTTCTATCTCAAAACTATGTTCCCCTTATCATCTTCATTCTCCCCTTTTCTTTCTCATTCCCCATTTTTTGAAACTTATGTCATTTGGGTGGTACACTAATAGTGTGTTTGTCCAAAAAAAATTGTGGACCTCCATGATGATCTTTATTGTTGCATCCCAATTGTTACATGCTACCTCTAGAGATTGATACTGAATGTCTAACTTGGCAGTAAGGTTAACTAGGCCTTCATGAGTGGAAAGATAAGAATCTTTCTTCATCAATGTGTCAGCAAAGGCTAGTTTCTTGTGTAAAACTTCCATGTGTGGGGTCAACATGGATTGGATGTTGATCAAGGTAACATGAATGTTAGAATCTTGTGCATGTAGTGCTACTAGCTGACTTTGAGTACAAAGTAATCTTTGAAAATGAGTTTTTCTTTAACTTGGGGATAGTTGTAAGATATTACATGTAGTCTTTAGATCTCCCTACATTTGATCAATAGCCCTTTGTGCTTCTTGTGTAAATAAATTCACATAAAAAAACTTTTTGTATAGAGAAAATATATTCTCCAACACCTTTTTCACATCTTCCATCTTGATTACTAATTCAACCTATCTTAGCACATTGGCACTAGATTTTTGTTCAAGTACATTTGTCTGATACTTTATTTTTGACCACTCTAATAGTTTGGAGTTTAAGTCTAGGTCATCATCATTGATCTTGTCAACAATATTTACCAATTGCTCAAGAATAAGTTTGTCTTTATTTTTCATTGGGAGACTGAAGGCATCAAGAAATATATATTTGATGTAATGAAGCACTTGCTTCTACTTATGCTTCCTTCTCATCAACTCTTGGTATTTCTTCCAACGTAGAGCTTCTTGAAAAATGCTCATCTTCTAAATAGTAATTATTTTAAGATAAAAATTGGGTAGTTCAATCACCTCATCAAGACACACATCTCCATAAAATATGTCTTTTGATTTGTTAGATGTCTCTGCACTTGGCCTAGATATTTGCAATGGTGTAGCTTAATTTCTCAGTCTCTGAAGAACTTGACTACTAGTAGGAGTCACAAAAAATGGTAAGGTAACTAGAGTTTGGATAGAAATTTTTTCCTTTGTAGCATTAGTCACCCTCAATTCCTTAGGCTTATCAATCTAACTATCCTCTTTCTGTTGTTCACCTTGTGTTTGTAGTGTACATGAAAGACTTGCTTCCTAACCTAATCTAGTTTTTGTTCCATCTTCCTCAACTATAATTAAGGTTGGCTTGTGAGAAATGAATGGCACAAGAGGTAATGTAACTAGTGTTGTAACAATACCTTGTTGTTTAGTTCTTGCACTCTATTCTTCTGTAACTTTTACCTCTAGGGGCATACTAGATGTGTCAATTTTCTTCTCCCCTTCTAATGCCATATCTTCCTTTTCAATTTCATTAGTTCTCACCAATACAAGATTTTTGCATAAATTATCTTCCATGGTGGAACTCTTCAATATCTCCTTTAAATCATCCTCACTCAAAGGATTGATGTTCTGAGTATAATTGTTAGGAACATCCTTGATTTGTATTGAGTCCTACTGACTCACTTGGTCTACATGTGGAGGACTGGCACTCGGCACTTGTATCTCAGGTACACTTTGATCATTTTGATTCTCCTCCTTAGATATGGCCTCTTCTCCTACTATTTTCTTAGTGCCTTCCATGTGACCATCCTTGACTGACTCATCTTTTGTAGACTCTTTTTCTTGTTTAGTTGTCTCTTCCTCACCTTGCTTAGGGTCTTGCAATGTTTTCTCACCTTTCTTAGTTATAGTAGGAATGGGTAACTTGTAAATAGATCTTCATATTTATTTACTTTTATTTACCACATCCTATATATTCTTCTTCAAAATATTGAATGCTCTATATTTTGGAGTAAATTTACCTTTTTGCAACTCCATAGCGGCATCTATCATTATCTTTGGTAATTCAAGCATAACTTGGGCTAAAGTGGTTTCCTTGATCTTTCTTTCTTTCTATAGACTATATTGCTATTTTTTCTTAACTTGGTCATAAAGAATCTTAGATAATGAGTTGGAAATATCTATAGGAGTTGATTTGAATGTAGCCATCATCACATATATGGCTTCCTTTATAGCATTTTGTTCAACTTTTCCTATCTTATCAAAATCTATGTTGCAAAACTAGATAAATTTGCATTTGATTTAATATTGGAACACAAATTATCTGAATTAGAGGAGGGACTATAGATTACCACCTTGAATTGACTCATGTCATCTGAATCTATCTTCTCCTCATTTGACTCAACTAGAGCTACATATTTTCTCCTCTCATATGTCTTTTTGACTGGTTGGCTCAATTTTGTTGAAGCAATAGTTCTTTTTTCCTTTAGGTTTCTTAGCAACCTTGAATTTCTTAGTGGCTTCCCTTATACTAGCCCTGGTAATAGGAGTTTTTGGCTTCTATTATGATAGTTTCACAATATTCTTCTTTGGTTTCTCCACTATAGGCTTCTTAGCCTTTCTTTTCTTTTCAATAGGCTTGGGTGCTTCCTTAGCTTCATCTCCCTTAGCACCTTCTTCATGAGCTCCCTCATCTTCTCCTTGTCCTTGAGTAATTTTCAAAGGGGCTTGGGCTTTTTCTTCCTCTTCTTCATCTCCCCCTTCACCAAATCTCTCTTTTAGATTCAGTTTCACAATCTTCTTCTTTGGTTTCTCCACTATAGGCTTCTTAGCCTTTCTTTTATTTTCAATAGGCTTGGGTGCTTCCTCAGCTTCATCTCCCTTAGCACCTTCTTCATGAGCTCCCTCATCTTCTCCTTGTCCTTGAGTGATTTTCAAAGGGGCTTGGGCTTTTTCTTCCTCTTCTTCATCTCCCCCTTCACCAAATCTCCCTTTTCTTTTCAATAGGCTTGGGTGCTTCCTCAACTTCATCTCCCTTAGCACCTTCTTCATGAGCTCCCTCATCTTCTCCTTTTCCTTGAGTAATTTTCAAAGGGTCTTGGGCTTTTTCTTCCTCTTCTTCATCTCCCCCTTCACCAAATCTCTCTTTTAGATTCTTCACAAGTTTATTCTTGTTTCTCACTACAAAAGCTATCTTATAGTCGATTGTAATTTTGGACCTAGCTTCCTCATAATTCCCAACTGAGGTGAAACTTTTATCAATTTCCTCCACCAATAGAGTTGTAATAGTTGTTGATGTCTCATATGGCAAGGGCTTAAGCCATCTGACCCTGGGTAGGACTGCATGCACATATGTATGATCAGTATCAACTAGAAAGCAAACATCATCATAATGTTTCTCCACTAGAGACACTAGAATCCTCAATCTCTACTTTATTGAATTCTTAAAGTCTTAAAAATAACATTTCATTACTAACTCAAATTTATCTCAAAGTTTCTCTATGAATTCTCCAATTTGAACTACAATAGTCCTATTGGTCTTCCAAGCAACTTTACCAAAAGAAGAAAATGTGTTCTATACATAAAAGAATATAAAAACTAACAAAGAGCCAAATTTGCAAGATGCACTCTTGGTTTTCCTTATGGTATACAAGTTTCATACAGTTGCAACTTGGCAAGGTTATAGATGTGGTCTCTCTTTACTATTTCATATACCAAATATACTATCATGCAGGACACACTATTCAATCTGCTAGATTGAAAGAACTTGTGAGCTATCACTCTCATAGAAAAATAAATTAGGGGGTTTTGAGATATAATCAATAGATATTCTCTTGTTATTCCATACTACAAATAGATATTCTCTTATTATTCCAGACTGCACCTATGTACTTCTCAACCATCTCTTTTCAATCACTTCACATGCTCTTGGGTTGGTCTAGGGTAGGATACCCTAACAATTGACTAACGATCCTTTTAGTGATCACAATGGGTCCATCTTCTAGCTAAAAAAAGTTTTGGTGTATTCTACTGAGCACTATCTTGATCAATTAAGTCTTGAATACATTAGGGAAATATAGGGCACGGGTCAACCTTTTCCTTTCTATGATTTTATTCTCTTCCCTTAAAACTCTATTATCACAAATTTGACTGTACAATTCTCTTATTTCCATGTCACCTATACTTCCAAATTTGCATGTGTAGCAATACATGACATCCTAAATCATTAAGACTTTCAATGGTATCATGGATAGTGTATCAGACAAGTCTCCTTTGTATGTAGGTATAGCTTGGAAGGGTGTTTGTCTGATCTCATTACTTGTTAATTGAACATTCAAAACTTATTTTCATTCCTCACTAACAATAGTAGAAGAGCTAGATGCCATTTTTAAATAACTAGGGTTTACAATAATTCAGACATCATTGCTTGGCACACAATAAATACCTTATGGATATTATGATTGGTGATGAGTAGCAGCTAAATCTAGTTCACAAATGCTTGAATTTTTCTCCTCAATTCACCTTATTCTCTTTGTACTCTCTTTGATCTTGAATGAATGAAAATGAGTTGAAATTTGACTATATAACCCTTAAAACTTGGCAATGAATGCTCAATGCTTACACAACTATAAGCTTAGTTATCATAGCAATTTCAACTCACTTGGCTTACACATAATTTCTACTATGCTCAAAAACCACAGTAAGCTCAACCAATATTATCATACCTTCATATCTCAGCATCAACTACAAAACTTTTCATACTCGACAACAACATGAAAACTAACAAAACTAAAGATTTTTTCTAGGTTATAACTATTCCATTACATCTTGATTTGTGCATATATAATATTTTGAGTACTTTGATTCTTGGAACTGATGTAAAATATATCATTGAGATATTAGTCCCACATACCTTTAGATTACCTAGTTGGTGTTAGGATGAAACCATGGACAGAAAATAATAATTACATGCAAATATAACCAATAATAGAAAATAATAAATCACACAAAAAAGAACACAAGGCACCAAGATTTAACGTGGTTCACCCAATCCCTGGGCTACGTCCACCACACAGCAAGTCTGATATTATTACAATCCAGTGATTACAACCTGATTACATTTCATAATCCCTTACAGCTCAATATCGCCGCAAGAACCAATTTCACATCACAACTTAATGAAAAAATACCTAACCCTAAGCCCTTTGATACAAGTAGTTTTATGGCACTTTAAGGTTACAACATGTCCACCATATGTTAGTCATATGTTGGCCACAACATCGGCCATGGCCCAAAGAATTTTTGAAGTATGTACAGTAATTTCCTGATCAATCACTACAAACTAATAGTTGGGGGTGATGTGATCACCTGATCCATTAGATGAAGTGACCTCATACAAACTTGATGTGTTACAATATTCCTTTTTCTTCCATGTGTTTTTCATCTTCACTTTTAATTTCTCATCATCAACCTTCTCTTTTCCTTTATTGAATTCACTGCTTGGTGCTTTTGACTTGTTGGATAGTTTCTATTGATGTGACCAGTCTTCAAATAGCTCAAGCATGTAGTTTGACTCAATCATCTACTGCAATCACTTCCAAAATGTGTTCTAATGAAATTCTCAAGAATATATCCATACTCTTGACAATAGTGACAACTATACCTTATATTGTAATCCCAGTTGTAGGATTTTCCATTTTGTTTTCCCTTTGTTTGCTTGTTTGATGTCCACATGGCATTAGATTTTCATTCATATGCTTTGTGTCCATAATTCTAACAATGGTAGCAATATTCTTCAAATATTTTTGTGCTTGAAGTCTTGGTCTTTCATTCATGTGCTTGATGTCCTTTCTTATTGCACTTATGATAGTAACCCATGAATTTTTGCTCAGGGTTTTGATTCGCATTGTTACTCCTGCAATCATTAGTTGTATGGCCTATCTTTCCACAATTATGACAAGTAGGATTTTAGTTCTTACCTTTATTATTTCTTTGTTCACCATTGTTAGATGATTCTCCTTCCTCAATATTGGTGTAGCCCAATCCAGTAGTATATTTGTTAGATCTAGGAGACCTTGTAATTTTTTCAAAATATTTGATGGCTTCATTGGGTTTGTTGAAACTTTCAAAAAAATCCTTTTCTTTTCTTATTTCATTCCTCGTATTTTCATTCTATAACTTTAGGGTTGTGATCGCAATGTCCTTTCCATTCAATTCATTATTAACAATCATTAGTTGATTCATTATATCTAGTTGCATGTTAGAAATCCTTTGTACCTCTGATGTCTTATCTTCTAATCTGTTGGTTAATGTTATTTTGTCATCTTTAGTCATGACTTTGTCTTCCTCAACTTTCATTTTCTACTTGGTCACCTCACATAGCAATACTTATTGGACTTCTTGTTCTATCTTAAGATTTTTGACCTCTTGAGTTAGGGCACCATTCTTTTCCATCAAATTTGCAACTATTGCATCAAACTCACTTGAGTTTTCATCTGCAAACAATTCAATATTGTCTTCCTCTTAGTAATGTGTGTAATTTTCCTCAATAACTATCTTTTTCCTTCTCTTTAATGAGTTCTTCAACTCATCTCTTGCTTTATCAAGTTGGTGAAGGAAAAGCTGGATTTCAATCTTTTATTTCTCAAATAGTCTTTCCTAGCTTGTAGACTTCCATCTTCAAGATCTTTCCTCATAGCTACAAAGCTTTCCTTTCTAGAGAACTATGCTTTGATACCAAGTATTGGAATTAACAATGAGAAATTAAACTCTAAGAGGGGGGTAAATCAGCACTTTAAAACTTTAACCATAAAAACATTCACCATACATCCATCTCACAATTTATCATGTAAATTTAAATAGCTAGCTACACATGTTCATCCATAGCATGGAATAAATAACACATGACACCATAAGTTTGTTACCCATAAACCCTCCAATGAGAAGGTAAACCTAGAGTGGGGATGGCACCCACAAATCTTTACTGTTGTAACTGTAAAGTGTAGCCAATGAAGGTTACAAAAAGGTTGACCATAAACTATGATCTACCATGTAAAAGTTCTACCCTATTAAATGCTTACAAAGACTATTAGGTCTAACCCTATTAAAGGATTTAAAACACCCTACTATAAGTATGCCTTGTTAGAGGACTTATACTTGCAATAAAACAAGCACTTGGTTAAGAGATTTACACAAAAGTCTATTAGGACTTGAAACCTGTCAAGGCTACTCTGTTAAGAGATTTTAACTGATTTGCCTGTTAGAATGTTTTAGCATTGATCCTTTGATTAGCACCTCTCTGCTAGATATCAGATCTTCTCTTTCCTAATATGTACTTGATCCTCCTACTTAAATGTATCTCTTCTTTCCTTTAGCCTATTATGTTCTCTCTAACTAATTTTGTAGTTATAGCATGACCATAACCTCCATAGCCACCATGAATGCTCTCTTTACATTTAGCATTCACCCTTCTCTTCTCATCTATACACACACAAACTCTTTAGTGTTTTCCCACCTTAAGAAGACATAGGTGAGCTAGGGTTAAGTAGGAATCAATGATTATGATTCACTCATTTGTTTACTTAGAACATCCCTTAATTTGATTGGTTGCATATACTGCATATGGATTCTCAATATACCTTCATATATGTCTTCTAGAATTGTAAAACAATCCTTAGGTCAACCCAAAAATGCCTTAATAGGAGTTTGTGCCATTACAAACAACTACTTCCAAAACTATTTACTCAGCAATTGAAAGCTCTAGTGCTCATCATCCATTACATCTTCAATGTTGTAACTCATCTCCTAAATGAATCAGCATCCACTATTTTACTCATCATATATGTCTTTCTTAGCACTTGAATGACTCAGCACATACTGGTGCTCAGCACTTACTATGTATATTTCTTGACATAAACTACTTACTCGGTACATACAAATTTTTGTTAAGTAAATGACCTAAGTGTTTTTTCACTCCCTTTGTCAAAACCAAAATGAGATCAACAATTCAAACATATAAATATTTTAAGGGACCAATATAGAAGGGTTCTACTGCATATGGATTCTCAATATACCTTTGTATATGTCTTCTAGAATCATAAAATAATCCTTAAGTCAGCCCAAAAATGGCTTACATAGGAGTTTGTGTCATTACAAACAACTATGTCCAAAACTATTTACTCGGCACTTGAAATCTCTACTACACAGCATCCATTACATCTTCAATATTGTAACTCATCTCCTAAATGACTCGACATCCAATATTTTACTCATCATATATGTCTTTCTTGGCACTTGAGTGGCTTGGCACATACCATCTGCTTAGCACATACTGGTGCTCGACACTGACTATGTATATTGCTCAACATAAACTACTTAATCAGTACATACAATTTTTTGTTAAGTAAATGACCTAAGTATTTTGTCACTCCCTTGTCAAAACTAAACTGAGATCAATAATCCAAACATATAAAGACTATGAGGAACCAATATAGAAGGGCTCTAAAGGTTAACCCAAAGTATGAGCATCCTCTTATGATTACATCGATGGAGTGGAATGAAATAATGGAAGATACAAAAGAAAAAAGGATACAAGGTAGAGGAATTCAACTAGTAGACGAAAGAAGAAGGTATATCGTGATACTATTAAGTATAATTTAATCATGCACTAATTAGTGATCATTTTATTTATATAATCTAACATGTTTCAAACTTTTCATAAACTACAAGAAACATCAAAAGCTATAGAAGTGAGACTACAAAAGGTTGGCCAACACAAACTTGGCTTTGGTGGCTATATGAATCTTCACTCTCAACTTGTAAGTAGAAGTAATGGAATTCCATATAATTTATTTTTATACAATGTTGCAAATAATTTTGTTTAATCAAATCATACATGAAAAACTGATGATATTAAGAAAAAAATATAGGGCATGGAATTCAATTTAGAGCCCACTGATGAAGATTAAAAAATTGCCTTGAAGGAAGGCTATAAAGTCATGGTTGCACACCTATGCCAAGAATTTGAAAGCCAAATCCAAGAATATGGTGCACCAAATGAGACATAAGTGAATTGGTCAAATGAAAAGTAAATCAAATTGAAAAGTTGATAAATTTCATTTTTGGTGTTAGTTTCCAACATAAATTGACTATTAATGTTTTATATATCAAAAAAATATAACAATGTGCATAACATTTCACTGCACCCTTCAAATCCTATCATAGAACCTGTATGTGATGAAGGTCATGATGTGCATCATAGTGGTGGAGGTATTAATTTTCTATTGGAAATTAATTATGCAATTATGAACAAAATTTAACATCTACAATTACAATATTATGTGTAACCTTTTTTTAATATTTTAGAGCATAGTGAATGAGTGGAGCATGTTCAGAATGTTTAGAATGTTGAGGTGGTAGTGAATCAAGATGTTACTATAAATGATGTGGCATTTTTAGATAAGAAGAATGCATGTTATGTTCTATTGGTTAATGAAATACTTGTAACAGTTAAAAAAAAGAAAAAGAGTATGCTAATTTAACCCATTTACTTGTTATTGAAATAGAGCCCCCTTTAGTGCAACAGCCTCGTGCTCCTCAAAATAGGAGGAGGCATCATAATTTGATATTGCATGTGCCACAAGAGGAGTAGAATGAGGAATATATTGATGCTCCTATTAGCCTTTTCCTTAAGAAATCTAAGAAAAAAATGATTTTTAAAAAATGCTCTTTAAGAAGCGTTTGTTTGATGAACTTTGTTGGATAATGAAAGAACATTGTTTTAAGTAATTATCTATGAATGTTGTGTATTAATATTGATTTTTATGTTATGTTTATGAATATTATTATGTGTTAATGAAGTCTTCATTTTTATTGCGTATTAATGAATTTTATAACATATTAATGAATGTTATGTGATTGTATTGATTGAATGTTATAGTTCATAAATAGATGAATGAGTGATTGAAGTATGTAATTAGATATTAATGGGGAATTTATATTGATGTTAGGGGGAAGGGGGTGATGCTAGATGAGCTTCCACCTTCATGTGGTTGCCCTTGTTAAGTAGAGAATATTAAAGTATTCTCAAAACCAAGTGAAGCTCAAACTAACACACCTTCATTTATTAATCAATTTCATTCATTGTAGGTCTAAAATGATGGGATGATACTCTATGATATAGGTATGAATCTCTAGAGGAAGATTAGGCACTTGATCTTTTAGCTTCAAAAACTTTACCACTTGCCTGATTTTGGGTCTTGTAGTTGGATCTAGATGGGAGCACCATAACCGTATTCATACCAATTGTTCCATTTCAACCTTCTCAAACTCCCCATTTAACTTTATATCTGTAGCATCCAAAACTTTCCTTGGCCATAGAGATCCCATACCCACTCCAAAATCCTCTTACGATGCTCTTATAAGCTCACATCTACTACTCTCTTTCTTGTAGGAATTTCTAAGGCCACAACCCAAAAACTATAAACATCTGAGTTAGGGCTTATTCTTCCTATCATCACAAGCTAGGTAACTGAGGGTTCTAGCTACAATTTTAATCTAAGAAAATTTATTGTGCTCCAACATCTAAGCTAATTTGAATTCCTCAAGCTTTGCATTGAAGTTGCATTCAAGTATTGCATTACTAGATTTTGTAGCCTCTTTAATTATGGAACATAAGGTTTGCACAATATTCTTCTTGTCTCATATTTGTATATGTTTACCTTTTATAGGTTAAAACTTTGCAATATCATATCCATTTATCATAAACCTTTGCAAGATACAAGTTACCTTAGAGTCAAACCCACTTGAAGCACCAAGGTGGCGGTTTGGTTTATGTTACCATTAGTATAATATTGTATTTGTAGCTTAAGTGATATTGTCCTAACATTTTCATTGTTCATTTTCTCAATAATTTATTTTGTATATTCCTTATATTTTCTCTCAACCTAGGGATGAGTGGGCCCCTGTAGGGTTCGTACTAGCAACCTTGCTCTCACTGGGGAAGTGTGTGACTACTGATGTAATGACAATCTAACTCAAGTATCACTACTCTAGGTCAAGGTAGATAGTAGAGAAAGCATGAAACATCCAACGGATCTTCAATTTATGTAAAGATATCTTATTCCAATATATCACTCCTTTAGAAGGTAGTCTTTAAGCCAAACAGGAATTCCTAATGTTGGATATGGAGTCATCATCAATTAGAAACTATGGATCTACCCGAAATATTCTTTCTAATTAACCTTTGTATGCAAAAGAAATTTAATGTAATCTATTTTATGAACTAAACTTTAATATTGCTTTTGACCTTTTAGATGTTATTGTACAAAAACCTTTCATTGAAGGTCACATTCATTTGAAATCTCAAACCAAAGCTTGATCCTTTAGATTTCATGGAGCATAGATAGAAGACCATGCAAGTATTTGATGAGTGCTTGTGGTGGTTCTTTCAGCTTGGTGAATTCTCCTATTTAACTTGCAAATCTTTGTAGATGGGTTTCAAAGGAAAATCTCTTATTTTAATGGGGATGTTTTTGTTATTGTTATATATCTTAATAGTTCTTTGCATAACTAGAGATGCTAGAATTCAAGGCAATGTTACTACATAAAGGAGTGATGCACACTTTGAATTGTATCAGGGGAACAATGGTGGTATTTACAGAAAAAAATTTATTGTAACAAGTCTCACATAAACTAAATACAATTTGTTTTCAAGGAAGTGGATTCATGATGCTTCATATCTGCTTTATAATGCTATATATTGTCCATACATTAGTACCCAAATAAATTGCAAACTAAATGGAAGACCAGATTCAGATTATGAGAAATGGAGATGGTAGCCAAATGGTTGTGTCATTCCTTGGTAAAATTTGCATTATTGGTTTGTATTCTTTTTTCAATTTGGACTCCTCTTGATGGGTAACTTCTTCTTAGTTTCTTGTTATATATCTATTTTGAATGTAGTTCTCATGAATTCATTTTATTTTCAATAGTTTAGGCCGATTTCATAAAGATGAACTTTTGATCAATGAAACTTTGAATCTATTGTCAACTTTTATATAGAGATATAGTTGATTCCACTTGACAATTTATATATATAATATGTTGATATGCTTATGTGATATGTTGTAGGGCCCATTTTTCGTTGCACCAAAAGCCATGACTGTTAGTGAACATGGAACACCACATAATTAACCACCTATGGGCAGGGGAGCGCGTCGCATCACCCAACAATCTCCCCCTCGACGCACATACCAGGTGCTTACGCGGGTCGGGAAGGCACCAGGGAGATTTGAACCCATGACCAGGCCAAAAACAAGCTCTGATACCAATTGTAAGGAAACTTGGCAAGAAAGAATATAACCACTGTTTCCACATAACCCATAATAGATCTGAAATAAACACGGAATTAAAATCCACATGCAAGAGAAAAGACAACATACCCACAAAATGTGACACAAGATATACCCTAGGAAACCCTCATTGAAGGAAAAACCCAGCCTCCAAAAGCATCCATCATCATGTATTATTCAGCAAAAAATACCATTGCCATACAACCATGGAAGCCTTCATGGCCATAGCCATAACCGAGCAAACTATGTGAACAAGCATGAATCCACACATCCCATGCCATGCTTTCAACCTTCACAAATGCTCCTTTGGCTAACCTGTCAAGCCTTGTCCCACTCGACTCTTGCCTTTTTTCTTCTCCTTGTCACACTCTTTCTCTCACTACAACAACTACCCTTGTGGCTGCTTATATAGTAGCAAGTCCCACAAAACCATGTGCTAAAACCATGTGCTACCTAACCCACTGACCCCACATTTAATATTGGGCATTTAATTCTTTTCCCCAATATTAAATAATTACATAAAATATTATCACAATGTTACAATACAACTCATCAAAAAATATTCCATGGGAATCTTTACATGTTGCACGTACATCTAGGCACAACATTACATAATAAAATAAAATAATAAAATAACAATATTATGCAATGTGTGCAACACCCATTATCTCAACATATGTAAGATACTTCTATCTATGAAAATGGTCAATTTATTTCTACTAACTAGGAATTCTTTCTAATTTTTCTTTTGTCTATATATAAACAATGAAAAATAAGTAAAATATTCATAAATAATGATTCTCACGTGACATAATTTGCTAACATATCATATATTTGCTACTAAATACTATTCGAGTATGCTGCCTAATTTGTCCATTATTTTTTATATGTTTTCTAATTTCAATGTTGGCTATGTATAGAATATTAACTATAATATCTATTCCCAATATGCTTGTATTGCATATAGCCTGACTGGATAATGTAACTTGTTGACTATAACATACCTGGTAGGTGATTGGAAGTTAGTTGTTGATTGCTACTATATGTATGTGATCTTTGCCATGCGGGAGTCCTAAAGTCTCTTCTTAGATTGTAGAGACCTTGATATGAAATTCAATGTCTCTTTCTATGCAATGTGTTTGTGCTCAATGCCAAGTTAGATTTTATTTATAAAGTGTATACTAATTAATACTCCTATTCACTAGTTTCCTCTTCTCCAAATTGATATTCTTTTCTATACCTTTATCTCTTAATATTCTCAAGTATTATCATATAGATGCAAGTTATTTCAAAGGAATATATTCTTTTCATTGAAGCTCTATTATGGTTGTCTCTATGTATGTCTTCTTGTGAGTCAAATGCTCCTCTCCCACTGTGAAATAATTCTCTACAAAAGAATGGATGGTGATTACATATAAAGATTGTGTGGCTTTTTGTACCCTTTGAAATAGATCATACCCATTATGTCAGATTCTAGATTGAATAGATTTCTACTCAGTAATAATTGTTGGTGCTACCAATAGAGAATATTACTAGATATATTTATTATATAAATAATTGTCTGACTAGGATCTGATTTTTTTAACTCCTCTTCAACAATCTACTCTGTCGTATCCCTGTTTGTTTCCTATTACTTAGTGACACTTTGATTATTATTTCTAATGTGCTGACTATTGAACCCATTTAACGTAATTGAATCCATTGTCCTTATGAAATTGACAAGGTAATTTAAGATAGATAACTAATTTAATGAACTTTTGATCAAATGAATCTTTGAAAATAATGAACTTTCTTTATCAAAACTGATATCTTTTCGAGTGTTAAAAATGTGCATGTAGATTTTTTTAATTATAATATACTATATCTTATTAAAGAACTATAAAATCTGTATGATAATATTCTTGACTTTGAGCTCTATAAAATGGTGTTTATAAGTTCTTAAAAAAATATCATAAAAAATAGTAAGAGTTATTCAAACATCAATTTTCTAAAATAATTATATTCTTTAGTAACTGAATACAAACTAGTATAAAACATGGATTTAGTAGACATTTCCAATTGGAAAAGTGTGAGACCATATATAACTTAGAAGGAATGAATTTATCTAGATCATATGTTTGAACAAAATTGATTTTTAGATAGAAATACTCAAATTTAGTCATTTTGATCAGTCAGCCTGAAAGGTGACATATCTTTGAACTTTTACCTATGATTAAATTATATGAATCTTTCTATCAATATTTTCATATTTGCATTCTACAATCCACCATCAAAATAAACAAAAGAGAGAAGAAAATGATTAATCTAATAGAAATCTTTTCAAGCTATATGGAAAAGTTTGAATGGATGTTTCATGACAAATAGAGATATGATATAAAGTTTAATTGTGTATAAATAGATGGGACATAACCATGGAAGGTAGTACAACATACAAAAGTATAGACCAAATGATTGCTTACAGAAAAGCCCTAAATACTTGGAAAATTTGGGCAAATTCACAAGTAGATTTCAAGAAATCAATGGTAGTTTTTAGCACCATGGCACATGGCCATTCAAGGTTGGTCATCTTATATGATATTTATTTCTAATTTTACTCAACAAGATTTAAATCTTCATTATCATGCACTGCAGTAAATCACACTGCATTATTTAGAGTTATTGTTTATTCATGAAAAAATTTCTATCATAATTTGATTGCATGAAACTTATTCCCATGAGTGTTGTCTATCATATACCATGATCTATCATTAGAATAAATAAATTATAATACTAGACAAAGAGAAGATCATAAAGTATTATTCATAGCGTTGGTAGCAATAATTCACACAATCAAGCCCTAAAATGTTTTTCATAATTAATTCCAATTTGAACATGTCCATTTAAACTCCAATTAACATAATTGGCATCATTTTAATACATGTGTGAGAAAGATACATAGCCTTTGCAAAGCACATTTTCATAAAATCCTCTATTACCATTTCAGGTGTCAATACTAAAATAAGTTGTGAATAGAAAAAGTTTTCCTCTTATTTTGTTAGATATAATAGGAATGTCCTAGCTATGCAAGGATGCACATCTGTGTAAATATGGTGGCGGTAGTGGCAATAGAGATTTTAGTCATTGGTGTAACCTAGGTGTAGCTAATATTTGGAATGAACTTTTGTATTCCTATGTAAATTAGGGAAGGTATCAAAGATAGACTTAATTTCATGTGAAAGATAAGGTTATGAGTTAGAGTGGTGATAAATAGTGTGGATACATCATATTTAGCATATTTATATTCTTTTAATAAAAATTAAGTTGAAACATATCAAATGTCAATTTTGGGTAATCATCATTGTACTAAAAACTTTAAAGTCACAAGTATTGGTGTAACATTGTCAAAAATATTGGATATTAAGTCAATAATTCAATATGGTCTCCTCACCCATTACAAAACATCAAAAGGACAATATGGTTGTAGGAGAGGTAGAGGCTTTTGTTACCACAATAACAATGAGAATGAGAAATTTGAAACAATACAAACAACCAAGAGTTAGGGACCTTATTTACCACACTATAGAGAAATAAACCTTGATGTTAGTGATTTCCTTCAATTCATCCATTATTAGCATCACCATATTTGATAAAGGAGTGGTATCAATTGTATCCATATTTAATAAAACTTTAGTTGAACTCTATAGGAAACAATATAAAAAAATTGAATCTGAAGTTGTATGTTGAGTTGGATTCAAAATTCAAAGATTGTTTGGTTATAGTGGCAGTTGATTGGGTCCTCAATGCATCCATTTAATACTCGATAAGATATACATTTTGTGATGAGATATTTTGGTAGATACAATGGATTATTACAATTGAAGGGTACAATACATTTTGGTATGAGATATCTGAACTATGTTACTACTCCGTGTACGGCTTGTTATGTATTTTATTTTTGCTTTCATGTAAACTATATTCTATTCACTAGAATGTTATCTAAGTTCAAATTGTTTTTCTTGTAGAACACTCTTATTGCTAACGTCAAGAACTTGTCTGACAATGATGTGCCACTTAGTGTAAGTCTAGTTCAACTTTTATAAGTTTTGTTTTAGATAAACTAGTAAATACTGAATGCCTACTTATTTTCTAGACATCAACATGAGGTAAAGATTTATTTTTATTTTTTCCATGTAAGCTTGCAATAATAGTAGCACTTGATATGAAGTTTCAAATGTTCTTAGTTAAGTTGTGTATTAGTAGGACCATGAGAATGATGATGCAGGGGAGGAGGCAGAAGATGTTGATGATGAGATGGTAGACATTGAAACATAATCTATGTACACTTCCCCATGGAAAAATACTAGGCATGGTGGCCATTCCACCTGAGATTATGGTACAACAGCAAATACTGCTAGAGGTTATGGTCCAAGTGCTACCCATTCTGGCCCAACTAGAGGTTATGGTCCAAGTGTTGGTCACTTAGCCTAAACTAGAGGATATGGTCCAAGTTCTAGACATTCTACTAGTGGTTATGGTTCTACTATAGTAGCTATTGATATTAGATGGAGAAGCAATTACATTGACTATTTATGCTTCTATTTGTAGGGAATTTAGAACATTGACAAGGTTCTAGATGTTGAAAGTAGTTGAAATGGCTTGGGTGCTTATTTAGACTAATTTGCACATTACCCAAGCTGATGTCAATGCAACAAGACTACTAAAATTCTTGAAATGTTTCAATATCTTTAGGAATCATATAGTTTGTCCATAGGTAGGATGTACTCTTGTATGGTATGCTTCCTCTACTTTTGTAGGTGCCATTACAAATTAAAATATTATTGGGACATTTAAGATATTGAAGATTTTTCAATATTTACATGTTCTTCACATTTAACTTCATTATTGGATCAAAGTTTGTACCATGTCATCTTTGTTTTGTATTTAATTTTTTTATTTTCCTATTTCTCCAATTCATGTTCCTGTAAACAAATTGATTGCCACCTTTCAAAATGGTGATAAAATGGGTAGTTGCTTTTGAAATTTGTAGTCTTGGCAATATTGGTGTCTTCATTATTCCAAATTTGTAGTATGCCATATTTGAGATTGAGAAAAGTGCAATAGCTTGTATGAATCTAATAGTAGATGTCCAAAGTCTAACTTGTGGTGTCTATGTTGTCTTCCTAAACTGGTTTAAATTTTTCTAATTATGAACATTTCAAATTATTTTCGCTGAACTTTTTTCTAAAAAATTGAAATTGTGAACTTAGGAGAATCATTAACTTCAGATTTTCAACTTATGGATTGCATTTTGTTTGCATGTGAACATAAAAAATAGATTGAATTATTATAGTAGTGAGGAATATTTTTAATGAAATTCTATTTGGGGTCTTTGTACTATGAAAGCCATATTGGGTTTTATTTAGTGTGAGCTTGGTGGTAAGTTGTCTAGAATACAATGGTGATGCATGATCTAAAACTTATAATGTTGAAAATGAAAAGATTAGCAATTATACTAGACTCAAAAAAAATTCTTGGAAGCCATTGTTGACATAAAGGTCAATTTTTCTATCAATGAGTCAACACTTAGTCAATTGGTTACATTGCTACCAAGCTCTATAGTTGCTACCAAGCTTATTATATAGTTTTTAGTGTTAACCAAGTGACTTGGTTGTTCTCAAGCTAAGTATTCAGAATATAGTATCTACCGAGCACCTGAGTCATTTTGTAGTGTTTTCTAAGCTACATAGTGTTTATCGAGCTTGAGAGACAAAGTTTAGTACAAACTGAGCATAGCAGAGGCTACTAAGCTAGTTAGTTGAAGTGAAGAAGATCATAGTGTTAAATGAGCTTTATAGTGTTAACCAAGTCCAACAATGTCTACAGAGCTCACAGGGTTAATAAAGTGGATCTAGTGTTGATCGAGTCATGTAGTGTCAACTAAGTGGTCTATTTGCTACTGAGTTTCTCAAAGTTCATCAAGTCACACGGTGTTGATCGATTTCAAGCTACTTGGAAGTGATTAGTATGGACTAAGCTTCAAGCTCAACTAAGTGCCAAAGATTTTTGAGTGTTGACAATGCTTGTCATATATCAGAACACCACCAAGTTTTTCTTCAAAACCTGAGTTACAATAGTTGGACTAACTTTTTGAATTATGATGAAATTGGTATTGTAGCTAACTCCAGTAAGTTGTAATTTGGATTGGTATATACATAATGCATTATATCATATCTAAGATATATAAGTGAAGAGTGTATGATGAGCAGAAGTGTGAATTGAAGAAGGCTACAAGGAGTATAAGGGACAACAAATATTTATTTATCATAGTTAGGTGATCATTGTAATTCAAGGAATCTCAACCAACAAATTAGAGTTGTAGATCATAGATCAACCATTGGATCATCCTAATAGGTGCATCAGTTAAATCCTTTAATAGGGTAGACTTAACAGTCTTTGTCAAATCTCTAAACTGAGTGTATACTTAATTGTATATTTGTAAATCCTCTGACCAAGTGGACCTCATAGTCTGTATTGCTCCTAATAGGGTAGATCACCAAAAGTGGTCAATTGTAAGCCTTAACAAGTTAACTTTATACTACAATACTAAAGCTTTTGGGTATCATCCCCACCTCAATTTTTCTTTCTAATTGGAAGGCTTTTGGATCACCATTTCTTGTGTCAAAGTGTTATGAATGTTTATTTTCTTTCATTCTTTCATGCATGCAATTAGATCAAAATATTATATGAAGGATTAATTGGTGAAGTAAGATAAAGTTTTATTGGTTCCTAATTCACCCCTCCTCTCTCAGTAACCTTGCCTACCTTATATTTCCAATAGCCATCTATAACTACACAAATGCATGGGCCAATTTAATCTTGATGCCCTAATCATTAATCACTTAGTGGAGGCCTTGTGTTGCTAGGAGCTTCGATCATTTTATGAATATGATATTAAGTGTGGTGGGTACCCTCTATTTTGTGTGTGGATTCAATCATTTTTTTCATCGAACATGTTAGTTTCTTAGAGTAGTGAGGAATAGATTTTAATGAAATTCTATTTGCGATCTTTGCACTATTAAAACCTTATTGGGTTTTATTCAGTGTGAGCTCATTGGAAAATTGTCTAGAACAAAATGGTGACTCATTGTCTAAAACATACAATGTAAAAAATGAATCAATGAGCACTTTTTCTAACACTAAAATAACTTTTCCTAGAAGCTATATGTAGATATATAAATGCATTGGCCTAGCTTGATCTTGGTGCTTTAATCATTCAATGGAGGCCTTTTTTCGTAGGAGCTTCAATCATTTTATGAATATGATATCAAGTGTGGTGGATACCCTCTATTTTGTGTGTGGATTCAATCATGTTTTTTCTAGTTTACCTTTGACATATTCTACTCATTTAATGTAAAATCTTAATTCTAAATATGTATCAATGGTTCATAGAAAGTGTAGATAAAATTGTATATATTTTTTTGCATTAATGTTTCAATTCAAACTATGTTACCTTCTTGATGATGAGTTACAGGGTGATGTAAAATGCTAATATACACATGGCACAAACTACCAAGTTCCTAGAACAAGGACCTAAAGGAAAACTAGTTCCTTGTTCCTTTTATCTTGATTTTTATGAAAATATGTGGGTATGAAGAAGCTAAGCATCAATAGGATAAGGTTAACTCACATTCTTACTCATGGTATATGTGGGCTAGCTTGCTATGACCCCAACATATATTTGCTCCCTCTCCATGGTCTAGATGTAGGGAAGGAGACACATTGATAGATGGGAACCCTATCAATCGTTAGCTACTTGTAGTGCCACTATGGTCATCAAAATTTACCAGATCAATAGAATATGGTGTCATCCTTACTCAAGCAACCACAAGTAGAGATGTCCTCTATCATCCACTAACCTACCATAACCTTATAGATGCATGACTCATAGATGTCAGCTATCAAGGGTTTATCTATCATAACGTGTTCCCCACATATGAGAATATATAGGATCTAATAGATGTTTACTAATTTAATGTCCAACTCCCAACATCTCCCAATTAGGAGATGGAATGAGGTCATACTAGAATCTCATCTCTCTATAAGTGTCATCAATATAGGTCTATGAAATCCCATCTCAAGGTGGTGGTAAACCCACCAAAGACCTAAAGATAAATATCAAAACTAATCACCAACCAAGCTATTATCGATGATTACTTTGGATATTTATCTTCGGGTAGTTTTTTTTTTAAACAAAACATGTTGGTCAAAAGTTCAACCAATGCTAGTAAGCATTGGTTGAACTTTTCACCAAGTTTGGTATAATTTTGACCAATGCATCAACTAGGATGTTGTCATGGGTTTGGCATCCTAGTTGATTGAGGATTAGCATTGGTCAAAATTTTGACCAAACTTGGTCAAAATTTCAACCAATGCATCAACCAAGATGTCATTGTGGGTTTGGCATCCTAGGTTTGGTTCTCATAAACAAGGGAGGCCATTTTTTACCAAATTGTGCATCAAAATTCTAACACTCACAAGAAAGTCAAATTTTTGGTGAGGAAAATAGTAATAAAACAATTTTTAGATCATTTGACCAACATGAGTCAAAAATTTGACCAATTTTCATCAAAAAATGAGGCCAATTCTACTAGTGAATGGTATCTTAAATTTGATAGTTTTGTGAGTGAGAATGGATACACTTGGTGTCACTCAAACTATTGTGTTGATTTTAAGAGGTTTGATAATGACATATAAATTATAATATATTTATATGTTAATGATATGCTTTTATATGGTTCTAACATGGATTACATCAAGGGATTGAAATAATAGTTAGCACATTCTTTTTCTATGAAGGATTTGGGACAGTAAAAAATATATTGGTATGATTATTTGCAAAGATAGGAAAATTTAAAAATTGGTTTATTTACAAAGATAGGAAAATTTAAAAATTGGTACTATCTCAAGATGATTATGTTTAGAAGGTATTGTAAAATTTCCATATGGAGAATGTCAATTTTTTCAGCACACCTTTGCCCAATTATTTGAAATTGACAAAGGAGATATGTCCAAAGACATTAGAAGAGGAGGATAAAATATTCAGGGTACCTTTTGCTTCAACTATAGGGAGTTTTATGTATATCATGGTATACATTAGACAATTTATTACACAATTTTTAGGATTCATTAGCATTTATACGAGTCATCCTAGGGTTGAGCATTGGAATTCAGTCAAATGTATTCTTAGATACTTGAGAGGGCTCCATTACTAATTTACAAGGGTATGTTGACTCAAATTTTGTAGTGGATCTAGATACCAAGTGGAGTACTATAGGATATATTATACACACACACACACACACACACACTATTGGTTAGGAAGTAGTGAGTTGGATTTCTTGGCTACAGAAGGTGAATTATTTATTCACTACAAAGGCAAAGCATGTTGCCGCTATAGAGAAAACCACAAAGATGATATTGATTCAAATTTTTATGGAATATTTGGGACATGCAAAAATTAAAAAAATCTATATAAAGATAGTCAAAGTGTCATTCATCTTGCTAAGAATTTTTCTTTACATTCCAAAACAAATCATATATAGTTGTGGTACTATTGCATACCAACAATTTTGGATAATGGACAGTTAAAGTTGGATACATAAATATGAAAATCTAGAAGACATATTTATAAATTTAGTGCCAAGGGAGAATTTGAACTCCTCTTCAACTTCATTGGGCTTATAGACTAAAATTAATAAATAAAATTGAAGATTCTAGGGTGGTTTTACATTCCAGTGGGAGCTATAGGTTTATCAGTTATATGATCAGTCTCCAAGTGGGAGATTTATTCTATTGGGGTTTGGGGGTAGTGCTCCCATGATAGGGTTCAAGGGGTAGCTCCCCTTGTTGGGTCCAAGGACAACCCCCAAGGCAAGGTCCTAAAGTCACAACCCAATTAGGGTCCTTGTCATGATATAATGTAAGGTCAAGGGCTAATGCCCTAAGGCAAAAATAAATTTACTATTGTAAAAGGTGTTATGAAGTCTTTTTTCTATTGAATGACATATTCTAGCCCTAATTTTTTAAGTGACACAAGTCTTGTATAAAATAGATTAGGGTTTGTAACTTTATTATGTATGATTATTTAGTAGCTTCTTGTAGTACTATTGAGTTGTAAGGGGATTATAGATTGTAATAAGGCTAAAATTGATGGATAATAATATTGGACTTGTTGCTTGGTGGACATAGCCTAGGGATTAGGTGAACCACATTAAATCTTTGTGTCTTCTATTCTCTTATGTGTGCTTTATTCCTTTGTGTATGTCATTTATATTTTCATGTAATGTTTTCTCTCTAATCCTAAAAACTATCATATATATGGATAGAGCTCATTGATATGATTCAAAAGGTTGAATCATAAAACTCATATGATGAAATGTCTATCGACACATTTTTTGGGTGTTTATCTAGCACAATCATAGAGAATATTAGTTGGAGGAAAATTGATAGTGATTTTTTAGTACATGATATAAATGGAATGTTTCCTTTTTTCCTTCACACAGTTGTTGTTAGAGTATATAGAGTTACTAGCTGTATAGATAAACTTGTGGAACTTTTCATATATCCTAGATGATTAGCGGCCCATCATAGGTAACAGTAGAAGGATGATGTTCTATTATATTTCTCCAAATTATTATTTGGAAAATTTTATTTAGGACATGAAATAATTATAAAGACTTTCCATTTCATGTTGGTCATGGGAAGAGCAGGTTAGTATATACATTTAGAAACCCTAGTCTACCACACACCCTAGTAAGATGGCAATGATGGGTCAAACACTTTTTTTTATTCCAAAAGGTTTTGAGACATATACTAGAGTTAGAGAGGTTGTGTCTTAGGAGGGGTATATTGATATGTAATCTTGCATTGTCTCCAGTGTGACTTAGGTTGATGAGTTGTCATCTATTAGATTAGGCATTTATATTATGATCTAACATCAATCATGTTGTTGCTCCATCACATGTGTCCTATAATACATACATTCGACATGAGATTCACACACCTAAGGAGATAGTAAATTTACTAGAGGATCAATTATGTTCTATGAGACCTATTCTAATCAATTATCTTGTTGATTCTTATAAGGGGTATTTGAAATTTTATGGTAATGAAAGAGCATCCTGGGATAGTGGAAATATTTTATGTTGGTGATACAAGAGCATCAAGCTCAGATTTTGTGGACCCTATATTTTGTATTTATTAGGGTTATGTTTGAGACATATTGGTGGGTCTTTTTTATATGTGCACATAATTATTGGAGTGATTGTGTTGGAATTAGAGGCCTTTTTTGGTTGTTGGTAACATATTCCTTATTTCTTGGGTAGACTTTGGAGATTATTTGCACAAGATTTAATCAATGGAATTTGGTTTGTGCAGTCTTAGATGTGGATCTTTGGATAGAATGTGAGCCTATGTCTAAGATATCATAGGTTTATTTTATCTTATGAGTTAGTTATCATTGTAAACTTGGGGCCTATCCTAAGTGTTATTTAATCTATCAAGCCAACTTGTGGCTTGAGTGTTTATTTAATGTAACTTGCTAGGTTGACCTATGTCTTGGTTTAGTATAAGTAGATGGTCTTATTATATCTAGAGTCATCATTTAGTGTGGCATGGAGTAGCTAGAAGCATCTTGAGGGATGATAGCTATGAGGTGGGTCTTTGCATATGAGGATTGATTTGTATTCTTCTTTATATTGGTCATACCTCAAAAGACCTTGTAATCAATCATGTTAGTGATGTAAACTAGATTGCTTCTATCCCTTTCTTCACTAAAGGCTCACCTAGGCTTCTCTTCTAGTCAATTAGGGTTTTCCTTTTGTCACCCTAACCTCAAGAGGATTTCTATCTTTATCCTCCAATCTTCCTTATCTAGCTACAACAATTTTTTACAACTTGTATCCATCATAGAGGCATTCTAACTTGTTCCCCAAACTCACAACATTACCAAGAATGGTCATTCTACCTTCAACTAGGAGTGAGGGATTCAACTTGAGGGATTTTGGACTTCTACCAAACTTATGGCTTCAAAATTCATAGATCTCCTTATCGATTCCTTCAAATTTGGCAAAATAGTCCTAATTAGGCCTAGTTGAATTAGGCCTCCAAAGTTAGTTTTTGGGCTACAAATCTGAATTTTCCTTAACAAAGTGTATATATAATCTCAATTATGGATACCCTTTTGGAATTACTTTAGTACTTTGTTGGTAATAGGTCCTCATCCTATTTGTATGCTACTTTGCTACTTTTAAGCCTAAAAGCAAGGGTTTTTAGCATTTTGCATTGTCATCTCCTAGGGTTTGGTGAAATCCCTAACAAAACTTATCTTGAGATGTTCTCCTTCCACTCATAGCTTCCTCACACATCCCTCCTCCTTCTGTAGCTCTCAGATTGAACTATCTAGCACATTCAATCCATCAAAACTTACTTGCAAGCATTGTGATCACCTAGCCATGCATTGAAAGCTTTTGTAAGGCATCGCTTGAAAAATAGAAAATTGTTTTGTACATACTCCTTCTTTTATATTTACATTGTACAAACATCCACTTCCATATTCCTCAATGTCATGATGATTCTAGGGTGAGGATTCATGGGGGATCCATTTTCACAAAAAATGCCAAAATAAGACTAGTAGACTGTCTATTTACATGTGATTTTTAAAATGTAAGAAAATGAACTCCTAAAAACTTGTAATCTAAACAAAAATGCACTATAATAACATGAACTACAAGGATCAAATGAAAATAGAAGTCTTTCAATTCATTAGGGCATTTGAGCAATCAAAAACCCAAAAATCTATCAATTTTGAACAAAATACTATACTTGGACCTGACCCATTGCCCAAGTGAAAGAGCCACAAATTGGCTCATGTCATATAAACATCAAACTTTTGTTGTTGCAAATTGTAACGACAAGGGCATCTATCACAATTGTGATGGATAAAACTATCACAACTTGGAAGAAGGAAGGGGAAAGAATTCATATTGACACCATCACAGTTGCGACATCCATGCAACAATTATGTTGTGGAAACAGTGTTGATCTGTCAGAACTAGCTATCATAATTGCAATGGTTTTGTGACAGTTATGTCATGTAAGTGATGGGTAGTTGTTAGAGCGTGTCATCACAATGATGATGGCTAGCTGAATTATTTTAAAACATAGTAAATTCATGTTATACCCCTCAATTTGATTACTAGATTTATAAGAACAACTCATAATTACCAAATGAAGTTATTAGGGTTTTCTAACCCCAAGTTTTTCCTCTCTATGGTGCTTCAATGCCCATTTTATTAGATTTTTTTTAAACCCCTTTATTTGGTCATCTACATTTGTTGTTATTTCAATTGGTTTGAAAATGTGTTACAGTGTTTTAGAATATAATTGTGTAAAGGACTATTTTTTCATTAGAATGCAAGAGAGCTAAAGAAAAAAAAGACATTATAGTAGATTGTAGAAATCTTAAAACTTTTGGAGAGCTTTAGTTTGAATTTCTTTCATCATATATCTCGACAAATGGTATTACAGTTGTATGAAATGTATTGAATCTGATATAATGAATTTTATTTGGAAAATAGATTAACACGCAATATATTTTTTGAACAATTCAGCCAATGGCTTGGTAAATAGGTGATGTAGAATAGAATTTTAGAACGTATTTTTTGTTACTATTTAGTGTGTTGCTTGGAAAATAGGTAAACATAGAAACAATTTTAATTCCTTTTGTTACAATTCAATTTGTTTGCAAAATAGGTGAACAAAGAACAACAAGTAGAAAAATCAAAAATAAAGAAACAATCCACATGCTTTATTTGTTCAAATAGAACTATATGGTGGATCAGCATATCAAGAAATATAATTCCATTGCAGTGAATCATTTTTTTAAATTTTTTATTTGTAGATCGCTATTTTTTCCAAAAAAAAAATTACTTGCAAGATGAAAACTATATTTATTATATTAGAAAATTTTAGTTCATCCCATGTTTTCATAACATAGTAAAACATTTATATGTTAGAAGAACATATTTGGCTACTCAACAAGGAAAAAGAAAGAAAGAAATAAAGAGTAAATGAAGCAAAAACTTACTTTCAATATAAGGAGAAGTTGAAGAGGACTCTCATGGAGTTGGTACCCCATTATCATTTACTAGGTACATGCAAATGAGGTGGAAGCATCCAAAATAGTACATAAAGATATACCTATTTCATATGGTTAAATCTCAATCTTTTTAATGGAGGATTCTATATTATCAAATAATATAATATAAAATTGGAAGGAAAAACAAAAATTAGTGACACTTTCATTGTTATTCAATAAATTGTTGAAAATCAAATCTCTAGTACAATCTAATACAGGAACAATTGTAATTTTATTTTATTTGGCAAAAGTGGACAAGCCATGAGATATATATATAATAAATAAAATTGGTTCAAGAGCTTAACTGGGAAAGAACCAGAAAAAAAACCCAGCATCGTCGCAATATGTACAAGTGACTAACATCGATATTTACGATCTTAATATATTGATGAACAAAACTGGTACCATCAAAATTCAAAATTTGTCAAATTTTATATTTTCATCACACAAAAGGCATGGAGGACTTGAATTCAGTCAAGATTTTCAACAATTTAAATAACATGCCTGAAGTATGGAAAAATAACCCAAAGAAGTAAAAGGAAACCTTTGTGCTATCTTTCTTCCATATCCTTGCTTGAGGTGCCCATAGCAGGAGTGGATGCCAAACTAGAATTTATAGAGAAGCCCCATCCAAAATTTAAACATGTTAAAGGAGCAACCTCCCATCCCGAACTAGAGCCCTCAGTAGCAACATCTGAAATGCCAGTAGAAATGCCAGTGGAAGATGGCGCACCCCAAACATTTTCTTTGGTGACATCCAAATGAGGGGGCCAAGTAGTTTCTTGTGGGACATAGTGGACAGAACCAGGAGCATTGAAAGCCAGAATCAACCAGACACCTGGTTCACTAATGAACTAAGTTGGGATGGCCAAAGGTGTCTAAATTAGAATACCCAAAATATCAATCAAAGCAAATCTAACTTTCTTCACCTCCTCTATTAGTTGATAACCCAAAGCTTGTGTCGTGAATTGTAAGGTCTTAGTTAGGAACTGAGGATTGTGCTTTTCAAAGGACTTGTGTAGCACGTCAAATGTCATCATAGCCCCATGATTCTTCATGAGTATGGTTCTTGAAAATATTCCACCTACAAAGGCATTTCCAAACCACAAATCACAGTTCTGCATCACCCACTTCAACTTGTTTTCAACCCAGCATTTCAGTTGGACCACCTTGATAGCAATAATTTCCAATCTTGATGTTGATTGTAAGAGATCCATGGCATTAGACAAGAATATGGAAACCAAAGTAGAAGGAAACAACACATTTCTTATAGATACAAAAAAGAGATCCTCCCCAATTATGGTTTGAATTGCACAGTGAATGTTGTAGGAGTGCACAACAAACATATTGTCCAAGACTACATCATCTAGAGGATGAGAAAGTGCATCTTCATCCAATGTTGGTTGAAGCTTGATTATGAAGTTTTTGGGGGGAATGTTACAATGAAGTTGGTGATAGGAATCACATTTCACACATGATCCATATAGTGCCTGCCCCTGGTTCGCATTTTGTTATCGTTGCTGAACTCTTTTAGGGCTAGTTTTATGTTGATGGTTAGCAGCATTGTTTTGGGATTATCAGATATTGTGCTATGGATTCAGTTTATTATGTGATGAGATCACTTAGACTTTATATTTCATGTATGTATGATGATTATTACACTGCTTTCAGTTAATAATGATGATTAGTAAGATGATTTATTATCATATGTGTTTTCTTATGGATACTTACCCCATACTTGCATGTGTATGGTGTGCGTGTTTGCTTTGCGTGTTTGCTTTTGTATGGCATGTCTGATGTGGTTAAGGAAGGGAGTCGTAGTCACCTGCTAGTCGGGATCTACACAATGCACCACTTCCTGCCATTTCCTGTTTAGTTTAGTATATATTGTGCTTGTACATGCATGGTTTTTTATGCAGGTTGCAGGTACCGGATATCGACTTCCCTGAATTTGTCAGGATGAGCATACCCTATCACATTATCTCAATGATAAGAGAGGGGAGATAAATTCTCAAGTCCAAATCCCAACCCTTTAAGCCATTTGTTCTAATTGGAAAATTAGGACAAGTATCTGAGTTGAGTACCCTCTGAATACGTTGGATGATGTTATTCGTGATTTAAACCCTTGGTTTGATTTTGTATGTATTTTGGCTATGATGGATTTTCGTATTTTTACCTTGTGAGTCTTTGGAGTATTTTCAATTAATTAAGCCTAATTAAAAAATTTAATTAATGGTTTAATTTAATGGAAAATTAATATGATATTTTAAAATTTAATTAATTGGAAAATTAATTGAATAAAATAATTAAATTTGAAAATAAAAAGTTAAAAGTTTAAATTTGGAATTTGACAATATTTATTTTAATAATAATATATTTGGAGTTCATTTTTAATAAATGACTAAATAATATTATTATTAAATCTAATAAATATTTTAGCAATTAAGTTTTGGAAAGTGAAATTTAAAAGTGGAAAATATATTTTAAATTAATAAAAGATTCTAAATCTCATGTGACTAAAATATAAATATATTAAGATTGAAAAGTGGAATTATTAAAGTTAGTGCATGAGATTTAATAAATAAATTAATTAAATTGGAAAGAGTAAAAATAAATATTAAATTAATTATTGTGCATTATTTTAATATTTGCTCACATAGGAGTTGGCAAATTCTCGGGAGTTGTCATGTAGACAACACTGGAGTTTGCACTCTAAGAATGCACAAGTTGTCTACACTTAGGAGTTAGCATTTTATTTGAGCACATGGTGTCTACAACCTTAAGACTTATCTAGAAGGTTGGAGAAGTCTCATGCTTGGTTTTCATGCTTATCTTCTAGTTGTTTCTAGAGACACTCTAGATGCATCTTAGAGGCTTTTAAATAGAGGCTCCCCTAGTGTGTTTGGACAAGCAAAAAAGAAAGCCTTATGGAAGCTACAAGCCACAAGCTAAAATAGAAGCTTCAAAGCATACATGCATTAGAGAAGTTCATATGCTCATATATTTTCTACATGCTTCTATGCTCCTTCTAGCTTTTCTAGTCACTTGGAGGATTCGATTGGCTTGGATCTTGGAGGAATTGTGAATGATGGAGAAGGAAGGGATTTTCTATGGACTTCTGAGGCATGGCAGATTAGCATCAATATCCAGGTGCACTCGTGATATTCGCATATTCTCTTTGCACCATTTCTCTTCCTGTCTTCATCATGTTTGTTATATGTGTCTGATTATATACCATGAATGAAATTGCAATTTGAATCGGAATCTAAATATGTATTTATTTGTTTGAAGAGAAAACATTAGAAAACCCTAGATCCAATTAAAGAGACATTAGATCTAAACGGGTTTGGGTTCGAATTAGAATTAAATTGAGAAAAGTGATTTCAAATTTACAGTTAAACCCATTGGATGAATTAATGGATACGTTTTGAAAACAATTATTTAAAAGGGAAGAATTCTTGTTTAGAAAAGCCTCTAAATTTGAGTATATATTCCTTTATAAATCTGCATATATATGTATATAAATAATTTTATATATATATATATATATATATATATATATATATATATATATATATATATATATATATATATATATATATATATATATATATATATATATATGTATGTATGTATGTATGTATTTGTGTAAGTAAAATGAGAAACTTTATTTATTAAATCTGAATTGCATGTCTTAGAGCATAAACATTTTATAAAATGAAAAATATATATATATATATTACACTTTTAGGGTGGGCGGATGTTTATACCCACCGCACCCCATTCCTTTATTTGCCATGGCAATGCACTTGACGCTGCCGCGTGGATCAGAGTGCAAGGTACCTGCAGGTGCCTGCACATCGCGGGGTACCCGCCTGTGACCATTGCTAGAAATGAGTGGGGTCAACACGATTTAAACCCCCGTACCCCCCTCTCTGTCTTCATACGTCCTCGGTATCGTAGTCGCAGGGTACCTGTAGGTACCTACGACAGACCTCTTAACTGCTGCACGACCTTTTTGTTAGGGTAGCGGCTTTAAAAGCCCTTGCACGGTTTAAGTGAGGTGGCAGCGACAATAGTCGCAGATAGAATAAAGTTTGGTACCCGCGCCAATCAAATGATATGCGGGGTACAGCGGCAATGTGAAATCACTTTGCTTTGGTAATCGATTGTTATGAATTTGTCTATAAAAATGTTGTAATATATATGTATTGGTTGCAACATTTGAAATCAAATTTTAATTCAATTTTTATGATAGTTTAATATATACGTGTATATATATACATATATATATATATATATATATTAATAATTGTAGTATATGAATTATTAGTGTATGTATATATATATATATATATATATATATATATATAATGTGAATGAAATTTTAAATATGTGATTTAAATAAATAATATAGTTTTAAATTAATCAAAATATTTAATTAGAATTTATTCTAATTAAGGTTACTAAGAAAATATAATGGAGAGGAATTCATGAATGAAATTAAGTTGGCAATTATTATATTTAGAATTATTAAAGATTATTTTAGATAAATGAATTGCCTATGAGGTGCATGAAAGAAATTATAGATTATTTATTTATCTTAATAACTCGTATATGGGGATTGTATCTTAAGGAAGTTATATTCAAGACTACTAGTGACATTGTTGTTAGTAAAGTAATGAAGAATCTACCATCATAGATTGGTATTAGCTATTAAATTATTATCAACTCAATTGTTAACGATATAGAGTATAGATGATTATCATTGATACGAGAATGTTAAGAAGATATTAGTATGATGATTGTGTTAATTATGGATAAGATTTCTAAAATAACTTGTTAATGTTATTATTATTAAAATATTAATATTTGTGTATTGGATTGAGGTTGACTTTGACGTACAAACTATTGTTAGTCAACTAATGCTCATTGGATTGATGGTTTGGTTGTGAAATTATTAATTAAATCAATTAACTAGAGCTAATTGGATTTAATTAATAATTAAGTTATGTAATAGAGGTTTAATTGATATAATTCTTTTAACAAGATTGTAAAAAAAAAATATTAATATCAAAGTTGATAAGTCTTATTCTAATAACTTGAATAATGACTTAGATATTTTAACGATTATTAGTGACAACTTAATAATGATTATAATTAAGAGGCTTAAGTGTTAGAGATACTTAATTGAGTTTTAACCATTAAAATGTTAATGGATCATGGAATTGTGCACCTAAGCTAATTAGTGGATTAGATTGATCATTTTAATTAAGTTATAATCTTCTTAATTGAAGATTGATAATTGGTTCTTTTATAAATGAATAATGATCTTTGATTTATGTTAAAAGTTGAAGTAACATTAAAGAGGAGTTAATTAATTAAAATATGGATCATGGTTAAATATAAAGGACAATTTAATTAAAGGTCAATAATGATCAGTTTAGTGAATATTTATCCTTAAGTTATTCTTAGAATGTAATTCTTAATAATGGAAGGATAATGTTATCGTGGAATCAAATGGGTTGACTTGTAGGCCAAATGATGAAACTTAGACACTTGAGGTATACTTGCAAATGGAAAATTGGAAACCCCTACGCATTATTCAACTATGTGAATTTAGTAAACCAAAACATGTGTTTGCATCGTGTATTCTATATGCTTCTTGTTTTGGGTTTTGGGTTGACTAGTGTTGACCAGTCCTAGGTTGTTACCAGAGGCTCGGGGGTTATGAGATGTGATGGCATGTTGATCTTTTTTGGTCTTGATCTTTATAAGCCCAACCATGGTAATGTGATCGTATGCTCTATGAAATGTTTGTATTTGTTCATCAGTCTTCATGTGTGAAGCTGAGATGTATGTGTATGAGACACTTGAGCTAATCATTTTTAAGTCATCGATCAGTTATCCTTGGTTTATTTTCTAGTCACCATGATGGGACTGAAATGTGGATTTATTCTTGATGATGCCATGTTGTGACATGTTTGACTCAACCATTTTGGAGTCTTCGATCAGTATGATTTTGAGATATTCTTGGTTGCTTGTTGAGAACCAATGGATGTGATGATATATTTTGGTTATTGAGAACCAATGGATACTTATGATTATCAGTGATGCCTTCAGTTGCCAATAGAGAACTGTTGTGGTCATGATTTTCTATGGATGCTTTTCCAGATGCTCATGGAGATTTTGATGATTCTTATTTTGGAGATTTGATGATTCTTATTATGGATATTTGATGCTTATATTGTGGATATTTGATGATTCTTTTTATGGATTATCTTTTGGATTTTCTTTACAGTCGCTTGTACAGAACTGTGGTGATTTATGATTCCATGAGCTTAGGGTAGGTTATCTACTTGTAGTGTCGGGAAGTGGCTTGCAATGGGGGTCGGGGCCCTAAGTGGCTGCCAAGGTAACTCATTGTAAGTTTGGTTAATAAGTGATAACATTTACACACTAAATGGGGATTAAATGAACCTAAAAAGATAATTGTTTTGATGTTCTCGCCCATGCCTTGAGCGCTTGTACAGGCTAGGATGGGAGTAGTGAGACGCATGGTTGTGACCTTGCATTCCATAGTATGCCTTGTCAGTATGAGAGGATACTAGTGGCCGCATGAGATCTGTATGGACCCGTGGAGTTTAGCTAACTGCCAGGGTAACTTGTACGAGATAAATGCGATGACACTTTCTCGCTTGCATAGTAGGTTTCCTACATGTCATTGTGTGCCTCTGGGAATTAGATGTTTTTTTTGTGTGTGTTGGAACCTTTGAGTTAGTATACTTTTAGGATTCTTGGATTTATAGAGATTTATGCTTTGTGGATTGATAGCCTATTTGGGACTTGAGATTATCTCCTCAGCACAGTGGGAGTGGACCACTTAGGTTCCACGCAGTTGGGTGGTAGTGTTTTTCCACTCTTATCATTTGAGATCCGTCGGAGACACCGTGGCTGGAGCATTCTTGGTTGGTATTTATCTTCATTATGTTCTTGGAGCATTATGGTAGATGATATACCTTATGATGGATGTATTTACTGGTATGTTTCTTACATTGATGATTTGCATATGTTAGATGATGCTTTACTTTGCATGTTAGTAGGATGTTTTAGGAGTGACATTCCTACTATGTTTATAGCCGATGATCTCTTTAGTGCTTTGGAATGTTATGCACGGAGGGATGGCTAGGATCCATGATGGTCTAATGATGCTATTTACGGTTGGGAGGAACTATGCACTTAGTTATTTATGTTTGTGATATATGGTTATCTTTTATGATGGATGTCTATATCTTTTGTGATGATGTATCATGTATAATATGTGGTTTCATTTACTTTTAATTGCCTCATAGATTAATATTGGATGATGATGTACTTTATTTACATGGATGTTTATTCTTTTAAGTTTTTCATACCTTGTAACATGTATAGTGGATGATTGAGCAATTTAAAGTAATTACTAAAAGGACACTTGTATATTGTTTAAGTACATTGGATGTATCCTTGTTATTTCATTGTTAAGGATGTAATGTTAGATGAATAAGTTATGATTAGAAGTAATTCAACGTTAAGGGATCTTTAAAGGATGTAATCTGTTATGTTATGTTATTTTCAGTTGGATGTTACTATTGCTTCCGCAAGTGTTGTGTATGGTTTTACTTTCATGTTTTAAAAAAAAAATTGTTTGGTAAACTTAGTGAGATTCTTTGGATCCCTTGGTGAGGCATTACAATCCATGTGAGAGTGACATTTTGGAGGCAATTTAGATGACAAGCACAAATAGCTGGGAAGATGAAGACTTAAAAAGAGGTCCATTCATTAAATCAGAGCCCAATTGCAATTTGTGAAGGGAAAAGTACAAAATTGATGCTCCCAAAATTAATGAATGAGCAAATTGTTCTATTTCTGTATGTATCAAAATTAATCTTTTCATGTACAAAGTACCACGTGTCCAAAAAGAAGCAAGATTGTATTCAAGTGATGTCAACCAACAAGATTCTTCTTAGTGAAGAAGATTTAGCATGATTTTACCATAATCTCACACATAGGAGCCTCATTAATAAAGGCACCAATTAATGTTCAATACGCAATTTGGATAATGCTCATTGACCATCGAGTGATGTTAGAATACCCATGAGTGCTCGGTTATAACTATGGTCAAGTAGCTCGACATGAGTCTCTTCCTTCTTAACTTGGAAATCACTTGAAAAAATTGGTCAATATACTTATGAGTTCTCATTAATAATTTTGATTGAGTAGCTCGGCATGAGTCTCTTCCTTCTTAACTCAGCAATCATTAATTGAGAAACTCGATGAGCTTCAAGAAACTCAATCAAAACTAAACCCACACTAGCTTGGTGAACATAATGCTCATGTAGTAGTTTGGCTTGCTCAGCACATGTATCATTTTGACTTGCTCAACACATACAACATTCTGGCTTACTTGGCACATATGGCATATTGGCTTGCTCAGCATCAACTATGACTCAGCACATATAGATCACTCGACACATGTAACACGCTTGGCACTTGAAGTCACTAGCTTTCTCGGCATCAACTATGCTTGCTCGGCATCAACTATAACTTAACACATATAGATCACTTGACACATGTAACACGCTCAGCATTTGAAGTCACTAGCTTGCTTGGCATCAACTATGACTTGACACATATGGATCACTCTACACATGTAACACGCTTAGCACATGAAGTCACTAGCTTGCTCGGCATTAACTATGACTTGGCACATATAGATCACTTGGCACATGTAACATGCTTAGCACCTGAAGTCACTCGGTACCTAAAAGAAATCTAGCTTAGCACATACATTGTATTCAACTTGTATAAGTCAGTTGCCATTAGTTTTTGCAAATCTTTATAAAGCTCCATGAATGCAGAAAGGTATGTTCTAACAACACTACATGGAGATCTTTTGCTCATGCTAGATTAAGGTAAATAAAGAAGGGAAATTGGAAGGAATAAAATCTATAATTACCTCTGTATCCTTCAAGTCATAGCCAATATTAGATAGATTATCTACAACTCAGTTTCCCTCACTTAGGGTATGAGAGAAGGACACCACTTCAAACTTATCAATCATTTCCCAAAAAATTTCCAAAATATAACTAAATTTCCAAGTCTTTGAATCTTTCTTGAGATGTGAATTATCAACCACTGAAGAATCCCCCTCAATGTGAATATTAGGTATGCTTAGTCGAGATGCCAATTCTAAACCAAGTAAGAGTGACATGGCTTCAGCTTTATTATTTGTACCAATCAGTAATTTTTGAGCTAGCATACCCAACACTTGTCCATTATGATCTCTTATACACATCCCAACTTTTGATTCACTAGGATTGCCTCACGAAAAGCCATCAAAATTTAACTTACAAATTCCCCTAGCAGGGGGAATCCATTTAACCATCTTTCTATTAAACTTCTTAGAAGGACCTCTTGAAGTAATTAGTTGATAAGATGGAGAGGGTAAGGAAGCCCATCTATTAGCCAAAGAAATATCCCACCTTGTGACAATAAGATGCTCAAAAGTTCTTCTGACAAAGGCTAGAACAACTTCCCCAACTACAACTTCTAATGTTGATAGCAAAGATTCAAATGTGGAGGGTTGACTTCAAAAAATCTTTTTTTTCCTTTCCCACCAAATAGCCCAAATAACTATTGTTGGGATACACATCTAGATACAGGAGTAAAAATAATGGTTAATCGAGGTTGGCCAATCATGAAACAAATCCCATAATGTATTAGGAAGGGGAATATTGTAATTTAATTTTTGAAGAATGGAACAATTACAATATTCAATTTTATTATTTTGGCTAATAGAATCATCTCTCTTAATACTTATAGTCCAGCACAAAAATAGCATGAAGATAGATAACTTAAGGATAAAATAGAAAAGAATTAATAAAAAATGGATCTACATAAAGCCATTATTAAATACGTTTACTCACATAGAATCAACCATCTACTTCATATTCTATTTCAAATTCCTCTCCAGCTGTTAAGTCCGGCTACAAGTGTGACATCAACCAACAAAGAGTTAAAACAATGCTTGATCACATGTATCCATTTCAAAATAGGAACCCATAACACTGTAAAATATTTAGAGACAAACAAATATACTCACATAGGAGTCTAATTGGTGATCTTGGGATGATGAAATTATTGAAAGGTTACTTAGTCTACTTTGCCTAGGTATAGACGTATCCTCCGAATCAAGTGTAGAAGACATACATTAATGTTCTTTTCAATGTCCAAAGCTCATTCTTAACTATTATGTTTGCAGTATTTAAAATTGTAGAAATATCATATTGAACAAAAAGTGTGGCATATGAATTGAGATTTCATATTGAACTATGGCCTCCTTTTGCATTACCTGAAACCAAGAGATTCACATAGTTAGTTGTCATGCAATCATAAATTAATGTTGACCTTCACTTGGTTTCAATAATAGTTTAATATTATCTACTAATTAGGGTCAACCATGAAGGTGGAAGCTCATCCCCCCCAACATCTAAATTCCCTATCAACATCTAAAATCTTTAAGAAAGGATCAATCTTTAAAGTACTTGGAAGTTGGGCTACTTTCAAGGGAATTCCATCTTCATTACTCAAATGATTAAAATTATTTAATTATTATTAAAATAAAAAAAGAAAACAATGTTTACCTATTTTAAGATATATGACTTGAGGATATGATCACCTATTTCAACTTGTAATATGAAGGAAATGATGTTCTTAAATCATATGTGTGACAAAGAATTCATATTCATGTGGATTTGTGTGACAAAATATAACAAAAAAAGGTTCCAAACATGTAAAAGTGACATCATTTTTCCATCTTCTGGTGCATGTCATTTTTATGTTGCATCCAAAATAAGATTATATCACTCTGAATTGATAATGCATGTGCAACTGTGTTCTATATGCATGGACAATAGGTGGAGCTGAAAAAATGTACCTTGATTACATTTATTTAATAGGTCTATTAAGTTTTTAAAATTATAAACCATCATGAACTTTAGAACTCTAGCTGCTATGGCTAAAAGAATGTCCTCAATGAGCCAACACATAGAAAGTCTTGATTTTCTTGCATGCTAAGGACATTACCCCTTCCTATAAGAGTCAAAGTTACAATACTCATGATAGTCTATAACTTAAAATACCTAATTAAATACCTCTAACAAAGATGAAAACCTGTTGCATTTTTTAGCTCCACTTAATGTTGTATGCATGTGAATTGAGATTACATATTGAACTATGGCCTCCTTTTTCATTACTTGAAATCAAGAGATTCACACTATTAGTTATCATGCAATCATAGGTTAATGTTGAGCTTCACTTGGTTTAGAGAATAGTTTAATATTCTCTACTAATCAAGGCCAACCATGTGAAGGTGGAAGCTCATTCAGCCCCAACCCCCCCCCCCCCCCCCAAAAGAAAAAAAAAATCTAAATTCCCCATTAACATCTAAAATCTTTAAGTAAGGATCAATATTCAAAGTACCTAGGAGTTGGGCTACTCTTAGGGGAAGTCCATGTTCATTGTTCATGAGAAAATCATTGCAATTCTTTAGTGTTTGTGTACATCTAACACAAGTACATCCAAGAATGTCCTCATCGTCTCCTACATAAAATGTCGTCTCCTACATAAAATGAATCCAATATTACAAAATCCCCCCTAAGAAATAATATTTCAAGTGAAATAAACACATGACAAATGAGAGAGAAATAGAGGAATCTACTTACTAATAGACATTGTCATCGCATCTATGGCCATGTTATGTTTTGAGTGAGTTTTGTTATTTTTTTGTTGTGTTGATATCTCTCTATTTATATACATCCATACGTACACAAGCACACACATATATGTGCATATGTATGTATATATATACATATACATATACATATATACATACATACATATACAAAGACCACAAGGGCATGACAAAAAAATTTGAAGATCACAAAGGCACAACAATGAAATGTACTGATCACAAGGGCACAACAACAAAATCCTAGATCTCCACTGATATCCACCAACATTCAGAGCTCCCCACCCTTTTTCAAAGCTCTCCACCCTCTTTCACATGCAGCTCTCTACAATCGATCAAAACATATGGGGAATGATTAATGTCATTTTTATTTTTTTAAATAATCCACAAGATCTATCTATATACATACATACATAGACACACACATATGTGTGCATATGTATGTATATGTATATACATATATACATATACATACATACATATACACGTACATATATATACATACATATATATATACATACATACATACATATATACATACATATACACATACATATATACATACATACATACATCTGCATATGCAATTTTATCACCTTGGAAAATTGTATTTGATCTTGTTGGCTAGAAATAGTTGATTATTCATTTTATTATACCTAATCTGATGACAGTTCTATAGGAATTTGTAATCAACCCAACTAATTAGCAACTAGACCAATTTAACTAGGTTATGGCTTGTTTCTTTCTAAAAATATCTACTATGATATGTTTTTATAAAATTTCTTGTGAACTCTGCCCATTTTTTCTAGTCTGCATTATTTTTGTGCAAGATCTTTAGGCAAGTCACTTAGCACAAGTTGAGTGAGTTTTATTGTTCTATTATTTGGATTCTGGAATATGTATGTAGCTAGATTAATTTTTCTATTGTGCCAAGATATCTTTGTATATATACATACATACATACATACATAGGCACATACATATGTGTGTATGTATATATATACATACGTACATACATATGCATATACATACATACATATACATAAATAATAGTAATATATGTCTTGCATCTACATTTTCTTTATCATTGTTTATAAGAGTGTTTCAAGGTTTGGAACCACTTCAACATCCTTTGTAGAGTTTAGAGGTAATGTCATTGTGGAAAAGGCTTCATTGTGGCAAAGGATTTTGCAAGGGAATTAGCCTTGTGATTATGGTGTTTGCACAAAAACAAAACATGCTCCTTCAACTCCTTTAACTCAACTCTTCACTAAAGTTATTCTTCCAGTAGTGAGAATAGTTGCTACAAATACCTAGAAGCCAAGGGACCTATTATCACAAAAGCTTTCACACTTACCTAAAGTTTTATCTCAAGGAAACCTTGTGAAACATGGAAACAATCTTCAAGTTGTGGGACTTGAACTATGAGATTGAGTCTCCAAAGAAGCCCGGCTTCCTTACTATCAAGGTGCACCTAACTACTCTTTGACAGGAAAAGGTAGATGGAATGCATGAAAGAAAACTACTTAATCTAATCTAAAGGGGTTGACACACCAAAATAGTATGTTCAACCTTATCCATGTCTAAGAATGTATAGTTCATCAATATAATCTCAAAGTATACAAATTCAATCCTTGTTTAACCCAACAACTATATGCATATCAGAAACCAAATGAATGCTATAAGGAAGAGACTTCACTCTATATCACTCAAAGGCCAAGTAGATACAATCATACAGCTATAGAATAAGACAATACATTAACAGAAGGCAAGAAGGTATTACACAGTATGTTTAATGGAAGAAAGCGATACAATACAGAAATATATTAACTTAGAGGCAAAAGAAATTATAGTAGTAGAGCATGGAATACAATTCTATACAATCGGAGGAAAGATTGAGCCTAAGAAGGGTTACAAAACTTACTTTTATAATTCAAGCATAACTGAGAAACTTCTACTAGAAGCCAAGAAAAATCAACCACTACCACCAAGTTGTAAGAAAGAGATCAATGTAGACATGGAAGGATTTGATCATGTGTGCACCCATATGCAAAAATCTTATCCCAATGTGCATATTCAACTTTGGAAGGGACAAAAATGGTGGTCATAATGGAGAGATTGGTAGATGGATAACCCAAAGTAGTAATAAGATAGAAAATACATTCACTAGGCATGGGGAACACAAAATAGTAGTTGTAGATGATCAAAAGATCAATCTGGTCATTAAAGAGCCATTGGTTATGTGTTTTTTATCATTTTCCAAATCAGATATGTCAGTAAGTCAAAAAAAATCAATTGTCATGCCCAAAATACAAGGGCAAAAACACACGTAAATTTATTTTTTTTAAATAATTTAAATCGACTAAGTTTGATATGTTTGTTTTCACAAGTTAAAGTATAGGTACAATGTAAGACATAACAGGTTCTTCTATCAATATCTTGACATTCAAATTAGGTTTATAATCATCATCCAGGAGTAAATTGTTAAATCAAACTTTCATTAACAAATCGATTATTTAAATTTAAAAGCAATTAATTTAAAGGTCTAAAAATTAATATGTCTTTAAATTGAATCGTATACTAATTAACAAACTCACTCATCCTTTAAGGTTAAACTTAAATTTCATTAATTAATATTGCTAAGATTAAACTTAAATATTACCAATACTTAATTAAGTATTACAAGATGATAATACGTATTTTACTTAAATTGAATTTAATTTAGAACTATATATTATTTTTATTTACTTTCAAAAATCCAACGATAAGACATCAAATCACTAAACCTACTAGAAAACCATAAAATTACAATCTACCAAAAAAATATTAATTAACCTATATTAACACTAACTTAAGCTTTTAAATAATTTAATAAACTAATTACACTAATTTTAACAATAAATTTAAAACTTCAACTATACTAATTTAAAATGTTTAAAATAAACTAAACTAACAAAACACATTCAATACTTATAATTTAAACTAACTTAAACATGCTTAAATTAAAACTAAATTATACTAATTAACTTTTAACTAATACATTTTTAAAAAAAAACTATTAACATTACTAAATACTAACTAACTAATATTTAAATAAAATAAAATTACTAAAACATAAAACTTGACTAAATCAAATAACTAAAATCAAAAAACACTAACTATCTAACATCCTAACTAACCCCTAAATTTCAAACTTTCCCCACCGTCCAAATATCTTCCTCCAACTACCAAATGCATTTCAAGGAAGGTGTCGGAACGTTGACCAAGTAGTCATGACCCCCTTCCACGTGCATGACAAGGCCTCCAAAATGGGCAATATTTCATTTAATTATTTAATAGGAAACTTGAGAAAGAATATAACCATTTCCACATAACCTATAATAGATCTGAAATAAATACGGAATTAAAATCCACATGCAAGAGAATAGACAACATACCCACAAAATTGTGACACAAGATATACCCTAGGAAACCCTCATTGAGGGAAAAATCCAGCTCCAAAAACATCCATCACCATGTATTATTCAACAAAAATACCATTGTAATATAACCATGGAAGCTTTCAAAGCCATAGCCACCATTAAGAAAACTATGTGAACAAGCATGAACCCACACATCCCATGCCATGCTTCCAACCTTCACAAATGCTCCCTTGGCTAACCTGTCAAGCCTTGTCCCACTCGACTTTTGTCATTTTCTTCTCCTTGTCACTCAACAACTACCCTTGTGGTTTCTTATGTAGTAGCAAGTCCCACAAAACCAACAAGTGGTATTACATAAACCATGTGCTACCTAACCCACTAACCCCACATTTAATATTGGGCATTTAATTCTTTTCTCCAATATTAAATAATTACATGAAATATTATCACAATGTTACAATACAACTCATCAAGTATATCCCATGGGAATCTTTACATCTTGCACTTCCATCTAGATGGAACATTAAATAATAAAATAAAATAATACAATATAACAATATTATGCAATGCGTACAACAACCATTATCTCAACACAATACACACTATTAAATGTAACCTGATTAAAGGATTCCAATCACAATACTAGGAGTGAGCCTTATTAGATTACTTTAGACCATTCCATTAGAATGTCACCCAGTTAAAGGATTTATAAATGACTATTAGGTCAACCTTAATCCAAAGGATTTACACTAGACTAATATAATGATTAGAAAGTAATAATAAGGCTTGATCTGATAACAAATTACAACTCACTTGCAAATTATGGATATTTGTTTCAATCCTCCATTCTACTTGGTGTTCATACTCTTCATCTCTGGTAGCTTGTTCACCCTTCAAGAATTCATACTCTTAAGCTATCTTGGTTTGCATGTCAACTACAATCACCTTTGCTCAGCCACTAAATGAAGCAATACCCTAGACTCCTCTTCCTTAGATTCTCAAACATGACAACCTTTTCTTTTGACTAGCTATCTCTATAAATAGAAAATTTAGATCTTTTTCCACTTAACCACAATCATCCATTTTAGGATTAGGTAGGATTCAATGAATCTACCAATTTTTCCATTTGGTTTCTCTAGAAACTTCCTCTACAATCTTTCTTGTATTCACCACAAAATGGTTTACCTTGAATTTTGTGCCACTAGCTCATCATGTTTATCTTCCACACGCTTCACATAATTCAAGAAAACAAAATAGTCATCTTAGATTCATTAAATCTTTATTTAACATTGTTTATTGTCACTCGGCATCTATATTGTTCTATCACTTAGCCAACACTAGTTCACTCAAAAAATACTAAAGTTTAATGATGTCTGACACCAACTAAACTTTACTTGGCATATACTAAAATCACTCAACTTGCATTATTTTTCATCTTTGCTTGGTACCTCTTATTTTTCACTCAGCTTCTACTAATTTCTACTCGACTTGCACTAACTACTCGGCAAGGCTTGGCAGACACCTTTCTTACTTGATCTTCTTCCAATCTTAACTAGAGTAATCTTTCATTTCAAACTTTAAGTAGAAAAATAATACACTATAGTACCAATGTCTTATTTGGTCTTAGTGCTTCTTTTACATACCAAATAACTCAACCTTTCTCTAGGTGTTATTGTTATCTCCTCTTTACAAATCCTCTCCATCAATCAACTAAATGATAGCTTTTAGACCAAAAAGCAATTGTCTCACTAGCAGGTAGTAAGTTTGACATCATTGACAAAATAATGATTGTTTCATTACAAGTTCTTCACTTCAAAATAATATTATACCAACAATCTGCAGAAGAAAAAATGGTATGTGAAATCCTAAACCTAAGTTTACTGGTTATTGTTTTTATTGTAAGAAACAAAGATGTCAAATACATGAATGTAGATCAAGACTAAACAATGCATCTACTACACCTAGATTTGAAGGTTGTTGTGATAACTATCAAAATTATTGACATAAAGAATATGAATGCAGATCATAGACAAAACCCTATTGTTCTAACAAAAAGAAGAACCATGCACCTAATAATGTATCTTCCAAATATCACAAGTTTGGACATTCAAGAAAAAACTGCAGGACTCAAGTACCAACATAAAATCACAAAAATGCCTAGGGTAAAGGCAAAGTGGACATTGATCAAGAAAGGAAGGAGATGAATCAAACATGGAAGAAAATGGAAGAAAATGGAAATAGTGGAACAAATGAAGTTGAGATCCCCGAATCCAATGGGGAAGGTGATCTTATCACCTCAAACTATGAAAGAAAGGTATGTAAAGAACTATATGTTTAAATGAAATATCATACATCCATTCCTAACATAAAATGTGGTAAAGTTAATATTTGCATAAGTAAAGATGTATAAGAACATATCTATGAAAGGTCTAGTACAAAAAAAAAAGTATCTATACAGATGGTTTTGAACATCAATAAACTTATCTATATTGAATGAGCATCACAATATGGACCAAGTACTTAAAAAGCTAAACTAGTGCATAGGTCAAGTTATATGGAAGAGGCCAAACTATAGATTGAAGACCTAGTTCAGAGGAACAATATCAATTGAGACAGTTGGCTTCCATCTACCTGAGTACATAGCATTAATGGAGACCCTGAATTGAGTAGAAGAAAGTATTTATCAAGATTTGAAGACATTATTTCATACCTTACATATATAATTTGAGAGCATGAAGAAATTTGAGTGAAAAAGAGATCCTAAGGTGATTTAAAGAGAAAATTTAAGGTAGAAGATTGATCGAGTGAAGATTTAAGTGGTGCCAATTTATCTAAAAAGATGAATTTTTCAAACCCTATCAAAGAAATATGGCAGCTCCATCATCCATAGAAAAGAGTCAAGGAGTAGAGGTTAGTAATATTATATTGGTGAAGAATGATGAGTGTCCTCCACCTAATTTTTATGCTATTCCAAAAATTGCAATGAAAGGTGACTCAATGGGTGTGTTATCCTCAATACCACCCAAGGTAATCATGATACACAATGTGCAAAGTTGCTACATATGCAATATTGGAGAAGTAAGTGATTATGAGATTCAAGAAGCATATGAGAAATTGTATAATAAAGGAGTTTTGAAGGACAAATTTAGAATTATTGAAAGGAAAGCGTTAACTTATGCCCTAGAATTTCCAAGAAATTTTAAGATTGAATGGATCAAGGTTGTACTAAGCAGGATCCACGACATGAATTTTTAGCTATAAAATGGACCAATTGTGATAACCAAGAAGATTATTCACAAGGCTACTAGTTATCCTACACTAGATAAGAACAAGACAATGAAATGTCTAAGTCATGAGGAAGTCAAAGACAATATAGGACCTGAGTGGAATGGATGAGGATTGTTCATCACAAATATCTCTAACCCATTGACTGAATTTACAATGAGGGTGATTGCTTACAGATTTTATCAATCAAGCAGATTGAATAGTATGTTGTGTATGGAAATAGATTAGGCATGGAATATTATCATGAAAGATCATGAATATGATCTTGCCGAGTTGCAAAAGCTTTAATTAGCATAAAACTTGACATTCATCACGAAGGCAAAGAACTCAAAGTGTAAGTTTGGATCACTTGTTATGTGTATTTTATTTTATATTGAGAAGTATTTTCCTAGTATTGGAAATATCATTTGGGAACAAGGAAAACCAATGATAAGTAAAATCAATGAATACATTACTCAATTAGGAGAGAATTTTGAGAATGTCATGTATACCTATTTTGAAGAATTCAAGCAAAGAATGAAGATGAGGATAAGAATACTAGAAGAATTGGTAATGAAACATTATAATGACATATATTTCTTAGTAGATACAAATAACACATTTTTGTAGGTAGTAAATTCAAGGAAGGCACGATTAACAACATTTAACTATGAAGTTGATAGTGATACAATTAATGCAAACATTGTTTCATTATTAAAGAAGATATTGAGACTACGGTTGAACTTTTCAGTAAATTTGAGGAAGCTAAGGAAAGAATCACTACAGACATCAAGATAGCTTCTAAGGAAAAGAAAAGGAAGAAAATGATTGAAGACCTAGAGGAAAAACTAAGTACCCAAGGCAAGAGAAAGGAACCTCTACAAATTACACAAGGTATTGGAGAAGATGAAGTTAGTGGTGATGAGGAAGAGCTAGAAGAAGAATCAAAAGTCAAGGGTAAAGCCCTAGTTGTTGTCACACCACCTAGGAAGAAGGCTAAAGGAACTGAAAAGAATCTAGTGGTGACACTCTCTCTCATCCACCACCTATGAAACCAAGGACTAGAGCATCAGTTGGTGCTAAGAAATCTATAAAGCAAATATTAGTGGATAATACTGAGTCTAGTGTGTTGAGATAATGGGTGTTGCACACATTGCATAATATTTTTATTATTTTATTTTTATTATGTAATGTTGTACCTAGATGGACATGCAACATGTAAAGATTCCCATGGAATATTCTTGATGAGTTGTATTGTAACATTGTGAAAATATTTCATGTAATTATTTAATATTGGGAAAAAGAATTAAATGCCCAATATTAAATGTGGGGTCAGTGGGTTAGGTAGCACATGGTTTATGTAATACCACTTGGTGGTTTTGTGGAACTTGCTACTGTATAAGCAGCCACAAGGGTAGTTGTTGTAGATAGAAGAGTGACAAGGAGAAGATAAAAGGAAAGAGTCAAGCGGGACAAGGCTTGACAGGTTAGCCAAAGGAGCATTTGTGAAGGTTGAAAGCATGGCATGGGATGTGTGGATTCATGCTTGTTCACATAGTTTGCTTGGTTGTGGCTATGGCCATGAAGGCTTCCATGGTTGTATGGCAATGGTATTTTTTGTTGAATAATACATGATGATGGATGCTTTTGGAGGCTGGGTTTTTTCCCTCAATGAGGGTTTCCCAGGATATATCTTGTGTCACAATTTTGTGGGTATGTTGTCTATTCTCTTGCATGTGGATTTTAATTCCGTGTTTATTTTAGATTTATTATGGGTTATGTGGAAATGGTTATATTCTTTATTGCCAAGTTTCCTTACAAGTGGTATCAGAGCTATGGTTTTATTATTATAACCCTAGATTGAATCCATGGGAATGCATGAGAGGATAAAAGAAAGGGCAAGATATATGAATGATTTATTGCAGATCTGAGGGTTTTGGGTTTGCTGTTATGATGGGATGTTAAAAGATTTGGGCATGTGAAATTGTTGAACAAAAATATTTTTTCGGATGTTTCATTTAAATGAGGGTTTTGGGGGGTAGCTTGCAGAAATGACCTCTTGGGTAAAAACACACCTCACCATTGGATCTGGGTCAACATTTCCATAAATTTTGATATATAATATGCCCTAGTTTGGCCATGTTCAGAGGAAATGAAAGAGTTTTTTGGTTTCAGCCCATGATGGCCGTCAAATTTAATCCCGTCGAAATTTTCGTCACTGAAAAAAAATAAAAAATGAAAAATCGTACTGAAAATGGTAAAAAGACTGTCTTAGTAAAACGGCCATAACTTTCTCTCAGATTATCAAATTTCAGAGTTCTTATAGGCGTTCGAAAGCTAATTCAGAGCACTACAACATGGTGTAGGTTTGGTTCTGTGATTTTGAAATTTTTTCAGGTTTTAAGAGCCCTAAATTTAGATGTTCTTTATTTTGAGCACGGATTAGGGCATAACTTGGGCATACGGAGTCGGATTTTGGACTTCGAGTAGTCAACAAAAAGCTCTTGGAGAGCTCTACACATTGGTTTAGATTTGGTGCAAGTTTGGCATAATCTATTTGGTGATATATTTATCTGAATAGTTTATAGATATATTTTGACTATGGTAACATTGTGAGTTTATGGCATTGGAGATTTAAGTTTTGATGTCATTATATACTCAGTTCATTATTCAGATTAGTCTCATGATGATATGGTTATCAGTGTTTGGTTTGGATATGCATGATGACTTGTTGGGTCTACAAGTTCTACAATGTTGTAAGTGGTCTATACTTATAGGTTGCATTTATAGCTTGGTTATGGGTTGTGTTTGCCCATTGATCTTTCATTATTTACTATTTTATCTTCATGTTGAAGGGATGAGATGTTGTTACCAGGTACAGTCGTGGTGGAGGATTGCGGTTGACTATTTTATGCTGATAGGTTGGACACTTTGAGAGCCAGATGCTCGGTTCATGGATGTGATCATGGTGTCATGAATTTTGGCATGACATGATTGGTTATACAGGTACATCCTTGATGTTCATTAGCTTGAATTTTTTGATTTGGTTATGGTGGTATATCTTCTTGGTTGAGGATCATGGTTATTTGGTTTTCTTTTGAGGAGCTCATGATGTGCACTTTGATTTCTTTGATGGTTTGATGCCTTGGTTGATTATCATGGTTAGAGGATGGATTTTTTCATCATTATGTCATGGATAGCTTGGATACATAGTTTAGTGGGAGCTTGTGACAGTGATGGGGTAACAGTGTAGGATTAGTTCCTGGTTTGGTTTATATCTTCTTGGTTTGGAGAGGATGGATTTTATGATGCCATAGGTGACTTGGTACCACAGTTGAGTGGGAGTTGTTGGCATTGATATATTTATTGAGCATTTGCAGATGTTGGAGGTTTGTCTTAGATTCTGTTGCTGCAGAAGCGTCTTTGACATTTGCATGGTGCACTTGTTATCTTCATGGTGTTTGAAGATGGTTAGATCTTGATAACTCATGGAGTTCTTGGTTATCTTCATGGTATGTGGAGATGGTTCTTCCTGGTATGTGGAGATGGTTTTCTTCATGGTGTGTGGAGATGGTTGCATCTTGAGGACTTACAAGGTTCTTGGCAAAGGTGTGGTTTATGCTTTTATTTGGCATGTTATCCTTGGTATGAGGATGGTTTCATTATTATGTCATGGTATACTCTTGATACATGTTTAGAGTTGTGACATGTTATAGTATGTTCATGTGGAGCATGTTATCTCTTTAGTTGAGATGGTAAGATCATGTTGTCATGTTTATGTTCCTGAGGCCATGGTTGGAACTTTGACATTGATCTTGGTTTAGTTTCTTGGTATTGAGTACACTAATCATAAGCTGGATACTTCATGATATTGCTATGTTACATTTGGAGTTTTCATGGATTGATTGGTTACAGGTGCTCATGGATACTTAGAGACGGTGGTGACGCTGATTTCTCTTTGATTAGAGAAGTATTTGTTGGGACGATTGATGGTTTCAATAGGAAGTCCGAGGGGCAGTCACCTGATATGGACTTGAGAGGAGATTGTTCTTAGATGAGTCTTGGTTGGAGACTTGGGTATCTTGATGAGCATTCTCATTCCCCACTCTTGGTCTACTCGGCGGTTTGCTACTTGAGAGGTATAGCCCATTGTTTCTCTCAGTTGCATTATATTTATGCTTGTCTTTCATGGAAATGGAACTTGAGCTATGGTACATGAGTTAGTTCTAGAGGTTCATTTGAGAGATGGTTTTAGCATTGGTTATCTCCATGTGCATATGTTGTTATGCTGGTTGACTTTGGGAGATGGTTTTATATTGGGCATTTTCCTTGGATTAGGAATGGTTATTCCTTGGTTTATGAATGGTTTTATTGAGTTTGATCTTCTTGTGAGAGGCTTACATCCATGATGAGTTATATGGTATGGTTTGGGTGTTGTTGAGGCTTCTTGTTGGGGTTTTATGGAGGAGATCATACTTGCACAATTTACATCTAGAGGTGTGTGTAGAAGGACATGATACAGGTTATGATTTGCATGGTTTCTCTGGTCTTGGATATCTTCTTGGGTGTTCAGTTTTGCCTACATTGGATTTGAGATTGGTTAGAGATTGTGATCACTAGTTTGTGCTCATGTATGTCATGTGAGAGATGACATGGTTATTCCTTTATCTCTTTCCTTTGTTGGTTGTGGTGAATTTGGGAGACCATTGGAGACTTGTTATGAGAGTTGTTCTTGCAGGATATCAATTTATGTATTGTGGATGTTCTTGATACTACATGGATTCACTTCTTTGAGATGTTGTGAGTGGATTGGTTATAGATTTGACATTATCTTTTGCAGTGGGAGCTTCTTGGTATATATGTGGCAGGTATTGCTCTTGAGGCTTGTGATTGCAGGTTGCAGATTGGATATGTCAGTGATATGAGATTCACTTGTTATACCTTTGAGGTATGGATAGTTGGATGGGTTTGGCACTTGTTGTGGGTGCTATTTCAGCTATGGATATTTTGACAACTACGGATACATGTGATTACCTTTGGATCAGGTTTTTTGTGCTTGGAATTTTAGTTGGTACAGGATTTTATGATCTTCTAATGTGACAGGTTGGGTGGCTTTCTCTTTGGATGGCTTCTATGTATGTTCAGTGGCAGTGGCATAATAGGAGGTGAGATCATTCATGTTTGAGATGCTGGATACTTTGATTTTGTCACGGGTACTAGGATGGAGCACTTGGTTTATTTTTGATCCATGATGGTGGATGTGCTGGGAGGGATTGTTCCCTTGTTCATTTATGTGGCTACAGATTGACCCTATGCAATGTATACAACAACTGGGAGATTGTTGAGATAATGGGTGTTGCACACATTGCATAATATTTTTATTATTTTATTTTTATTATGTAATGTTGTACCTAGATGGACATGCAACATGTAAAGATTCCCATGGAATATTCTTGATGAGTTGTATTGTAACATTGTGAAAATATTTCATGTAATTATTTAATATTGGGAAAAATAATTAAATGCCCAATATTAAATGTGGGGTCAATGGGTTAGGTAGCACATGGTTTATGTAATACCACTTGGTGGTTTTGTGGGACTTGCTACTATATAAGTAGCCAAAAGGGTAGTTGTTGTAGATAGAAGAGTGACAAGGAGAAGATAAAAGGCAAGAGTCAAGCGGAACAAGGCTTGACAGGTTAGCCAAGGGAGCATTTGTGAAGGTTGAAAGCATGGCATGGGATGTGTGGATTCATGCTTGTTCACATAGTTTGCTCGGTTGTGGCTATGGCCATGAAGGCTTCCATGGTTGTATGGCAATGGTATTTTTTGTTGAATAATACATGATGATGGATGCTTTTGGAGGCTGGGTTTTTTCCCTCAATGAGGGTTTCCCAAGGTATATCTTGTGTCACAATTTTGTGGGTATGTTGTCTATTCTCTTGCATGTGGATTTTAATTTCATGTTTATTTCAGATTTATTATGGGTTATGTGGAAACGGTTATATTATTTATTGCCAAGTTTCCTTACATAGTGGATCAAAACCAAAGAGAAGAAGATTGATTAAGGGAGCAACCAAAAGAAGAACAAAAAATTTTGATGAGCTATGTATTGATGTACAAGGATTTTTTGGTTTATCTGGTTTTAGATATGTAAAATATGATACATTAAATGATGAGGAAAAATTAAAAATTGAAGAAGTCATGGTGGACATGATGACAAGTCATAGAATGGTTTCTTCTAAATTAGAGAACAAAATTTCACTAGATTTATACAATAGACTTTACAAAAGGTCACAACAAATAGTTGAAGAAGAGAAAAATATTAGATGTGGTGCATTAGCCAAAGTTATGTCTAATTTTTCACAAGAAAAAACATAAACATTTTTGGAGAAATATATGAACGGATTTGTTCCTAACTTCATAATTTTTATAATATTTCAAAATAAGACTGAAGTTGTAATTCAACAAAATGAGTTACTTTGGAAAAGTATTTTTGGTCTTATAACTAAAGAGGTAACACAAGAAAAGGATATTGAGACAATAATTTTTTAAGATGATGAGAGTGATGAAATGAGTTCATATTTATTGAGTCAGCAAGGCAACATGTCACTAGTTCATGCTAACACCTCTGACACTCTAGTTTTTGAGTAAGAGAAGACCTCATATGCACATAAGGAGGACCAAGAGGCAAAAGAAACTAATAAAGACACTAGTGTAGACATTTCTACCAAAGGTCAAGAAGGACCACATGTGTCAAAATCTCACATTGTGGTAAATAAGGAGGAAAATTGAATAGTGCCAAGTTCACATATTGTTTCTAGCACTGATGTACAAAAAAGCTCGAGTGGTAATACCCCCTCAGCATCTCATAAAGCAATATCAAGAAGAAGCACTTCATCCCTAAAAAAAAGGAAAGAAATAAGGGAAAGCTCACTAGATATTCAAGTTATTCTGAATGAAGTTACTGAGAGTCCACAATTCGATTTGGCAAATCTCACTCTTGAACAAATAATTTTAATGCAAGTTATTTTGGTGAAGAAGAAGAAACAAGAGGAGCTGAGAAGAGAACATCAACAAAGGCAGGTATTACATGATGTTAAAGAAATTTTTGTACATCCATTTAATATACAAAATTTTGATGGGAAAGCCCCAATAATTTCTATACTTGTAACAATTGTTGAACAAATAAATGTTGGAGATATAGAAACCAATGAGAGGCTAATGGATTGGTCAACTAAGAAATTTAAAAATAAGGTTGTGGAAAAATTTTAAACAACTATTGTCAAGCATAAATTTCAATTGCAAGAGTGTGTACACAATGTAATGGAACTTATATAGAGAGTACAACATTTGTATAATATTTTTTGTGATGTTACAAGATTTACTAGCGATATTCAGGCACATGTCCAATAGACTTTAGCTAAAATAAAAAGAACAAGAAGCATTATTTCATAGTTAGTTGAGTCTAGCTTACATCATTACAATAAGTTATTAAATTCTCAAGAAGATTTGGTTGAGCTTTAGGCAGATGACAATAGCATGAGGTAAAAATTTATTTCTATCCAATCAATGTTGATACCTCATTTGGAGGTTATACAAAGAGAAATGAAATCAACACAAGATCTTATCAATGATGATCATAATCTTTCAAATGTTGAAATTTTGATTCATTTTGTAGCTAGGTTACAATTGCAAAATCACATTTTTGAATCAACAAGAACCACTTGGGATCATGCACTTTCTATGATTAACCAAGTTCACAAACCTTTTATTGAAAAATATGGTTTGATTCCACCCATTAAACCCTAGCAGAAGCCATAAGTGACAAAACCAAGGGGAAATGTAATGATGATTACATATTATGAATGGAGGAAATTGTAGAAGTAAAGAAAGTAGAATGTAATGATGATTACATGATTGGATAAGTCTAAATGAATCAACACTCAAAGATCAGAGTTCAAAAGGAAAATAGGGTATGACATTGAAACAATCAAGCTACTTAGAGTCATGTGCATATATGTATTGATATATTGTTTATTGTTCATTTTTTATTTGACATAAGTCAAATTTTTTTAGTTCTATTTGAACTCATTCATAAGCTAAGGGGGGCACTCATACTATCCCTTGTAATGATATAATCATGAAAAAGTTTTTTTGCCACTAATGTCAAAGGGGGATATTATTTGTACCTCTAATAGGTGTTGTCTATTAGTGTCATATACTACATAGATTTAGTAGGTCATAACTGTGACCGAGCTACTCTATATAGGATAAGTCATGTAAAGACTTATGTATAAAACATGTATATGTTGAGCTCTATAGGAGGTAAGCAATTCTTTGGTCAACGAGTATTTTCAATGTAAGTTGATTCTAATGATTACTGAGAAGTTCGAGCACATTGAAGATGAGTTATATAGAAGGTGTCAAGTATAGTAGAAACTGAGTGTCAGCAACATATATAGTGAGTTTTGAGTATCATGAATAGTAAGTGTTGAGAAATGCAGAGTTATTAATCAAGTCAGGAATGATACAAAGTTTGAGGTAAATCATTTCAGACTGGCATGGACAAGATATCCAATAGTCGTAGAGGTTGTTACAATTTTAATTACGCATTTTATGACATGGATCACATATTCATTCTATGATTAACCAATTAGATGAAGAGATGAATCAAGGAAGTATCTAGAAAACTCTTTATGAAATCTTTAAATAGAGATGATCATAACCTAGTTTGATATGTACAATATGGAGAGTTGAAGAGTATGGTGATGAGAAGGAGAAAACAAGATATTCATATGATTACATAGCAAATTAAGTGTGCTAGTGAAAGCATTGTAGAAGAGGTGAAGAGGTCGGAGAAAGAGAAACAACCTAGTCAAAGCAATGAAGGATTAGAAAGCTAAATCGGATAAGAGATTAGATTAGTTTAGAAAGAGGAGATCCAACATCATCTTGTTAGAGAATACCAAGGATCAAGTACTAAATCAATTTTAACAGATTGAGTCAGGGTAAATCTCTTAACAGAGTGGTCTTAACAGATCCTTGTAAATCTCCTATCAGATTCCTTACTTTTTTGTAAGTGTAAAATCCTCTAATAGGTTGAGATTTAACAGTCTCAAAAAATTTTAATAGAGAAGACCCCTCATAGGATATATCATTGAATATGGTCAAATATTGTAACCCTAATAGGTTAACTTTATTAATGTAGTAGTGAAGATTTGTGGGTGTCATCCCCACCTTGATTTTACCTTCATCTTGGATGATTTTTGGGTAATCAAATCTTTATTTCATGTGATTAATATATTAGATCTATATGTCATTATAATTTGATTATATAACTTATGCATGCAATTGGATATCAAATGGTAAACGTGATGAATGTACTGTAGTATTGTGAAAAGGTTAAAAGTGTTATAGATCCTAGTTCAACCCCCCCCCCCCCCCCCCTCTTGGTATCTTTTTTTCCAATGTAGACTTCCAAAAACCACACCATAGAGCCATGAATGACAATATGCATCAATGAAGAATATGGTTAATTCAAAAAACTAGATCTCCCCCTCTTGATGGGAAATAAATGCTAGATCTTCAAGAGGAAATGCTCAAAAAGTATCCTTGAATATTGAAAGCCTTGTATTCTTGATGAAAATTGGCTTTCTTGAGTGATTGTAAATGAATTGAGATGCCTAGATGTTGATCATTACAATGAATGATTGATATGAAATTGTCGTGCCTGGGTTTTATTTTTTTCTATTTTTTGGGCATAATAACAAAGCAAGTTGACTGGGTCACCTTATTTCCATATTTTCAACCTTGAGACTAAAAAATTTGTCAGAACTAAATCCCTCATGGAATAGGTTGACTTACATAGATCAAAATGGAGGAAGAAAGATAGAATAGTAAGACAAGTTGATTGCACAAATCTATCCATGGTCGATAAGGTTACTAAAGGGTGGGAGCTAAAAGGTCTTAAATGTTGAGTGCTTCCATTTTAAGACAATACAAAATATTGTCTATTTCTCTCTTCCTTTCTCCTCTTGTGCATGTGAACTCTCTATTATACATTGACTTTTTGTGTTATGTCTATTGGAAGCATGAATGTTGATGATATTCCTATGGGGGAGTATTGTAGATATCTTAATATGATGATATGTGACATTTCATGACTGAGTTTTTCATTGATGTCAACATAGCAGTCTTCTATGGTATCTAACAAAAGAACGAAAAGATCAAGTTGGTACGGATAGCTAGTTGAGTATTCTCACTATCTGAGGTTATGAGAGATAATTTTGAGTATCTAGCATATGTAGTTAGTGTTAGATGAATAAATAATAAGTCTGGAAGAAGTTATGTTAGTTTTGGTGATGTATGTTCTGAGATAGAGTTTACAGAGGCATGTTCTAGTAAACTTGTTATATCTCTTATCAAAATTGTTATTCTAAGAATCAAGGTTGAGGACATGAAGAATACATGTTGGTAATGATGTGGCTAAGTTTACTCATCATAATATTGTGTGTATGGAATGTTATCCAAGCTTTAAGGAAAAAGATTGATGTTATCATTAAGTGTAACGTGTTCTTAATGTGGCCCTATAATGATTAATTGAGAAGGTCTAACAACTGACCAAGAGAATTGTTTTATGGACTTGGTATAAAGGAACAAAATTTTCCTTTATCATGATATATGTATGGATGATATAAAGAAGTGATTATAAGTAGTAGAGAGAGAAAAATGCGAAGTTGAGCAGAACAGAGTAGAAGTGAAGGAAACTTCATTGCCAAGGTTTTATTGTGTGATTTGAGGTTCAATACTTGGATCTGAGGTTCATGACCTAATCTACAAGGTCTGGCAATTTTTGGTTTAGTTGATAGAATAAAGGAAAGAGGAACATAACAATAAATTGCATGTTTGAGCAGTGAGCTCTTCTTATAGTTGAAATTGCATGTTTGGGCAGTGGGCTCTTCTTGCATACATTGTACTACAACTCCTAATAGAGTTAGCACAACTCCTAATAGGGTTGGAATATCCTAATAGGGATTCAAAGTCTCTTAACAGGGACTCTAGGTACTAAATTTTGTAATAGACTCCTAATAGGGTCCATCCTCTAATAAGTAATATTTATATTAGTACATCATCTTTTGGGCATCATTCCCACTTGATTTTTCCCTAGTTAACATATCTGGTGTAATTATCTATGTGCATCTTAGTATGGTTGTTGTTTACTTTGGTTGAATGGTTAAGTTTGTTTAAAGAAGATAAATGTTTTAATTTTTGGGTAAAAAATTCACCTCTCACCCCCCCCCCCCACTCTCAGTTATATTGGTGGACTATTATTTCTAACAATTGGTATCAGACCATCAAGTCCTTGAAGATAAAGTTTAACAACTTTCAAAGATCCATGGCGAGCATGTTTAGGAAAGATAGTCTAAAGTTTAATGGAACAAATTATGATAGTTGGAAGGAAAAGATGAAAACACATATGTTGTGTATGGGTTTGGGATATTAGATCTTGACAAAATCAGCAAAGACAATCATTACTAAAAAGGATTTGGAAAATTGTACCGAGGATGAAAGAGATCTTTTTATGTGTGACATGAGAGCTAGAGAAGCACTATTGACTACACTTCCTAAAATTGAATACAATCAGGTAAAATCACTTGCTACTTCACATTTGATTTGGAAAGCTTTGGAAACTAGTTTTGAAGGTGATGCACATTCTAATAAGTTGAGGTTACAAAGTTGGATTTGTGCATTTCAAAATGTTAAAATGATGGAAGATGAATCTATAAGAACATATGTAGGAAGGATATCAGAAATTACTATAGGTATTAAATCTCAAGGAAGAACCAAAGAAGATGATGAGATTATATGGAAGATATTGAAGACTTTAATACCACCCTTTAAGTCAACAGTTCAAATGATACAGTTGTTGATATCTTGTACCAAAGATTTCACAAAGGAGACATTGCTTGGAAGACTTGAAGTAGTTGAGAATGAGCTTAGACAGCCCAAAGAATTGACTAGAATAGAGACAGCTTTCAGTGCCTTGAATATTCAACCTAGTTTATCAAGGAGCACAAGTTCTAGAGGAGATTTTTCTAGTAGTAATAGAGCTGATGAGGATAGAAAGATTGAAGGAGTAGCCCTTCTGGTAAGAAGAGAAAAAGATGGTAAGAAAATCTTTAAATGTTGGACTTGTGATGAATATAGTCATTATGCATCTAAGTGTCCTAAAAGAGAGAAAAAGTATAAAGGAAATTACAAACCTAGAAGAAATAGAGAGTTTTTGTATGCAAATGAAGAAAATGATTCTGATGAACAAGCAATAAGTGCTAGTGATGATGAAATTGGATTTGTAGCAATTAAAGAAGAAAGTACAGAGAAAGTAGGTTTGGTGTCATAGGTTGAAAGGAAATCCAATTGGATAATTGATAGTGGTTGTTCACATCATATGACTAGTGATATGAACAAGTTTTTTGACTTCAAAATTCAGGATGGGTGCATTGTCAGAGTTGGAAATAATGTAGCATTCCAAGTTAAAGGTATTGGATCTATAACTCTTGATGGTAAAACTAATACTAGGATGTATATTTTGTTGACGGTTTGAAGAAAAATATTTTGAGTGTTAGTCAACTAGTGGACAGAGGTTATTAGTTGTAGTTCACAAAGAAGACATGCATGATCAAAGACAAAAATGGAAAGGTACTTAGAATAGGAACCATATCTAGAGGTAGTGTATTTCAATTGAATCCTACTGAAATGACATGTTTGGTTGATAAGGTAGATGATAGTTAGTTATGGCATAAGAGATTTTTTTCATATAAACTTTGACAATATTGTGCAGATTAGTAGTATGTTTGCAGTTAGAGATTTGCCTAAGATTGTAAAGCCTAGTAACACAATTTGCAAGGAGTGTGTTTTGGCAAAGCATAACAGAACTTCTTTTCCCTACAAGAAGTTTACTACTACAAAAAAATTGGAGATTGTACACACAAATCTCAATGGTCCTACAAAGACTAAAGGATTTTATGGTGAAAGGTATTTTATGATTCTAGTTGATGAATTTTCTAGAATGATGTGGGTTGCATTTCTTAAAGAGAAATGTAAGACATTTGATAAATTCAAGATATTCAAGAATAAAGTTGAGAACAAATCTGGTATGAAGATTAAATGTTTAAGGTCATATAGAGGAGGAGAATTTAATTCAAATGAATTTAACATATTTTGTGAAGAAAATGGAATCAAAAGACAGTTATCATCTCTGAAAACCCTTGAATAGAATGGCATTATAGAGAGGAGGAACAGGTCAGTTACAAAAGCACCAAGAGCTATGTTAGCTGAGAATAATGTATCCAAGATGTTTTGGAGAGAAGTTGTGAATATAGCAGCCTACACTATGAATAGAGTGCAGTTCAAGAAAGACACAAATAAGATCCCTTATGAACTATGATTTGGTCACTCACCTACAATTAAGTATTTCAGAATTTTTGGTAGTAAGTATTAGATCAAAAGAGATGATGATATTGGTAAGTTTGATGCTAGAAGTGATAAGGTATGTTTCTTGGTTATTCATTGAAAATCAAGGCTTATAGATGCTATAATCTAAAAACTAAGACTATTATGAAAAGTGCAAATGTGAGAATTGATGAGAAAATTAGGATACAAGAGAGAATAGTTGATTACAATTTAGATGATGATGTTGTTACTAAACCAAGGAATGATGAATTATTTCTTGAGACTAAAAATAATCTGCAGAATGAAGGAGAGTCGAGGCAAGACCAAAGATCAGAACCTTCAATAGAGCCAAGAGTTGAGATAGAAACTCATACTTCAAGAAAGAATATGATAAAGAATCACCCACCTAAGTAGATCATTACAAGTAGAGATAAAGGTACGATGAAAAGAAGCAAAGCTAATGAAGAACTGTGTTTGATATTTCAAGTTGAACTTAAGAATGTAGATGAAGCATGTAAATATGATTATTGAAAACAAGTTATGAATGAGGAATTGGATCAGATAGTAAAAAATGAGAAATGGGAATTGGTTCCCAGACTAGAAAACAAGAATGTGATAGGATCTAAATGGGTATTCAGGAATAAAATGGATGAACAAGGTGAAGTTGTAAGGAACGAGGCAAGATTGGCATGTAAAGATTATTCACAGCAAGAAGGAATAGACTATGATGAGACCTATGCTCTAGTGGCTAAAAAAAGAAGCAGTAAGATTATTCTTAGCCTATGTAGCACAAAAGAAATTCAAAGTGTATTAGATGGATGTCAAGTCAACATTTCTAAATGGAGAACTTGAAGAAGAGGTGTACATAGAGTAGCCTGAAGGTTTTCCTTTGATAGATGATAAGGACATAGTATGTAGACTGAAGAAAGCATTGTATGGCTTGAAGCAAGCACCAAGAACCTAGTATATAAGGTTGGACAAGCATTTGACAAAGCTTGGATATAAGGTATGGCAGATAGTAATCTCTATTGGAAAGAAATTGATGATGGTTTGATGATTTTGGTAATATTTTTTGATGATATCATATTTGGAGAAAATGATGATGAAATTGAAAAGTTTGTTGAAGAGATGAAGAAAGAATTTGAGATGGGTATGATAGGAGAAATGAAATATTTTCTGGGATTATGGATTGTACAGAATAAAGAAGGAATCTTTATTTCTTAGACTAAGTACTTGAAGGATTTACTGAAAAGGTTTGGTTTGGAAATATGTAAAACCATTGGGATACCTATGGTAACTAGACAAAAGTTATCTACAAAGGATGAGACACCTACTGTCCAGTAGAAGAAGTACAGATCTATGATTGGAGGTTTGTAATATCTAACTCACACAAGGCTGGATATAGCCAATGTAGTTGAAATTGTTGCAAGATTCCAAGCTGATCCGAGAGAAGCACATTATGCAGCACTCAAAAGGATATTTAGATATCTAAAAGGAACATCAGAGTTCAAATTGTGGTATGACAGATCTAATAATTTTAATCTAAGCACTTATACTGATGTTGATCGGGCAGGCAGTATGGATGACAAAAAGAGCACCAATGGTGGAGCCTTCTTTCTTTGAGGAAGATTGGTTTCTTAGCTGAGCAAGAAGCAAGATTGTACCTCACAAAGTATAGTGAAAGAAAAATATGTTGTTGCAGCAAACAATTGTAATCAAGTTGTTTGGATGAAGCAAATATTGAAGCATATAAGGATAGAAATCAATGAATCTATTGTCATACATTGTGATAACACAAGCATAGTAATCTAAGATCTAGTGTTGCATTTGAGGACTAAGCACATTTCTATTAAGTATCACATGTTGAGAGAGAAAGTTGTAGAAAAGGAAATTAGATTAGAGTATGTGAGCACTAAAGAATAGATTGTAGATATATTCACTAAGCCTCTTTCCAAAGAGACTTCTGAGTATTTGTGAAGTATGTTAGTGGTTATGCCCCTTCCTACATCAAAATAGAAGATGTAAGAGTGCATCAGTCTAGTGTAATAGAGCACCATTGTTTATCTAGATTGAATGCTAATGCTTCTTTTATGGGGGAGTATCTATGATGGATAGAGTCGTATAGGACTCTTGTTGGATGTTGTTTTGAATAGTGCCTTTGGGCACTTGAGCTAGAAAGAATTAGTTGTTGCTGAGTTTGATGGTTGTTGAAACCTTTGACATTGATGTCAATGGGGGAGAAGTATGGCATGAAAAACATCTTGAAGAGAAGACAAGCGAGAAGTACAACATGGAATGACAGTTTGATGTAAAGAATATTGAGGTATATCAATGGGGGAGAATGATTGATCAAGAGGATTTGAAAAGAAAGATTAACAATCTTTTGTTGGTATTCTTGGAATGTTTTTCATCTATGTTGTCATCAATGCCAAAGGGGGAGATTGTTGGAAGCATGAATGCTGATGACATTCCTATGGGTGAGTATTGTAGAAATGTGACTATGATGATATGTGACATTCATGATTGAGTTTATCATTGGTGTCAATATAGCAATCTTATATAGTATTTGACAAAAGAACAATAGAAAGATCAAGTTGGTACAGATAGCTAGTTGAGTATTCTCACTATTTGAGGTTATGAGGGATACTTCTAAGTATCTAGCATATGTAGTTAATGTCAGATAAAGAAATGATAAGTCTGGAAGAAGTTATGTAAGTTTTGGTGATGTTTGTTTTGAGATAGAGTTTATAGAGGCATGTTCCGGTAGACTTTTTATATCTCTTATCAGAATTTTTATTCTAAGAATCAAGGTTGAGGACATGAAGAAGAAATATTGGTAATGGCATGGCTAAGTTTTCTTGTCATAATATGACGTGTATGGAAAGTTATTCAAGTTGCAAGGCAGAAGATTGATGTTATTGCTAAGTGTAACATGTTCTTAATGTGGTCCTATAATGATTAATTGAGAAGGCCTAATAGCTAACTCAGGGAATTGTTTTATGGACTTGGTATAAAGGAAGGGCATTTTCCTTTATCATGATATATGTGTAGATGAGATAAAGAAGTGATTTTAAGTAGCAGAGAGAGTGGAATGAGAACTTGAGCAGAACAGAGCGGAAGTGAAGGAAACTTCATTGCCGAGGTTTTATTGTGTGATTTGAGGTTTGATTTTTGGATTTAAGGTTTGTGACCTAGTCTATAAGGTCTAACAGTGTTTGGTTTGGTTGATAGAAAAAAGGAAAGAAGAACATAACAATAAATTGTATGTTTGAGTGGTGAGCTCTTCTTGTAGTTGAAATTGCATGTTTGGGCAATGGGCTCTTCTTGCATACATTATACTACAACTCCTAACAGGGTTGGAATCTCCTAATAGGGATTCAAATTCTCCTAACAAGGACTCCATGTACTAAATGTTGTAATAGACTCTTAATAGGATTCATCCTCTAACGAGGATTATTTATATTAGTATATCATCTTGTGGGCATCATTCACATTGGGGTTTTCCCTCTGATCAAGGGTTTCCCTACTTAATATATCTAGTGTAATTGTCTATGTGCATCATATTATGGTTGTTTACTTTGGTTGAATGCTTAAGGTTTTTTAAAGAAGATAAATGTTTTAATTGTTGGATAACTGATTCATCCCCTCCTCCCACCTCTTAGTTATCTTGGTGGACTATTTTTTCTAACAACGTTTTGGTATCATATATTCTATATGGGATCTTGTTGACAATTTGGCTTAGGATATTTTTTACGGTTGTCAACTATGGAAACATATAGCTTTTATTAAGATGGAAAAAAGATAACATAAAGTTTTGCATACTAAGACAGAAAATTATTTGTGTATTGTAAAGGGAAATAGTAAACACTCACATTCATTGTTTTGGTACACCTCATTGGAGGCAATTGAGCATGTGCATGCTTAGATGGAGATAATACAAATAGTATAGAACACATGGGTAATAGCTCTAATTTCTTTGATATGTATGGACAAATTTATAAGCATTTCAAGACTGGATAGACTGAACAAAGGTAAAAGAAATAAAAGGAATTTTAGTTAAGCGATTGTATTGGTTTACCAAAAAAATGAATTTAAAATGTTGGGATGAATCCTAGAAGTTAACACTCATGTGGAAAAATATAACTCAAAATATTTAGCAAAGTACCAAGTAGTAAGGTCATCACGATGAAAGATTTTACTATAAAAAAAGAACTTTTGTTTGTAATAAAGTGTGGCATTGTAAGTTAAAATTATAATGTTTTGAATGTGCACTTTCTAAGATTAGTATTGATGGGAATTTAATTCTTGTACAAAGAAACATGATTGTATGATCAAGTTTGAAGACAAAGCTACAAGAACAAATTAGGTGTTGAAGATATCAATGTTGTATTAAGGATTTTTGTATCTATATCTTTTGATAGTATAGTAAAGATATAATTTCTTGTTTGAAGTGGGATATTTTGGCATATTTTTGTATTGTACTATTGACTCCTAATAGTTTTGAGGCTCCTAACAAGGACATGTACACTATACAAATGTAATAGACTTCTAATAGGATCAATATCTTTTACAAAATACTTTTTTAGTGGATCATTTTGTGGGTACCATCCCCACCATGGTTTTTCCTTGGCTGAGGCTTCCCTAGTTAGTAAATAATGCTTTTATGAGTTGCATTGTGTTATTCTTATGCTTACTTTTCAGTTCAATCTTATATGCAATTTTAAATGTTGTTCATAATATCCCTAGTTGAGAAAATTTTCATTGAACAATGATTCACACCCTGCCCCCCTCTCTCAGTGTTCCCTATTTTTAACAATTGGTATAAGAGCATGGCTACTTAGAGGAGGCTTAGAAATTTGAGTAAGATCTCTATGGATATGGATTACTTGCAAAAGAATCTTGAGGAAGCTCTTAAGGAACTTGATACAGTTACATAGGATAGAAACAAAATAAACATCAAAATTAAGGATGCACAAGAATTCATTCAAATTTTGAAAGAGTGGATTAAATCATCTAGATGAATGAAGAAAGAATCACATGACTAGATCAAGGATAGTGAAGCAATTTCTAATCTAAAGAGGGAAAATGAAATTCTGAAAATGAAATGTTGTGAGAAATTAGTTCATGAAATTTGCCTGCTCGATTATTTAATTATTTAGCTATGTGGATCATTTTGATAATTAAAATCGAGTGGTTCTTCTGCATTAAGGTTTGTTTCATATTGATGAGATAAAATAAGTTGTTTCAACATCTCCAGCAGATTACATTCTTGGAAAGTTATTCTGTTGAGTTTATTTAGTTAAAACTTTCAATGCAATAAAGGTAGTTGCACCTGTTTCATTTGAAGAAATTTTAAGCAGAGAATTCCTAAGTTCTTTGAATAGGAATTCATTTGTTAGTTTACATTCTTTTCTCAGTTTTGATATATGAACATGCATGGGAAAAATTGTTCACTAACAATTTTTGGCGACTCTGCTGGGGAATTGATAAAATGGTGTTACCACATCATGAAGTTTTCCCAGTACTTCAACCAAGCTTAGGGTTTGATAACACACAAGAAGATATTATTTCTGACTTAAGTGCACTAGCCTGGAAACTCAGAACAAGCCTAGAGAAATTTACACAAGTTAATCAGGTGCTTGAAAGGGAAGAAGAAAGGGCCGAATTCATTAGGGGTGTACCTATTGCTAATGAGGAAGCAATAGTGGATAGACTGGTCCCAAGGCCATTCTGAGTATTGCATATTAATCTATATAGTGATAAGCTAGCTAGCAAAAGGTATACTTGAAGTGAAGAAAGGAAAGGATTCATTGATGAGTCATATGAATTTGTAAAAAGCCTCAATTTTGCCCCTAACCTCTCCCAGAAGTGAAAGAAGTCTGTCAAGAGTAAAAGTAGGCCAACTTCTCCTAGGAAATCTACTCCTATAGCTATAAACCTTCAAGCATTAATTCTACCAGGCACATTAATACCTTCTCATTTAAACATCTAGCCTTTGAACCTCATTTTCCCTATGATGGTTGCTAACCCTTGGGGCACACAAGTGGGCCCCTTAACTCTTGGAGGTAACCTACACCCACTTCCGAAAGGTGTGAAAGATGTATTGCCTAAATTTTATGGTGATGGAAATAAATCAACCGATGAGCACCTTAATGCCTTTAATACCTCGTGTGTTGTCCTCGTTGTGGCTCACAAAGATGTAGCTGTGAGATTATTTGTGCAGACTGTAATTGATGATGTGACAGACTGGTTTCATCATCTACCTCAAGGTTCTATTACTGACTAGAATCATATGCATACTACTTTCGAAGATAGATTTAAATCCTCTCAAGATGAACATACCTTGCTACTTCAGCTAACTCAATTGAAAAAGGAAGTACAGGAACCCATGAGAGATTTTGTAGCAAAATTCAATAAGATCATTCATAAAATTCCTGCTACCAAGAGACCCAATGATGAAAACCGTAAAGGATTCTTTGTTAATGCAATGCCTCTAGACATCAATTTTCATTTGAGGAGAAACAAAGTAGCAGATGTCGAGGCAGCTCAAAGATTAGCCATTGAACTAGAAGATGATCTTTTAGCTCTAGGAAAATGAAAGAAGGAAATGCAAAGTTCTAAAACTCAATCACCTTCCTCGAAAAATTCAGACCCATTAGTTCAAAAGTTAATCAATGATGTGATGACTCTCAAGAAACAACTTCCTAAAATGAACACCCCATACCAAGATATCCCAAGAAAATATCTAGGCCAAAGTAGTTTTCAAGGAAAACAACTTACTTTACCCTCAAGTCAACAAAGATTACAGATTGAAGCTCCACCTAGCAAAAATAACATGTGTGTTTTTCATCTTACAAATGATCATGAGGGAACTTCTTGTCCTGAAAATATTAGATATCAGCAACTTGAAGCAGAAAAAGTGGCTTCCACCAATGTAACAATAGAAGAAGAATCTTCTAAGGAACCTGGTGACTCCATAAATTATTACCTTGAGTATGAATCTGATTCTGATAGAGGTAATGACATCTTATTAACCTTAGAAGAAGCTTCTTGTTCGGTTTTAACCCAAGGGCAAAGGATTGGAGTAGCTGAAACTCATGACAAGAACAAATCAAATCCAACACTAGCCAAGGATCAAAGGGAGAAAAGAGAAAGTGAAAGTAAGTCATCACCTGTTGTAACTATTGTTCCTCAAATCTTTAGGAAGGTTGCTGATTCAGATTCCACATTTGACATTGTTGAGTTTTGTAAGACATCCAGGATACAAATTTCTCCTGCAGAATATCTAAGAATGAATCCAGGTGAACTTAATAAGCTGATTGAATATGTCAACTAGTCTTCTCCTGACAAGGTAGCCAAACAGATCCATGAAGTTAAATTATTAGAAGGCAATGAAATAGTTGCTCAACAAAAGAAGGAATCCTCAAAAGGAAAGAAAATAGAAACACAAAAATCTCATAGTCAAGAAGAGATAGTCCAACCAGACCCAATCAATCCTAAACCCTCTTATAATCACAACCCTGATCCATTTTATGTTTCTCTCTTCCTACATGGCTTTGAATTGAGTAATTACATCATAGATTCAGGGGCTTTTGATAATATAATGCCAGCAGCAGTAGAAAAAGCTCTAGATCTTCCTTTAACCAAAACATTTGGCAAATATTATTCCATGGATTCAAAATAGGTACCATTGGTAGGTCAAATTAAAGATGCACAAGTGGCATTAGCTGCTTACCTAGAGAAAAGGATTAAACTCACCATTCTAGTAGCAGATATCCCCACAAGCTATGGCATGCTTCTTAGTCAGACTTTCTGTCGAGACCTGGGAGGAGAAGTTAAGATGGATTGGTCTCAAGCCATGGTACCTATTGGGAAAGAGAAAGTAACCCTATTACCTGAAGCAAAATCCAAATATACAGTCTTCCCATCTGATGACCCCAAATCTCAAATCCTTTATCAAGAGACAGATTTTGCTAACTATTTCATTCTGTCTGAAGATGAGAAAATAGGTGAGAAACCATTAGGTGAAGATTTTCTATGGACTCTCAAGTTTGATGGAAGTTGTTGTTCAAATGGATCTGGAGCTGGTATAGTTCTCATATCCCCTGATGATCAGAAATTCCCTTTTTCTTATAAGCTTGCCTTTGAAAATACTAACAATACAGCTGAGTATGAGGCCCTACTTCTAGGCATAGAGGAAGCAAAAAGAATGAACATCAAGTTATTAAAGGCAAGAGGAGATGTCGAGTTGATAGTGAAACAAGTTAAAGGCATATTTTTAGTCAAAAACCCAAGGCTCAAGCATTATAGAAATGGAGTATGGGATGAAATTGAAGATTTGAATGCTTTTGGAATTGAAGCAATTCCCCGTGAGCTAAATGATAGAGCAAACTCTTTAGTGGTATCAGCTTCTTTGTTGATCCCCCATCCTAATTTCATGAACAAGAAGTATTCAGTGGAAATCATTCACAAACCAAGTGTCCCTAATAATAATAATTCTTGGAAAGTATTTAAAGATGATGCTCATATTAATGCTTTCTTGCAGAATATTAAGAAGTTCTCTATGAACTATTTTGAAGGTTCAGATGTGAAATGCAGAGAGTTTTGCCCTGATCCACCTGAGGAGGGTGACATGTTGCAATTAAAAGGGAATCTTATACCTAAAGGCTTAGTCGAGCTTGAAAAGCTTTTTGATAGGAAAGATACCTTCCTAGCTCAAGATTTAACACCTAGAGAAGATCCAAATGCTGATTATGAAAAGGTGAATCTAGGTGATAAGCATAACCCCAAAATCATTAATCTGGGAACCTATTGTGATGAAGGTGAGAAAGCTCAATTCATAAAGTTCCTATTAGAATATATAGATATCTTTGCTTGGTCTTATGATGATTTGAAAACTTTTAGAAATGGCAAATACAAACACCATATTACTCTGAAACTAGGAACTTCCCCTTTTAGCCAAAAATTGAGAACGTATAATCCAAAGGTTTCTGATGTAATATTCAGAGAAATAGACAAGATTCTTAAAGCTTGAATTATTTTTCCAATCCACCATTCCACATGGGTGGCAAACATAGTGCTAGTCAGAAAGAAAAACGGAGAAATAAGGATTTGTGTTGATTTCAGAAATCTTAATCAAGCCAGTTTGAAAGATAACTTCGCTTTAACAATAATGGATCAAATTCTTCAAATAGTTGCTGGATCAAAAATGATGTCTTTCCTAGATGGCTTCTCAAGTTATAACCAGATAGAAGTTGTTGAAGAAGATCAACACAAAACAACGTTTACAACACCATGGGGAACCTTCGCTTACAAAAGAATGCCTTTTGGCTTAATAAATGCTAGTGCCACTTTCCAACGAGCTATGAGTTCAACCTTTGGTAATTTATTGGACAGATGTATCATAGTATATCTTGATGATATGACAGTGTTTTCTAGGAGATGGAAGAAACACCTGAAAGACTTGAGGAAAGTGCTTCAGAAATGCAGAGACCATGGAATCTCATTAAATCCCAAGAAATCAATTTTTTTTGTGACTGAAGGAAAGTTACTTGGACACATGGTCTCAAAAGAAGGAATCAAAATTGACCCAAAGAGAGTGAAAGCCATTCAGCAATTATGCCTCCCTATCAATAGAAATGGTGTAACATCCTTCTTCAGACAGATCAATTTTCTGAGAAAATTTGTGCCAGATTTTGTGGAAGTTGTCAAACCTATGGCTAAGTTACTCAGTGAGAAGCAAAATTTCAAATGGGATGAACCAGCATCAAAAGCATTCAAAGAGGTAAAAGAAGCTATTGCTAAAGCTCCATCCTTGTTCCATCCTGATTTCAAAAAAGACTTCATAATGTATTGCTATGCATCTGAGCATACCATGTCAGGCATACTGCTTCAAAAGAATGACCAAGGAGAAGAGATGCCTATCTCTTTTATGAGTGTACCTCTAAAAAAGCACAAGCTCAACTATTCCCTATTTGAAAAACAAGCTTTCCCTATTGTAAAAGCAGTAAAATACTTTAGGTACTGTATTGTGCACTCTCATTCTATAGTGTATGTACCATCCATGGCTGTCAAGAGTATTCTCATGCAACAAGATGTGGCAGTCAACAATCGAGCAACATGGGTGGAAAAAGTTCAAGAATTTGACTTAGACATCCGACTGACTAAATTGATTCGAGGGCAAGGCCTGTGTAAACTTATTGCAGAAGGTGAAAAAGAAGAGTCAAATCGCTCTTGCTTGTTTGTAGGTCTCCAAGATGAATGGTATTCAGATATTGATAATTTCCTAACTTACGAAAGATGTCTTGATCACCTGAAAGGAAAGGACCGACGGACGCTCCAACTCAAAGCAGCTAAGTTTGTCATAATTGATGATATCTTGTACAAAAGAGGCCTAGATGGTATGTTTTTGAGATGCATTGATACCAATCAGCAGGATAAGTTATTGAGAACCTTCCATGATGGAGCTTGCAGTGGTCACTTTTCATCAACAGTGACAGCATTTAAAATCCTGAGAAGTGGTTACTATTGGCCAGGTATGTTTAAGGCTACTTACCATTGGGTTAGAAATTGTGAAAAGTGTCAATTGTTTACTGGAAAACCATAGTTAGCTGCCTTGCCTTTGAAACCAGTAATCATAGAAGAACCATTTCAACAGTGGGGGTTGGATTTTATAGGACCCATTAATCCAGCTTCAAGTGCGGGACATACACACATACTCACTGCTACTGATTATTTTACTAAATGGGTAGAAGCAGTTCCTGTTAAAGTGACAACCTCGCAAGAAGTGTGCAGATTCTTGACAGAAAATATTTTGACCTGTTTTGGTACTCCAAGTAAAATAGTGATAGATAATGCACAGAATTTTTCATCCAAGGAGATTCAATTGTATTGTTACGATCATGGTGTAAACTTGTCTCACTCTTCAAACTACTTCCCTCAAGGCAATGGGCAGGCAAAATCCACAAATAAAAACTTGGTTAATATTATGAAAAAATTGGTGGATGAAAAAGGAAGGGATTGGCATAAGAGGTTGTATGAAGCTATGTGGGCCGACAGAACTTCTCCCAAGAGAGCCATAGGTATGACACCTTTTGAGTTGGTATATGGAGTTGAGGAACAGTTGTCATTACCCTTAGAGTTGGTGACATTGAATTTGCAAAAGGCAGTTGAAGATGAAGTGTTTCAATCTTCCATCGAAAAGAGAATACTGTATCTTCAAAGAATCGAGGAAGAAAGAAGGGAGTTAGTTGACCACATCACCCACCATCAGGAAAGAGTTAAAAAGATCTTTGATCAAAAGGCAAGGCCTCGAAAATTTATGAAAGGAGATCAAGTACTATTATGGGATAAGAGAATGGAACCCAAGGGAGCTCATTCTAAATTTGAAAGTTTATGGAAGGGTCTGTTTGTAATATCTGAAGAACTAGGTCACAATGCCTTCAAGCTACAGTATCTTAATGGAGATGAACTTCCCCTGTCCTTTAATGGATAGGATCTCAAGCTGTACCATTTTTTAGCCTTTTCTTCATCTCATTTTAAATACCACACTCTTCGGCTTTCCTTTCCTTCCTTGTTTTGTTATGTGTGTTGTGTCATCATCTTTTGAGTCTGTCTGCGGTCCTTAGTCACTAGGTTCATTCATGATCCTTTCAGTCTCATTCCCCAACAGGAGCCGATTGTTAGAGCTTGTAAGCTTGGTCGCCCCCTAATAGGTTTTGGTCCCAAGTCTTCCCATTGAAGTTGAACTTGAAGTAGTAATTTACTTCAAGTTCAGGTTCAAAGTCTTGTTGGTCTGTCATGTGATAAGCACACTAGTTTAATCGAGTCGACCTTTGTAAAATTGAAGTCCAAGTTGATGTTGAAGCCCGATCACTCAAAACTTCAACTTCAATTTCAGTGTTGTTTTTGTTCGCTAATGATTTTTGTATGCAGATCAAAGATTGTCGAGCCATTCCAAGGTGGGTCCCAACATAATATTTTCCCAAAGCGCCTGAAGTCATATGCAAGGAAATTTAAGGCAGAACATATTCAATTTGGGCAATACTTAATGGAGTATTAATAATGCCATTTCATGATTACTTGTTATGGGAAGATACATGCAGATTTGACAGGGTATTTAAAACAAGAACACCCACAGCACCTTTTCCGATGAATGTTACACGAATGAGCAATCATGATTTTTACTTGCTAAATCTGTCCCGCGATTCTCTGTCCATGTCATTCCTTAAATGCATGCAATTACCCTTTCCCACTCATCTCATTTTCTCCAAAAAAATCTCAGCGCTTTTGGGTAAGAAAGGAAAATTTCGAGCTGTGTCTTTGTCAAACTGTAAGTGCATCTCCATTCCCCTTTGCACTTTGGTTGTGCTTTGCTTCATTTTGAAAGTATTTTAAAACCTGGTCCTGTAAACTTGTTGTCATATTAATCATGACGCTTTTTCGGCCAAAAATGCCCAAATTAGAGAAGCAGCCATTACTCAGTTCCTTACCTAAAATTTGTGATACGTTTTTGCTTAATAGAAATTTATCTAAAGTTGTTGAAAGAGCCAAAACTACTCTTTCAAGTCCCATTTAACAGAGGCTAGTTGATAGTGGTTTATTAGAACCTGCCACTTTTCCCGCTACAATCCCATGCCCAGAGCTCATCCTCGAATGTGAAAACCATTATGACCCTATTTTGAGATGCATTAAGAAAACCTCAGGGGAAGTAGTTGTCAAAATTAATAGGACCAGTGTTAATTCCGCCCTCAGGATTCCTCATAAAGAACCCTATGAGCCATGGATGTTCAAAGAAGCTGAACACCTATATGCCGCTAACAAAACCAGCTACGACACCAAGATTGCTCAGTCTTGGCTCTTGAAGCCTATAGATGGAGGTTCTAGGTTGCCTAAACCATTGACCATCGAACACTTTATCAAGGAGATTGCAGATATTGTATTCTTGCTAAATAGAATTAAGGGAAATGAACATGCTTTCCATTGGGAGTCTTGGATGTACTTCTTCATACAGAAGATAGTTGAAGGTGTTAAATTCATTGATTGGTCAGACCTAATGGCAGAGAACTTACATAAGGGCTTGATAGATGTTACCAATTGCAGTCCTTTTTTCTTGTCCTCTTATTTGATTTATACCCTAGCCATGTCCAAAGATTAGGATTATCTTCCACATATACCTTGGGTAGATGGCATGCCTATCTACCAATATTATAGAGATCTCCAAGAAGATATATCATGCAAAGAGTTTAAGAAGGTCAATGATGTTTTTCTAGGGAAACTGGTTTTTGAACTACAGGGTCGAGAAAATGATAGAATGTCAGAGGAGGCCATGCAAGTTGTGCAAATTTATAGTTGTTATTTCATCTAATTTCCCAGATTTACCTATATCAGAGTGGGTGGTTTTCTTGGTGAACCTTTGAAATTACCATACTATTGCTCAGATTCTCTAGTGTTGTCAAAAATGTGTCGGCAGTTTGCTTCCCTTGTTGAGTCCTTTCAAATTTCCAAAAAATCCTCTTCAGTATTTTTCCCAATTGAAATCAGACATTATAGATGCCTCAGTTTGAAAGAAGCCATATTTTCAGCCAAATCTTTAACCCACTTATGTCTCTTTCACCTCTCGGTTAGATTTTGACTACACCGGCTTTATTAGAAACAATGTCAAAAATGCAGCTTCTCTCTTTCATTCCCCGCAACTAGAGGATTTCTAGGTGAACTATCATGATGAATTTGAAGTAAGGAAGAGGCTATGGTCACGCTTGACCATTAAACAAGTCACCATGTTCAATGTGGAGTTAGATACCTATGGGCTGAAAGATGATGATTCTGAAGGTGTGCTTGATCAATTTTGCATGGATCAGATTGAATGCATGCCTATCCTTGAAATCGATTGGGAGAAAAGGGAAGAAAATGATGTATATGCCCACACCAAACATGTAATAGTAAGAACTACCAAATGGATAAAATCAAAAGCAGCAGCTACTCCAAGCTTTTCTGAGAAGTCTTCAAAAAGCAAGGGTAAAAGGACTGCTCATAAGCAAACTAATCGAAGTGTCCCTGATTCTGTTGCAGGTCCACTTGAAGTTGAACTTGAAGTCGTTCCAGAAACACTTCAACTTCAAGTTCAAGAAGAAACTCCAAAAGGAAGGAGAGTAACCCGCTCAAGCACGAAGAAAGCATTGGCCGTCAAAAGTAAAGGCACCATAACGATGGACTTGGAGACAGAAAAAGACCTATCTATGGCGGATAATGTACCTGAATCCCAGAATTCTCCAATGGATACAGGAAATCAAGAAAGTAATCTCCCCTTACTTAAATGTTCCCCTGCTACTCCAAAGGATCAAACTACTCCTAAATGGCTTGAGAAATCAATGGAGAAGAAGAGAAGTATGGTCCCAATATCCATGCCTATTGATGACCTAGTCAGCAAGTGCCTTGGTAAGGCACCCAAAGTAAAAAAAGTGAGGATCGAAGCAAGAATTAATTTTGACAAAATTTTAGGTCGATGGGCAACAGAGATAGCTACACCACCTGATGGGAGCTCTCGTGATTCTGTAGTGCCTCAAGATTTCCAAATAACAAAGGTGGATTTGGGAAAAGGAAATCGTGAAGTTGATATGAGATTCTTTGAGGTGTCCAATAAGAAGATTGCAGAGAGAGTGTGGAAAGATGGGCAAGACAAGCAAGAAATGAAGGAGACAATAAAGAACATGGCGTAGTACATTAACGCTATCTTGCATCCTGAAGAAAAGCCGACCCGTGAGATGTCAGCCATTGTTGACGTATCCTCTGCAACCAATCAGCAATCGTTGGAGAATCTACACAAGTGCAAAGCAGTAACCAAAGTAGCAGGTGAATGGGTACAAGATGTTCTGCTTAACACTGTAAAACACATTGGACATTTAGATCACGCCTCAAAGGAGATATCAAATATTACTAAAAAGGTGGAGGTAAGTAACGATGGCTATGAAAAAGAGAAGAATAACTGGGCAAAAGTGGTAATATCACTAGAAGATGTGCAAGAATTTGGGTTGCAAAAATTTCAAGCTGAATGTCCTGTAGCGGGTCTTGATGAAAAAACTTTGTACGTTATAAAAGATTGCATTGAATGGAAAAATGAAGCACTAGCACAGGGAGTATCTGAAATCAAAGAAGCATTACAAGAACTTAAGGTTATACATCAGATTATTCAGAATCACCTTAAGTGGTTTGTAAAACAGTTCATGGAAAGAGAAGATGACTCTGTTGCCCAATCAGACGAAATAATCAAAGAAGTCCAAAAGAAATTTCAAGAACGGCAGGACAAGAGGACACCAGCCAAGCAGGATTTCTCCAACATGGCTCACACCGAAGCTATGTTGATTATCAATCTGAAGCACTTGGAGATGCACGAGGAAAAGGCTGTTGAACTGAAGAAGATGAAGGAAATTTGGAAGCAACGGCTTGCCTACATTGGTCTTCCACATCAATCCATTATTTCTGCCTTTTTAGCTGCCTACAAAATGTGGAAGTTGGCAAGAGGAGCGGTTGGTGGCGACAGTGCAAACTGATCAAGAACTGCTTAGCTGTAGTTTCTTTACCATTTGGTTTTCTTGCAATTTCAGTTATCAGTTATTTCCAAAAGATAATTAACTCCTGGCGGGGTAATTTTGGCTTAAGTCCAGCCCCGTGCCTATAAATGTAATAATTAGTATTGTTGAGGGGTTTGAATTTCTCTAGTAGACCGGTAGATAGAACTACTTTTGTTTATGGTTTTATTTCCAATTTAGAAGTAACATTTCAGAACTTCAACAGATACTTGAAACTCTATAGTTTGATTTTGGGTTGAAAGCTTTGTAAGTGGATGCTATTGTCTACTTATTTTTGGTATTTCTATAGATACTATTTAAGCTTTTAGCTGCACCTGTTATTGATTTTGAAACTGTGAACTCTGAATTTGGAAATGTTGTGAGAAATTAGTTCATGAAATTTGCCTGCTCGATTATTTAATTATTCAACTATGTGGATCATTTTGATAATTAAAATCGAGTGGTTCTTCTGCATTAAGATTTGTTTCATATTGATGAGATAAAATAAGTTGTTTCAACATCTCCAGCAGATTACATTCTTGGAAAGTTATTCTGTTGAGTTTATTTAGTTAAAACTTTCAATGCAATAAAGGTAGCTGCACCTGTTTCATTTGAAGAAATTTTAAGCAGAGAATTCCTAAGTTCTTCGAATAGGAATTCATTTGTTAGTTTACATTCTTTTCTCAGTTTTGATATATGAACATGCATGGGAAAAATTGTTCACTAACAGGTATCACCCCTAATTTTCCTCTAAGATACTCAAATGCAGTAGTGGGTTTTTGAAGATGTCAGCAATTTGTTCCTTTCAGTTGACATATTCCATCTTCACTTGTTTGTCTTCCACCAATTCTCTTACATAGTGATACTTAATTGCAATGTGCTTTGTTTTGGCATGCATCACAGGATTCTTAGATATGTTGATGGCAATTATGTTATCACAATAGAGTATCACAGGTTCAGTCATCTCTTCCTTCATACCTTTCAGAAGGTGTTTGATCCCTACAATACTGGTGTAGTTGATGGCAGCAACAACATACTCAGCTTCAGTTGTGTACTGTGAGGTACAACTTTGCTTTTTTCTAGTCTAAGTGACTAATCTTTTACCAAAGAAGAGTGCTCCTCCACTAGTGTTTTTTTTGTCATCAATATTACCTCCCCAATCTACATCAGTGTAGGCATTCAACTCAAACTTTTTAGTCCTCTTATAGTATAAACCAAAGTCATCTGTTCCTTTTAGGTACCTCATTATTCTTTTTACTACCATAAGATAATTTTCTCTTCGATTTGCAAAAAGCCTTGCCACTATTCCAATAGATAATGCAATGTCTGGTCTACTGTGTACAACATACTGCAACTTTCCAATTATTGATCTATACATTGTCTGATTTACTTCAAATGAATCATGATTCTTGGATAACTTATGTCTTTTTTTGATTAAGTAAAAATAGGTTTTAAAGGACCTAAAACCTTTACAACAGAAGAGTTATAAAGAAAAGCAGTAGAAAAGAACAACAGAGAAAAGAAACCAAGAAGAAACATTAAACAGACCTCAGAAAACAAAAGGAGGTCATAGAGGACAGTACTAGAAAAGATAGCAAAGGTACAGCAATCGACCAGCTAAGGAGTATTGATCAGATTCACAGCCTGGTCTACCAGAGAATGCATGGTTTTAGAAGCAACATTCACCTCGCCTTTCCTACTAGTTTCCTTGATCTTCTTCGAATGGGCTGGGGTACACATACTAGGTCCTTGAGGATCAGCCCCCAGGGGAGAATCTTGGCCTTTATCTACCTCATTCTTCTTTAGGAAATTGGTTACTTTATCCACCATTTGCTTAAGTTTCTTATCCATGTTGCCCAACCTGGTTTCAAGTTTAGACACCTTCCCCTGGATACTGCTAATGTCCTTGTCCATAACCCTCTACTTAGCTTCCAACACATGAATCTTATGCATAAGATTTTTCACTTCTTTAGCATTTCCTGTGAGCTCTAAGAGCTTGTCAATATGTTGTCCTAAGGTTCTTTCCCCTCTGGTCATTTTGGAAAATTGCTCCATTTCCTTGCTCAGCAAAAACATTTTATGCTTTAAGATGCCAATGTCTTTTTGAATAGAGCCAAGGTTGCCAAATAAGCCTTTAGGAGACCCTAGCCCACTGACTGCATAATCACCCCCATTAGGTTTAGACCCTTTCTCATCATCCTTGGCATAATCAGAATCCTCTTTAACCTTTTTAACATTTTTATTATCCTATCACCACACAGATTTCCTTTTCCTCTCCAAGCATTGAGCCAGAGGCTCATCATCAGAATGAGGAGAGGCTCTCTCATTATGACAACCCTTGCCCTTACCTTTGATGCCTCCCCTATTTTTGATGTGCTCTCTGACAATTTCTTTAACAAAACCACTCTCCCTCTCCCAGTCAGAATCCTCATTCTCAGAATTCTTTTTCCTTTTCTTATTGCTACCACTCGAACCTCTTTTTGGGCTCGACAAACCTCCTTCAGCCTCATCTTGCATATCAGAGTTGTAGCCCTTTTCTTGAATTCTCCCTTTAGTGTCTTGATCACCCCATTTAAAGTTACTAGGTTTTGGGATTTTTTTAGATTTGAGCACATTCATGATCAAAACCATAAGCCCTTCATGGCAGACATGTTCTCCAGTCAGGTCACGTTGAATGGCTTGGGTAGAGATGGCAAGAGATTGCAATAGGTAGGAAGGAAAATTCACCCTAATATTATGACAAAAATGGTTTGCCAACACAAAGTGGTAACCATACAACTTTGTGTATCTGCCATCCAAAGTCAAATATTCCATAATAACAAAGAAAACAAACCACCACGGATGAGACACAAAAGCCGGGTTGAAGTAAGAATTACCCATCTTAACCAGACAATTTCTTTCCTATTCAGTCTCGACAAAATCATCAATTGCCTTGTCTGATAACTTCCTTTCCCTGTACAAATTCATCCCATCCAAATCCAAACTAGTTGCCTCTGCGATGGTTTCTTTTGTGACCTCCATCCTCTAATTCTCGACCAAAATCAAGCCATCCTTCCAAGATTTTACAAACTAGTGCGTGATTGCTGGGTTATTTCCTTTAATTCTCTCCATGTAACCGATAAAATTACCACGCCTGAGGATATCCCAAACCTCTAGTTTGTTCTTCCATCCCACACAACTAGGCAATTCAACCTGTTTCCTCTTTCCCCCCATTATCTCTACAATAGAAGCATTGGTATGCTCACATTGAGAAACCCCAAACACTCTGCAATAAGAAGCACTAGTTTTCTCACATTGAAAAACCCTAAACACTCTACGCTCACCAATACCTAACATGGATAGAAAGAAGTAACACATAATCTGTGTGAGCTGCCCACATTTCCAAAAATAATTACCCACCTCACTTCAAAGAAGTAAAAATCATAATTTCCTGATAGCATCATTATTAAGAGATTTTTGTTGGGATATCCATTTGTCATGCTTCACATGCTCATGGCCATCAGCAGGTAAAGTGTCATATAAATCCCATATGATTTTTTGATCATTACAACACGCCACATTTGAAGCCCAATCGGCTAAGCCATTTGCTTCCCTATAATTATGGGATATAATGCAAATTTGAAATGAATCACTAATATGGCCTTAGAAATAATATTTCTTATAGTCCATGAAGGTGGATAAATTTTCTTTAAGCAATTTATGATAATAAGGGAATCACCTTCAATCCAAATGTTCTACAAATTCAAATCTTTGGCAAAAATAAGACCATAAAGAGTAGCAGAGGCTTCTGCTACATGATTAGTTTGACACCCCAAAGGTATTGTCATACCACCAACAAAATCACTATTAGAATTTCTAATCACCACTCCACAACCCGCAATGTCCAGGTTCCCTTTCGAGGCCCCATCAAGTTTGGCTTGAACCAGTTGATCGGAGCATAATCCCATCTAGCGCTTTCCCTTGGGTTAGGATCCTTTGTATTCAATATCAGACTCCTAATATTCTAGTTATTAATCACCTCCACATGCCATTCATTAAAAGGTTGCTATCCCTTACCACAAATTTTGATATTTTCATGCAGAAGGACCTTGATTTTATGGAAAACCTAAATAGGATTGGATTCCACCCCTCTGAATATCCTATCATTACTTTCTTTCCAAACACCCTAGCAAAGATAAGGAAGTATAAAATCCCACAATTTAATAATCAAAGGGTTCTTTGAAGGAGCTTTCCAAAAAGAAAAGAACAGTTGGATCACAGCATGAGGGACCCAGTCCATGTTCATTAAACTCCAAATTATATCCCAAACCTTATTAGTAAAGGAACAATGGAGCATAATGTGATCCACCAATTCCTCATCATTCTTACAAAGAACACATTGATTAACAATGAAAAATCCCCTTTTTTAAATATTATCAAGAGTTAATATTTTGTTTTGCAAAAGAATCCAAAAAAAGATATTAATTTTAGGAGTCATACCTTTCACCCAATCCATAGCCCAGCAAGTAATGTCATGATCCTCAAAAGAATTAGCATAAGCTGACATAGTAGAATACACACCACTAGGATCCTTTTTCCAAATTAAAACATCCTCTTCATGATTCAGACAACAAGCATTCAAGCATTTTGCAAGCTTAGCCAAATTCATATCCATTCTAAGAAGATTCACCCACGAATCATCCTTTCAGTAATTGCTAACCAAAGTACCAAACTGAGTTTTGCACTACTCCATAAACCCATTCCACCTTGGGTCTTCACAAAGGAGATAATCCAAGATCCAAATATCTTCCCAAAAAAGGATTTTCAAACCATTTCCAGCCTTCCATTTAACTCTTTTCCTTAAAATGTGTTTAAATTTCTGAGCATTCTTCCATATTTGAGATCCCCCTTGATCAGAATCAAAAAATAGGAAGTGCTGAAAATCAAAGTTTTCCCAATTATATTTGTGATCCCAGATATTCCTCCATTCCCCCTCTTCCTTATACCATCTCCAAATAAGTTTAGCCAATAAAAGTTCATTCATAAAAGAAATCTTCCTAAGCCCAATCCCTTTGGGAATGCAAACATTCTCCCAAGCAATAAGAGGAAGTCTCTTTTTGGTCTCCATACCTGTCCACAAGAAGGTTTTCTATATTTTCTCAATAGCAAGTGCAAACTTTCTAGGGATTTTAAAGACACTCAAAGCATAGAGTGGTACACTTTGAAGGATAGATTTCAAAACAATAACCTTCTCTGCCTAACTTAGGAGAGATCTCTTCCAGCTAGCAAGTTTCAAGTGAATCTTGTCAATCAAAGAGTTCCAAAAGCTATCAGGAGGAGATAAACCCAAAGGTGGCCCCAGATAAGTACCTAGCAAGGTTCCACTCTCACACCCAATAATCCTTTTAATCTTTGATTGCCTAGCCTCACTAACATTGATAAAGTAAATCACACTTTTATTCCAATTAATGGTTTGGCCAATAGCCTCCCCATAGTCAGTTAAAGCCTTTTTAATGTTCCTAGCATAGAGTCATCCACAAATTGCTGATGTGAGCACACAAGAGTAGAGGAAGAAGGGCTAAGACCCACAAAGCCTCCTCTCTTAACCATATTATTTATAAATCTTCCCAAGCATTCAGCCAAGAATAAAAAGAATAGGAGAAATTGGGTCTCCCTTTCTAAGGCCCCTGGAAGCTTTAAAAAAGGAGGAAGGGGAACCATTAACAAGAATTGAAAAGGAAGATGAAGAAATTAACATAAAGATAAGATCCCTAAATCTCTTATTAAAACCAAACACTTCCAAACTCCTAAGAAGAAAGTTCCAGTCAACTCTGTCATACACTTTGGAGAGATCAAGCTTAAGCAGAAACCCTTCCTGCTTAGACACCACTAGAGAATGGATGTTTCCATGAACTAAAATAATAGAATCCAAAATCTACCTGCTAGGAACGAAACCATTTTGCTGACCAGAAATAATAGCCAAAAGAATGGAAAGAATTATGAGAATCAGAACTTTGGAAATAATCTTATAAAAAGAATTACATAAGTTGATAGGCCTAAACTAATCCAGACTATCAACACTTGGCTTCTTAGGAATAAGGGTAATGAAGGTCCCATTTAAATCTCTCAGGATGTTTCTCGAGCCAAAAAATTCCTTAACACCATTACAAACATCTGAACCAATGATATGCCAATATTTATGAAAAAACAAGAGGCAAAAACCATCAGGACTAGGGCCCTTATCACCCTCAAAAGAAAAAATAGTCTTAGAGATCTCATCCAAAGAGGGAATGAAAGTTAGGATAGAGTTCTGAGCTTCAAAGATGTAGGAAGGAATACTCTCTAGGAATATTTTCCATTTTTCTAAATTTAGGTTTGGGTCGCACTGTAGCAAGTTGCCAAAGAACACCATTGCCTCCCTTTTAATGACATCTTCATTATCAGTCATACCATCAACCGTCATAAGTTTGGATATTCTATTAGCCATCCTATGTTTCAAGGCTTTCATATGAAAGAAATTGGTATTTATGTCACCTTCTTTAAGAAAAACCTTTCGAGAACGTTGTCTCCAAAAATATTCCTCCTTAGAAATAAGATCATGAAGTTCAACCAATTTAATACTCTCCTCTTCCCTAGAGACCATCTCATAACCATCAGCTTGAATCTTATTTTGAATGTCTTTAAGCTCCTCCAAAATCTTTTTTTTGTTCTCAAAAATATTACCAAAATAAGTTTTATTCCAGATTTTAATGAGTCTCTTGACATTTTTCAATTTAGTCGCCACCCTAAACATAGTCGTACCCTCAACATCAATGTTCCACCACTCCTGAATGAGGTTCTCCAAATTAGGATGAAGGGTCCACATTTTCTCAAATCTAAAAGGAAAATTCTTTTTAAAATTGATAGAGTCAACAGAAAATAAGATTGGGTAGTGATCAGAACCCACCCAACCCTGAGCAGTGAGAGAGCATTTATACTTCAAAATCTAGTCATTGCTAATAAGGGCACGGTCCAACCTAACCTGAATAAGATCCTTACCAACTCTTCTATTCATCCAAGTGTACTCAATCCCATGTAAATCTAGATCATGAAGCATATGAGAGTCAATAAAGTTCATAAGATCTAATCTATTATCCAAAATGGTCTGATTGCCTCCCCTTTTTTTCAAATTCCTTTAGGGGGGTATTAAAATCCCCAATCACCAACCACTTATCCTCTACAAAAAGCTTTCACTAATTAGAAATTTCTTCCCATAGAGCCTTCCTCCCCCATTTGGTATTGGGGGCGTAAACATTAGTGAGGACCCAACTAAAGTTATCTTTAGAATTAACAAAATGCACATTCATCATATTTCTACTTTGATAAATGAGATCCCCCTAAATACATTTATTAGATAATAAAACCACCAATCCACCTGAAACACCATTAGAGTCACTCCCAAAAATATTTCTTTCCTTGAAAATAGAAAGGCATTCTACCTTATCCTTGAGCATCTTAGTTTCTTGAATGACAAAAATGTCAGGTCTATTATCCCTAATCATATTTTTTAAAATATCATGTTTGTGATGATTATTTAACCCTCAAATATTCATGAGATAATCTTCATAATTTAACAAAGTGTTTAGATTCAAGGATGGTTCTATGACAACCATCAGCAATGCTCTTAATAGCCTCAGCTATCCTTTTGTGCTGATTAGAAGGTCTACTAGCAGAAGACGGAGAAGACCCAACATCACCATTCTTGATAGTGGCACCACCATTCTTAGACAAACCAAACTTACCCTTTGAAGGCTTAGAATCAACTTTGGCTCCCTTCTTATTATTTTTCACTGGGGCATAGTCCTCATCTTCTTTCTTCTTTCTACCCCTAGATTTTTTTCCCTACTGATGTCGAATTAGTCTTAGAACTATCCTTTTCCAACACTGCTTTCTCAACATGGGCAATAGTAAGAATTTCCTCAACCACTCCGCTGACAAAGGAATTATCCTTCAACATAGGAGCCCAGGGTAAAGTCCCCTCGTGAGAACCATCTGAATCAAAAATCTTATCCTCTATTAATGGAATCTCCAAAGTGTCAAGAGTCCTCTGTGTGCAATCAGGAACTACCAGAGGATCCTGGGCAGGGGTAGCCATATCAGCCATCATTTGTAAAGGTATAGTAGAATTAAGCTCCTTTGAGGGACCAAATAAGACACTATCCTCCCCAACTTGATTTCTCAAGTCAGTATTCTCCCCACTATCCTTAGAAAGGTCATGCATTACTGGAATATCTTGGTGGAAAGAAACATCTGCTCCAACCACATCTACTTCAACCACTGGATTGCTGCAACTATCCTTATGAGCTTGGTCCTTAGTAGGATCAAACACCTCAACTGCTACCATAGCAACCTCAATAGATAGGTCTTTCTTTTCAACCACTGGAGTGCTTTAGCTGACCAAATGGGCTTGGTGTTTTGGAGGAATAGGAACCATAGCTTTTGCCACTGCCTCTGTAGAAAAGTCTTTCTTTACCCAAACTTTCTTACTTTTCTTAGCACTCTTTTTAGCTTTTTCTTTCAATAAAGGACATTTCTTAGCTGAGTGACCTGCTTTCTTGCAGTGGAAGCATGCGAAAGGGATAGATTCATATTCAATCCTCTACTCCCAAACACCCAGTTTAGATTTGAGAGCAATAGATTCTAGGAGATCTATCCCACTGGATACCCCAACACAAAACCTGGCAAAGTTCAATCTCCTCTTGGATACCGTCACCGGATCTAAAGAGAGAAGTTCCCCGAAGGTGTTGGTAATGCCCTTGAAAACATCTTCCACCCAGAACTCAAGAGGGAGACCATGAAGTTTCACCCATACAAGGGCTTGAATATTAGAGTCATCCAATGAGTAAAGATTAGGGGCCCATCTCTGTAACAGGAGGGTATGCTTCCCCATAACCCAAGGACTGCTACATAGGATATTTCTCTTATCCTTATCACAAGAGAAACAAAAAGAAAGATAGCCTTTGGCCATAGCAGAAATATCCACTTGACCCTTTAGACACCATTTTCTCTGGACGAAAGCACGCAAATCTTCAATATTAGGTTGTGCTCCAATGAAGCACCCTATCAGAGTGGAATCCATACAAGAGATGTTCCTATCAATGATCTAATCAAGAATTTCAATAGAGAAATTACCTTTATCCTTTGCAGATATGTCTTTGACTGGCAAAAAAGCAGATTTTCTAGTAGGTCGAATCCCAAACAAACTTGACCATTTTTTATTCTACTTGGGCCCCCCTCCCGCATCTGCCAAGAACTTGCCATCATCAACATCCCCAGATTCGCCATCCCTAGACTTGACAAGGGAATCCCTAGACTGCTCACCAAGTACAGGGGAATTCAAAATTTGATTCTCGCCCGAACTCACACCACTCCCGCTCGCCATTCTTTTCGAATAATATGAAGTATCTTTCTTATTGTATATACATTTTTCTTGGTATCATTCATTTCTTTATTAATTTTATCATAAGAATCCACCACATTTTGTATTAGGTGATGAAACCTATGGTTATGGTTACCATTGGTGTACTAACTAGTTTTGAATCCTCTAAGCCAAATTTTTTGAGTATCTCCTTGATATATTTTGATTGAGTCACAAATATGCCATATTTTAGTTGATGTACTTGCAATCCAACAAAGAATTTGATTTCCCCAAACATTGACATCTCAAACTCATGTTTCATCTAATCAACAAAATCTTTGCATAGTGCATCTTTTCCTCCAAATATTATATCATCAACAAAGATTTCAGATATCAAAATGTCTTTACCTTTTTCTGTCTTGATATACAGGTTGTTGTTGTCATTTGTTCTCTCAAATCCTATCTTTACAAGATATTTGTGAAGTCTCTCATACAAAGCTCTAGGTGCTTATTTCAAACCATAGAGAGCTTTATGTAGTTTGCAAACCATAGCCTTGTTGTTATCATCAACAAATCCCTCTGGTTGTTCTATATAGACTTCCTCTTCCAGTATACCATTTAGAAAAGTAGATTTTACATCCATTTGGTAGACTTTAAAACCTTTGTAAGAAGCATATGCAAGTAGTGTTCTTACCCCTTCCATCCTTGCAACAGGGGGAAAATGTTTCCCCATAGTCTAGTCCTTCTTGTGCATAACCTTTACAGACTAGTCTAGCCTTATTTCTTGTGATCTCACCATTCTCATCTAGCTTGTTCCTAAATACCCACTTGGTACCAATCACATTCTTATCAGTTAGTCTTGGAACTAAAGTCCAAGTTTTGTTCTTTTCTATTTGCTCAATCTCCTCTTCCATAGCTTTACACCAATTATCATCTTGTAGTGCATCCTTCAATGTTTTGGGTTCAATCTTGCTTAGCAAACATGATTCATTTCTTAGTTTGTTCCTTCTCACCAATGATTTTTTTAGCAGGGTGATGTTTCAACCAAACTTAGATAGCCTTGGTTTTGTCCTTGTTTCCATGTTTGGTCTTTTAGCTACAAAGTCACTGTGCACATCTCTTTCAGGTAGCTCAGCATCTCTTTCATGTGTACTAATTTTAGAATCTGAATGTGCATTATCTTCATTCTACAACTTGACTTCTGAATGCAACTCGGCATTCACTAGTTGTGACTCGGCTAATACTGAAATGTGTTGTTGATTCCCAACTTGATTGGCAGCTTCTTCTTCAACAGGCATTCCTTCATAGAAGTATACAAAGGATTTGTACTCTTCTAGTTTCTTGGATTCATCAACTTGAACTTCTGCATGCTCATGAAAGTTTACATTTGTACTCTCCACAATTTTATTGGTGTTAGTATTTAAACACTTATATGCTTTACTTCTAGTGGAGTATCTAAGGAATATGTCTTCATCATTGTTTGCATCAAACTTGTCATTTCTAGAAACTTTAAGAATATAGCATTTAAAACCAAACACTTTGAAATGTTTTACATTGGGTGAGTGACCATACCATAATTCAAAAGATGTTGGATTTGTACTATACTTAAAGCTTCTCTCTAGTACTTCAGAGCAACGTTCTTCTCCATCATTAATGTTCTAGCACAGTCTATCACTGATCTATTTCTCCTTTTTGCAGTGTCATTCTGTGAGGGAGTTCTAGGTCCTGATGTTTGTCTCTTAATTCCTTTGTCATTGCAAAATGTCTCAAATTTCTTTGATGTAAACTCTCCTCATCTGTCTGATCTTAGGCACTTCAAATTCTTTACTGTCTCTTTCTCAACCCTGGCCAAATACCACTTAAACATTTGGAATGCATCAAATTTTTGCTTTAAGAACATGATAGTCATCATCCTAGAGTAGTCATCAAAAAACAACATTATATATATGTCTCCTTTGTAGCTTTGCACTTCTATTGGACCACATAAATCAATATGGACTAACTCTAGTACTTCTTTGGAAATATAGGTTTTGCTTTTGAAACTTGACTTGGTCATCTTTCCTAGCTAACACTATTTACACATTATATTGCCAAGCTTTTTGAGTTTAGGAAAACCTTTAACTTTCTTCATTTTGCTAATGCTAATTAGATTATCAAAGTTGACATGACATAGCCACACATTATCAGCTCTTATAATAAGACATGCAGCATCCTCCATATCTAGGTAAAATAGATTACTCCTAGTTTGGTCTCCTTTTTCTATCAAATTTCCATCAGTGTCATAGATTTTGATAGTTTTGTTTCCAAATTCTACTTTGCATCCTACATTGCCTAACTGTGACACACTCAATAGATTGTAGTTCAATCCTTCAACATAATATGCATTATCACATGAAATTTTCTCTATAAGCTTAATAGAACATTTTCCTTTGATTAGACATGGAGCATCATTTCCAAATCTAACACTATTTCTATCATACTGAGTAAAGGTAACAAACTTACTTTTGTCTCCTATCATGTAATGTGAGCACCCATTGTCTATGATCCACCTGTCATTCTTGTTTACACAAGTTACCAATGTTGTTGCCTCATCTTCATCTGACTCATCCTTCATGGCTACATAGACTACCTCATCATCATTTTCATCAAAATTCTCTTCTTCAACAATGTAACACTTTTTGCCTTTGTCTTTGTAATCTTTGCTATCATCTTCTCTTTTTTTCTTGTACTTGTTGCCTTCTCTATAGTTCTTTTTCTATGTGCACCTTGTAGCAATGTGTCCTACTTCATTGCAATTTTAAAAAAATGATAGGAAACTTACCTTTGAATTTACCTTTGCCTCTGTGAAATCTTCTAGCTAGCAATGCTTCCAATTGTTCCACATCTTCTTCATCTGTGTTGTTGTCATTGGATGCATATTTTATCTTTCTTTTCTTCTTCTTTGGTTTCACCTCTTCAATGTCTTTCAATAATAGATTGGCCTTGAAAGCAGATTCAAGATTCTTAGGTCTGTAGTTATCAAAGTTGGATCACTCAAATGCAGTAAGTCTTCCCACTATACCTTCAAGTGCTAGCTTGTTTCCTGGTATGCATCTTAACTCTTGGATGGATGAAACTTTAATAGCATACATGGGAAGCAAGGTTCTTAAGAATTTTCTATTAATAGTTTCATCATCTAAATGACCACCCAAACTTCTTATTTAACTTACTACTTCCTTTATTCTAGAGGCATATTGAGCAATTTTCTCACCTTCCTCCATTCTCATGTCATCAAACTTTCCTCTGAGGCTTTCTCTTTTTTCTCTTTGGACATTCTGATCTCCTCCATAAATATCTGATAAGGCTTTTCACATTTTGAATGCAAAGGTACATCCCTTGATGTCATCAAATTCGACATAGTTGAGGACAGAGGCAATCTCCAGCATTGCATGATTGTGCTCCTTTTTCTTTATATCTTCTGCAACAGGAACACCAACTGGATCGACATGTTCCACTTTGATTAAGGTTTGTGCATGATCACCTATTGATCCAAGGTGCAACTTCATTAAACTTTTTCATGCAGCAAAGTTATCTCTATTGAGCTTGGGAACTTCTCTCTTGGACATCTTGATCTTTCTACTTCTAGTACCTTAAAACCAAATCAGCAGATGGCTCTAATACCAATTGTTATAAATGCTTTAGAATAACTAGGGGGGTGAATCATTTATTCAAGGTCCAAATGTCCTATTAAAACTTTTTCACTTAGTATAGTGAGCCTATTAAACGAGCCATGCATCCAAGCTAAACATATTTCTTAGCAAGTTACTGAAAAATCAACATGCAAGTATAAGACATGAAATATCAACACATAACACAGTGATTTATGTAGAAACCCAATTTGGGAAAACCACTAGTAACATGCTACTCCTTTCTCACTCTTTTGAAGTGATGTCCTGTGAAAGGCCTACCCTATTAAAGGCTAGAAAACACATTGTTAAATGTGACCTGGTTAAAGGATTTCAACCACCCTGTTAGAAGTGGGCCTAGTTAAAGGACTTTAGAACATTCACTTGGAATGTCACCCTGCTAAAGGATTTACAAAATGGCCATTAAACCAACCTAAGTCCATGGGATTTTACCCTAACTGATACAATTCTTAGAGAGTAAAAATAAGAGCTTTTGATCTGATATAACTCACAATATAACTTGCAGATTTTAGATCTCAATTCAGTTCAAAAATTTTCCTAGCCTTCAGTCTTTGCAGCTCTGACAGCTTGTCCTCCTTTCAAGCTTTGTCTCCTTGAGTCTTTATACTCGTTGTACCAGTGCAATCTCCTTTATGGCCACTTATCGAAGCAGAGTCTATGTGCTCTATTTCTCCCTTTCGATGCCTTCTCCTTGACACCACACACTATCTCCAACCAACTTCTTTGTTTCGTGACCTGTAGCTCCTTAAATAAAAGTTTGGAATACTTTTTCACTCTAATTTTCTTGCTCTCATTTTGGGTTTTAATGGATTATTTAAAATTCAATGTATCTTCACCTAATCCTGTTTCTTCTAGAAACATCTTGTAGAATCCTCCTGTATTCACCTAAAACAGTTAACCTAAAATTCTGTGCCACCAGCTCATCATTCTTATCCTCCATCTGGTTCACAAAATTCAAGGTAATAAACTTGTCGGCTCAAATCTAGAAAAAATTTTACTTTTCAAATAATGCAGTAGCTCGACACTATTAACATTCTGATGCTCGACACATATTGTGTTACTCGGCACCTACTATGGATTCACTCAACATTAACTAAGTTTTACTAATGCTCAACACCTATTACATTTTTTTAGCTCAGCACCTGAACTTGCTCGGCACCTTTTGTTTCACTCGGCACACACTAGATTTTGTATTTGCTCAGCACTTACTGATAATCTGCTCGACATGAACTAACTTGCTTGGCACCCACTAATGAATTTAGTCAAGCTTTGCAGACAACTTTGTTACAACTTATTCTTCTAGAGTTTTTAAGTGTAGCCAACCTCTGTATCTTCAAATGTATTGTCAATACATCATTTTACCATTGTCTCAACTAATCCTTGCACTTCATTACAAAACCATAACTCAACCTTTCTCTTAGATGCTTTTGTTGCATCTTATTGATTAAATCCTCTTCATCAATCAACTAAGTATTAGTACTTGGATCTTATAAGAAATTGTCATTCCAACAAATAGTAGGTTTGACATCAGTGACAAAACAATGATTGAAAATATTTTTTATCAACAATATCCCTTCTTCTCAACAATCTCCCTTCTTGAATAGTGATCTTTTCAATCAGATTTCAACACAAAGATTGGCCAAATGTCTAAGCTTGATTGAGGAAAAGAGCTGAAGATTAAGAAACTTGAAGTTTATGTCGAGTGATTCTAGTGTTGATTGAGTGACAATATGAGCCAAGTAAATATATTGTCAACCAAGCATCAGTATTGACTAAGCCTTAGTATATGTGTCGAATAGAAAAGTTAGTAGCGACTGAGTAATCCAGTGATGACCAAGTGTCAAAACACAGTGTTGTCTAAGGGACAACATTTGATAGATCAAGAGGAAATCATGATTTCTAGCCAGCACTATTGACTTATGGAATATGTAAAGTGTGTTGAAGATAAGGATGGATGAGATAGATCATTTAAATCAAGGGAAACTATGTTTGAGTGTTTCTATGCAAGAATTAAAGGTGAAGTTTGGAGAAGTTTCTAGAAGAGGGAAGAGGAGACAAAAAATTTAAAGGATTCAATGAATCTAACCTAACCCTAAGATCTACAGTGATGTTCAAGAAGAAAAAGATCATAACTACCTATTTAAGAATACATGAGAACTAATCTATGAGAAAAAGAAAAAGGTTAGCAGAGTTAGCAAAGACCTAATAAAGTTGGGGTAGTTGTTGATGCTATTGATTGGTGAACTTGAGTAGGAGGCTAAGAAGAGTTGTGAAGAAGTGAATTTGATTGCTTGAAGGAGTGTCAAGATAATCACAGATATAGATGACAATGGAGGCTAGTCAATGGATCGGCATAACCAAAATGTGATCTGTATTTGCAAAGTCAATTGTATTTGTCAGATCAAACCTGTTGTTCCTTTCTAACCATCGTATCAGTATTAAAATCCTTTAATCAAGGTGGCATTCTAATGAAATGTACTTAAGTCCTTTAACAAGGTCACATTTAATAGTGTGTTTTATAACCTTTCACGGGGTTGGATCCTAACAGAGCTCACTTCAAAGAGTGAAAAACTAGTGACATGTTATTGGTGGTTTTTTCCAAATTGGGTTCCCACGTTAAATCCTACTCGCATACTTGTGTGGATGTTATCTAATATGTTTTACTATTAATGTTTTACATTATGCATATTTGTTATGACAATGGACTGCAAGTTTATGTTACTCATTATCTAATATAGAGACCAAGCTATTGAATGTTTGGATCTGAAGTATTTGAAGTGATTAAAAGTTCAACTTGAAAAAAAAATTATTCCAATGCAAATGACTAAAAATTATTTCACGAGCATCAAATGCATTATTGACAATATTCTATTTTAAAAACATATAAACAATAAGTGAGATCCTTATAATTCCAACAAAGAGTTCTCTTTGTAAATTAAAGATAAGTAAATTAATCAAACAAAATTATGAACATTTACCTTTTCCTACTTATCTTTGGCCATTTCTTACCTTTCGCCACTTGGGGAAGGTGGATCAAATTACTGCAAAATGGTGAGAAAATCTCTAAACCATGAAAGCATGTCATGTTTAGGAATGTGAGGCAGTAGAGAAACCACTCTACGGAAGAAAAATAAGAAGGCAAGTCTAAACTAATCCCCCTACATCATGATAGCCAAATATGACTACAATACATCACTTCTCAATTTTGCATTTGCTATTACCAATGAAAAAATATGCATGTCGCCATCATGCTTGCACACATATGTAATTTGATGCTCATCCATTAAATATATGTGATTTCTATATGAAAATGTTAATTCGCATATAGTACTCCACCATTTCGGTTTAGTGATTCGCTAGATTTATTGGTAGGCTTTGGGAAGATGATATTGACTCATGCTTTACCTAATTCCTATTTTCTAGCTCTGAGTCTGGAACCTCCGCAAAATAGAAAAATTCAACACAAGCATCACAAAACCTTATATTAAGAATCTCGATCAAATGAATTTTGTAATGAAGATCCAAAAATAATTTGTGGATATTGGAAATTGAAATACATCTTAATCATCTTGATTACATTCCTCATTTAATAAATGTCTTCGAATATAATATGAATCCTTATTCAAGGAAAATAAATTATTCTATTTAAAATATATATAAATATTCAAAGCATTAAAGTGGTCTTATTATATCTAGAAACTATATTTTCACTTCACATAAAGATCATATCAATAGATTTAAATATATCTAAGAACCTAAGATGTAAAAGTGCAGTTCAATTCTTTGTATTTAGTGCAATTCTTAAAAGGGTCATTTAATGCATTATTTAAGAAACTGCACCAAATAACATATTAAATTTAATATTTAGGGAAACATTAACATAACATAGCTACTAAAATATATTTGCACTCAGAAAGAAAAATATACTTATCTATTCTAACCGTGGAAAACACAAAATTGAATATTGTATAATCTCATTGCTTAGAAAATATGAAATTCTGAGAATTCCTACATAGATCTTTATTTTGATGGTAGAGGGGAAATACTAGTGATCTTTGTATTCATCAACCTATCATGATATAGCGAATTATATAGATTGGCTTGTGATAAATGTCAATAATATAATGATCAAAAGTATATAATGAAAATAACTAAATGTGTGAAATTTTTGAGTTCAAGAAGGTGCACTTGAGATGATTCAGTATGAACACATACATACATAATTGGCATCAATTGTTTGCAAACTGCTCACTTATAGAGAATCTTCTTTTTGAAATGAATCAATAACTCTAAATTTGCAAAAATTTAGGGTTCCAACAATGGCTCACCTATGACCATAGTGAGATCTCAATTATCTTTGGAGAAGAAGACCCTGCATCCATACTTAATCAAATGTAGAGTGAAATTGAGAACATTGAGAAAAATATTTTTTAAGCTTAATGTCTCCCTTCTTCAAGAGGAGGATATTGAGAACACTATGTATATGGTGTTCATGATGACCAACCTTTGCAACTAAGATACCTTAGCCTCATCTAGACGGATTCTTAAGGTGGATAATTGGAGAAAGGTTTTCCAAATTATGGGGTGTAAGGAATCCAAGGATAGAAGTGAAAATGAATATCAAAAGAAGCTTAGTAGAATTGAGAAGGATTTGCAAGACAAAGGGAGGGACTTGAACTTGGAAAATGAGTTGATAAGTAGTAAAATACAGTTGAGAAAGATTCAAAATATTAAGGTTCGAGGTCATAAAGTTAGGGGTAAGGCTAACTGGCTCAAGGATGGTGATAGATGTTCTAAATACTTTTTCAATCTTATTAAAGCTAAGCAAAACAGAGAAAACATAGAGGGTATTCTTACTAACAATGGCATATCTAATGATAATAAGGACATTAGTGAGGTTTTCTATCAGTTCAATAAAAATTTATTTAGTTTGGAACAAGAGGCTAGTAATGTTGAAGTAATTGATAAATGTGTTAACTTATCCCAAAGAAAGTGTCTATGGAGCAAGCCAAGATTATAAATCTTCCCATCCATATTCAAGAAATTGATGACACTATCTCCTCTCTGACTAATGGTAAGTCCCCAGGGGTTAATGGACTCCCTGATAAATTTAATAAGAAAAATAAGGAATGGATCTTTAAGGAGCTCCTTTTGGTTTATAAGGAGGCTTTTAAGCTTGGCACTCTTGGTGAAGATATTATTAAATTGCTCTCCAAAGGTGGTGATAGATCCCAAGTTAAAAATTGGAGAACCATTACTCTGTTAGATTTTTCCTGCAAGATTCATGTCAAATTGTTGGCCAAGAGAATTGCAGGGATGCTTAACAATATTGTTTCAATCACTCAGACTAGATTTATTAAGGGGAGATACATCTTAGAAAATCTCATTTCTAGCTAGGAAGCAATGCAGTGGAGAAGACACAGTGGGCAGAATGTTGGTATGGCTCTTTTGGATTTTGAGAAAGCCTATGATAGAATTGAGTGGCAGTTTGTGATTAATGTGTTGGAAAGATTAGGGGTCCCTTCCTCCTTTTGTAAATGGATTGGCATCTTGTTCAAGATTCTACCACAGTTATTGATGTTAATGGGGAGATTTCCAAGCCCCTCTCTCTAGGAAGATCCAATAGGCAAGTATGCCCTTTACCTCCTCTTTTTGTAATTGCTACAGATGTCTTTTACTTATATTCTTAATGCTAATTGAATTGGGCCCACCTATGAAAGGTATTTCTCTTCCTAATTGTGATGAGCTCCTCCTTGAGAAGTTTGTAGATCATACAAATCTCTTTGTGGATCTTTCAAAAGATAATTTAGGTAATTTGATGGACAGGTTGCGGTTTTTTTGCAAAGCCTCTCGGGCTAAGGTTTCCCTAGTGAAATCTTCTATCATTGGGTGGCATAGTTATCCCCCGGACTAGATTAGAAAGCAAGAGTGGAAATAGGTTGGTCCCAACCACATTGTAAGATACCTTGGTATTCCCTTCTATATTGAGCCCTCTTTGAACGATATGCAGAATTGGGTATATAGTAAAATTGAAGACTTGTATGTTGTCAATTGTTGGGAGAGCACAAGTTGTTCAAAAAGTTATTTTCTCTCGTACTATCTAATATGCTTTTGCTTGGTTGCTTGCTAAATATCAGAGTGAAATTTTTGAAAAGACTCTGAGATATTTTCTCTGGTTGGATGGCTTGGGAAATAAAAATAGACACAGAGTGAAGTCAGCGTGGTGTTGTTACCCTAAGGATCTAGGGGATTGGGATTTAACCACTCATACAAGCACTCCTTTGTCTTGAAGATTGTTTTAAATTCATCCCCTTCTCTGATCTAGATTTGGTGATATTCACTCTTCAAATCTATCTTTATGAAGTTCTCATCTCCGCTTAAACATCCATAATATCAACCATAGAATTTGTACACGTTCTCCAAATTCATTTTTCTATAATGCTAGTACTAGTATTTTTGCACTTTCACTCAACCTTTGTGTAATAGCTCTTGCACTTGTTCAACTCTTTTCTCTTTGTTGGACCATTCTATGGGCTGCCTTATTTGGCAAACTGGCTTTAGGAAACAATTTCATTTTATGACTAATATTTTCGACGAGTGGTAATCTAGCAAGTATATTATCAAATACAATATCCTATAACTTATCCAACAAATTTATAATTTACACAAGTACATCTTATGCACCCTCTTGATCAACTTGAGGAATTTAAGAAAAACACATACACTCATGCTTTATGCCTTTAGAAACTCCCTTCATCAACTAATCATATTTTTGCATTACTATAGACTTTTTCCTCTTTTTTCTTCAATGGCTTCAAGTTGTATCAAGTTCTCTTTGTCAAAGAATGGGTATTTGCATATTCATATACTACACCACAATCACATTGTCATGGACTCCTTTGCACTAGATGAAAAATATCTATAAGCATTGTATCACACAATATGCATCATGATAGTTTCCAATTTGAACTTCCCAAACATTTAACATTGACCAAAGCCTTGTGATTCTTCTACAACTAGGCAATCTGATAGCATATCATGCTCTTCTCTCTCTAACTTATATTTATAAACTTTTTGCTCTGAAACGAGGTTACTAGTATTGTCTATTAAGACTAGAGACAGAAATAACAATTACATGCAAATATAACCGATATCAAAAATGTATAAAGGATGCAGAAGAGAACACAAGACACAACGATTTAGTGTGGTTCACCCATCCTTGGACCCATCCTTGGGCTACGTCCACCAAACAGCAAGTCAAATATTATTATCCAATGATTTCATCCTGATGACAATCTGTAATACCTTGCAACTCAATACCGTCGCAAGAAGCTACTAAATCACCATACATCATAAAATCCCTAAGCCATTTTATACAAGACTTATGTCACTTACAAAAGAAGAGGTAGAATATTCCTTCCAATAGAAAACATTAACTCTCAACGCCTTTTACAATAGTAAATTATTTTTTGTCTTTGGAAGCGTTGCTCCTGGACTCTGTGAAGGGCATTCTTGACCCCTAGGCATGGGGGCATTGCCTCCAAACGCCCATAAAAAAATCAAGGGGGAAGCCACGTTGAATGAAGTGGGAAATTAGGCTCCACATAACAGCATTGTCTCCATGAATAATGGCACTGCATACTTAACCATTATATTTACATCTTATGTGAAACAAATTCTTCTTTTGCTTAGGTTCCTCATCATTTAGCAAGGCTCTTCTAGTAACGAGGACCTCTCCTCATTCAACATCTTCAAAATGTGATGATTCAGCATCCTCATTTGCATGAGCAACTAGTGCATTATTGTCTAGCCTTCTATTTGTGCTCGACGTTGGGGAAATTTATAAGCTTTATGTCATTCTTCTTTGCACTAGAAACATGCTCAACAAAAACTCTTTCCCGATCCTTGTCTTCTTCATGTTGCTCTTTGATCTATGTTATTTTGATTGCAAGGATTATAAGCATTTTTTTCTCTATTAGAGTCGCCATTCTTCTTTGGATCTTCATTTTAAACTCCATAAGATCGCCCATTGGGCTTCCCTTCACATCCTCTTCCATTTTAATTGCTCTCGAACTTCTTATCTAGTTTGTCTTCTACCTTCAAAACAAATTGATATGCATCTTCAATGGTAATTAATCTTGTCATTATCAACTCTTGAAATACTAAGCTCCACCCCATTTATGTAACGGCCAACCTTGTCCTTGCTGGCTTTAGAATGAGCTATTTTGGTAGGAACTCCAACTCTTTTGTATACCATAATCAACAAGAATGAACTGTCTCTTTAATTTTTCCACCATTCACTCCATCTTGTTATTTTCTCCCTCCCTCTTCTATTTCTCTCCAATTAAACATCTTTCCACCAAATTTTAGCATGACCTTTCACCTTGGTCGTTGCAAATTTTGCCCTCTTAGAATCTTCAACATCTTCATACTCAATACTTCTCCCTGTTGACATTAGAATGAGCTATTTTGATAGGGACTCTATAGTACTCTTTTGTATATCATAATCAGCAAGAATGAATTGTCTCCTTAATTTTTCCACCATTCACTCCATCTTGTTATCTTCCCTCTTCTATTTCTCTCCAACTAAACATCTTTCCACCAAATTTTAGCATGACCTTTCACCTTGGTCGTTGCAAATTTAGCCCTCTTAGAATCTTCAACATCTTCATACCCAATACTCAAAAATCTTGAAAATGGCCCTAAAAACCTAAGCGTCCCTATAATCTTTAGTCGTCATTTTTTCCTCTACTTCAAATTGTTGCCATTTTATGTTAGGAATCCATCAAACAATAAACAAAAATAATGACAAAAAATGTTGATGCCATTTTCTAATGTCTAATGTAACAAAATGTTGATGCCATTTTCTAATGTCTAATGTAACAATCTTTTAGAAAACATTAAATTGTTGATACCATATGTAAAAGGTGTGTCATATTAAACTGTTTAAACAATTAATGCTTTCCCCTCTAGTTATGACTATTACTAGTCACCATTTTTTGGATCGTCATTCTGACCTGTATAAGATTGTCCACTGGACTTCACACCACGACCGCCTCCATTTTAATTACTCTTGAGCTTCTTGCTCAATTCCTCGTCTACCTTTAAAGTAAATTGATACACATCTTCAAGAGTAGATAATCTTACCATTATCAACTCTTCTTGAATACTTGGTCACTCATGTAATGAGCAACCTTCTCCTTGGTGTCTTCAGAATGACCCAATAATGATAACACATTTTTGGAAATCATAGTCAATGGGAACGAGTTGTCTCTTTAATTTTTTCACCATTCAATCCATCGTGTTATCTTCTTCCCTCTTCTATTTCTTTCCAACTGAACACCTTTCCACCTTTCAACTTGGCCTTTACAGATTTGGTCCTCTTAGAATCTTCTACATTTCAAACTCAAAATATTCTTTTAAATCTTAAAATCACCCTTAAAAACCTAGCTTCGCTAAGAATAAATAGTTCTTTATGTAGAAATTTTAGTACATTTTCTCTTGTTAGGGTTTAAAATGATTAAATCCAAATCAAAATCAAAATTAGGTTACCATTAGTGACCTTCAATTTAAAGTATTTAGCCTAGAAACAATCTAGAAAGATTAAAAGAATATTGAAAGTAATATATGTTTTAATGGTCATATCAACACTACTAAAAGTAAAAAGGTCTATATTAAGGTGGAAAAAATATGAAAATACATCAAATCTAAAAATTTAACAACAATTGTGTAATATAATCTACCATGACCTCTGCATCCAACATAAACAATCTCTTACAAATAATCTGAATACTCAAAAAGTTCATTTTCTGTTCACCCCCGACATAAACAATCTCTTACCAAATAATCTGAATGCTTAGAGAGTTCAATTTCCGTTCACCCCCATTTAGCTACTAAAAAATACCAAGAATGTTAGATAAATCAAGTGCCCATATTTTAAATTAGTAAACAACAGAAATACACCATGATTCCCAAGATGTGATAAAATGGCAAAAGCCATTTTGCTGTTCGAATGTAACAAACTAGTAGAGAACGCTAGATTGTTAATACCATATGTATTAAATATGTGGATATTCAACACGGTACATACCTCGAAAGCCCCAGCTAAATGAGCAATCCAACCCCAGATAAAATGAGCTACAGTAGAATCGTAAAATCATTCAATTTTGTAAAATGAGCTTCAGAAAAATCAAAAAATCATTTCTTTTTGTGACTTACCACCTTGGCTTCTATTTTCAGAGTGTAATGTTGCTACAATGCTATTTTGCTTACCAGAGAAGTCCCATTCTTAGTACTACACAGCGTGGTAAAAACAACATTCGGACCTATAGTGGCCCATAATCTTGGCTCGACAAGTAGGATTTTTAACTCAGTTACACCCCCCAAAAAAAGCATTATGCATTTAAAGAATACTAGGTCTACTCTGATCATCAATTTGGCAGGATCCAAATAATAAATGTCATGTGAACCTCAAATGCTCCACAATTTTCTAATTTAAATTCTGAACAAGAACATTGTATTACACTAAAATAATAAACAATCATTTCTGTTGTCAATGTTCCATATGTCATTAAAACACCCTCCGATCACTCTTCTCAACTTGCTAGCGCCTCTGCGAAAACAAATTATCAAAATAGTAATGAAATCATGTCATGAAAGCTCAGAATATCTTCTTCCCACAGATGAGCCTGTGTCTGAGAATGGCTATTTTTGCTCAAAGATGGTTCAGGATCCACCCATCAAGGTTTTTTTTTGTCAGGCCAAGTTTTCTAACAATGCTTAACCTATATGGTTAAAAGACGATTCGCACACGTTTAACATCCAATGCTTACTCCAACTATGTGGGAGAGATTGGAACAGATGATGTGTTTTTTATTTTCCCATCAATTCCTGAATCCGTATTTTTCATGGTAGACAATAGCATGTCATCTGCATTTTAAGCAATTACATGTGCCTTAAGCCAGAGGAAAAAAATTGAAAGCTTAAATATCAGCAAATCACAAGCTTCCATGAATTCTAGCTACTTTTATTTTTTCATTGCCAACATTTCATGTCTAACTTTTAAACTCGCCCCCACCCCCGGGCTTCAGTGAAAAATTGAACTATTTGATAAAAGTTTCCTTGCCTTTTGCGTTTAATATATAGTACTAATATAAGTCCTGAAACGTATTTACATAGTTCAATAATAAATAGGCATTCTTTTAAGTTTATCATGGAAAAAACATGGTCAATCTGAAAAGTAGGATTCCACGTAGCAAGTTCAAGTCAATATTTCATATAACTGATTTTGATGACACATAAATCATCTTCGAAATTCAGACAACTGCTGCTAGCCCCCCATGTCTAAACAGCTTGTAAATTACACGTGGTCAGAAAACCAGACTAGGTCATGAAGCATTTCTTTTTAATATGTTAACAATTGCTTCCAGCACAGCTTCCAAAATACCAGATACAACCATATAGCGTCCTCAGTCTTGAACTGTTGTGCAGAAACATCATGCTAGCCTGTTATAATCGCAACTGGAAACTATGTACAGCAGCCGCTCTTTGCTGGAATAGGTTGACTTCCACCAACTTTGACAGTACCAGGCTTGCCTGCATTCATGGACGGTTGGCTAGCCATCCTGGGTTCAAATCATACTCTCAGAACAATGACTGATACCAATGATAATTTGCAATTTAGTCAAATTAGCAAAAGGTTTACCTCTTTTTTATCTCTGATGCCATGGTCATAAATGCTTCCTCAACATTGGTTGCATTCTTCGCACTTGTCTCAAGAAAAGGAATACCCAAAGAATCAGCAAAAGCCTGTCAAAAAGATAAAAGAACTCAAATACTCACATCATATGAAAATTATTTCCATAAATTCAATTTTGAAAAATAAGCAAATGTCAGGAAGATGAGCTCAAAATCAAAATCATAAATTTATAATCTTCTAATTTCACATTGTCTTCTGCCCTTATAATAGTGTAATAAAAGCAATGTATCCACTAATGGTTACAAACCAAAGAGTCCAAAAACATTGATGATAAAGGTACAAAGCATTTTCTCACTAAGATTCTTTTCTTAGTCCCTTGATTTGTTTCTGCCCCGTGGGAAAGACATTTTCTCAAGGAATACTCCAATCCTAACAAAAAACTGACAGGCTCTTTTCTGTGGCAGAATATTTTCTAGACTCTTAAATATTTGAGGTGTGCCTTCTGTATCTTCAAGACAACAATTCCTCTGAGAGTTAAGTAAATGGCTCCATGGCTTGTGCTTTCCAAGGTTTATTGAATTGTAAATGATGGCATGCATGACTGTTCTAGTAACAGGACTCAATCCATGATCTAGTTAGAATTCCCTCTTTTATCATTCAAAGTTCTTGCTAGACGGAAAGAGCTTTTAATAATCAGAAAGGTGAGTCTGAGTTCACACGTAGCCAGAGCATTTGTACACATGCAGAGATAGACATGTAAGTGTACAATGACGACTGTGACTGGGACTGTGTGTGTGTGCAGGTGTGCCGGGGGGGGTGAGGGGGGAGGATTTGGTCAGGTTGGGGAGTTGTCTTCAAAAGTCTGAATATATTACATTTTTTGTATCTGCCCAATGTGCACTCCCATGCAAATGTACAATAAAGAGGAAAGCAAAAAAATACTATCACATATGAATAAAGCAAGAAGATCCTCTGCTTCCCAAAATGATTCTTATATGCCTGGGATGCATTATAGGTAGGCTGTAACATAAAAGTTGCCATTATAGAGCTTACAATGTAGAACTGGAGTTTGTTCGATCAAGATGCGTATTTACTCAGCTGCAAAGCTAGAAATATGAGGCAAAATGAAAAAATTATAAAAAAATTGATAAAAATACAAAAACAGAAAAATATCCCTTTCACTGAAACATAGATACCCTCATTAAACACATCTATGTATATTTCCAAAATAAAAAATTATAGTGCTTAACAAATATCTGAAATCTGAATGGACAATTTTTTTCACGATTTCTTTCTTTTTACTTTCAGAGGGTTTGTGAGCATCATGAAATCTCTTTCCTTCCTTTTAATGGAATGCTTGAAATTTTTCAGAGCTCCAGAAAATTTCTTGTGTGGTACCATAAAATTCACAGGAATATATATGAAAGACCCAGTAATCAATACATCAGAGCATTGGTTAAAAAAACCAAGGTCAAATTTCAAGAATTCATCATTACCAGTCATACATTTAAACAATTCAAACTATTGCTTCCGCAGAACTCTTCTTTCCATTATAATACAATAACCACAGATAAAACAGGGATAAGGTAATCAATATTATGTCCTTACACACCCAGGGTACATATTTCATATGAGCAAATGTAGAATCTAAAAGATTAATGTCCCTTCTTGCGCCTCTTAAGTTTGAATATGATATATCATATATATTAAGACTGCCATTTCATCTAGTATAAGAATCATTAAGAGCACATTGTTTCTAGATACCAAAAGGGCTTCATCATTTGGCCTGTTATATATAAGGAGATGTTTGGAATTTCTGATTAATTTTTTTGGATACAAGAGAATTGCACTCGGCTTTATTGGTCTCAGACAGTGCATAGAATCATGAGTAAACAAAATCCACCAGTAAAAACATGACAAAGACACAGCTTATAGCTTCAACCTTTTTGGCTGGTTGCGATGGAGGTAAAGTTGTCTGAAGCTAGTGGAGGAAAAGAGTTGGCCACTTGAAGCACAGACAGATGTGGTGTGTACAATATCATTTGCTTGGACTTTAGTCTGGCTTTTTATATGGGCTACTGGCAGTTTAGAAAATTGTTGATATTGTATGAACGGTTCATAGGGTCTTGGAATGTTCAGATCATTTAGTGATATGCACATAACTTTTTTAATACTGAAAATATTTCAGATGAGGCCCTCTCTACTTTATGCAAAGAAACAATGAAGCAATACCATTCACTTGCTACCCATTTCAAACAAAATAAACTGCAGATCATTTGAAAAACGTATCTATATATCTAGATATGACTGCAGTTATGGATTATGTTATAAACTGTGTTCAACAATCTGATATTACAGCTGCAGGATGAACTTGTAACTGACCTTGCCAGTCTCATAGCTAACCACCTTTCTGGTAGTAAGATCACATTTATTTCCAACAAGCAATTTGTTTACATTCTCACTTGCATATCGATTGATTTCATTAAGCCACTGTTTGACATTGTTGAAACTCTCCTGATCTGTCACATCATATACAACCTGCCAGAGAAATAAACAAACAAAATCTCAAACTTATCGGTGGAACAACTTTATAAATGCTTAAATGGTATAATAATAAAAAACAATCATCAATATTAGTCAGAGCCAATGAAAAGGACATTAATACTTCAAGGGCTGTGGATTGGACTCATCGGAGTTATTTGGAAAAAAAAACCTACAATAATCCCATGTGCACCACGATAGTAGCTGCTTGTGATCGTCCTGAAACGCTCTTGCCCTGCAGTATCCCACTGAAATTTCAATGCATTTAGTATATTGCAATTTTAATTTGACAAAAAAAATAAACACCCCTTATAAATCCTTTGCTGTTAAAAAGAACAATGATGTCCACAACTATCTATTAATTGCACGCTACGTTCAAATCGACTACAAGCACACACTACTCACAATTTGAAGCTTGATCATTTTTCCATCCTGTTCCACTGTCCGTATTTTCTGACCAGTAGAAAGAAAACAAAAATAAATGAGAAGATAATAAAAACTTTGATCAGTGCAAATTCAAGGTTAAATCTGAAAAAAGATACTAAATTCCATTAAAATTTTATATAAATAAGTGTAACCTTGCTACTGCCAAAAAACAAACAAAAATTATAGGATCTTAAAAGCACTTTAGCTGGGGATGGATAAGAATAAAATAATATGTTGATTCAGGAGAATTTATCAAGATCGACGTCACTGTGAATGTTGACATAATTTCTCTAAAATTATTAATGAATAATAGTAATTGACAAAAATGGTATCTTATGTAAAACAAGCTTGGATTCACTTTCATACCTTGACATATTGCCAAGATTCTCATTTGGAGACTTGAAATTTATTACATTCTTGTACAGGTTTCCCAAAATTATCATGTCCTTTTTAAGAAAACTTTAATCCATTATAATAAAAGAATGAATGACAGTATTCACCGATGATCACAATAAAGACTTAAACAAACTACTAAACAAGTCGGCAACATATCAAGATGATTCTTCTTATACATGAAACCAAAAGCACGCCTAAATGCCAGAAAATAAGTAACGAAAGTGTTGATTTTAAGATTACTGCAAATGTAATAGCACTGCCTGTGATTGATGTGTTTTCCAAATGCAGTGATCTCTCTTGGCATTTATATTGAGGATGGGGCAAAGAGAGACATGTCCCCTCATGGGACATGTCTATTCATTATTATGTGATTAATATAATGACAATTGATTATGTAACTACATAAATATGTATGTGTGTGTGTATACATCTTTAACTCATTATTATATTAATTTATCCTAATAGTATTTTAGATATATATCTATATATATTATATCTCACATAATTATATATATATATATATATATATATATATATCTTCAATAGTTTAGTCTGATAGGATTTATCAGACTGAAGCTACAAACATCAACACTCCCTTTTAGCTAAGGGGGATAAACACAAGATATGATATTACATCAGCGTACTATCAAGAATGACATGTTTAAGAATATCCTTGATTAAAGGATATTCACCATTACATATTCATCTCATGATATCAAGAATAATGGCCTTGAAATATCAAGTCGTCTAATATTCACCAAATACTCAAAATGTCCATAAGGTATGTGCGCACGTATCCTCAATGATACTTACCATAGGAACATTATATTCATAGTCTTTTTTAGCAAATTAATCCACCATGCAAGATATAATCTATCATGATCTCCTTAGACATGAATCATATGATATCCATCATGATAGAAGGTTAGACCATTGTCAGATCATCACCTTACTATAGTAACCATGAATTCATGTAGTAAATCACATGACATCCACCATGCCTTAGCACAGAGGGTGGAATCAAGGGCTTTCACCTCAAACTTCTCCCAAATAAGAATGCATTTCCACCATACCTACTTGCAAAGGGTGGATCCACCATACCTACTTGCAGAGGGTGGATGCAGAGGGTGGAACAAGGGATTTCACCTCGAACTTCTCTCGTTTAAGCAGATATCAATCTATGGATCTTTTCATCCAGGAATGCTTATGATAAATTGTCAGACTCCCTCTTAATTAGATATCAATCTTCTAAAACTCGTCCAAAGTTACCTCTAATGAAGTGCCTGACTCCCTCTAAATCTGATATTAGTATTCATTTTCCTGCAAGAACATACCCAAAGAGAAAGGAAAAGATCGAGGCAAATAGCTCTTATAGTACATATAGAAATACAAACAAGAGAGAGACTACAACGAGTACATAAATGTAATACTTAGGAATAATAAACACTTATTTCTACATGGTATCTATTTGATCGTGGGCCCTATGGCTAATCACCTATCCTTGCAAGAGTTAGCTTTCATGTATTTGAAGTCCCTTATTACAAAGTAATTGGTAAAATATTTGCTTTTTACTAACAGTGATCAATAGTAGATCAATATATACAAAAGAATGAATGATGTACCCTTATGAAACGATCGTAAAGAATAGAAACATTCTATTCTAGCTAATAGTTAACTAAAAGCTAACTAAATATTAGAAACATTCTAATATTTACAATAGATTACAAATAGATAACCATTAAATAATAATAGACAATAATAGAAGCTATCTATTATCGCAATACCCTCCCTTAATGATTAATCTATCCACAAAACCAAGCTATCCTCTAAATTTGACAAACTTATCAAGACCAAGAGGCTTGGTGAGAATGTCTATAGTCTGATCCACTGTAGGAACATACTACAAGTCTATTGTCCCGTCTTCAACAAGTTGTCATATGTAGTGACAGTGAACATCCACATGCTTGGTTCATTCATTGAAGATTGGATTCTATGCTAACTTGATAAAGCATTTGTTATCAACAAACAAAGTGGTCAGTCCTATTGGTGACATCTGCATATCCCTAAGCATCTAACGAAGCCAAACAACTTCACAACCTCCCTAAAATGTCCCTCTGTATTCAACCTCTGTGGAGGACAAAAAATACCTGCTACTTCTTACTAGTTCATGTGATGGCACTGGATCTCAAACTAGACACATATCCAGAAGTTGACTTTTTATCGTCAACAGAACCTACCCAATCTAAATCTGTGAACCCACTGAGTCTAGGATTAAAACTCCAACAAAAAATAAATCCGTAGTCTGTAGTGCTCTTCACATAACGAAGCATGCGCTTTCTTGCCATCCAATGACCAGCCTTTAGAGCTGTCATAAAGCGTGAGATAGTTGACTGTGAAGCTGATATCAGGTCTAGTAATAAAGAGGTAGATGAGGATGCCTACTAGTTGCCTGTTAGTAGTATCATCCACTGGAGGAGAATCAAACTTGGCTGATAATTTCAGACCTTTCTCCATGGGTGTAGGTGTGGACCTGCAATCCTGCATATGGAATTTGTCTAACAGCGCCCTAGCATATTTGGACTGAGAAATGAATATACCAGAAAACTGTTGCCAAACCTCAACACCTAGGCAATAATGCATGAGCCTAAGATCAATCATATCAAAAGACTAGCATAAACTGTATTTGAATCACTGAATCAAAGATGTCGCACTACCAGTGATGATCAAATCATCCACATAAATGATTATAAGGATGATGTCACTGTTAGTAGTGTTGATGTACAGATTTGAGTAAAGAACTCCTCTAGAAGCCTTGATCATTGAGGTACTTATCAATTTTCATGTATTGTGCCCTAGGTGCCTACTTCAAACCATAAAGAGCTTTAACTAACCTGAGAACCCGATGTTCTTTACCAGCAGCCTTGAAGCCGAGAAGCTGCGTCAACCTCTTATTGTAGGTCACCATTCAGGAAAGCACTCCTAACGTCCATCTAATAGACCTTCCAACCATATTATGTTGTCATGGCTAGAACTAATCTGATAGTGCTCATATTTTCTATAGGAGCAAAGGTCTCCTCATAATCAATGCCCTAACGTTGTGAAAAGCCCATTGCAACTAAACAAGCTTTGTACTTATCCAAAGTACCATCGCACTTGTAATTTTTTTGTAAACCCATTTGCAGCCAATGGGTTTCTTCCCTGTGGAAGATCAAAAAGGGCCCAAGTGTAATTCTTCAACAAGCTTTGGTGTTCTAATTTCATGGCCTCCTCCCACTCTGGAATTCCTTTAGCCTTGAAGTATGTTTGATGTTCAAACAAACTGTGAATGTTGGCCATAAAAGCTAAATTTAATGACAATAGGTTTGCTCTTTCTGAGCAGTTTTCCCATCGATGAGTTCATTACCTCAAAGATCAGCAAGTGTCTAAACCCACCACTTAGGCCGGAGAGGAGGACGAACATTAGCATCAGGAGATGCTCTATGGTCCGATTCCTCATCAGAAGACTCGGGATCAAACTCGGGTGAAGCATCTATAAATTTGGGCGATCCTACAAGAGAAGTTGGAGGTATTTGTACAGGAATCACTAGTAGAAATGGAGTTGTTAGAACCCTTCCATAAGGTTGACCTAATGGAAGTCAAACTCCTAAATCATGAGCCTTCATAGGCTGATCTATCCAATCAAGAATAGGAAAAACATGCATGAATGGTCCTCGTTATTCATTAAAGACTACATCATGATTATACAGGAGACGTGTTGTCTCAGTGTCCATCAAGTGGTAGGCTTTGTGAAGACTATTGTATCCAACAAGCATGAGGTTCTAACTCTTGGCATCCAACTTGGTGTGTGATGCATCAGGGATCCAAATATAGGCAAGAGAACCAAAAACCTTCAAAGGACTGATTTTGGGCCTGCGACCTGACCAGGCCTCTTCCAAAGTCTTACCATTGACTGCCACAGTGGGTGACCGATTCAAAAGGTAAACTGCAGTGTTAACTGCTTTTGCCCAAAAAAATTTCTTTAGAACATATATGTGTTCGAGCATGGATCTAGCCATCTCAGCAATTGTTATGTTCTGACATTCAACTACATTGTTTTGTTGTGGTGGGTGGGGTGTAGTTAACTAGCACTTGATGCCATGAGTATCATAAAAGATAGAGAATTTAGTAGAACAAAATTCCCCCCATTTATCTGTCCTAATTGCAATAATAGATTTCCAAGACTCTTTTTCAACTAGAGGTTTAAACTTCTAAAATACAATAAACACATATGATTTCTTTTTAAGAAAATATAACCACATCCTTCTACTGAAATCATCAACAAATAGCAGAAAATACTCAGACCCAAGAATAGAAGGAGTAGCCACAAAGGCCGTAAATATCAGCATGAAAAACATTGGAGTACCTGACATGCATCACAAACTCCAAGCTAAGTCTCAATCTCTGGTAATCTGAGGACAACTTGTTCCCGAGCAAGATGAGAGAGATAATGCACATTTCGTTGATGCCAAAGTGAGTTGATGTTGATATCTAGCCATGGATAGTGTCACAGCATCTGACTGAGAGTAGATTGAGTTTCATCCCTGGAACATAGTGCACACTGACAAAAATAAGATTCCTCCCAATAGACTAAATCTAAATGTTGCCTTTGTCTAGAACAGTGTACTCTTCCCCACCACCAAAAATTACTGAATCTGAAAAATGCTGGCAATCACTAAACCAATCTTTGTAGTGGGTGAAATGACGAGAGGTGCCTAAATCAATGTACCAAGCAAACGACTTGACATGATTTGTAGGTCTTTTAGCCATGAAGGCCTAAAAGGCAAATTATGTCTACTCAGTATGCTCTATACTATTCTCTTTGGGCTGCAAACTAGATTGCTTAGCTTAGGCAGCTAAGCGTTTTTGGCATTCAACCTTCATGTGACCCTACTTGTGACAGTAGTTGCATTGAATGTTCTTTCTCTTGGAGCCTTATGATGTTAGAGTAGAGGACTTTTGCTAAGAAGATTGTTGTGTATGAGACTTGCCCTCATCCTTCTAAAAGGATTTAGCAAAGAAGGCTTGCTCTATGGAGGTGGAGCTAGAACTGCTACCGAACTATTGTTTCCACCTATCTTGCTGAAGCAGAAGTGTGCTAACCAGTAAACTTCAGATCAGAACCAATAGATGCAATGTTGAGAGTCTCAATAAAATGCTTGTAGGACTTGGATAAACTTTTGAGGGTTATTACCACAAATGCCCTCTTCCTCCATCTAGCATCCAATGGCAAGCAACTGATCACGGATTTCTTGAATCTTATTCAAGTGTTCATGGAGCAATTTCCACTCATCCTTTACAATAGAAAACAAAGTGTTTGATGACATTTTTTGAGATGCTCCCATATCTCAACAGCTATCTTACCGGATGGAATTTGAGTGAGTTGATCATTGAAGAAGAATCACTACCCCCCGATTAATCTGATCCCATGTATCCTGATCAGTGCCAGTTGTAGTCAGATGTTGTGTAACACCAAGAACAATCTGATTAGTATTCCAATATCCAAAAACTATTAGCATCTACTACTTCCATGTGCAATAATTTTGAACATTGAATTTTGGATTTCCCTTGAGTAGAATATTTTGTCAATGATGCCATGGCACGTTTTCATATTTCAAGGCAAAAATTTAGAAGACCTAAAAAAATGAAGAGGTGCCCAGAAGGAATATGCTGTCAAATTTTGGACATGCTAACTCAAAAACTGACGCACAAACATCGAGGCAACCAAAAAAAATGGATGACAATTCAGTTGGGCTCTTGAAAAACCCACCAATAATCTATGATAAAAATGGATTAGTATGGAAAATTAGGGTTTTGAACAAAAAGTCCTAGGCTAAAAAAAAAAGCTTCAAATGGCAAAATTTGCAAGGAAAAAATGTAGTTGGGCATGGATTTGCTACTGAGGATTTGAGAAACCCTAGATGGCGCCAACCACTGCAAATAATGGCCACTAAACAACTACAAATCCTGTCCAAAAACACTACAACGCAATCAATCGCGATTTCAAGAAAAAAAAATGCAGAAAAAACACCATGAAATTGCATCCAAATAGGAGTGGCAATTTGCAGTGAGGCATGCCACTTTTTGGTTGCAGAAAACGTGACCAAACACTACACAAAAATCACAACCAAAACACGGAATCGCCAGAAACCCTAGAAGGATTCTGCAAAAAACGATATTTTGCCCACAAATTTTCCTAAAAATTAATCTCAAAAAATTTCAGCAAAGAACTTCCAAAGGGAAATTATAAATTTTTCAAAAAAAAAATTGAGTTACCTTTGATACCATATTACAAAGTAATTGGTAAAATATTTGTTTTTTATTAACAATGATCAATAGATCAATATATGTAAAAGAATGAATGATGTTTCCTTAGGAAATGATCGTAAAGAATAGAAACATTATATTCTAGCTAACAGTTAACTAACAGCTAACTAAATAGTAGAAACATTCTAATATTTACAATAGATTACAAATAGATGACCATTAAATAACAAGGGGCGCAAGCGCCAAAGTTACTGCCTTTATTCGTGTGGTGGAATGTAGGGTAGGAGTTGAGCGAAGTTTGTGAAGTTGTACATTTAATGGTAAAATTTATAGTTTGTAAATTTTGACATAAAACTAAATAAATTAAAACTTTGATAATTTATTGTAGATGAAAAATAGAAATTTTTATGTCATTTTAAGAAATATTTAAATAATAAATGTCTTTTGACTTAAATCATATAAATCTAAGATCAACAAATCAAAGAAAAATAATAATGATCGTAATAACATAATAATAATTTTGGCTTATAAAAATAATGTAATAGTATTGGTATGATTGATTTACTCATGACTAAATTATAGATCATTATTCAATTTTGAGTTGTCTCATATGTAAAAAACTAAGTCTTGTAATTATTACTTTAATAGTGCTAGAATATTGAACATTTAATAATAACAATGCCATTTCAATAATAATTAGACTTACTAAAAGCTTCAAAGCTTGATATATGATTTTCAAAGTTAAATAGCAATGATATCTAAATTTCATATAATATATGTTTTAAAATTATAAAATAATATTAAAATCAAATATATAAGTATTTTTTTAAAAAGACATTATTCAAATTCCTCATAAATTTTTTTAACAAAATTTATAAATATTTTTAGTAAAAATTTACGAAATAATTAGATTCTTAAAAACACACTTTTGTTATTTATTAATTTAATTACAATTTAAAATAAAAAATAAATTTTTAAATTAGAATAAAATAAATTTAAATTATAATTAACTTAGTTTCTTAGTCAGTTATAATTTAGGTAGCTCCATAAAAAAGCATTGACAAGTTATGATGTTTGCTTTTAAAAAGCTTAGTTTGAAATGAATGATAAGACTATGTGACATTTATTTGAATATATTTTATGTAACTGGATGTTTAGATAGACATCCCAAGGTAAGCATTATATACGAGGGAGAATTTTATTTCTCATTGATTTCCTAACAATATATTTCCTTTCCCTTGTTATACAAGGATGCCCCTTCACCCCATTATTTATTATTATTTAAAATTAGAGTGCTTTTCAATTATAAGTTGAAATATTTAATTTAAAAAAATTAATTGTTAATGACTTAATTCAAACTACCAAAATATCTAATTAGTTTGAGGGGTAGTATTAGTTTTACAATTTGTAAAATGGTATTAAAAAAAATTAGAATAAGAGTGGAAAATAGTAGCTAGTAAAATATAGTGTAAACTTAAAGAAATAACATTTTACAAATTACAAAAATAAACATCAATGTAAAACTAATAATAAATATATTTAAAATAAGAAATATAGAACATTTAACTCTATATTTGAACTTGGTAAGGAAAATAGGTAGGGGTAATTAATATTGATTAGACATTCATTTGTGAGGTGGAGGATAAAAATGAATCTTTTTTAAAAGTTAATCCACTTGTCACAAATGTGGAAAAGATAAAGTTGTAATCAATGCATTCATTAATAGAGTTGTTAGAAAATATTTGTAATTTTGTTGGAGAAAATTGAATTTTTTCACTACCAAAAATAGAATGGTCCAATAGAATGAATGAAAAATGTGATTTATAATAATGAAAAGTTAGAAAAAGATATAAACATTTGAAGATTCTTTAAATCTTGTTACAAACGTAAATGGCAGAATACTTGACTCATTAATCGGAGATCAAAATGATCTATATATACAAAGAGGAGAGTCGAATAGAATAGAAACATTCTATTCTAGACTACACCTAAATATTAGAAACATTCTAATATTTACAGAGATATAATAAGATACAATAGTGAGCATTAAAAGAAACATAAAGATTATTCTAATACCTCCCCTTAATGCTCAATCTATTTACTACACCAATAGATCCCCTGAATTTAACAAACTTGTGAGGACCAAGGGGTTTTGTGAAAATCTCTGTTGGTTGCTCTGAGGTAGGGACGTAAAGTAACTAAATAGATCCATCTTCTACTAATTGCTAGATGTAATGGCAATGAAGCTCTATGTGCTTGGTTCGTTCATGAAACATTGGGTTCTTGGCAAGTTTGAGTACTCCCAGATTCTTTGAAAACAAAGAAGTCGGACCTGCTTGAGTAATATGCATATCTGCAAGCATCTGACGAAGCCAAACTGCTTCACAAGCTGCCTTGACAGCTCCTCTATATTATGTTTCTGTAGAGGAGAGTGCATGTGCCTGTTGCTTCTTACCGATCCAGGTAACTGTTGTAGATCCGATACTGAGCACATAGCCAGAAGTAGATTTTCTGTCATCAACTAAGCTGGCCCAATCGGAATCGGTGAATCCACTAAGCTGAGGAGTAGTACTCCTTGTGTAAAGAAGACCATAATCTGAAGTACCATGTACATAGCATAACACATGTTTCGCTGCAATGTAATGATCGGTCTTGAGGTTCGTCATGAACCATGAGATGTAGCTGACTGCAAAAGTGAGATCAGGTCTAGTAATAGTAAGGTAGATGAGACCACCTACTAGCTACCTAAAGAGTGTTTCATCTACAGGAGGAGAATCAGATTGTGCGGACAACTTCAGACCAGTCTCCATAGGAGTGGAGGCAGGTTTGCAATCCTGCATTTGAAGCCTGTCAAGCAAATTTCTGGCATACTTGGACTGAGACAAAAAAAAATACTGTTGTCAATCTGCCAACCCTCAATACCTAAACAATAATGAAGCAATCCAACATCTGTCATATCAAAAGTTTTGCATAGATCCTGGTTGAATTCTAAAATCATATGTTTTTAACTCCCAGTAATGATCAAATCATCCACATAGACAACAAGAAAAAGAATATCATTACCAGAGTGTTTAATATACAGATTACTGTCTGAAGAGCTATGCTAAAATCCCTAAGCAACCAAGTATTGATCAATCTTTATGTACCAAGCCTGAGGGGCCTATTTAAGACCATAGTGGGCCTTCTAAAGTCTACATACTTTTGAATCTGAACCAGCAACCTTGAAACCTGGGGGCTACGTCATGTAGACTTCTTCCTGTAATTCACCATTGAGAAAAGCACTTTTCACATCCATCTGATAAACTTTCCAACCATACCGAGCTGCAATGGCAAGAAGAATGTGAATAGTGCTCATCTTGGCTGTCGGAGCAAAGGTCTCCTCATAGTCAATGCCTTCGCGCTGGGTGAATCCTCGAGCAACAAGTTTGGCTTTGTATTTGTCCAAGGTACCATCTGCATGGTACTTGACCTTATAGACCCATTTACAGCTAATGGGTTTCTTCCCAAGAGGGAGATCTGAAAGCACCCGAGTGTGATTCTTTTGAAGACTCTGAAGCTCAGCAGCTATTGCCTATTCCCATTCTGGAATTCCTTTGGCCTCTGCATATGTCTAGGGCTCAGGGATACTGTGGATATTGGCCATAAGAGCAACATTAATTGTGTTGTGTTGAATGCTCTTATTTTTGGAGGTTCTATCCTCAATGAGTTCATCAGGACGAAGATCACTAATAGTTTGAGCCCACCATTTTGGCCGAAGAGTAGAGGAGTCAATATCAGATGCTGTCGAAACAGCTAGATGAGGAGGAGCAGGAGCTGTATTATCTGGAGGTGGCTGAGGTGGTGTATCAGTAGCATCAGATGACTCATATAAAATAGGACCCAAGTCAAAGATTGTTGAAGACTGAATCTCGGAATGTGGCAGGGAGGCAAAGCGCTGAAATGGTCAGAGTTCCTCATCAAACACAACATCACGACTAAAGATTAAACGTTCAGTGTTTACATCAATCAATTTGTAGGCCTTATGTGTGTGATTGTATCCTGTAAACATGAGTTTTTGGCTTTTGGAATCCAACTTAGTGCATTTGGCATCAGGAATCCATAAATATGCTAGAGAGCCAAAAACTTTCAAATGGTTGATCTTAGGTTTGCGACCAGACCAGGCTTCCTCAAGAGTCTTATAATTAACTGCAAGGGTGGGTGATCGGTTAAGAAGGTAGACAGCTATGGATACTACTTCAGCCTAATATTTTCTAGGAACATTTCTATGTTCTAGCATAGCTCTAGCTGTTTCTATGATGGTACAGTTTTGACACTCTACAACACCGTTTTGCTAAGGGGTGTGAGGTATGGTAAACTGACGTCTAATGCCATGAGTAGTACAGAAGGCAAAGAAAGCAGAAGAGCAGAATGCCCCCCATTATTGGTCCTAAGAGTACGGATGGGGGAACCAGACTCTTTTTCTACTAGGGCTTTAAACTGCTGAAATACAGGAAAAGCATATGATTTTTGCTTAAGAAAATATACCAAAATTTTGTGACTGAAATCATCCACAAGGAGTAAGAACTAACTGTTCCTAGTAACAGGAGGAGTATTCATAGGACCACATACATCAGCGTGGACCAGCTGGAGTACTTTAGATGCCCACCATGATTCACCATCCTTAAATGGTGTCCTATGTTGCTTCCCTGCATGGCAAGCTCCACAAATGCGATGGTTCTGGGTCTGGATAACAAGTAGGCCATGGACTAAATTATCCCGAGCAAGTTGTGCTAGATATTGAATGTTCAGGTAACCGTATCACTGATGCCAGAGGCTGCTGAGAGCGGATGATTTTGCGATGAAGGCACGCTCAAGGGAATCGCCTGAATCTACAAGCCTATAAATACCATGATCCTCAAGACCGACAGCAAGTGTAGTGCAAGAATCACAATCAATAATCGAACACTTATTTCCACTGAAAATGACATCCGACTGAGGGGAGTGCTTCATAATCTGACTAATAGACTAAAGATTATGTTTCATGCTAGGAACATTACATTGAGGAACATGAGTCTTCTTCCTCCGGACTGAATCTGAACATTGCCCTTGTCGACAATATTGTATTCTTCACAGCCTCCAAAGATTACTGAGTCAAAATTGGGAGTGAATTCAACAAACTAATCACGCCTGCGAGTAAAATGTCGAGAGGCACCGGAATCTATGTACCAGGCAGAAGATTTCACAAGATCTGTAGGTATGTTGGCCATAAAGACATAGTAGATAGATTCTTTCTACTCTAAGTGTTGGGCAGTATCGGCTTGCTTTTTAATTGAGTTTGACTTCTGATGCTCATAATATGTGAACATCTCAATTGGCACAAACTTTGAGGTGAGAAAATGAAAGACCCAAAAAAATTAGAGAAGTATCCAAAAGAGAGCTCAAAAAACCCAAAAATAATGTTGTCGGAATCCAAATCCGCTGGCTCGAAAATTGAGGCACGGAAAACAAATCACCCACAAAAAACTAATGAAGACCCATTTGAGATCTCGAAAAACCTACAAAGAATATGTGATCAAAAAAATTTCCGACTCCAAAAATTAGGGTTTTGGGCAAATTCAAGCAGCAGCCATGATCTGCAACGAAAATGGTGATTTTGCAGTGGCAAGTGGCTGATTTTTCTACTAAGAAGGTCATTATTTCACTGACGTTGCTAGAGCTTGAAGATTCATCACCAAAGAATGGAGATTTGACATCCGATTGAGGGGAATGCTTCATAATCTGACTAACAGACTGAAGATTATGTTTCATGCTAGGAACATTACATTGAGGAACACGAGTCTTCTTCCTCCGGACTGAATCTAAACATTGCCCTTGTTGACAATATTGTATTCTTCACAGCCTCCAAAGATTACTGAGTCAGAATAGGGAGTGAATTCAACAAACTAATCACGCCTGTGAGTGAAATGTCGAGAGGCACTGGAATCTATGTACCAAGCAGAAGATTTCACATGATCTGTAGGTATGCTGGCTATAAAGACATGGTAGATAGATTCTTTCTACTCTAAGTGTTGGGCAGTATCGGCTTGCTTTTTAATTCAGTTTGACTTTTGATGCTCATAATATGTGAATATCTCAGTTGGCACAAACTTTGAGGTGAGAAAATGAAAGACCCAGAGAAATTAGAGAAGTACCCAGAAAAGAGCTCGAAAAACCGAGAAATAATATGCTGTCGAAATCCAGATCCGTTGGCTCGAAAATTGAGGCACGGAAAACAAGTCACCCACAAAAAATTGATGAAGACCCATTTGAGATCTCGAAAAACCTACCAAGAATATGTGATCAGGAAATTTTTCCGACCCCAAAAATTAGGGTTTTGGGCAAAAAATCAAGTGGCGGCCATGATCTGCAACAAAAATGGCGATTTTGCAATGGCAGGTGGCCGATTTTTCTATTGAGGTCATTCTTTCACTGACGTTGCTAGAGCTTGAAGATTCGTCACCAAAGAATGGAGATTCGAGACCCAAAAATGACGGTTTATCAAGCACATGACAGCAGAAAATTGTCTGTGAAAAACGGCTTCAAAAAACGGTGATGGCTTCAAAATCTAGGGCATGGTCACACGCCAAAGACAGTAGAAGTCTATGATTTTACTCCAAAGATGCTGCACACTGGTGGATCCTCCTTAAAATCGTAGTTTCAATCGGATTTTTCACCCCAAAAAAAGTGTTTTTCTATATTCAGATTTTTGCACAAAAAACGTGATTTTATGCATTCGGATTTCTCAAAACAAAAACCCTAAATGGGTTGTAGAGAAATGGATTTGTCAAAAAAAAAAAAATTAAGCATTGGCTCTGATACCATGTTACAAACTTAAATGGCAGAATACTTGGACTTATTAATCAAAGATCAAAATGATCTATATATACAAAGAGGAGTCGAATAGAATAGAAACATTTTGTTCTAGAGTACACCTAAATATTAGAAACACTCTAATATTTACAGAGATATGATAAGATACAATAGTGAGCATTAAAAAGAAAAAGATTATTCTAATAAATCTATGAAATCCTATGAATTGATTGGTCAGTTAAATTGAAAAATTGAATTGAATGAAAACAATAGTATCCTGCCAAAGGCAGGAACTAATAATAGACAACAATAGAAGCTATCTATTATTGTAATACCCCTTCCATGTTGGCCTCATCGTTTAAGTTCACGACTTATCACTTGTCGTTAGCGGGAGTGGTCCTATTTGCAATTTCCTTATTGTTTTCCCTATCAAATGCTAAAATATGCTCCCTTTATGACTAGTGTGCTTAGTTGTCTCACGGGCCTTATAACCACTTGTATGGAGGTTCTCTTCTATTAAGTATTGCTACTTATGGAGATTCTCTTGTATGGAGAGTCTAACTATATTTTTTTCAATACTTCGATATTGTTGTGTTGTTTCCACTATATAGTTAACTATATATCCACGTTGGCACCTTTCTTATTCGCTTGCTTCCATAATTAGCTTTGTAACGCTTTGGTATTCTCTGTGTCTTCAGAAGTTAATATGAAACCATAGCAATTTCTTTGACATCGCAGCTTGGCTATATATCCTTTGGTTAACATAAATGATTAGTTATTATATTCCTTTTGCATTACAAACTATTCCAAACATAATTGATGGGTCATTCTTTAATATGTCTTTCCAATTTTTCCTTGCATATATCATTCCACGTGGTATCCATGTGGATACTTATTATAGGTGATTTCGCCATTTGATGGCAGCAAATAATTATATTACTGCCCTTCGGTTTTCTATTTGTCCGTTTAATTCCTTAAATATCCCATTGAAAGTTTTGCATCTTGGACACAATCATCTCTATACTTTGCAATAGTTATTGTAACTAATGTTGTTGCATCAATGTTAGCAAGTATCCAATCTAGAATCAGCATTGTGACTGAGCATCCTCAATCATCAATGTGACTTGGATTGTATTATCCTTTACGGTAAGTATACTATCTTCTCTAGTATAAGTATTATCCTCTGCAATGTGTGTGTGTGTGTGCAGTAATAATTCTATTATCTTCTATAGTCGATATGCATCTCTATTATTCTCTTCGGTATGTGTCACTTTAGTGATTTTCTATTACTGACTGGAGTATCATTTGTTGTTGACTAGATTACTTCCAGTCTTATTCTATCCTTTCTTACATTTGCAGACCGATTCTGATACCATGTTGATTTTAAGAACACTCCAAATGCAATAGCACTGCTTATGACTGATGCGTTTTCCAAATGCAGCGATCTCTCTTGCATTTAAATTGAAGATGAGGCATGGCGAGACATGTCCCTTCATGGACCATGTCTATTCATTATTATGTGATTAATCTAATGACAATTGATTATGTAACTACATAAATATGTATGTATTGTTAAGAATGTTAGAGTTTAGTGTGTTGAAACACCCGCTATTTCATAGGCATTGACAGTATATATATTATACCAAACTGTCATTCTGAAATAAGGAAACTTAAGCACATTCTATTTGTGTTAGACAATCTTCAGATCAAATCACATAACTTCCATTGCCTCCTGTAATCCCGAGTGTATCAGGCGTAATCACACTCTTCTTCACTGATTCTCGACAATATACTATTAACATTGGTTAGTATCGGGTGTATATTCATCACCGATCATATAAAGGAGAATGGCAGTGCATTACTTACATCGATTGATAATCGAGAGTTACCTTAACCAATAGTTATTATATTAAAGGAATTCCGTCAGTTGTGATTAGTATATGTTAGCAATTAGTTATGAACAAATACAATTAGTATATTATACATTGAGGCATGACCACGTAGGGGCATGCCCCTACTTGATCATGTTTCAATGTATATATATACAAGATTCATTTCTCTTTCTGAAAATCATATCAATAACACGGCACACTCATTTCAGATAAGAATAGATATTATCACAGCAAGAATATTCAAGTCTGACATTGTATAAAGAAGACACTAGTCTACTATAACATAGAATACAGACTAAAACACTTTGATTAGTCTACACCAACTAAGATCTATTAAAACTTACATGGTATCAGAGCCTACTTGGTAGAGAGACTATCAAAAGTGCTGGAAAAATGTCAAATAACGTAAGAGTAGAAGACAGATTCGAAGGTGCTGTAAACTTTTTTCATGGAAAATTCAGATTACCACAATCCTTGAAGAAATAGAACTATTCATTGAATCTGATAATCTGATTCTTGAAGATGAAACAGAAAAAACCAATTGGAAAAGGCAAAACAATAAAGCCAAGAAAACCATAGTAGACTCCGTAAAGGATCACATACTTCCTTCCATTTCAAATCTGAAGAAAGCCTTTGAAGTATTCACAACAATAAAAGATGCATTTGAAATCAACAACTCAAGCAGATTGATTACTCTAAAGAATCAACTGATGAATACTAAAATGAATAAGGGAGAAACAATCTCATCTTATTTTGGAAGGATCTCTGAAATTAAGAATCACCTAAATTCCATTGGAAACAAAGTAGAAGATCAAGAACTCTCTATATTAGCACTTAGAGAATTACCACTATCATGGGAAGCATTCATTCAAGTTGTCAATAGACCTTCAATTCCTTCATTTGATCAACCAAAAACTGATTGTACATCAGAAGAGTCAAGATTAATTTCCAGAGGTATTATATCAAATCAAGAGGGAGAAAATCAAGCTCTTTTCTCAGCTCCAAATCATCAAAGGAAAAAGAGGAAATTTAAAAGAAAGAAACATGACTATAAGAAAAAGAATAATAAGTTCAACAGTACCAATCTCTCCAAAGTTAAATGCTATGAGTGTGAAAAATTCAGACATGTCTTCAGTAAATGTCCTGAAAGGGAAAGAATCTTAGCCTCATTAGCCGAAAGTAAGAAAGATGAAAATCTAGTGTTCTACTCTACTTTATCAAGTGAGATGAACTCTAATGAAAGGGTGTGGATGATAGATAGTGGTGCTTTCTGACATATAACAGGATTCAGAGACAAATTTGAAACACTTGAAAATTACAGATCTGAAGGAGTTACCATTGGAGACAACTCCACTCATCTAGTCAAAGGTATTCGAACCTGCTCTATTCAATTAAGGACTGGAGTTACATTAAGGTTCAAAGATGTTCTATTTATACCTGGAATAAAAAGAAATCTAATTTCAATCTCTGGATTAATGGATGAAGGATTTCAAGTCACATTCAATGAAGAAAAAGTCTTGTACTGACCTAAAAACTCAAGTCTAAAAAATGCTATCACCATAGGGACTAGAGATGGGACTTTATATAAACTATGTAACATTCAAAACCAAGCTCTTAATCATGAACTAACAAACTAATTAAATTTGGCATTGACGACTTGGGCATATTGGTTTCAATTCACTACAAAAGATGGGAAAGATCAATTTTGAAATTCCAAACCTAAATTCTAAACATATATGTAAAGGTTGTGCTCTAGGAAAGAACATTAAAAACCTTTCCCTCCTAATGAACACAAGTCTAAATCAATCCTAGAACTAATTCACTTTGATCTATGTGGGCCCATGCCAACTCTCTCTCTAAGAGGTCACTCCTATTTCATAAGCTTCATCAATGATTACTCTAGGAAGACTCGGATTTTCTTTCTAAAAGTTAAAAAATCAAATGAAGTGTTGTCAAAATTCAAAGAATTGGTGGAAAATCAAGTGTCAAAGAAAATTAAAACTCTACGATCTGACAATGGTGGAGCTTTTTGTACATCTATTGGGATTAAGAGGGAGTATACAGTACCTTATAATCCTCAACAAAATGGGATAGCAAAAAGAAAACATAGAACTATTGTTGAGGCAACAAAAGCTATGCTTCATAATCAAAACCTACACTTTTCATTCTAAGCAGAAGCCATTGATACTGTTGTATACATACAAAACAGATGTCCACACTCCATTCAAGAAAATATAACACCTAAAGAAGTCTTTACAGGAAATAAACTTAAGTCATCTCAGGATCTTTGGTTGCCCCGAGTTTTTAAAACTCGCCGAGTTTCCTAGCTCGGCGAGTTCTTAACCAGTTAACTCGCTGATTTAAAAACTCGGCAATCTGGTAAAAACTCGCCGAGTAATCGGCGAGTAGTCAGCAAAAACTCAGCGAGTTTTTATGAAAAACTCGCGATTTACTAGTGAACGCGGCCTGTGACGGATTTAAGCAGCAATGAGTGTGTTTTTTCTCATTCTTTCTTGTATTTGCATTGTTTAGAACCTTGAGGAGTGAAGAGAAGAAGGTTTGGAGGCATTCTTGGCTGATTGCAAGCGATTCAAAGCAGATTTGAGTGGATTGTAGAGGATTCTAACCGATTTTAGAAGACAAATTTCTTTCCAGGTATGTTCATCTTATCATAGTTTGAAAACTTTTTATAGTTTTATAACAAATGTTCTTTTGTTTTTGTTGTTTTTTGTAAATGTTTTCAAATCATTTAAAATCATTTTGAATCATTTGAAACCCTAGCTTCTAAGGATATGGTTGAAGTTTGTTGTTTGCTAAGGATATGGTTCAAGTTTGAAGTTTGAATCATTTGAAACCCTAGCTTCTAAGTTCTAACTTTGTTTATTCATTTCTCTATATATTTATGTGTAGGGCAGCGGTCAACCATTAAAAAAATGACAAACCCATAAGAAGAGTGGCCACAAACACCATGCCCATCTGGATATATAGGCACTCGGCCTAAAAATGCAAGAGATAAGGCATGGCGGTATGCCTATGAAGCCCCAAGTCCAAATGATATTGGGAAGGTAATATGCATTCCCTGTGAGAGAATTATTTCTGGAGGCATAAACCGCCTCAAATACCACATTGCAGGCATAAAGAAACATGACTCAAATCCTTGTCTCAAGGTAACTGATGAAGAAAAAAGATTCATCCATGCCCTACTTGCAGCTGCTGAAGAGAAAAAATTGAATAGGGAGAGGGCAAAAATAGCTATGAGGGCAGCCATAGCTGAATCTGAAGGAGCTCCTTTTGATATGCAAGAGGAAGAAGAAGCACTTGAGAACATACCAGGATCTCTTCGTGGCCCACGGATCCGCAAACAAAATTTCTCTTTTACCGGTTCCACTTCTTCTACATCTCCTACTTCTTCATCATCACCATCCAGATCCCCATCAGGGATAGGTGGTTATTTTGTGCCCAGGAACACACCTAGAGCACAGCCATCATTAGAGGGCACTGCATGGTTTAAGGAGGTGCATGAGCAAACTGATATTGCAGCAGCTGATTTTTGGTTTTTCAACAATATCTCAATGAATGCCGTTGATAGTCCCTATTGGGTCAATATGGTGAATGCAATGACAATATCAGGCAAAGGGTACAAGTCGCCTAATCGCAAGGATATGAGTGGAAGGTTAGTATTTTACTATTTAGTAATTGTAAATAATTGAGATTCAATTTAGTTCATTGTTATATTTTAAATCTTAATTGTTATAACTTATTTCCTAATTTTTTACTAACACTTACACTTTATTTAATATTACACTTAAATTTTGTAGGTTGCCTGACAAAGCAGTTGGTAGGGCAAGATTGTTGATAGAAGACCAAAAGAAAGAGTGGAAGAAGTATGGCTGCACCATTTTATCTGATGGGTGGACAGATGGAAGAAGTAGAACCATTATTAACTTCTTGATTGCTTGCAAAGATGATGTGGTGTTTTGGAAATCTGTCGATGCCTCCAACAAAGTGAAAAATGCAGCCACATTGGCTTTAATGTTGGAGAATGTTGTCATGGAGGTGGGAATAGAGAATGTGGTGCAAATAATCACAGATAATGCAGCAGCATATGTGGCAGCAGGTAGATTTAATTTTTTATATTTGAATCAATATGAATCATGAATGTAATGCTATGGTATTATCCAATTTAGATTTGATGTAATTTGTAAATACTAAATATGGAAAGTTTGTTACTGATTATTGATTTTTTGCTAATCTTTTAGGTAGAATCCTCCAAGAGAGGCATCCCACACTTTTTTGGTCACCTTGTGCAACACATGTCCTTGATCTTCTTTTGGAGGACATAGGAAAACTTGATTGGGTGAGTCCAGTTGTGGAAGATGCTAGGCGAGTCACAAAATATATCTATAATCACCCATGGGTTCTCAGTTTGATGAGAAAAGCCACTAAAGGCAAAGATTTGATGAGACCTGCTATGACAAGGTTTGCAACGGTCTTCTTGACGTTGCAAAGTATTCTTGACCACATATTGGCTTTGAAGCAAATGTTTGTGTGTGCTGATTGGGTTGCTTCACCTTACTCAAAGAAGCCCGAAGGAGAAGCTGTGGCACGAATAGTCTTTGATGATAGCTTTTTTGCAAAGGCTAAGGAGATTGTGGAGGTAACTTCATTATATTTTTAGTTTATTCAAGTTTCATTATCAATTCATAACTTACTATGTTATTAACTAATTTGTATTTTTCAAATTTCAAATGTAGATGTCTCTGCCCCTGGTTCTAGTCTTGCGCACATGTGATGGGCAGCAATCCCCAATGGGAGGTCTTTATGAGGCCATGGATAGAGCGAAAGAGGCTGTTAGAAGCTACTATCACGGGGACAGTCTCAGATTTGACCCCATTTGGGAAATAATTGATAGGAGGTGGAACAATATGCTCCACCAACCTATTCATGCAACAGGCTACTTCCTCAATCCCAAATTCAGGTACTATGATAATTGATTGTCCTTGAAGTTGGGATTTTAATAAGTCTTTATTTTACTTTAATTTTTAAGATTGTGTAGTAAGACTTGATATCATTTTCTATTTGTTTTAGGGCTGATGATTCCTACTCAGATCCTAATGGATGACATTGAGGATGAGGACGAGGATGATGATGATTCGGGCGAGGATCAGGCATTACCATTAAGAGGAGATGCATCCTCTTCTAGGACGCCGAGCCAGTCAGTAGGGATGTCGAGCGAGGGAGCACAGCCACAGAGTTCACAGTCACGCAGCTCACGCCCTATCCCAATGCGGGGCACTTCTTCTAGGACTAGACCCCCTCGCTTTCCTGCTAGTGCAAGTGGAAAGAGGAAGATGTGATTGACATTGTATTGATGTATTTAACTTTTAGTATTTACTTCTAGTTTGACAGATTGAAACTATTTAGTAATTTACTATTTTGCTTCCTACCATGAGCATTCTGCATGAGAATGCAATTTTGCACGCATTATGCATTTATATATATATCTAAACTTTGTTTCTTTCTTTTGTATTGTCTTTAATTAACTTATTAGATGCATCTTCTCATTAAATTTTGCAAAATAAATGTATTTTTAATTAAATTTCAGCGGTTTTTTAGGTTCCCGAGTTTTTCTCGAGTTTTTTTTTTAAATCGCCAAGTTTTTCCCAATTAAACTTTTGGGGGGCTTGGCGAGTTTTTGCATTTGGCGAGTTTTCCAACTATGGCCCTGTGTATATACATATACCTAAAGAAAGAAGAATTGAGTTAGAACCATTAGGAAAGAAAAGAATATTTGTTGGGTATAGTGAAAACTCAAAAGGATACAGAGTTTGTTATTGGACAAAGATCAGTATAAGTAAGCAGAGATGTCATATTCAAGGAAAACACTGCCTTAAAACTATCTATAAGCACAAATGATGAGCCTTCAACAAGCTTAGATGAAAGTCCGCAACCTAAAATTCAGAGGGAGAATATATCAGAAGAAATGAGTTCAGTACAAGATGCAAAAAATAGAAACATCTCAAATATCAAAAAGAGACCATTGTGGGCAAGAAAAATGATTGAAGAAAATGATATTGAACCAAATGAAATTATTAAGGAAGTCAAGAAAACCAAAAACAAATCATGTTATACTGCACTAGTAACTAAGCTCGCTAACTCTGACCCTACATCTGTTGAAGAAGGTCTAACTTGTCAAGCATGGAAAGATGCTATGGTTGAAGAATATCAATCAATACTACAAAATGATGTCTGGGACATTATACCTAAACCTAAAGTCAAATCTATTGTCTTTTCTAAATGGCTCTATAAAATCAAATATGCAATAGATGGGAGCATTGAGCAACATTAAGCAAGGTTTGTTGGTCAAGGTTTTTCACAGAAGGCAAGTATTGATTATGAAGAAACCTTTGCCCCGGTTGCTCGTTTCACTTCAATTAGGATAATTCTTGCATTAGCAGCGGTGAAAGGATGAAAGGTGCATCAAATGGATGTGAAAATTGCATTCTTAAATGGAGTCATAAATGAAGAAGTTTATATTGAAAAGCCTGAAGGTTTTGTTATAAAAGATGAAAATCTTTATGTATGTAAACTAAAGAAAGCATTGTATGGCCTGAAGCAAGCTCTTCGAGCTTGGTATGAAAGAATTGACAGCTATCTCAGCAAATTAGGATACTTTAAAAATGAAGCTAATCCTAATCTCTATTTTAAAATTTCTAATGGAGATATGATCATATTGGTTATGTATGTTGATGATCTCTTAATAACAAGTGAAGATCATCTTATTGCTAAATGCAAACAAGATCTTGCTGCTGAATTTGACATGAAAGACCTAGGTTTGCTACATTATTTTTTGGGCCTAGAGGTATGTCAAAAGGAAGATTACATATTCTTAAATCAAGGAAAATACACACAAGATATTTTGAACAAATTTGGGATCATGGACAGCAAGCCACTTGCAATTCCAATAGAAACTAATCTATACAAGCTAAAAGAGGAAGCAGCACATTCAAAATCTATTGATCCTACCCTCTACAAACAAATTATTGGATCTCTCATATTTTTGGTAAACACTAGACCTAATATCTGTTATTCCACAAATGTTCTAAGTCACTTTCCGTGTGAACCTAAGAAAATACACCTGATGGTGGCTAAACATGTTTTGAGATATCTACGTGGCATTACTAGTCTTGGACTAAAGTACAGAAATGTTGAAATCAAACTTTAAGGCTATACTGATTCTGATTGGACTAGTTGTTCCATAAATCGAAAGAGTACCACTGGATGTTGCTTCAATCTCGGATCAACGATGATATCATGGTTCAATAGAAAACAACCTACAATTGCCTTGAGTTCTACTGAAGCAGAATATATGGCAGCCTCCATGGGAGCACATGAAGCAGTTTGGTTAAGGAAGCTACCATTTGGATTATTTGGAAAAAACGTTAGATTCCACTGTGGTCCATTGTGACAATCAGAGTTGCATCAAACTTTCAGCAAATCCAGCGTTCCACAATCGGTCAAAGCACATTGAGACTCCTTACCACTATATCAGAGACAAGGTTGACAGGAATGTGAACAAGTTAATCTATGTTAACACAAATGATCAAAATGCTGACATTTTCACTAAACCTCTTGCAAGAGCGAAAATAGAATATTTTAGATCTAAACTTGGTATGACAAATATGTAATTACATTTTTTGTAAATTTATTAATGAATATTATTATATTAAATTATTGTTTGCAAACTTGTTAAATGAAGGTGACGATCTTTCATATTTTCTTAAAGGTCTCTATTATAAGGTGACGATCTTATCAATAGATGACCAACCTTTAACACCAAAAGTATTGAAGATTATTGGTGTCATTGTTATAGGCCGGATTTTGCTGGACACATTGATACCCGTCATGATTGTAGGCCGGATCTTGCCGGACATCATGAAAATTATTGGTGTCATGTATGTCGGACACATTGATATCCATCATGATTATAGGCCGGATCTTGCCGGACATCATGAAAATTATTGGTGTCATTGTTATAGGCCAGATTCTGCCGGACACATTGATATCCATCATGGTTATTAAGCTGGATTTTGCCAGACACCATGAAAATCCTTGCCATGGTTATTAGGCCGGAGTTTGCCAGACACCACATTCTATCAAACATATTTGAGTCTTATGAAATTGTATAAAGAAGTTCCAAACACACTTTGCTAAAGAGGGAGTGTTAAGAATGTTAGCGTTCAGTGTGTTCAAACACCCGTTGTTTCATAAGCATTGACAGTATACATATTATACAAACTATCATTCTGAAATAACGAAACTTAAGCACATTCTGTTTGTGTTAGACGATCTTCAAATCAAATCACATAACTTCCATTGCCTCATGTAATCCCGAGCATATCGGGTGTAATCACACTCTTCTTCACTGATTCTCGACAATATACTATTAACATTGGTTAGTATCGGGTGTATATTCATCACTGATCATATAAAGAAGAATGGCAGTGCATTACTTCCATCGATTGATAATTGGGAGTTACCTTAACCAATAGTTATTATATTAAAGGGATTCCATCAGTTGTGATCAGTATATGTTAGCAATTAGTTATGAACAAATACAATTAGTATATTATACATTGAGGCATGACCACATAGGGGCATGCCCCTACTTGATCATGTTTCAATGTATATATACACAAGATTCATATCTCTTTCTGCAAATCATATCAATAACATGGCATACTGATTTCAGATAAGAATAGATATTATCACAGCAAGAATATTTAAGTCTGACATTGTATAAAGAAGACACCAGTCTGCTATAACATAGAATACGAACATTATTATATTAATCTCTCCTAATAGTATTTTATATATATATAATAGTTTAGCCTCATAGAATACGAACATTATTATATTAATTTCTCCTAATAGTATTATATATATATATAATAGTTTAGTCTCGTAGGATTTATCCAACTTAAGCTACAAAACATCAACAGAAAGAAATAAATGCTTCAATAGCTAAACTGAACATTAAACACAGAGTATAAGACATACTACAGCACTTTAGATTCTTAGAAGGCCACAAATCTTTCACATCATTTAGAGCATATATGCAGCACTGACTGAACAGCATCACTTCATCAATACATCAGTTTTATGAACATCGTGGCACAAACTTAAACATAATCAATCATTTCATTTTGAACCTTATGCACCGAAGATCTTTTTCATTGACAAAAGCATGCTGCATGAAAATAATTTTAAATCATTGTCTACAAAGAATTGAAAAAAATTATATTGCACTAGCTAACCAACCTTGCTCCCCAATCCTGCAACTATTGTTGTCAAATTCGACCACGTACACATGTTGAAAATTCATATTGCATGAATATGCCCTATAGTACTGTTGAAAACTTATATTGCATGAATAAGCCCTATAGTGCTGTTATCACCTGATAAACTACTAACATGCATGCATCAACTTCTATCTAGGATCATTATTTATTCAACACTAGTTCTTGAATAGTGTGGTTCTTCAGCCCACAGCTTATGAAATTGTTAAAAATGGAATAAGAATTATATTAACAATGAACTCTTAAATAAAGTTTACAAACACAGCAAAGTTACCTCAATAATGACAGCATCTAAATAAAAAACTGAATACACAAACTAAATAAGAAAGCCTAAATGACCATTAACTATGGTACTAGAAGAACAAGCTAAGTATCATAAAGTACTAAAAATATTTAAACTATTATAACAAATATTGTAAATATTGGCCATAAGAGCAAAATTGTTTGTGTTATGCAGTTTGCTCTTATTCTAAGAAGATCTACCCTCAACTAACTTCTTATTATGAAGATCACCAATGGTCTTGGCCCACGTAGGTCAAAGAGTAGAACTAAAATTTGCTATAGTAGGAACAAGAGGACCTTGAATCATTGATGTGGAACCTGAACATCCTACGGAGGGGCTGGTGGCACAATGTCAACTGAATCCCTCCCATCAAGATAACCAAATGAAAGATGAACATTCATCTTTTTAGCGTAAATATGGACCTTGGTTTTCATCAAACACCACATCTCGACTAAATATGAGACGCTTTGTGCCAATATCAATCAGCTAATAAGCCTTACGTGCATCATTGTATCCTGTGAGCATCAATCTCCGAGTCTTGGAATCCATTTTGGTGCACTTGGCATCTAGAATCCAAAAATACATTGTAGAGCCAAAAACCTTCACATGGTTTACTTTGGGCTTACATCCAGATCAAGCTTCCGCTGGAGCCATCTTCTTAATGGCCTGTATGGGAGACTGATTTAGAAGATAAACTGTAAATACTATCCCTTCACAAAACTTCTATGGAGCATTGTGATGCTCCAATATCGAGCGAGCCATCTCAGTACCTGTACAATTCATGCGCTCAACAACAACGTTCTGTTTGGGGGGGGGGGGTTAGGTGTAGTAAGTTGATGCTTAATCTATGTGATGAATTAAAGTTGGAGAACTCGTATGATCAAAATTCTCCCCCATTGTTAGACCTAACAGAGTGATAATCTGACAACTAGACTCTTTTTCCACTAAGGCTTTGAACTTCTGAAACATGTTGAACACTTCTGATTTATGCTGAAGAAAATACATTCACCTCTTTCTAGTTAAATCAACAGGCAATAGAAAATACTTGCAAAGCGTAACTAATGGAGTATTCATGGGCCCACAAACATCTACATGGATTGACTACAAATGTTTGGATGCCCTCCAAGCATCGCCAGCTGAAAACGAAGTTTGATGCTGCTTCTCAACCTGACATGCTCTGCAAACTCCATGATTTTGTGTATGAATCGCAAGTAAACCAACAACTAGACTATCTCTTCCCAACTGAGAGAGAGTGGATATTCAGATGCCCATATTATTTATGCCAAAGATTGTTGATGGAAGTACTTCTAGCTACCATGGCTTGCTTGGAATAATCATGTGTATCAATGAGTCTATATTGACCATGATCCTCTCAGCCAACTGCAACTATAAAGTAAGACTCCCCTGTCAACAATAGTAAACTTGTGTGCACTGAAAACAACATCCAACTAAGAAGAATTAAGCATAATCTAACGGACTGACAGTAGATTTAGCTTCATGCATAGAACACAGTAAACATTGAGAAATGTCAAATCCCTCCCACAGTGAAATCTATACATTTCCTTTACCAACAACTGGATACTCCTCTCCTCATCCAAAAACAATTGAATCAAAGAAAGACAAGAACTCTATGAAACAATCCTGACAATGTGTAAAATGCCAACAGGTGCCAAAGTCAATGTGCAAGGTTGAGGATATGTCATGATCAGATGGCCATGTGTCCACGAATGCATAGGAGGTAGGATCCTTCTGATCAAAATGTATAGCAGCTTGGGCTTTCTATTGAGACCCTTGAAGACTGCAGTTGCCAACTACTTCCAACAATCCATCTTCAAGTGACAATAATTACATTATACACTCTTTTTTTAGAAGAAGTTGGAGGTTTACTTGACCCTTTCTGTGGGGTGGAATGGTGTTTACCCTTATTCTTGTCTGAGGCTTTAGTTGTAAAGGCCACCTATTCAAAACAGGAGGAATTGGCTTGACTTCCAAATTGTTGCTTCCATCTATCCTACGGACAAAAGCTTGTTGTAGACATCAAAGACCGTGAAGGCAACACTAATAGAAGTGATATTGAGCATCTTTATGAAGTGCTCGTAGGATCAGGGTAGGCTTTTCAACAGGATCACTACCATATTTTCTCTCTGTCTTGCGGCCAATAGCCTCTAACCAGTTATGTAGATCCTTGATTTTCAGCAGATGTGCCTGGAGAGATGTCTTCTCCTTCATTATGACAGAAAAAACCACAACTCTTGTTAGACATCTCCTAAAGATCCTTCAAGATGTCACAGATTTCTTTAGTTGTTTTACCGAAAGGCACCTGAGGTGGCTAATCATTTGTAACTTAATGTTTGAGAAACATGATAGGTTCCGCTTACGTTCATCTCATTTATCCTGATCTATTTGAACTTGAGTAGGACATGCTTTCGTACCCAAAACGATTTTATCATGACAATGACATTGAAGTGTCATTATCATGCATTGCTTCCAGGTGTTATAGTTGGGGCCATTAAATCATTGATTCCCTTCCAAGATAATGTTTGATCATAGATGTCATCACTGAAACAGACGTTGTTGGTCAACCTTGTAAAGACAGGGAAATTGAGAAACATTGAATGTGCTGGAAAAAATCAGATTGAATTATCCTGCTAAAAAGTTGTCAGAAAAAAATATCTTTTATTTTTGTCTGGAATCCAGAAAAACCCTAGATAGATTCGCAAGCGATTAAGCAAACCAGAAAACCCTAATTTCGACCTCAAATCTAGAAAATAATGGGGGATTTAAAATCGCGCACAAAAATCACCAGTTCATGGCTGAAAATTGCGGGGCAGAGAACAGACAAAGTCTTGAGTAGCAAAAACTGGAAAATGCAGAAATAGGATGTCAACATTGCGGCCAAAAATTACCAGAAATTCTTGTACCGTGTTTCTTTCATTGCATGAAAAAATACCTACTGTCATGAGTTTTTTTTAAACGAAAATTGCGACTTTAAATAAAAGGCAGAGAATCGCAACTGGTGTCTGTGTTTTCTGCACCCAAGTTGCAAAAAGTTGCAGCACGGATCCCAATAAATGCAGGGAAATGCATTTTAAGATGCCCAATTTTCAGCGGAAGAAAATCCATGATTTTCAAAAAACTATCAGCAATGACATTTTTCCTTTTTTCTATTGTCGCATGATGAAAAAGAAAAAAGTTTCAAACCTGATCTTTTCATAAACAGGCACACAAATAACAGATCTGACCCATGAATTAGCAGCAAAAACCTAGCTCAGGTTTTTGGACAGACTGAAATTGTTAAAAACGGAATAATAGATGTATAAACAATGGACTCTTTAGTTTACGAATGCTAATAATGGTGTGAACAAAAAAGCAACGTTGCCTTAATAAAGACAAGATCTAAATAAATAACTGAATAAGCAAACTAAATAAGAAAGCTTAAATGGCCATTACCTACAGTTCTAGAAGAACGAGCTAATTAAAAAATATTCTAATAGTTTATGCCCATTTTTAGTAATTTATTTAGTGGTTTCATATTTAATGTGCTTATAAATACTCACATGAATTAGACTCAACCACAACCATCAAATATTACATTGTATTTTAAATGGTTGAGTTAATACATTAAATGAATGCTGCTTCCCTGGGTTTTACTTTTTCCCTAGAAGTGTTACGCCAAAGCAAACAACTGTGCTATGTTGTCAGTTTGTTGTAATTGTCTTTCTATTGCATTTGAGATCTTTTTACCATTGTTTCTCCTGCATACATTTGTCAGTATTATTTCTCTTCAAAGAAAATATTTCATGGGATAAAGATTTTTACCATTTTAAAGCATATATTTTTAAGAGCTTTGAAATTTGTGCAGGCTTCTTTCCTTTGTTGAATATCTATCAATATGAGTCAACCTTCCTAAACTTTTGTATACTTTATACAAAACATAGAGGAATTGAGCCACACACAAAAGCTTTCAGAAAATAATTAGCAAAAACATCCAGTTGGACTTTCAAGAATGATTGAACATTTAATAGCTTAACTCTCAAATAATTACATAACCAAGAGCATAGAAAAACCTACAAAGTCCACTCCAATTGTACTGATGTAGCTCTCCAAGTAAGAATCATCCTGCATGTGCAAAAGCTGGTTGTTATTACACTGTAATAAATTTCAGTACATCAAGTCAACCATTAAAATAGCAGTTACTCATTCCAAACAACCAAATTAATCGTAAAGCAAGAATAATCGTGATATTAAAATAAGATCACATCTCAAACATACCTCGAGTATAGGACTAATGTTTCAATGTTTTACACTTCTGCTGAAAAAGATGTCCTCATATTTGCATTGAATGATATTATTGCTTGAACAGTGTGATTTATTTAAGACCACGTGAAAATCAAAACATATACAAAATTTAAGAGCTATAACTTGCAATTTATGAAATAAAATACCGCAAATCTAAGGAGAAGGCATGATTTCCCAACCCCCGAGTCACCAATCAGCAGAAGCTTGAACAAATAGTCACTGCATAAAAATTCTTCCATCAGCTTAAACCATAAACACAATTATATAAACATGCATCTTACTAATAAAAGTTATATAATTTCACAGATACATCATAAAACTCATTATCCTCAAAGTTTACAATCTTTGGGTTGATCAAAAAATAAATCACATTGGCATATGGTTAAAACCTAGTAACTCCCATCATTCATTAAAGAAACCCTGTCTAGTCCTCTTTTTTAAACTAGAATAAAAAGATATAATATTGACTTGAGCCCAATAATTTAATTTAAAATTAACAAGGGAAACTCACTAATAACATTAATATAATGTGTTTTCCAAAATTAAAAGTAGAACGTGTATTTCATCACAAACAATAAAATATTTAGAATCTTCTCATAAAAAGGAGCTCAAAATAAGAAGTATTTTTAAAAGCGAATGCCCAATTTTTGAGATAAAAACACAATTAACGCTTAGCTATTAATTTTGCTCATTCAAGTTACCTTTTTGCAGCCAATTTTCAAATTTGACTGGCTTGTTCAATCTAGGGCATCCAAGGACAACAACCCTTGGTTTGTTCAAGAGCTTAAGGAAGATTCCAAATACTGGGATCTTAGTTACCAGATTCGCTGGTCTGAGTGCAGGACGCAGAAGCATATTCCTGAGGATACAAATTCAGGAGCTGATGAAGCCCACAGGGAGTGTAGCATCTCATTGTGGATGTTTGGCAATGCACAAGGTTGTGCATCAGCAAGCATCCACATGAGATGCTACGCTCCCTTGTATTCTCAAGTTAGTACTTTAATTTATGGGCCACATGAGATGCTACGCTCCCTTGTATTCTCAAGTTAGTACTTTAATTTATGGGCCCTTCTGGTAAAGGGATGGAGATGTGCAGACGAAAAGATAAGGGGATGACTACTACACAAATAGCAAGATTTGTAAAAGAACCAAAAGAGGTTGATAGATTGGGTAAAAGATGAAAACAAACTTTTTATGTTGGTCCATCCAGAAAGGAAAAAAATGCAATTACCCATTCAACCAATTGTATCTTCCAAACATCTAGTGGAAGAGGAAATAGTAGAAATTACCACCCACAAAAGAGGTCTATTGGACACAACATTTAAAATGGAGGTGTTGGGACTCGAAATTGCAAGTGACTTTTGAGTACTATATTTAAAACCTTTAATAAATGGAGTGTGTCTAAATCAATCTCCCACTAGAGTAGTCTAGTCGAAAGGATCCTATGATAGCAAGTCTAGCATGTTCATGATAACGTGTCCAAGTTGTTTAAGGTTTAGAACTTTAGAGCAACCAGATGGATTGTTTTATGTCTGTTCGCAGCCATGCAATTTTGTGTGTTGCTCACACAGACTCCTGCCGAATGTGAATAAGGAATAATGGAGGATTCTGCAATGAAAAATTGGTTGCTATCCAATTGAAGATGAATACATATGAATCATATTTGCCAAGAAAGTGAAGTAAATCGGAAGCCATCATCGTGGAGTGTGAAAAAGACCGATTGCATAGGGGTCGCTTGCATATAAAATGAGGATGGCTCCAAGCATTTTACCCCACACGCATGGTGCTTGAGGTTTTCCACATGTTTTTATACATGAGCAATTCTAATCCAAGTGTATTAAGCGAAAATTTATAGATAATGGAAGTCGTGTTCGCGTAGGACCCAGTTGGCCAGCTCAGCGGACAAGTAAATTTTGATTTTGACTACGGTGGCCGATGATGCAGGAGATGACATAGTGATCCCAGTGACCAAATCAGGAGGTGACACTTGGCATGCAGCCTGAGGTAGTCGTGAGTTCAGAGGAGTTAACCGCGTAGTCAAAGAGGAAGTCGTGAAGTTGCGCCTATTGGTTAAGCGTAGGATCGGGGTGGTTTGAGAAAACTACGAGACAAGGCATCAAGCCGACCACCGTTCATTCAACTTAGATCAACGACTCCAAATGAATTTCGGGCCCATTTCGGCAACAATCGACTTGTATTCACATATTCCCCAGAAAGAGGGCATGTGGCATACTTGACATAACATATATTGCGGCATCGGCATCCTTTACAGTGTTACACACCGTTTGATCATCAAAGATTGAATGGCCCTAGTCGTATTTCAGGCCAATTTCGGTTAGAGTAGTCTTGCTTTCTCAAATGTCACAGGAAGAAGACACATGCCATACATGAATCGGGTGAGAAAGAAGGCAAGTGGCAAGATGAGACGTGGCGGATTTCAAACAAACACACCCGATTGCGCCATGTGGCAGAATCGACAGTTGTTGCTTAATCGTGATGGGAAGTTGCTCACCGGATAAGAAATGCGACATGGTGATGACCAATAGGATGTTGCCACGTGGCAATGTATCAGAGGTGAGGTGGCAGTCTGCAAGCCAATCAGGTGGCAACACATGGCGCCTAGGTGGTAGAGGTATCTAGAAGATGATAACATGTCAAGTGGACTATGCAGAATGGACCAATGGCGTGTTGCCACGTGTCAAGCTCGGTCAACAAGGTTTGACCCAGATCAAAAATAGAGGGAAAATTGAAGAGTTCTAAAAAGCAATTTTTATTCATTTCATGTACAGGTTTGTTTTAAATCAACATGATTTATATAATAAAGTTCCAACTTTAGCATAAGGTGAAATATTTGCAATTTAAAGGCTCTATAAATCAACTCTAGACCTAGAGTTTCAAATGGATGCCTAGGGCATATCCTGGAGGCCAATGTAGGACTATTATATAAAGACAGAAAGCTCTCGAAATCTATTTTCCAAATCTGCCATTAGTGTTTGTACTAGTATCAATGGGTAAAAGTTATACTGGTTTTTCTCTGAGGTGCTCCATATGCAATTGTATCCTGGTATGAGCTATCGAGATTCAGTTTGTGGCCAAACGATTAGATGGGTATCCACCAAATTTGGGTAGGATCTTAGCAATTATATTATTTTGCCTCCAAAGTAATTCAATGTGGATTTTGGTAGCATTTTGATACCAGATTTGATAGTTTATCAGAAAGGGGTTTTTCTCATCATTCTTAAAAGATATTTGTGAGTTTGTTGGGCACAATCATGGGATTTGATCCAGTTTTCAGTTCTAGAGAGAAGAAAGAGGCTTTGCAACAACAATGGAGGGGATTCAAGTGGACAAATGTCGATTCCAGATCAGATCCGAGATTCCTTCCTTATCTATATCTTTCTTTCTTCTCTCATTGTACAAGGTTGGTTCCACACTTTTGGACAAGTTTCCATAGTTGTGATACCACCATTCTCAACATTTCTCCCTTGTATGAATTGTTAAGTAGCATGGACCGTTTTCTGCAAATATACTATCATGGCCATTGTGATTGATGTGTCCAAATGCAAATTTGGATCTCATATCAATATGAGGGGAAGAGACATGTCTCTATAGTTAATCATCATTAGTTAGTATATCAATAATATAAATAACTATATGTATAATATATATTATTATTATATATGATATAATATATGTAATATATATAATAAAATATATATGAGAATATTTATCTAAAGATGATTTATCATCAATAATGAATCTCATGATCGTATCAATCTGACTAAGCTACAAACTTAACACTCCCTCTTAGTTAGGGAGGATTGATATAGAACTCATTATGCTCTTGAGTATATGAAGAGACATCATCTCAAAATGATATTTCTAGAATGGCGTAATAGATTTAAGTTAGTGTCCGACAAGATCCGGCCCGAAGAATCATAACTTTCATGGTGTCCAACAAAATTCAACCCGAAGAACCATGATAACAGATCTACCATTTATAAGATCGCCACCTTACAATGGTTACCTTTTGTTTGTTCGTTACCATGACTTCCAGCACTTTGGGACAACAATTTAATAAAGTCTATCATGATAACAAGTCTATCATTTATAAGATCGTCATCTTACAATGATTACCTTCTGTTTATATATGTAAATGAAAGATCGTCACCTTTCATTACATATCATAATAGCATCATGTAGTAACTTACATGATATCCACCATGAACCACCATAGCTACTACTAGAAAGTGGAACAAGGGTTTTCACCTCAAACTTCTCTCTCATAGAGGAGAGCACATTACAAAGAATTTCACTTAGAAATTCTACTCATAGGGAAGATATCATCCACAAAGGATTGCATCTCAAAATTTCTCCTTCTGAACAATGATCCTAGGAAACCAGGTCCTCTAGTTACTTCATCAGAAACTCTCTTCACCCAAGGATTCCTGTCAAACTCACTCTGAATCTTATATCAATCTTATAATTTTCTCGTGATAAATCAATACTTCCTCATGATGCACTCAAGAGTAGGCCCATCAAAATCATGCAATCACACACATGTATTTTTAGACTCCCTCTGATTATTAATCTTTTGAGCTCTGATGTCGCCTTTAAAGAAGTGTCAGACTCCATCTTAATATAGAAGGATACTCATAATCTAAATCATCACGGATATTTTCTTTAAGAACCTCACTTTATCCAACTTGATCATCATAACTTCTTTGGAGCTACTTCATAAAATTTAGTTTGTACAATATGCCTAATGTACCATTCTTCTTTTCCTACAAGATCATCTTTAGATACAAAGGAAAAGATCAAGGGAAAAGTTCATATAGTACATATAGAAATATAAGAGAGACTATAATGAATAGATAAATGTAATACTTAAGAATAATAAATACTTATTTGTACATCAACATCCTTGATAATAATTTCTCCAATGAAGAATCATATGCATTAAATCAAAAAATGCCTCCAATGGGGAATGAAACATTGGTTAAGGTAATCATTCACCACCCCCCCCCTCAATGTAGAATTCCCACATGCTTCATCATTATTAATTTGAACCATCAAGTAGTATAGTTCAACAGCTTTGAAAAGAGTACCACTTCCACTTCTAGATGAATATCCACAATTATACTCCTATTTCGTCGTCTTGAAATGCTTTGTGTGTTCTTGCTTTGTTCTATTTCATAATACATATCCTTGTCATCTAATAATTATTCTTTGTTCTCTTGACACTTCATAATACCAATCTTTATGTCAAGGGTACATAATTTGCCACCCATATTTGACCTTATAGTAGGTACAACCTTGGAGTTCCACCACCAACTTTCTATACAAAAAGATTCTCATCTGACTCTTCCTCTAACATTTCTCTCACTATACAGGGCTTCTCATCATCATGCATTACTTTCCAACTCATTTTAGATATTGCATTTATAAGTCTTCTTTCAAAGATCGACACTTCATAATAAATTTGTACCCTTTAAGTTTTGAACATTTCATTTATTTCTAGTTTCCAGATTGTATTGACCAACCTATATGATTGTCTTGTCAGCATTGATCTTAGACTCTCCTCTCTATTGAGATTTCTATAAAAAGCCTCAAGTTTTTCTTATTTTCTCCATCACAAAATCCAAATGTATCTATACACATTTATCCCTTGTCAATTTTATTATTATATTATATGGAATCTTTGTATATTGTATCCCATTCCTATTCTTTATGGAATACATTTCTTATAGTCCCATATTGAACAAAATGAGAGAAATTCAACACTAATGAGTTATTTGACTTCATCTGCAATATTTTGGAAAACTTTGAATTCCCTCATCTACTTACTAATTATTGATTTTATATAAATTCTCCTTTATATTGAACACATTGCTGATGGATACTTGCTCACTCAAATCGCTTTAATTACTTATCCATCATGCCTTAAATCCCAACATTATTTTCTCTGACATTATATATCTTCCTTAGTGGGCATTTGAAGGCTTGGCTTGAATTCTATCGCTAACCCGACTTCTACATCTTTGACAATTTTGATAATTTTTAATTTATACTTGATCAAACACCCACTTGACTCCTCATGACTCATATATAGAGATTTTTGTGCTATTGGATTTTTCTTGCAGTCACTGTAATCTTATCATCATCTTCCCAATACAACAGCGCTTGATGTAATTGTTGTCAAATTTACTGAAGTTGATTTACAATATTGCTTCCTCTATTTTTCTCATTTGTCTTCCTGTGATAGATGTCTTTAATGTTTTGCAGATCGCATTTACTGTATCATGGTGATAATTCTTTTGACTCTTCTATAATTCTCTGTGATTAAACTATGCTTATCCATTATATCCCCCATTCGAATGAAATAAGGCAATATGAATGGTCGGTTTCTTGGTTTGCTGACTCAACTGCTGACCTGTAGCTTCTTTAGTTTATTTATTAAAGATGCAATTATGCTTGAGTGCACTCTGGTCTATAATCCAAGTGAGAACTATTCCTCCATCTGGACTCTTCTAATGTCCTCCGATGCTATGTAGAATGTTGATGAATCTTGTATTCCTTCTAATACTACGCTATTGCAATTCTTTCATATCTGTATTTAGAAAAAATATTTAACTTGTAATAAAATTGCTGACTGTGTCTAACAAATGAATAAATTGTTGATATCACAGTAGGAATTCTGTGATTACTTAAGCTCGGCCCCATCTCCTATACAATGTTCTTTGTGAGTCATTAGGTAATATTTAAGGCAACTGTTCATCTCCTATTCTTCTTCTTCATTGATCCATGATCTCATCTCTTCATCTTATTCCTTCCCTACGAAGTCTGCAGTTTTTTTGTTTTCATATCGTGCATGATATGATATGTATTCTTCCCGTCTCCCATTGAAATGAGATCAATTTTAAGATATATATCTTATAATTTTGAGTGGTGATGTCTTTCACATTAAACGTATATCTTATTAATTTCAAAATTGCCATGACCTTGCTTGATAGCACCAAAATATTATTTACCCTAGGGCATAATAGAGATTACATGCCTTTACATGGAATCCACACACAATATATTCTCTTTTATTCCTTATTACTATAATTAGCTGGTGAATCAATTCTTTACTTCATCCATCTGATCTTCTTCATATCACTTTTCTTATTTACTTGACCAATCTATTGATCGCGGTGCATGAAGATGTACCTCCTATCGTATTACTTTCCTTTCCTCTTAGCACATCTTTCACACTCGATATATCTAATGTAACAATGAGCGTTTAAGACAAGATCGAATACATTCTGAGATGTGTATCAAACTCTTCCATATCTATGGTTTGTTTCCTTCCATACACCTGCAGATCTGTGGTATCATTGCTGACATGGCAGACATGTCTCGATGCATCTATTTCTTTGGTTTAGTGATGTTGTATTTAGGTTCTCTATCTTGTTCCTTAGTTTCTTTTGATAGTCAAATATCTATCATCAATGTCTACATGTAGGTTCCTTCGATTTGATCTTTGTTGTCTTTATAGATGGCATGATTATTTGTTTGATGCTTTTATATTCATCAATCTTTGATAATATATAGTCTATATTTCCTCTTTCTACTTTTCTACATTTGCAGCCTAGTGCTCTGATGTAGGTTCCTTCGATTTGATCTTTGTTGTCTTTATAGATGGCATGATTATTTGTTTGATGCTTTTATATTCATCAATCTTTGATAATATATAGTCTATATTTCCTCTTTCTACTTTTCTACATTTGCAGCCTAGTGCTCTGATACTATGTTAACTAACATGGATCGTTTTTTGGAAATGTACTATCATGGTCATTGTAATTGATGTGTCCAAATGCAGATTTGGATTTCATATCAATATGAGAGGAAGAGACATGTCTCTATAGTTAATCATCATTAGTTAGTATATGAATAATATAAATAACTATAATATATATGTTATTATTATATATGATATAATATATGTAATATATATAAATATATTACATATATAATAATATATATATGAGAATATTTATCTAAAGATGATTTATTATCAATAATGAATCTCATGATCATATCAATCTGACTGAACTACAAACTTAACATGAACAACATTAATGGAGTTTTAGTATATAATTTTGGTTTGTTGAGTGTTTCATGAATCATGAGTCTTTACATAGATCTTGAATATACTTGTTTCAAAGGAATGAATACAAAAGAGCAGCAAATTACTTAGTTTCATTCTGATTCTTGTCTCCTATCTCTAATGTTTGTAACCTTTTGGGGTTTGTGATCAAAGTTTAATCCAGTTGCAATTCGTTTTGGGTTGTATGTTTTGATGTGTTTTGCATTTGGTTCAATGAATCATGTAAATACTTGATACATCTTGACAGGGTTGTGAATTTCATGAGAAGGATATTTGATGAGTATGAGGTTCAGATTGAACATAGATGTCCGATTTACAAAGTAGATGGATAGATCACCAATACCTGATTTATGTTGTAATTTGTGGAATACCCAATGGATAGGCCATTGATCATTCTTAGGATCTGCAAGCATATTGTTGTCTCATATTTGGGTCTTGCTGATATCAATCAATTAATCAATATCCATTTCCCTTTCATGTTGTAGAGTTGAAAAGGATAACCTGCACTTAGCTTGTTAATCTCATAGGTCATGTTACTAGCTATTTCATACCTTTGTCGTTTGCATAAGCATAGAGATTTGGGGATTTTATCTGCTTTGTCCAGATTCAAATGTATGTTTTGGCAACTAGTACCATATGAACAAATCTGAGGTCTACCCGCCTAGGTTTTGCAGAGCCTAAAGTGAAGGAGTTCAGCCTTATAGTTGGCCCGGGTTCTAGACAAATTGTGTCCATCATAGGAGATAGCTACCCTTAGATGCAACCTTGTCTTGGCTACCTGATGTTGAAATCTCTGTTAAATCAGGAGCCAACAAAAGGGAAAAGAGCTTATTGATCAAGCCATTAGATGTTGTCTCTATGCCAATGGTCTCACTTTCAACTTAGTGAGATCACCATATTGGAAGGAGATGGTGGCGGTCAACAATAAAGCACTCACTGGTTACACAAGGTAAATATGAAAAAGTGTGTACCACCATATTGCAAAAAAGGACTTCTATAGAATGATCTCTTCAACCGATTAGAGATTATTGGAAAACTTCTAGTGTTTCTATTGTATCTGATGGATGGAGAGATACCAAAATCTGTCCACTAATTAATGTTATTGCAATGTCCACCAAAAGGGAAAAAAAGGACTTCTATAAAAAGATCACTTCAACCGATTAGAGATACTTGGAAAACTTTGGGTCTTCTATTGTATCTGATGGATGAAGAGACGCCAAAATTTGTCCACTAATTAATGTTATTGCAATGTCCCCCAAAGAGGCAATGATTTTAGGGCAATTGGTTATAAAGGGGAAGTGAAAGATGAAAAATTCATTAGCCCATAGAGATGGTAGATAGTGAGAATATGGTCCAAGTAATCACAGACAATGCAAAAAGTTGTGAGGGGTGCAAGTGCTTTGGTTGAGGGCTGAAATGACAGCATTTTTTAAGCACCATGCACAGTACACACCCTCAACTTGGTGATGTAACAAATAGGCAATCAAATAGATTAGGTGAAACAAATATACCAAGAGGGGGAGAAGATTCAGAGGTTTCTAACAAACCACAAAATGTCATAATCAATATTCAAATTATTCTCCAAAAATTCGATTTGTAAAGGTAAATTGTAATTACTAAATGTTACTTATTTATTTAATTTGAATAAATTTTATGTCATGTTCAATTATCAAATTGGATATAAATTTGCTTAATATTTATTGACATATCGTTATTAACTTGCTTAGCTTGTTGAGACCCGATTTGCATCTCATAATATTGTTATGAGGTGACTTCTCAAGGTGCAAGAGACATTGAGCCAAATGGTTACTTCCAACCAATGGGTTGTAAGGAAGGCTTCATATTCAAAGAGGGCCCAAAAAGTCAAGACATTGGTCTTGGAAGTGAGCTCTTGTGCAACATGTATTGGCTATAAATTTGCTTAATATTTATTGACATATCGTTATTAACCTGCTTAGGTTGTTGAGACCCGATTTGCATCTCATAATATTGTTATGAGGTGACTTCTCAAGGTGCAAGAGACATTGAGCCAAATGGTTATGTCCAACCAATGGCTTGTAAGGAAGGCTTCACATTCAAAGAGGGCCCAAAAAGTCAAGACATTGGTCTTGGAAGTGAGCACTTGTGCAACATGTATTGGATTTCACCAAGCTTATCATGACTATACTCTAATTTGTTGATACAGATCAACCTTATATGTGGGATGTCTACGATGGAATGGACACAATGGTAGAAAAGGTAAAACTTGCAAAACAAACATGTGAGAATGACCCTATAGAATGTGAAACTTTATGCAATAAGGGGAAAATAATCATGCATTGTCGTTGGGAAAAGATGACCACTCCACTGCACCTCTTTGCATATTCCCTATCTTTGAGGTACTATAGCATTGAAGTACTTGGTATGCCGGATAAAGTAGCACCATATGTAGATGAAGTTGCTAATAGGCACAAGAAAGCTTTTCAAAGACTCTTCCCAAATAAAGCGGACCAATACAACATGGAAGCTATCACACTGTGGTACCTCTATGGTCAAACACTAAAGTATCCATAACCTCTTGCAATCATGGTCCTCTCATAGGTAAGTTTCTTTACCTATTGTATTCTACAATTTAGTACTTAATATTCTGTAATTTACTTTGCATTTTTATTTTCAATTTCGTAAACATTGTCTGGGTTGCAAGTTCTTATGTTAAGTTTATAACAGTGATAATCTACTGGTCTGAGAGTGCAGACTGCACCTAATCTTCCTCCTCTTTAATATAATTTGAAGGCATTAAATATATAACAAACACCTCTTGTGATGGGCGGCGATTTCTAAGATAGTTTAATATTAAAATTAACTTTACACATTGTGTTAGTTATTGATTATTGTTAACCATCATTGCTAGTCACCAATTTCTACGAGAGGGGTTTGAGCCGACTTAGGGAGGTCATGTCCCTTTCAGGGACATGCCCTTTGGTCATGATATTAAAGAAGGGTATTAAAGAAGGGTGTTATTGTAGTTTGAGGACACACAAGAATAACAAGTTTGCTCCCTCAAGCAATAATACCCAGTCGAACCTATTGCATAGATAAATAACTTTCAATTCAGAATAAAAATTGACAACTCCTCCATACTTCAGATTATTAAGAAGTTCATTTTCAGCAACCAAGGATAGAATACAAGTCTGAATTAAAAGGTGCAGAATTAGCAAAAACTTTAAATGGTATCAGAGCTTTGGTAGTCGAACCTAGGCTCTGCAAAATTCAGTAATCAGACTTTATATATATCTAGCATCTATCTCCTATCTTCAATGGCATACACAATTAGACCCGAGGACAGGTTTGATGGGAAAGAACACTTTGATGCCTGCAAATTCAGAATCATGATGATTCTTGAAGAGAATGATGTAAAACAATTTGTTGATAGAGCATCCAAACAACCTAGTATTGAACCTCATATAACTATATGTAGTAAAGGAAATAGAAAGGCCATTTAGATCATATTAGATGGAGTAAAGAATGATAATGTACCTATGCTAACAAAACATCAGACAACATTTGATATGATGAATGCATTACTAAATGCATATGACATCAACAATGCAACTAGAGTTCTCACACTGAAAAGGCAACTAAATCACATACAAATAAAGAAAGGAGAATCAATGAATTCTTACTTCCTAATGGTTGCCGACATAAGAGATGAACTATCAAGTATAGGAACCATTATTAATGACACGGAACTAACACTAATGGCTATAAATGGATTACCAGATTTGTGGGAAACTTTTGCACAAGGAATAAGTGCCAAAGATAAACTTCCTAACTTCAACAGACTTAAGGGGGATTGTCTTCAAGAAGAATCTAGAAAATTAAAGAAATGAGGGAAACTGAAAACAGAAGATGAAGAACTTCATGCTCTTAATACAAACTCCTATAAGGGCAAGAAGAAGCATTTAAAAAGAAAAAGGGAAATTAAAGAATGGAAAACCCAAGAAAGATCTATCCATGATAAAGTGTTTTAGATGTGAAAAATTTGGACACTATAGATCTAATTGTCCTGAGAATTCTAAACAACAAGTGAACTATACAAATGTTACTAGGGAAGAAGATAACTATGTGTTAATGTTTTAGCGTTAGAAGAAGCAAAACATGGATTATTTGATATACTGATCTAAGCTTATGAATGAATCAAATTACTACTGATTATATCATGTATGTAAGGATATATACATATATATATATATATATATATATATATATATATATATATATATATATATATATATATGCTTATGTATGTGTAGTATTATGAAGTTGATTATCGGCAGTCGTTTAATATATTGTGATCGGGTTTCATTTGTTATCAGCAGCCTTTTATATATTGTGATCGAGCTCCTCACTGTTATTGGCAGATATATATTATCATGCCTCATTACATGACTTGTGTTTGTCGGGCTTATAACTAATTACGTAAGTTGTTTTTGTTATGAAACATGCCTCCGAAGAGGCATGCCTCAACATGGCCCAAAGGCCACATAGAAACATGACTCTTCGGAATCATGTGCTTTGCCCTCTTATATATATGCCCTCTGATTGCAAGGAAAAGCAATCAATTCACGACATTCCAGTACCTGTGATCAGATAAAAGACATTTGTTTAACATTTCATTTTGCAAATATAATAACATCAAATATATATCATCTCCATTCATTTCAGTATACAATCAAAGGAAGGCAAACTGTGATCGTTGGTAAAGTCATAATGGAGGAAATACTTTCAGCATTATTCAAGTAAGGATATTCTCTACAGTTATTAATTTTGTAATTGTTTTTATCTATTAGAGATCCAAAAAAAATTTAACATGGTATCAGAGCTATACTGATAGGAAAACTATTACAAAGTATCTATTCAATCTAAAATTTCAAAAGTTAAAAGAAAGAGGTTTTAAAATCATATTATTAAAATAGTGAATCATGTAAGGATAGAAGATAGGCTAGATGGAGCATCAAATTTCTCATCCTGGAAAATCAGATTATTAATAGTATTAAGAGAAATGGAATTAGAGAAATATATTGAATCAAATTTACCCATGCCTGAAAATGAATCAGAAAAGGTAACTTGGAAAAGGCATAATAATAAAGCAATAAAGATCATTATAGATTCAATAAAAGATCATATTCTTCCATCCATAGCTAATCTTCAAACTCCATTTGAAATGTTCTCCTCCATTCAAAATAAATTTGAAATCAACAATACAAGTAGATTATTAACTTTAAAACAAGATCTACTATATATAAAGATGAAAAATGGAGAATCTATAACCTCATATTTCTTAAGGATTAGTGAGTTAAAAGATCAACTGGCAACTATGAAAAATCAAGTTGATGACAAGGAACTAAGCATGATTTCTCTTAGAGGTCTTCCTCTTTCATGGGAAACCTTCATTCGAGGTTTAAGTTCACGATCCGAACTTCTAAAATTTGATCAATTAAAGAATGAATGTACTCAAGAAGAATCCATACTAGCTTCAAGAGGACTAAGTTCAAATCAAGAGGGAGACATCCAAGCACTATATACTAAATCAAATAAGAAAAGAAAGTTTAAACATAACAAGAAGGAATTCAACAAAAATCACAAATCTCACAAACAACGTAACTGGTCCAAAGTTAGATGTTTTAAATGTAACAAGATTGGTCACTCTTATTATGTATGTCCAAAGAAGCAGAAAATTCAAGCAGCTTTAGCGGAAGTTAAAGAAGAAAATGTTGAGAAAGTGGAAAAAGAAAATTATGCATTCTACTTAGCTCTCTCAAGTGAATTAAACACTAACCACAATACTTCGATCATAGATAGTGGAACTTCTCGTCACATCACTAGATTTAAGGATAAGTTTGAAACTTTCGCTAATCATGAATCAGAAGAAGTAACCGTTGGAGATAATTCCTCTCATCCTATTTTAAAGGAATTGGTTCTTGTTCTATACAATTGAATTCTAGAATTACAATTCAACTCAAGAATGTTCTATATGTACAAGGGATCAAAAGAAACCTTGTCTCTATCTCCAGACTTGCTGATCAAGGATACAAGATTGCATTTCAAGAAGATAGAGTTCTATCTTGGCCTAAGAACTCAACTATTAAGAAAGCCATCTCCATTGGAGTCGAAGATGGGAGTCTTTATAAGCTTTGTAATAACCAAAATCCTAATCTAAACTTAACCCTTAGTAATGATCAGTCAAATTCCTCTGAAATCTGGCATAGGAGACTAGGTCATCTTAATTATCGGGCTTTATCATCTATCGAGAAAATTGTAAAAGGTCTACCTACTCTGAAAGTTGATCATTTAAGTATTTGTAAAGGGTGTGCATTAGGTAAAAATACTAAACATTCCTTCCCTAAAAGTGATCATAAATCCAAATCCATTCTTGAACTTATTCACACAGATCTCTGTGGCCCTATGTCAGTCCCCTCTCTTAATGGGTGTCTTTTCTATATAATCTTTATTAATAATTACTCTAGGAGAACCTGGATCTATTTTCTAAAGCAAAAGGAGTCATTTGAGGTCTTATCCAAATTCAAAGAATTCAAAGCCTTAGTTGAAAACCAATCAGGTGAAAAGATCAAAACCCTAAGGTCAGACAATGGGGGTGAATACATATCTGATAATCTTTAAAAACTTCTACATTTCCATTGGGATTAACAGGAAGTTTTCTGTACCTTATAATCCTCAACAGAATGGAATAGCTGAAAGAAAAAAAAAAATCTATAGTTGAATCAGCCAAAACTATGTTACATGATCAAAATCTTCATTATTCATTTTGGGCTGAATCATCTAACACAGCAGTTTACATTCAAAATCAATGCCCTCACTCCGTATTAGAGAATACCACCCCAGAGGAAGTATTCACATGCGTTAAACCAGATCTAAGTCACCTAAGAATATTTGGATATCCAGTTTATATTCACATACCAAAAGAGAAAAGAACAAAATTAGAGCCTTCCAAGAAGAGGGAATATTCATTGGATATAGTGAAACTACAGAAGGGTACAAGATCTACATTCCTGGGCAAAGAACAATAGAAATTAGCAAAGATGTAATATTTGAAGAAGACAAAGCCTTTAAAATTTCTAGTAATAGTGATGAATCCATTTCTGAAGAAGATCAACCTACAAAAATTGAGAGGAAGGATGATTCTGATCTCTCTTCCATGTCTAATCATAGAGAGCCTGAAAACATCAGTAATAATAAAAAGAGACCTCTTTGGGGTAGGAAAATGTTAGAAGAAAATCAAGTTGAACTAGATAAAGTAATTCAGGAAAGCAAAAGGACCAGAAACCAATCATGTTATGCTGCATTGCTATCTGAACTCATAAAATCTGAACCTGCTAATGTTGAAGGAGCACTCTCACATCAATCATGGAAGGAAGCAATGATTGAGGAATATAACTCTATATTAAAGAATGATGTATGGGATGTTGTACCAAGACCTAAGAACAAATCAATTGTCTCTTCCAAATGGTTATTCATGATTAAACATGCATCAGACGGCAGTATTGAAAAATCCAAAGCAAGATTTGTAGCTCGAGGGTTCTCTCAAAAAGAAGGCATTGACTATGAAGAAACATTTGCCCTTGTTGCCAGGTACACTTCAATCAGAACAATCCTAGCAATTACAGCATCCAAATGATGGAAGGTACATCAAATGGATGTCAAAACAGCATTTCTCAATGGCAAGATTGAAGAAGAAGTCTATATTGAACAATCAGAAGGGTTCAATACTTATGACAGCAAAACTCATGTTTGTAAATTAAAGAAAGCACTTTATGGACTCAAACAGGCTCCCAGAGCCTAGCATGAAAGAATAGATAACCACCTATTGAAGTTAGGATATTCCAAAAATGAAGCTGACCTAAATCTGTATTTGAAAACTGATGGTGATGATATGATTATCCTTGTATTATATGTTGATGATTTGCTAATAACAAGTGAGGAACACCTCATAAAGAAATGTAAGCAAGAACTCACAGCAGAATTTGAAATGAAAGACTTAGGGTTACTTCACTACTTTCTGGGATTAGAAGTTTGGCAACAAGACAACTGTATCATACTAATTAGAGAAAATATACAATTGATGTTTTAACCAAATTTGGAATGATGGAATGTAAACCAACTGCTACTCCTATGGAAATAAATCTACACAAATTGAAAGATGATATGAACAAATCTGAACCTACAGATCCTACTTACTACAGACAGATTATTGGATCCCTAATGTATTTGGTAAATACTCGTCCTGACATATGCTATGCTACTCATGCCTTGAGTCAATTTATGTGTGCACCTAAGAAGATACATCTACATGCAGCTAAATACATATTGAGATATATAAAGGGCACTATTGGAATGGGAATCAAATATGACAAAGTCAACATTGAACTTCTTGGATATTCAGATTTCCAATTGGGCTGGAAGCTCTGTTGAGCGGAAGAGTACTTTAAGATATTGTTTCAGTCTTGGATCTGGTATGATTTCTTGGTCTAGTCGGAAACAAACTTTAGTAGCATTGAGTTCCACCAAAGCTGAATACATTGCATCTTCCTTGGGTGCTAGAGAAGCAGTATGGCTACGAAAGTTGTAATCAGATCTCTTAAAAAGACATTTGAAGCCCACTGTGATTTATTGTGATAATCAAAGTTGCATTAAACTTTCATCTAATTCAGTATTTCACTGTCGCTCTAAACATATTGAAATTCCATTTCATTACATCAGAGACATGGTGAATCGAGGAGTTATTCAACTAGAATATATATGTACAAATGAGCAAACAACTGATATCCTTACCAAGCCTCTTGCTAAAGTGAAGTTGAAATACTTCAGAGAAAAATTTGGTATGATTAATTATAATAATAAAATTTGAAATAAAATGTTTATCTCATTTGAGTTTATGCTTCTATTGGTTACTTAGCAGCATTTGATATGTAATGAAAGGTGACGATCTTTCATGGACATTCATTTGAAGGAAATTATTTACAAGGTGACGATCTTGTAAATAATAACCCTGTGTGTATTATGAGCATCTCTAGACATTGCTTAAGTGCAAGTAGAGATCATATGGGCATCTCTAGACATTGCTTAAATGCAAGTAGAGATTATATGTACATCTCTAGACATTGCTTAAGTGCAAGTAGAGATCATGAGAGTATTATGGGCATCTCAAGATATTGCTAGAGTGCAAGTAGAGATTATATGTGTATCATGGACATCTCTAGACATTGCTTAAGTGCAAGTAGAGATCATGAATGTGTCATGAACATCTCTAGACATTGCTTAAGTGCAAGTAGAGATCATAGGATATACTTTATATTGTTCAGAGATTTTAATACATATTGTGTTGATTACATGATGATTCTGATTCTAATCTATTGATGTTTTACTTCTCCCTTGCTAAAGAGGGAGTGTTAATGTTTTAAAGTCAGAAGAAGCAAAACATGGATTATTTGATATACTGATCTAAGCTTATGAATGAATTAAATTACTGCTGATTCTATCAACTAATAGATATATATATATATATATATATATATATATGCTTATGTACGTGTAGTATTATGAAGTTGATTATCGGCAGTCATTTAATATATTGTGATCAGGTTTCATTTGTTATCAGCAGCCTTTTATATATTGTGATCGGGCTCCTTACTGTTATCAGTAGATATATATTATCGTGCCTCATTACATGACTTGTGTTTGTCGGGCTTATAACTAATCACGTAAGTTGTTTCTGTCATGAAACAGCAATAATACCTAGTTGAACTTATTGCAGAGATGAATATCTTTCAGTTCAGAATAAAAGTTGACAACTCCTCCATACTTCAGATTAATAAGAAGTTCATTTTCAGCAACCAAGGATAGAATACAAGTCTGAATTAAAAGGTACAGAAATAGCAGAAACTTTACATCTTATGCCACTTAACAAAATTAGAATACATAATCTTCTATCCAAGGGTTCAAAAAAACCAAAAGACACGGTTTTCATTCATACCAACTTGTGTATTTTGTCACATAAGTTGGAACACAACAAGATTGGGGCAGCGAAGCTTTGGGATGTTGCCCCAAAGTGTGCCAACTTGGATGCAACCGTTGAGGATCTTACTAGACTCATTACAAATTATGATGATGATGATCACATCCCAACACATGGCACATCTAATACAAGTGGCACTGCTTTGAGTTCAAATGGTCTCAAACTTGCAGTAGTTCGAGTTGAAGAGGATTTTTTTGAGAATCCTTATGATAATAATTAGTAAATCTTGATTGGTGAACATTGAATCATGAACTACATTTTGATTTTGTAATTGAAATGATTTTCTTAATTTACATTGGAACTATGAACATAAACCTATATGATATGGCTTATTTGAATATTTGTGACTTATCAATTGGCATTTAATGTTTATCTTGACCAATGATGAAGTATCATACTATCAAATGATTTAATTCTGTATGTTTCTTGCATTTCTTTGTATGTGTGTGTGAAAACACTCCCAAACGTATCCAAAACCCCAAAAAAGTTGCATATTTGTGCACCCAATTATCATACCATCATCCACATCCACACCCGAATCAGAAACTTAAGACTCCGAAAACAAACAAAAACCCATCTTCCCCATCTTGGATGATTGCATCCAAGAATCACAGTTGTGCTGATTTGTTGAGGATTTCAACACATTTTCAATTTGGAACAATGCAGTTACAGAATTGTTGCTACTTTTTTTAAAGCACCAAGATTCTGGGAAGTACACAAAATTGGGTTTGAAAGAAAAATTTACTATTTTTGCAGCTATAACATAAATAAAGATTCCTATATTGATTTTCAAAACTTTAAAGAGTTGTTTTGAAACAAAAACTGCTGGATCTGAACCATAGAGGTCAGTGTCAGTCAGCCCTACCTGACAGGACCATCAAGGAAAGACAAAATCAAACATCTAGCACAAAATATCAGCTATCCCACCTGCTGTTCGTACATTTTCAGCTCTTATTGGACATGATCTTCATCTTCCATGTGTCATTTTGTGATAAGAGTGCTTAAGAGGTCTCGACATCATTTTTGGACTGAAGTTTAACCACTTCCCCAACCAACAATTCATTTTCTCACATCGGCAGTGTCAGTACAGCTTATTATGCTGCAGCCATACCAACATTTACACCCTTACAATTTCAAGCTTGCAGGATCAGACAGTGGTATCCACTTGCAGCTAAAGATGTCTCTTCGCATATTGATTCTGAAATTCAATATCTCTTTGACATAACAGTACTTGTCATAGCCCTGGTAAAGATAGTTTTTATTAGTCAGTTGTTGGGGGTTCATTTCGACACTTTGGTGACTGCTGTCATATAAGTCGTCATTCCAGATCTAATTATAGATATTAATCTACAGTTTCAATCGCTGTACCTTCATGAAATTGGATATTTACATGGTTGGTTTACCTCTGTGACACCAATGAGATTTCACATCATAATATGAGGGTCCCAATTCATGTCTATCCAGCCAATTGCTAGCTTCCAATCTGTTGAATTTGTTTTGGATTTGTTCCAACAACCAGTTACAGAAACGTATTGTAGACATAACACAACCATGAACTTCATCGAGTTGCTCATCCCTCCCCTGCAGCTTTACAGATGTGACGTTATGTCAGTAAAGCTTCAGGTCTGAAAATGGTAGATCGGAATCGGACCTGGCTTCTTATATTACGAACAGTTGTAAAATCGGATACACCTAGCAAAAACAGTATATGCTCAGAGATAAGCATGACATCCCACTAACTAGGCTACTTGAAGGGCAGGGTTGTAGAGGGTATTTGTCAGAAATAAGCAAACATAGAAAAGCAGGCCAAGAGAATTTATCAGAAATGTAGAAATTCCACTAACCTCTTTTGCAAGCATAGTTATTTTTCAAACTTTGATCAGAAAAGGAAAACAAATATCCACTCCCATGTTCCAATATAGGCTCCTCGGAGGATTTGAAAAAAGCCTTGAAGGCTTTGTAACTGACAATGAAGGTGATTTTATTATTTGTGGCGGTGTTGAATGTGCTTCAAATGACTTACAAAGCGAGTGCTCTTTACAGGTTCCTTCAAATTCCATTTTTTATTATGGACAGGAAGCCTACTCTATCAGAATATTTTTAGAATCCTAGGGTTTTACCATGTTTAGCTCATTATTCTGGAAGCTTAGTTAATAGTCATTTAGGCTTTATTTTTGGTTATCTTAAACTAGCATCTTTTTAGACATTATCTTTATTTAGACAGCTTTGCTTTTTAGCTCACACTATTTTTAGTGTTTGTAGGACTCTATTTAAAAGTGTGTATTGTTAATACAATCAATTGCATTTTTAAAGTTTCATTGTATCATAGCAGGAGCCGGTCTGGGCATGACTCCCTTAAGGGAGGGTTTTGATAAAAAGTTCCTCAAATATTATCTATTGGGTTTTAATAACTTTTTCCTCAAATTATCCGGCGGGCTTTAATAATTTTTTCTCAAAAATTATATGATGAATTTTAATAATTTTTTCTACAAAATTTATATGGTGGATTTTAACAAAATTTTCCTCAAAAATTATCTAGTGGATTTTCATAGATTTTCCCTTGCAAAAAAATGTGGGGTGTTCCTCTTTTTTCAATTTAAAAAATCTGTAAAAAAAATTAAATTATTTTTGAGCTTTTTATGAATTTATCTGAAAGGATTTATAACTTTTTCCTAAAGATTAATGGTTTGCAGTTTGCTCCTATATATCTGAAATTGGATATTCACATGGTTGGTTTACTTCTGTGATACCGATGAGATTTCACATCATCATATGAGGGTCCCAATTCATGTCTATCCAGCAAATTGCTAGCTTCCAGTTTGATGAATTTATTTTGGAATTGTTCCAAAAACCAGTTACAAAAACGTATTGTAGACATAACACAACCATGAACTTCACTGAGTTGTTCATCCCTCCCCTGCAGCTTTACAGATGTGATGTTATGTCAGTAAAACTTCAGATCTGAAAATGGTATATCGGAATCGGACCTGGCTTCTTTTATTGCATAGAAAAGCAGGCCAAGAGAATTTATCAGAAATGTAGAAATTCCACTAACCTCTTTTGCAAGCATGGTTATTTTTCAAACTTTGATCAGAAAAGGAAAACAAATATCCACTCCTATATTCCAATAGAGGCACCTAAGAGGATTTGAGAAAAGCCTTGAAAACCTTATAACTGAAAATGAAGGTGATTTTATTATTTGTGGTGGTGTTGAATGTGCTTCAAATGACTTACAAAGCAGTGCTCTTTACAGGTTCCTTCAAACTCCACAAAGAGAAGATTATGATAGATCTTGCCTTGGAGATTCCATTTTTTATTATGGACGGGAAGCCTACTCTATTAGAATATTTTTAGAATCCTAGGTTCTTGCTATATTTAGCTCATTATTCTAGAAGCTTAGTTAATACTAACAGTCATTTAGGCTTTATTTTTTGTCATCTTAAACTAGCATATTTTTAGACGTCTTTATTTAGACAACTTTGCTTTTTATTTCACACTATTTTTAATGTTTGTAGGACTCTATTTAAAAGTGTGTATTGTTAATACAATCAATTCCATTTTTAAAGTTTCATTGTATCATAGCAAGGGCTGGACTAGGTACCGACTCCCTTAACTCAAAAATCATCTATTGGGTTTTAATAATTTTTTCCTCAAATTACGTGGCAGGCGTTAATAATTTTTTCTCAAAAATTATCTATCGGATTTTAATAATTATTTCTTCAAAATTTATCATATGGATATTAATAATTTTTTCCTCAAAAATTATCTAGTGGATTTTCATAGTTTTTCACTTACAAAAAATGTAGAATTTTTATATTTTTTCAATTAAAAAAATCTGTAAAAAAATTTAAATTATTTTTGAGTTTTTTATTAATTTATCTGAAAGAGTTTATAACTTTTTCCTAAAAAAATTAGGGTTTGCTCCTATATACCATGGTTAGGGTTTCTACAAGTTGGAAGAGCTCTCTAGTTTCTGTAGGGTTTTATTGTTTTCCTTAAAAACAACATTTTGTATGCTAATGTCTTGGATTTTGTGTCAACTATCTGTTTCGTAACAACTTTCGTTTTGGTCGATTTTTTTATCTCAAAAATCATGTTTGGTTTTGATCAATTTTCCACCACAAAAAATCATGTTTAGTTTTCATTGATAGTTCACCTCAAAATTGTGTTTGGCTTGATCGATTTTCATCTCAATAGTCATGTTTGGTTTTCATCGATTTTTCACCTCAAAAATCGTGTTTGGTTTTGATGATTTTTCACCTCAAAAATCATTTTTGGTTTCTGTACTACACAAATTTTGCGTGGGATTTTATGTCAAGTGTTCATGTTCTAGGGTTTTTACCAGGTTTTCCAAAAAAATGATGCTTTGTAATCTCAAAACCATGGCAATTGTTTTCAATATTTGTCTCCATCTGCAAGGAAGGAGAGTTTTGTAATCCAACATCAAGATGGATGTTTGCTAAAGGATATTTTAGTCAAAGGTTTTGTAGATTTTGGGAGAGTTAGCGGCAAACTAGTCTCAATGGCAAAATCAATGGCAAGCTCTTGTTTCTTGTTGCAGACCATTCTGTGTTTTCTTTTGGCTACTCTTTGGTCATTGACATTTTTTAGATCCAGGGAGGGTCTCGATCGCAGCAGAATGTTCCAAAGGGTTTATAACCACAAGACATGCACAGTCTTTTGCATGGTAATTGATAGAATGGGGGTTATTATAATATTTTTAGTATCCTAGGTTCTTGCAATATTTAGCTCGTTATTCTAAAACCTCAATTAATGGTTATTTTGGCTTTATTTATAATTATCTTAAACAAGCCTATGACAACTTTTCTTTTTAGTCCATGTTATTTTTAGCATTTGTAAAACTCTATTTAAGAGTGTGTATTGTTAATACAATTAATTCCATTTTTTAAGTTTCATACTCCAACTTGCCTTTCCATTTTCCTTGGGCGATACAACGGTTTGTTTATCTAAGGATTTTCACAACTTTCATTCTCCACTCATTGTTTTGATTTGATATCAAAGGATTTGTTATGTTAAATCAATGTTGTTTACAAAGGAGATGAAAACTCTTATATAAATTGACAAAGACCATGTTTCTAAAAGAAACAATCATGAATTCAAGATGAAAAATAAAAATTACCTAATAAACTAAAGATTAACTACGATGATCATTAAGGAAACATTACAACATTCTAATACCCTCCCTTAATGCTCATCGTCTAATTGTTGTCTTTTGGTCACAAATTCTACAAAACATTTTGCTATTGTTGAGACCCTCCCTAGATGTGCAAACTTTTAATGACCAAAAAGCCATCCAAAAAAAATAAAGAAACAAAGAAGGGTGTCCCCTTCTTCAGAATGCTCTACACAAAGAGACAAGAGCTCACCATAGACTCTACCATTGACATTAGTCTACCACTAACCCTCCCAAAATCAACAAAATATCTAACCAGAAATCATCACAAAACATCCAACCTAATGTTGGATAAGGGAGTTGTTCTTCTCTAGAAATAGAGACAAACATTGAGAACAACTAACACAAATTTGTGGAAAAATCAGCAAACCTCCCAACTTTGCAGACGAGTAGGATGCCCCAAAAAAGACTACAAGATCCTATGATTTGAAATTTAAAAAAGCATTGTTTTTACAAGAATCAACTATTCTCTATTATTATGGATGAGCATATGTCCTTACAGGAACATATTCTAAAGATTAAGGACAGCAAATCCTATGCAATCTTCAAGTATTGTTGCCTTGAGTTGCTTGTTATAGGTACCGAGACTCGTCCTACCACTATCACTGCTATTCAAGAGAAGTTTGATGAGCCTAATCATGAAGCAGTTATGCTTATTAAGTTTTCAGTTACTGATGATCAACTGCCTCAAGTGTCGTCCGGCAAGACAACTGCAAAGATCTGGAAAACATTGAAGGATCTCCACGGGACATCAAATAAAAGCAGAGCCTTCTTTCTAAAGAATCAACTATTCTCTATTATTATGGATGAACACATGTCCTTACAAGAACATATTCTAAAGATTAAGGACAGCAAATCCGGTGCAACTATTGCCACAAATTTGGTCATGTGATCCAACAATGCAAGACTCGCATTGCTTTTGACCAGCGGAAGTAAGGAGGGTCTCAACCACAAGCCAACATTGCAGAACATGTGATCAACCCGAGGCTGCCTTTTACGCTTTTTGAGGACATGCAAATTTCTATTTTTTAAAGATAGATTGACCATTAAATGTAGATCCCCGTGCGGCTGCTAGGCTTATTTTGGCTAGCTGTCACTGCTCAATTTTTTCAGCAATTATTTGTGGAGCAGGTGGCCCCATGTTTATGAATTTTGGCTGCCTATTTTAGTCACAGCAATCTTTTAAAAATTTAAAAATTAAAATCATTAAATAAAAATAGTTTGGAGACAAAGAAAAGGAGGGAGAACAAATTATGGAGCCACGTATTGTTTTTCCAATTAGCAGTGGCTACTTATTTCTAGCCCCCCACCCTTTTTCAATGGTTATTTTCATTTTTTAAAAGGTGGCTGCTCCACCAAAATAGGTGAAGATTCTATTTTATCCTCTTCTTGTTATACAAAATATTCATGGGATCACTTTGGCTGCCTAAAATTAAGCAGAAATCAGAGTTAAGCAGCTGCATGGGGACATGGAGTAAGGGAGGGTATTAAAATAATAGATATTTTCTATTAACTCTCTCTTCCATCTTTTTCCTATGGTCACCCTTGTTGTAATGTTTCCATAAACTCCTTCTATTCATAATGGACTCTTTCTCTTTCTCTCTTTAGAATGTTTCTATTTCTCTCTTTGTTCATTATAAAAACATTTTTGTGTATACTTACATATATAGATCATTTATAATCTTTGTTTAATAACACATTCATTATTTTACCATAATAATAACATGGTGTTGCTCATGTTCAACATGTTTTATTGCATTAAACTAACATTTCATTTTGTTTTCATTTTAATCTTTTCCTTTTTCCAAATAAAACTTAGACCTTTTAATTTCTGGGTTTTTTTTTTAATTAAATTCTTTTAAAATAAATATATTAAATTTTCATGAATCATATTTAAATTAGATTTTATTATCATTGTATATGTACACATAACACTTATATTTATTATTTGTATTTGAATAATTTTATGTTAAACTTTTATATATTTTTTATTTTTAAAAAAATTACATTTTTAAATCTAATATAAAATTGTTTTGTTTTTATAGATTTATTAAAAATATTCTAAAATATCAATTTATATACACAAATTTTTATGGCGATTTATTTTTGCCTTGTCAAACTTCATCCAAATTTTATTGGTGCCAAACTCGAACTTTAACTTTGTGATATAGGACAGAATTGAGTGGGGCCCGTTGTGTTGGGAATGCAAGCTTTTGGTTCCCCCCTAGATTTTGTAAATGGATTATCTTATTTCAAGACTCACCCACAGACATTGACATCAATGGAAAACTCTCTTTGCAAAGATCCATCGGGCAGGGGCGCGCTATTTGTTATAATTATTAATGCTCTCCATTATATATTCCAAGCCGATTTTATCAAGCCCCCTATACAAGGTATCATTTTGTCCAATAATGATCAGCTTCTTAATAACCAATTTGTTGATGATATCTCCCTTTTTATTGAGTAATCTAAGAAAATATTTAAATAATGTGGTCAATAGATTAAATATATCTTGTAAGGCATCCAGACTAAAGTAGCTCCACATAAATCTAAAATGATTGGCTATCATGACATGCCTCCTACTTGGTTCTCTGCTAAAGGCTGGGGTGGTCAGGGCCTAACAATATAGGCAAATATTCGGGCATTCCTAATATTGTTCCCCACTCTCAAAAACATGGGAATTGTTGTTTTGAGAGATGGAAAGAAAACATGCTAAGTGGTAAAACCATATATTATACATGGTTGGGCAAGTTCAAGTTGTACATAAAGTCTTTATCTTCTAGTGCAATTTACCACTCTTCGGTATGGCTCTTTGCTAATGTGCATTTTGATAAGTTGGAAGAGTTCTCACAGAATTTTTATGGTCTCATGGAATGTGTAATTGAAAGAAGGCACTGTAAATTTGTATCTCATGGAAATTAGGTTGTCTTCCACAGAAATCAGGTGGATTGGGGTTGACAGATTTGAAAATTCAAGGTATGGCAAGGTATGGCTCTTGCCTGAAAAAGGATTTTCAAGTCTATTCAAGGTTGATGAATACTGGAAGGTGGCTCGTAAGGAATCAATTGACTGTCCAAAACAAAGAAAGGGAAGCTCTGGGATCCTATATAGGCTTGATATTCCTTTTAGGTATCTTGAGGTTTGTACACATGGTTCCAAGGTTACCTCTTCCTTGTGGATGGCCTAGGCACACGTAAAGATATCGATATCTCATAGAGGTATTATGGGCACTTCATCTCATCAATATGTTTCGAACAGATCTCTTTGATGGGCCTGGTTGACAATGATAAACCTCTAGCTAAACATGGGTGCTCTGCTAAATCTTGGTTCTCTTTTGGAATTGCAATCTTGGATGATATTCCTTTTATTACAAAATAATTGGAAAATATTTGCTTGTTATTAACAGTGATCAAGAGGTCAATTTATACAAGTGACTGAACAATGTTTCCTTAAGAAATAATTGTAAAGAATAGAAACATTGTATTCTAGCTAAGAGAAAACTAACAGTTATCTATAGCTAACTAAAGAATAGAAACGTTCTATTCTAGAAACAGAAAACTAAATATTAGAAACATTCTAATATTTATAGAATTACAATAGATAACTATTAGATATTAAACAGAGATAATAGAAACTATCTATTATCGTAATACCCTCCCTTAATGGTTAATCTATCCAAAGCACGAAGCTGTCAAAAAGCGTAAACGGCAGATTATGTCTACTCAAAGGGCTCCGCAACTAAGCGCTTCTAACATTCAACCTTCATGTGCCCAAATTTGTGACAATAGTTGCACTAAATGTTTTTCTTCCAGGAGCCTTCTGAATCTAGAGCAGAGGATGTATACTGAGAAGACAATTGATGGTAATTTGGATAATGCTCCAAAACTTTGAAGATGAGCATAATGCTCCAAAACAAACTACAAAAAGCCATGATTTTTAAGGTGAAAAATCAATCAAAACCCAACATGATTTTTGTGGTGAACAATCAATCAAAACCCAACATGATTTTTGAGGTGAAGAAAGAATCAAAACCTAACATCACAAAGCTTCATTTTTTTTATAGGAAAAACAGTATAAGCCAACAGAAATTTTTGAGGAAAAAATTACAAACCCACAAAGGAATCCTAAACAACTTTGCAAATGACAGAATCAAAAAATTTTAAGAGAAAATTTATAGAAACCCTTAAAAAAATTAGGGAAAAAAATATGAAAACCCATTAGAGTTTTTTTTTAGGAAAAAAATTATGAAAACCCACCAGAATTTTTTAAGGAGGCAAAACACAAGACTTTGCATGGTAAAGCAACACATGCAAGTACATTCAACCCTCAAAAAGTAGACACCCAAACTTTTTGAAGGGTAACCCAGAAGAGAGCTCAGAAAACCCAAAAAGAATGTGTTGTCGGTTTCTGGATCGATTGGCTCGAAAATTGAGGCATAAAAATTGAGGCACCCAAAAAAATCTAACGACAACCCAGTTGAGCTCTTGATACACCCACCAAGAATCTAAAATTAGAATTTTTTCCAAACCTAAAAATTAGGGTTTTGAAAAAAAATCCACAAAAATTGGCAGAAATGTGCGAATAAACAGATGGATTTGAACATAAATGGGTTGTAGAACCGAACCAGAAGTTAGCAGATTCAGATCTCTCATAATAGAAAGCCTAGTTGGATTATAGAGAGAGTTTGAAGCAAATATGCATGTAAATAATTTCGAAAATAAAAGGCAAATTATTTCAACAAAGAAATTATAATTATTTTCGATAAAATTTAAGATATTGGCTCTGAGACCATATTACGAAGTAATTGGAAAATATTTGCTTATTATTAACAGTGATCAAGAGATCAATTTATACAAGAGACTGAATAATGTTTCCTTAAGAACAATCATAAAGAATAGAAACATTCTATTCTAACTAACAGAAAACTAACAATTATCTACAGCTAACAAAGAATATAAACATTCTATTCTAGAAACAAAAAGCTAAATATTAGAAACATTCTAATATTTACAAAAGATTACAATAGATAACCATTCGATACTAAACAGAGATAATAGAGACTATCTATTATTGTAATACCTTTTTATGGTATTCTTGAAACATGGGAGCAGTTGGGGATTAGATATGATTTACCTTCCTCTCAAAGAAAACTTACTCTATAATTCTCAATGTTGTTGGGGAAAGATTCCCGAGGGTGAGGTGGTTAGGTCAAGATCTTATTCAGAATATCAAATGAAAAGATGGCACTAAATTTCGGGATGCATATGGTTGATCTGAGAATTGCTGGAATTCGTGTTGGCCAGATGCCAAATGACGGAAAAGCTTGAACCTTTAGTAGCATAGCCCTACCAAACCTAAAAAGATCTGCCTTTTCTGGTTGTTCTTGCTTAAAAAATTCTCAGATACCGATTCGTGCCAGTAGGGCCTGGCTTCCGCATCCAATGCGGAGTGATGCGGGAAGCCTTCGGATGCCTGCAGGTGGCTTCCGGACTCAGCTTTCACCCGCATCCGGATGCCTGCGGATGGCTTCCGAGCAGCACCCGCAGAGAATCCGAGAGCATCCGAACGCATCCACGGGAGTTAGGCGGGAAAACAATAAAATATAGTATATTTTAACTTAAACTTTCATAACAACATGTGACTAAAAGCATTTTTTTAAGTGTTTTTTCACAATAAAACCCTAAAACGACCCTAGAAGACAACATAGAAGCATTCACAAGAGTCATTTTAGAATTTTGTTTGCACCTACAGCCACTCCTTCATTATGAAGCTAAGTTCAGCATTTTCGAAGAGGATCGATCGAAGAAGGAGAGATAGCTTTCTCAAAGAAGTTTAAACCATTCAAGGTAAGTGATCAATTCTTTTCTCGAGTATTTAAGATGAATTTTTTTTAGTTTTTGATGATTTTTTTCAAGTTCTTGAAGATTTTTTTAAAGTTTTTTTTCAAATTTTTTCTTTTGAAATATATGTAGAAGCAACTTTGGGTATCTATTTTAGTAGTTTTTCTCACTTCTTTCCACTTGTATGCATGATCATTGATGTTCATAGTTGTTAGGAACTAATTAAAATTTATTTATTTTCTTATAAAAGAGGCCCATTGGACACTGCATTTAAAATGGGGGCAAGAGACCGTGCTGAAGAAGCTATTGCACATTGCCTCTATGTGAATGGGCTTTCTTTCAACTTGGTGAAATCACCATATTGGAAGCAAATGGTGGCAGCAATCAAAGAATCACCAGCTGACTACACAAGCCCGGGCTATGTTAGTGTGGCACGTGGTGCATCTAGCATAAGTGGAACCATGCTTGGTTCAAATGATCTTTCAGCAGTTGGAGATGACAATGAGAATGTGGATTTTCTTGCGAATCCCTATGATTCAAAGTCAGACTCTGATTGATTGAATCTTTAGACTTCAATCATTTACCATGTTTTTAAATTTTATTTTGTTGGAATCTTGAACATGACCTATTTGAACTTATTGTTTAAGAGTCAAGACTAAACGCTAATGTTGGACAAGCACATATTGATATTGATATATGAATATCATATGAATTTTGAAATATCTTGAATTTTGTTTAAGGGTTCTAGTTAACTGTTAAGTATCATAGATTCATAGTCATATTATGATTTATCAAATGATTTGTTTTTGTGTATTTCTTGCATTTCTTTGCATATATATATATATATATATATATATATATATATACGTTTCCTCTTGCATCCGCATCCTTAAAAAAAAAAATCCCTGCATCCCGTATCCACTTCTAAAATCCGCTTCGGAATCCGCATCTGAATCGATAACTTAGAAAAAATTTGATGTTGGCATTGTTTTACATGCTTACGATCTTCCAACCCATATTTATGATATCTATCAAGTTCCTGGAACATTTGAGCATTTGAATTTTGACCATCAATATGCTTTCGCACTGTGGTTTTATTTGCTTGATTTTCTCATTGGTTAGAATCGTAATGAAGACCTTTTTTTGGATGGAGATCCTTAGTGGGTATGTTGAGTCTTTTGATGTTTATCTTAATAAATTTTGCTTACAATTACAAATGAAGTCTCATTTTTTATGGAAGCATAGGAATGAAGCGAACTTTCAGTCCATAAGAAGGCTCCTTACCGAGTTTAAATGTGTACTCAGTGACTCACATGTTCCTTATTATGTTACAGATGTCTACTACTACGGAGAATCCATAAAAGAGATTCGTGATGTTGTTGAAAGGAGTTATGCTAATGTACAAGAAGGGTATACATATACAGTCAGCCCACTTTTTCCCTCATGGAAAGAACAATTTAAACCAGGAAGAACTGAAGTTGCTGAATAAATATCTGGATGATATTGCTGAAGTCAACAGTAAGGAAAAGAGAGTTGACAAGAACCAGTGGGACACCACAACAGACCCAAACATAGATCCTCCCCTTCATGCTTTCACTACTGATGAAGCGGAATGCAGTAATGATAATATTGGGTCATGAGAATAATGATGACCTTAAATATATGTAACCTTTTTTATGCTCTCTGTCAGGTTTAGCTGAAATCTCCAATATGTTAGTTTTAGAATACTGGTGATCATGAATGATCTTATTATGTAAATTTTTTGTACAATATCTTGAACATTAAAAAAGTTAAGCGTAATTTTAATTATACCTTCAATTCAGAATTCCAATACGCTTATTTAAAAAATGTAAAAACATGAAAGTCCAATTTAATAATGGAAACATGCAGTTATGTAAGTTTTTTGTACACTATCTGGAACGTTCAAAAATTAAGTGTAATTTTAGCTATACCTTCAACTCAGAATTCCAATACACTAACCTGAAAAATTTAAAAACATTGAAGTCCAATTTAATAATGGAAACATGCAGATACACTAGAAACTTGCTATCCAGCAATCATCACTCAACATCAGACACCTGTTTCTTTTTAATTTTAAAAAATTGCCTAATTTTGTGACAAGTTATTTGATCCAGGTTGTCCAGTTAACGAATAAATAATAATTGAAACCCTAGAGAAATTACCATACAATTAAATGTAAAGAACTATACAGGAAAATACTGGTTAATTTTATATAAGAGATACCCCTGAATCATGGCATTACAAACAGATAAAAGCCCTAGGATACGGCACAAATGTAATTTACCGATTATAAAGCTTACCATCATTTTGCGATCAAAGTAACCAATTTACTAAATTACTTTAAAAAATACACATACACACATGTATATAATTCAAACGGATCTCAGATTTATTTATACTGAAGACAGTTACAGTCTTTAGTTTCCGAAACCCCAATATAAAGGACGGACTTTTAACTGTAAACGAAGACAATTCATGCTGTATGCGGCACACGATTCTAGTTTAAAAAGGAAAAGAAAAGAACGCAAACACGCTAACAAAAAAAAATTCCTCTATGAGAAATTTTATTTTTTGCCCTGATTTTGGCCTCCGATTCAACAAGGAAACAAGAAAAAAATATAGTTCAAACCCCAATTTCACGTAATTTATATTTTTTCCCTGGTAACCACGGAAAAGAAAAATATATATATTCAAAATTCAAACCCTAGCAAGAAATATTTTGTTTTACGGGAAATTCAACCCTCTTTTATGACTCCCGCTCCAAGAGAAAATATAACGAAAACTATTCCAGGCCCTAACAAAAGATTATTTTATTGTAGAAGCAAATTCAACCTCTTAGTAACGCTCCAAATTACAAATTTTATAGAAGGATATAGATATGAATTCCAAAATCAAGTAAAAATGCTTACTATTCTGTAGTCATCGTCAAAGATCGAGATTTTTATATATGCAGATGACCAAAATCCTCTCGAAAGAAGAAATTTCACCAGAATTTCAAAGAATTATCACCGGTGAACACAGCTGCTGTTAGATCCGAATCTGAAAGACTTCGTCAAATAAAATCAGAGAGAAAAATCACAATACGCCCATTAGTTTTTTTTTTTTTTTTTTTAATAAGTAATTTTGAAGCTATAAATAGAGAGACGGGGAAGAGAGATTCATTCTGTGTTTTGTTCTTTTATTTAGTTATTTATTTTTATTTGTTTGTTTTTTTTATTTTTAAAAGAAATTGAAATCTAAAAATTGGGGTAGCGTAAGTCCTCTTAAGAGAGAACCTTTGGCATTGGTTAAAATCTAGGTAGAGTGGAAAAAAATTTACTAATATGTATGATTAGAGAAAGTACATTAAAAATGTATTAATTTAATTGAAAATTTTAATAATATTATTAACATCTTTTTCTAAATTTTAGAAATCTATATGTAATATTGAAAATATTGTTTAAAATTACAAGATTTACTAATCATTATTACAAATATTATATTCTATCACTAAAAGTGCAAACACATAAACCTCACAAAATTAAAATATCATTCTATTTTCAAACATGGTTGAATTAAAATTGACCGTTAATAAAAAATATTATCAACACATTAATATAGAATGTAAGCATTATTGAACCACATCTCATGTGTCATCTTGTCTAAGGTCGTTGGGGCCTCCTTTCTAGGTGGTAATGTGAAATTGAAATTGAGGTCTTCATCTCCCTCGTCTATGTTGAAGTCGTATTTGGGATTAACATTAAGAGGTGTTGGGGAAACAAAGTGCATTGTACTTGGCTCTTCTTCTTGTTAATTGATTGTGGATGTCATCTTCCTATAGTTGTTGGTGAGATTCCCGCTTGTCTTTGTTGTTGGTGGAAAGAGCTATGCTCAGCCTAATAAATTTGCTTCTTCAAAGTGGAAAGCTCGTCCCATTTCCTATGCCCAGATCTCCCCTACGGTGGTTTGTTATCTAAAAGTGGTAGAAAATGTGAATTTCTACAAACAATATAGGTTGCTTTGTAGATTTACTAGGTTTTGCCCCACATCCATATCTACATTGTTGGTTCTTAAGGTCTTGGAGAGAGTTAGTCTCTAGTAACATTAACCTCTTTCCTTGTACAAATCATATTTTTGTTTTTTGTTTTTACTTTTAAGGATGAGCATGATTTGATATTGAGCTAATTATGGATGTAGGTGAATCACTCTCTCTCAGCTAAACCCTAGACAATCTCCATCATCCCTCTTGTTGAATTGCTCAATGTGCGCTCAGTGTGTGTTTATCTCTCAAATCTTCCTCTTCATTTTTTGTAGAAATGTTGCCTTGAGGCCATAGGCAACTCTATTGAACATTTTTTTAAAGTGGATAAAGTTATGGCTTAAGTGACTCAATCTACTTTTGCTCACATTTTGATTGACCTTGATATCTTTGTATCCATTTTAAGTGATGTGTTTCTCATGGCAAGTTACAAACCATAGACCCATATATTGTTCTCTTCCATGTATGACAATCATTTGATTGTCCTGGTCACTTGACTCTTTCTCTAATATTGTGGGTGAGTTGCCTACCCATACTTGACGTGGGTCACTAGTTGTGTTACCTCTTTATTTTCAATAGTATTCTCTTGACCTTGTAATTATCTTTTGTTTTATGCATTTAGGTTGTGGTTTATAAGGGTCAACATGCTTGTTTTGTTGCTTTCAATAATAAAAACATAGAACTAGCTATGTGAATCACCCCACCCCCCACCCAATTGGTATACTATGTCAAATAATCAACATGCTTGTTTTGTTGCTTTCAATAATAAAAACATAGAACTAGATATGTCAATCACCCCACCGCCACCCCCACCCAATTGGTATACTATGTCAAATAATGCTAGTTGAAGCAATTATAAATGATCCATTAAATATAAACAATTGTAGCCCTAGTACTATTAACAACTTCAAGATTTAATCATGGAATCACATAGAATCTATGATCATATCACAACATAGTTTAAATTGCTAATTAATCTATAACAAACAAATTCCTACATATTTAGTTTACATAATTTGTTTTGTATGTTAAAAACCAACAAAACAAGGGTGTTGGCCCTTATAAACCACAACTACAAACCACAAAGTAGAGTACATCATCATGATTTATAAAATGAGATACTCTATGACAACTACATGTAAAATAAAATTGGAACCCTAACAACTCTTTAGAATTGTAATGCTTGTAAATGATAAATGACAAATTATTGTTCGGGTAAGAAAAAATAATAGTTATAGCATTTTACTCATTTATTGAATAGCTTCAAGAGTTTGATTAATAACCATAACTCAATGTTGTTGAATGTGGAACAAGTTGGAATCCCACAAAACCCGTTAGATGGTATTTCTAGTGATGGTATAGAATTGCCTATGTCTCAAAGTTTAACCACCACATTTATGTTGTCATGGTGTTCAACATTATATACCATTGATTTTAAGTTTGTTTTTGCATCCTTTGTGTGAACAATGATTTCTTAGCGTAAAAGACCAAATTGATAGTTGGAGTCAAATTAGGTATCAATTACATTTTAGCAAGGGGAGGGGGTGAAGCAAACAAGAAGAATTGAGGGGATCCAAATTGAAGTAGAAAATGTTTAACAACAAACTAAAAAATATAGCTTACCAAGGGGATATTTAATGTTTTTTTCTCCTTAAATTCTTCTTATCCATCAAAAGTGTACAACTTTGGAAAAATTTAAGAAAAAAATAGAAAAAAAAAAAACTTAACTTATAATTTTCTTGAGATCATATAACTTAAATACATGGTAAGCATATGAAGGATGAAGGAGAACAATACTTAGGAAAAATTCACAAATAGAAACTCATACAAAGATTTATTAGATCAGTTATATATGTGAAAAGTTATCATGAATACCATATTGTTCACATGATGATGAGCATCCCAAAAGATTATGCACTAAATTCCTACAAACCTAATAGATGTACATAAATAGTATACAAGTAAAGGGTAGTTTGGCTGAATAAACAATATGATATAAAAACACTAGAGCAAAGACGTATCAATAATGTGCAAGAATAAAAGGATGATCAAATTTGGAAATAATATATGATAGTAAAAAAATACATAGATCTAAAAAGTAAAAAAATGCATAGATCTAAAAACCCTAGTATTTTAAAAAAACTAAGAAAGAGTTAGTTAAATCAAATTTTGAGTTCACCAAAATGTAAAGGAAAATAACCTTTACCTTAAATATTGCCTAAATTAATTATTTGGTACAACATTAAATATTATGCTAAGAAATTAAATACAAAGAGAATCAGGGTAGTAAACTCTAGGATAGTGATCAATGAGCATCTAGTGTCACAATGAAATCCACATATCTCAATATTGAAATTTAGTTTCTATATTTGTACTCTACCTTTAAATCAAAACAATACAACTCTATACAAAGTTGATCTACAATTTTTAAATATATAGCCTACGTGGTTTATATGCTATAATATGAACTCGTGTGTTCTTACTTGTCCAATTCTCTATGCTTCAATAAACATCAACAACTATTAAAAAAACTCAGTGGTCATTTGTCAATTGCAAGGATTGTGCTTTGACCCCCCTGATAGAAATTGTTTATGATTGTAAAAATTATCAAGGAAAATAATCTTCAGGCATCCCTAATGCTCTAAGAGGATATGATACAAAAATAGATTTTCTCTGGGTGCTTCAATTGAGATGATCCTAACATGATCTTCCTAAAATTTGAATGATTATCTTTAATTTGTGAACACTATGAAGGCATGTTTAAGTGAATGTAATATAATTCTTTTAAATACAAGTAAAAGACACACCAAATGTATATATAGTTGACTCAAGGGCAAAAAACTCAGATTTGAATTTGAATTTTTATATTTTGAAAATTTAACAGTTATATATGCACCTAAATGATATTATCTAGATAGAGAATAAATGACAAGAAATTGAGAGAAATTACAAAACCAAAAGAGAGTGTAACAAGAACAAGTAATAATATTGGGAAATAAATCAACTTTGAGCAAGAATAATATTTTTTGCTTTGTAATTGTGTTAATCCTTCCTATCAAAATGAGCCAAAAACTAAATGGGATTTCGAATATCATTGACCACCAAGAAGATACTATCTATGAGAGAGAAGCATGTATACATAAATAGGGAGCAACACGAATCATGGTAGGCACATCATGGCACACTAAGTTTGAGTGAAAGCAAGAATCTTAGTAGAATTGTAGGCACTTAATCTTAGATGAACCTCAATAGTTAATTAATCTTCCTTGGAATCCTTCCACTAAGTTGTATCACCTTTTCAATATAGTATAAAATACTCTAAAGTTGCCTCACCACTAGCAGTATCAATACAAACAAGGGGGGGCAAGGGGAGAGCTTAGAATTCAATGGTTGCATACGAAGTCTACCTCAACCATAAAAACCACATCCCCTTGAAGAGGTTTGGATTTGTCAATTTCAACTAGAAGATGAGATAAAGTAGAGTGGCCCATGTGAGAAGTGGAACTATCAACCTTCGAGAAATGGTCAATCAAGTGTTTGATGGCCTCATACCAAGTTTTCTCCCAAAACTAAAGGAGAATATTAGGCATTTGACCTAGATTGGAAATATAAAGAGTGGTTTGGTAAGGGGATTAAAATTAGGAATCTAGGGTTTTATAGAAAAAGAATTCCCCTCCCCCCATGCCTAAGGTATTCTCCATGCCAATTTTTTGTCATCAAATGTATCAAAATCCACTATAAAAAATCCTTTGCACAAAGAAAGAGTTTGATCTTACTAGACACCAAAGATTGTCAAAAGGTCAAAACCTAGTTGTGCAGACATGGATGAAAAGGGGAGATGGAGAGGAATGAGCACAACAAGCTGTGTAAGTGGTAAAAAACCTCATTCTCTACAATGTCCTTACCACAAACAATGGTAATAGAGGATGCAACATAAGTTAAATATCAATACACACACTAAGATTAGCAAGACCAATCTAAGAAACATATGCATAATCGTGAGTCATTGAATAGATCCCAAAAGAAGGCTTGCATGATCCATAGAACCAAGTTCTACAACAACGTTGTGCCCTACAATGTTAGAAACATCCCCAATCACTAGTTCATTAGTACCCTTCTTGTCAAGGAAAGCTACTAATGAAATTGTTGATTATGAAGAAGTTCTTGCATGATCCATATCACCAAGTTCTACAACAACATCATGCCCTACAACATTGAAACATCCCCAATCACTAGTTCATTAGTAGCCTTCTTGTTAAGGAAAGCTACTGATGAAATTGTTTATTATGAAGAAGTGCTTGCATGATCCATAGCACCAAGTTCTACAACAATGTCATGCCCTATAATATTAGAAACATCCCCAATCACTAGTTCACTAGTAGCCTTCTTGTTAAGGAAAGCTACCGATGAAATTGTTGATTATGAAGAAGTGCTTACATGATCCATAGCACCAAGTTATACAACAACACCATGCCCTAGAATGTTAGAAAAATCCCCAATCACTAGTTCATTAGTAGCCTTCTTGTCAAGGAAAGCTACCGATGAAATTGTTGATTCTGAAGAAGTGCAATTTTGTGAAGGAGTTAATATAGCTCAATTTGTAGTTTCAATGGAAGCCCTAAAAATGGACCCAAAGAAAGTTAAGACTATCCTTGAATGGACTATTCTAAAAAATGTAATTGAGGTAAGATATTTTCATGGTTTGGCTAGCTTTTACAAATAGTTTATCAAGAGTTTTAGTAGTATTTGTGGGCCCTTAAATGAAATAAAGAGAGAGGATAGGAAGGAGTTTAAGTGGACTCCAACATCAAACAAGATTTTTGAATTGTTAAAACTAAAATTTAGAAAACTGCCCATTTTAGCACTTCCAAATTTTAATAAGGTGTTTCACATAGGTTGTGATGGTAGCAGTAATGCAATTGGAGCTATTTTGAGCCAAGACGGTAAACATGTTGCTTATTTAAGTGAGAAGTTAAATTATACTAAAAGAAAATATTATGTTTATGATTAGGAGTTTTATGTTATAATTTAGGCATTGAAGAAGTGAAGACATTATCTTTTTCCTAAGGCATTTGTTTTATATAATGATCTTCAAGCTTTGCAATGTTTGAATATACAAGAAAAAATAAATCAACAACATTTGAAATGGGTTGAGTTTTTGGCAGAGTTGCACATTTATTTTGAAATAGAGGAGTGGGAAGTATAATAAGGTCACAAGTTCTCTTAGCAGGAGACAAATTTTGGTGACAAAGATGCAGACCAAGTTTGTGGGTTCAAGGAACTTAGGAGTTTGTATGCAAAGGATCCTATTTTTGGTGAAACTTGGAAAGCTTGTATAGAACCTATTACTCTATATAGAACCAAGTGTTTGTATTTCGTCCAAGATAGTATGTTATTTAGAGGAGGTCAATTATGCATTCTAAGTTCTATGAGAGAGAATATTGTATTTCATCATAGTAGAGGGTCGAATGGACATTTCAATTGAGATAAAACCATTTCTCTAGTTAGTGAGAATTATTACTAGGCATAGTTGTAGTAAGATGTCAATAAATTTGTATAAAACTATGGGGTATGTCATATGGAAAAAGGAGAAAATCAAAACACAAAGTTATATCAACCATTACCTATATTAAAGAAGCCATGGGAGTATATCAGTATGGACTTTGTTCTTGGTTTACCAAGGAATCAACCAGGGTACAGTACAAATTTTGTGGTGGTTGATAGGTTTTCAAATACGACACATTTTATCCCTTACAAGAAGACTAATGATGTTGTTCATGTGGTGGAATTGTTTTTCAGAGAATTGGTAGACTATATGGTCTACCAAAGAGCATAGTTTCAGATTGAGACACCAAGTTTTTTGGGTACTTTAGGTGCACATTGTTGAAGAAGTTAAAGATGGATTTGAATTTCAACTCATCACATAATCCATAGACTAATGGCCAAACATACATAGTGAGTAGGAGTTTGGAAAATTTGTTGTGATACTTGGTTGGAGGTAAACTAAAGGGATGACAAAATTTGCATACAATAATTATGTTAATAGGAGCATTGATGAATCACCCTTTTAGATAGTATATGGAAGTAGTCCCAGAATTTCTTTTTAATTAAGGAAGTTGGACAAAGGGGATACAATTAGTGTTAAAGCTAAAGATTTTGCAAAACACTTGAAGAACATCCATGAGGAAGTGTGAAATCACATGACCAAAATGAATACATAATATGAGGCTAAGGAATATAAGAAAGGAGGCATAAGGAATTTCATATTGGAGATGAAATCATAGTTTATTCGAGAAAGGAGATATTTTTAATGGGAACATATAATACGTTGAAGATGAAGAAGTTTGGATCGTGCAAGATACCAAAGAAGCATGATTCAAGAAATGCCTATGAAGTAGAGTTGCCCAATGAACTAAATATTTCATTAGTGTTTAACATTTTAGATCTAACAAATTATCGCAAAGGAAGTGTTGAAGATGAGGTCACAAAAGCACAACGAAGCATTCTAGCAACAACTTTAGCTATAGAAGAAGTTGAAGATATAATAGATAGCATGTTGTTAGAAGCATAATAAACATGACGTGAAGAATATCTAGTCAAATGGAAAGGATGACCTATTGAAGATCCTAGTAGCCTATATTTTCACCATGCAATTTTTTTTTTGGAAATTAAGAAAATATTGGTCTGTAATTAGGGTTTTCATGCATTTTATTGTCTTGTTTCAAAAAAGGAAACCCTTAGTTGTTGAATCCATGCCTTGTGATTTTTTCAAATTTTATTTAAGCTCTAAGGTCATGAATGAATTCAAAATCATGTACCTTATGCTTCACTAAGAAAATTTCCTATCCTATAGTTGACCTTTTAATTACCCTAGATCCTTTTGATAAGTGGGAAATCGTAAGTTTAATTCAAAATTTTCTAACATGTATATGATCTTACAATCTAGGGTTAAACATGGAGTCATAGGTTAAATTCCAAGGTCTCCCGAAGTTATGTCTAAAGGTCAAGCATAAGAGCACAAGAGTCATTCCTCAAGCTTCACGACCTTATGCTTATGTTGAAAGTGTATCATCGTAAGTCTTTTTCCAAGGGTTCATGAATATTTCTGATCTTACGATCTAAAGATAGAGCATAGAGGTGTAAGCTACATCATAAAGGAGAGTTAATATGTTATGATATTACGTTAAAGGTGAAGGCGTAAGATTGCGAGCTAAGTTTTCAAAGTTAAAAGGTAGTATACGACCTTACAATAAAGGTTTTCATGTGCAGGCATGTGATTTTTAAAGTCTCCAGAGATACAATCAAAGGGAGATCGTAGGATCGTAAGATGAAATATGAAAGCCTCTAGAGTTATGATTGGCTACTAAAGTGTAAGATCATAGGATGAAATGAACAAACTATCAATGCTACAACAGGAGCTAGGCATATGATTGGGAGGTTAAGTCAAAAGGTGAAAATGGAAGTTTCGATGTTACGATAAGTTGTTAGTTGATTATCAGCATATGATCGCAGTTGAAATAGAGATAAATAGTAAAGGCTTCCAATCTCATTGTAGACTCTAAGACGTAAGGCCATAAGACATATAATAAAAATTTATGATGTTGTGCCAAGGGTTGATCATAAGATCGTAAGATGTATAAAGGAAGTCTTTGATGCTATGTATAAATGTTATAAATGACCAGCATAAGTTTGTGGCTTAAAGGCAAACAAGGCATAAGAGATCGTTGATGTCTCGATGAACTGTAGAGCGTAAGATCATATGATTGAGTTTTTTACTCATACAAGATTATGAAAAGTCTGATTTTCAACATAATATAAGATTGAAAACCCTAATTTGATATAAAACACATGTATGCTTTCTTTGAGATGGAAACAAACAAGGGGTTTAACCAATCAAATTTTTGAAAAGGTAAAGTGAAAAGTGCTTAATTGGACATTAAAGTCAACATTTTCAGAAGTGACATTTGAGTCACAAATTTGAAATCCTCGTGCATACTAATAGTTAATGAAATAAATAAGGTTGATGAAGCATGTATGCACATAAAAAAATTCTTTGAGGAACAACAAGCTATCTATTGCTAAGAAGAAAGAAAGCTTCTCAAGCTCTTCAATTTGCAGAGATATTAGATTGCTAAGTGTGCTACAAGGAAAGTTGAAGAGTTTGAATAGAGAAGATGTCTAAAATGGAGACAAAAGAAGTTCAATAGAAGAATACAGAGGTTCTTGAGACTTCAACGTCAAAGACAAGAAAGACAAGATAGAGAAAACCTAATAAGTATGCTGAAGAATGGATGAAATTATTCCCTAAGTCATCTAATGCCATCTCAACATAGAACCACAATTTCAGTTATCCATATGCATTCTGTAGAGATACAATTTTCTCTGACACCAACGGATATGAACAGTTCAAGTTTTTTTACAACAATAGATTTAAGAAGGTGCCAGTTTCAAATTCATGGGTGAGGAATCTTGCAAAGCTTATATCTTCAAAGGTATATGTAGACGTGGATTTAGTAAAGGCCCTAATAAAGTCATATAATCCTACAACCAAATCCTTCCATAGACATGATAGAAGTATTTTGTGCACACTTGATCATTCTTCATTTATTGAAGCTTTTAGGCTTCAGGGCCAAATGAGTATGCCAATTGACATGGAGGAGTTCTAGAAGAAATTCAAGAATAATAAAAGTTTCTACACTAGAAAGGTGATGATTCACCATATTCCCTACAACCTCAAGTCAAAGGGAGATATTTTGAAGAAGGCAGATAAGATGCTCCCTATGGGAAAATTTAAAAACTACTTCTACAAAATAGTTTATGACATGCATAAATCATTGGGAAGTGATGGTTCTGAGGTGGTTCTTGGATCAATCTATATTATGGCCCTAGACGTACAAGACGCCTTTCATAACATGGAATATGATTATGTAGGGTATTTTATTGAAAATATGCAAGAACAAATTTAAGCAACTCAAAGAGGAGACCTGGGGAACTTCAAGTTCCACCATAATTTATTATTGATGCATCTGATACTATACAAAAATGTTGGATACCTCAACCCATATTTTATTGACCAGACATTAGTTGAGGATGTAGCTCTACCAGTGCAATTATGGACACATGTATGGATTAGGCATTACCATTACTCTTATTCCTTGTCTTTCTTTAATAATTCCAGTGCTATAATAATGAGAATGTTAAATCACCAGTTGATTAGAGCCCTTGAAATCCTGAAAAGGTTGATAAGGCTAGACCTATTACTAGATAACGTGAAACTTGATCATAATTGGGGTAATGTATTTTTATTCCAAGAGTTTTTAGTCTTGAGATTTTATGCCTGTCCTTAGCCTCCCCATGTACTGCTAAAATTTATCCCACCAAGGCTATCTTTAATTGAGTTTATATGGCAATTAATTTTGATGGACAGGGAATACATAGGTTCTAAGTTGCATAAGAGAGCCTTCTTGTGTAAATGCTTTAGTATAGGGGATTTATCAATTGGAAAGGAGTCTCTAGATCAAATTCATGAATATCTGAGACATTATAATTTATCCACTGCCCCTTACAGAGTTTATGACCCTAAGGGTTTTGTTAGGCATACTTTGAGGGAGATTAGAAACTACACTTTGCCAAATAACAAGGAGTTGCCACAAGAATATTTGATTAAAAACATAGTAGTTGAAGGAGAAGTTGATGAAAGACTGAGAAAGTACAAAGATATATTAAGGGTAGAGAATGAGCTAAAGAGAACAGACCCAGATTTCAAGGATTTTTATCTAGAAGTATCATATCCTGATAGAATCTATAAGATGCTTGAGAATTATGTCCATATCATGTCACAAATGCCACAAGAGCCTGAGGGTGAGGAGGGGAGTAAATATTGATTCCCTAGAGCTAGATGTAGTCATGAAAGAAACAAATGATGAGCCTACGAGCTCTACATGGGTGCCAAAGAGACACAAGAGGCAAAGGGTTATCCAAATGCCTGACAAAGTGAAGGAGAGGACCCTGCAAGTGATACTGAGCAAAAGCCAATATTTTGTTGACACGAGGAAAAATTACCTACAAGATAGAGTGGTAGCAACATAGAACTCTCTGATTGGATTTCAAGTGATAGCTGCTAATTTGGATGATAGAATCATCTAGGCTGAGAAGTTTATTAAAGATGATGAGTTCATCAAGTCTGTAGAGTTTAAAAGCTTCCTATACTAGGTTAAACAAAATTATTTGACATTGACTCTCAAACCAGGGGAATCAGAGGAAAAATAAAGGGAGCTTGTTGATAAGTTATTAGCATATGACCCTAAGAGTGAATAGATGACTCTTATTGAGGCTAGAGACCTTGTACAAAGAAGTAGTATGCTTCTAACACCTAGTTGGGATCTAGAAAAATCCTTTGTGCTAGATCAAATCAGGAGTCAGGACAAAGCAATGTCTTATGAAGCATTTACTATTAAAGGGTTGCAGAGTGGAACAAGGTTTAATATAGATTCAAAAACCTTGGTTGTGTAGAGTATAGCACCAGAAACAAATAAACCAAAATTAATGGATGCGCAACGCACAACATAAGGGACTGCACTAGTGTGGACACTAGATAGTACCATAGGTGAAGAGATCTCAATTGCTCTTAAGCACTTTGCATTCATGAACGAGGCCAAGATTGATCAAATTGAAACAAGATTAGCTCAAACTTTTAGAGATTACATTGATGCAAGGAAGCTCTATGAAGAAGAGCATAGAAAGAGATATATGTACAAACAAAGAATAAAAGAGCTAGATTCTAGAACTTAGGGGCTGGAGAGAGAAGTTGTAGCATTAAAAGAGAAACTCAAAGCCATGGAGGAGAGAAAAGTTGAAGTAAGAGTTGAATACCTAGAAAAGGCCAATAAGGAAGTAACAATTTAGATATCAACAGAGGTACAAACAGAGCCTGAGCCTTAAATTGTATCAATGGATGTTGAAACTCCTTAGTCAAACAATCAAGTAAAGGTAAATGTGTTGAAAGGTACAGTGAACCACTGGATAAGTGTCTTAAAAAGAATTTCTCAGCAAGCACAGAATATTTTTATTTTGTTACAAAATGCTGAGTACACTTGTAAGGAAGTGTTAACATGGTTGTGACCAATATTTAATCAATGGGGACCGTACATATAATTATTTTAAAATTTGATTATTTTAATGGATAAGAAGCCAGATTTGCTAGATACAATATTCATAGTAAAAGAAGAGCTAGCAATTGTGAGAGAATTGATTGAATTTTTCATTGGAAAACTACAAATTATTCAAAGTAAAGTAAAAGCAATGACTGAAGGCATTGGTTATTTTGTTCCATCAGTTTTAGACAACGAGAATAAGTTAAAGGATTGGCAAGAGTGGTCAAATTTATTTGTTTAGATTCTAATAATGGGAGGAGTAACAACTATTTTTGATGAAGATGTTGATGAGGTGGCCTTCAATGAGTTGATTGATTCTCTCTTCAAAGTGGAAATTGACATAAATTGGTTTGTGATGGAATCAAGAGCCATCACAGATGTCAGATGGAATAAATCAGTTGGTGATTTGGAAGTAGTTAGGGGCACTGAATGGCCCACAAAAAGAGAAGTCTACGCGTGGGAAGCAATTGGAGAAATTAAAGCCTTACCCATGGGAGGTAGTTAGATGATAGCTAATGGATACAGAAGAGACAAAATAGAGGAAGGACAACTATTTCAATGAGATACCTTATTTTTGCAGTTCACTTGCTATGGGTAGTCTTGTGTTACAAACAATAAAGTTGATCTTGAACCTCTAGAATGGCAGTTGTTCATTTTTTTCTATCTCCAAAATTTTCTCATGTAACTGATCTATCCTATTTAAAACAACGTTGTAATTCATGTGTTAAGATGTCTCCTCCCATCTAAAGTTTGTTGCAATCTTTGTTCTATAAAAGGATTTCCAAGATGTAGGAGGGTCTGAATCTTGAGTTAATTTTGATGATAATATCATTTTGAGTCGGTTCATGGTTTATGCTTAGTTTTGATGTTCTAGTTTGTGTTCCTAGAATTTTAGAAGTTAAATGAAAGACCGGTTTTAGTTCTTTGTGATATTCATAGTCTTATATCAAAGATATGTATCATTCTCAAGAAGACTAATACAAAGAGAAATTGCAAGATATCTATGCATTTTATGTGTCTATGACTTTGAGAGTAGATAAAAAAATCTCATTTTATTTGAATGCAATTTGGATAAATTGTATATTACTTCATTGTTTCTATTAATTCAATGAGTTAAGTAAATGCTTCTGTGAAGTGATAGGGTTATTGATATATGGAAGGGATATTGTAAGTATAGAATTTAGGGTTTAATTGTTGAGATAATGGGTGTTGCACACATTGCATAATATTGTTGTATTGTATTATTTTATTTTATTATGTAATGTTGCACCTAGATGGACGTGCAACATGTAAAGATTCCCATGGGATATACTTGATGAATTATATTGTAACATTGTGATAATATTTCATGTAATTATTCAATATTGGGGAAAAGAATTAAAATTCCAATATTAAATGTGGAGTCAAGGGGTTAGGCATCACATGGTTTATGTAATACCACTTGGTGGTTTTGTGAGACTTTCTACTATATAAGCAACCACAAGGGTAGTTGTTGGTGTGAGAAAGTAGAAGGGAAAAAGGCATCAGTCAAGTAGGACAAGGCTTGACAGGTTAGCCAAGGGAGCATTTGTGAAGGTTGGAAGCATGACATGGGATGTGTGAATTCATACTTGTTCACATGGATTGCATGGTAGTGGCTATGGCATTGAAGGCTTCCATGGTTGTATTGCAATGGTGTTTTTGTTGAATAATACATGGTGATGGATGCTTTTGGAGGTTGGGTTTTTTTTCCTTCAATGAGGGTTTCCTAGGGTATATCTTGTGTCACATTTTTGTGGGTATGTTGTCTATTCTCGTGCATGTGAATTTTAATTACATATTTATTTTAGATCTATTATGGGTTATGTGAAAACAATTGTATTTTTTATTGTAAGTTTCCTTACAAGTGGTATTAGAGCTATGGTTTTATTATTGTAACCCTAGATTGAATACATGGGAATGCATGAGAGGATAAAAGAAAGAGAAAGATTTATTGCAGATTTGAGGGTTTTCGGTTTGCTATTATGATGGGATATTGGTAGATTTTGGGCATTTGAAATTGTTGGACAAAAGAGTTTTTTTTTTTAATGTTTCATTTAAATGAGGGTTTTAGGGATAGTTTGCAGAAATGACCTTCTAGGCAAAAATAAACCTCGCCATTGGATCTGGGTCGATGTTTCCATAAATTTTGATATATAATATACCCTAGTTTGGCCATGTTTAGAGGAAATGAAAGAATTTTTAAGTTTTAGCCCATGACGGTCGTCAAATTTAATCCTGTCAGAATTTTTTTTCATTAAAAAAAAAAAATCGCAGTGAAAATGGTAAAAAGATTGTCATAGTAAAACAACTATAACTTTTTCTCAAGATATCAGATTTCAGACTTCTTATAGGTGTTAGAAAGCTAATTCGGAGCACTACAAGTTGGTGTAGGTTTGGTTCTATGATTTTGACATTTGTTTAAGTTTTAAGAGCCCAAAAGTTAGATTTTGCTTATTTTGACCACAAATTAGGGCATAACTTGGGCATACGGAGTCAAATTTTAGACTTCAAGTAGTCAATAGAAAACTCTTTCTTGGAGAACTCTACATATTGGTTTAAATATGGTGCAAGTTTGACATGGTTTATTTGGTGATATATTGATCTGATTAGTTTATGATATATATTGACTATGGTAGCATTGTGAGTTTATGACAATGTATGTTTGGAGATTTAAGATTTGATGTCATTGTATACTTAGTTCATAATTCAAATTGGTCTCATGATGATATAGTTATCAATATTTGGTTTGGATATGTATGATGACTTGTTGGGTCTACAAGTCGTGCAATGTTGTAAGTGGTCTATACTTATAGGTTGCATTTATAGCCTGGTTATGGGTTATCTTTGCCCATTGATCTTTCATTATTAGTGCATATTCAGATTGGTGGCTTGTATTTGGGTTGTCTATGCTCTAATCCATATGATTTGCTAATTTTTTCTTCATGTAGAAGGGATGAGATGTTATTACTAGGTATAGTCATGGTGGAGGGTTATGGTTGACTATTTTATGTTGATAGGTTGGACATATTGAGAATTAGATGCTTGGTTCATGGATGTGATCATGGTGCCATGGATTTTGGCATGACATGATTGGATATATAGGTACATCCTTGATGTTAATTAGTTTGGATTCTTGATTTGGTTATGGTGGTATATCTTCTTGGCTGAGGATCATGGTTATTTGGTTTCTTTTGAGGAGCTCATGATGTGCACTTTGAATTCTTTGATGGTTTGATGCCTTGGTTGATTTTCATGGTTAGAGGATGGTTTTTTCATCATGATGTCATGGATAGCTTAGATACACGATTTAGTAGGAGCTTGTGACAGTGTATAATTAGTTTCTGGTTTGGTTTATATCTTCTTGGGTTTGAAGATATTGGTTTCACTTGGTATTGACACTTTGGTTGTGTGCATAGACTGGGAGGATCTTTGTGTAGAAGATGAGTTTTATGATGCCTTGGTACCATAGTTGAGTGAGATTTTTTGACATTGATATATTTATTGAGTGTTTGTAGATGTTAGAGGTTTGTCTTAGATCCTGTTGCTGTAGAAGCATCTTTGACATTTGCATGGTTTGAAGATGGTTAGATCTTGAGGACTCATGGGGTTCTGGATTATCTTCATGGTGTGTGGAGATGGTTCTTCATGGTATGTGGAGATGATTTTTCTTCATGGTCTGTGGAGATGGTTACATCTTGAGGACTAATGGGGTTTTTGGTAAAGGTGTGGTTTATGCTTTCATTTGGCATGTTATCCTTGGTGTGAGGATGGTTTCATTTTATGTCATGGTATACTATTGATATGTGTTTAGAGTTTTGACATTTATAATATGCTCATATGAAGCATATTATTTTTTTGGTTGAGATGTTTAGATCATGTTGTCATGTTTATGTTCTTGAGGCCATGGTTGGAACTTTGACAATGATCTTAGTTTAGTTTCTTGGTATTGAGTACATAGATCATAAGTTGTATACTTCATGATATTGCTATGTTACATTTGGAGTTGGCATAGATTGATTGTTTACAAGTGCTCATGGATACTTAGAGACAGTGGTGATGCTGATTTCTCTTGAATTAGAGAAGTATTTGTTGGGACGGTTGATGGTTTTAGTAGGAGAGTCTAAGGGGCATTCACCTGATATGGACTTAAGAGAAGATTGTTCTTAGACGAGTCTTGGTTGGAGACTTGGATATCTTGATGAACATTCTCATTTGCAAATCTTAGTCTACTTAGCAGTTTGCTACTTGAGAGGTATAGCTCATTGTTTCTCTTAGGTGCATTATGTTTATGCTTGTATTTTGTGGATATGGATCTTGAGTTATACTGCATGAGTTAGTTCTAGAGGGTTCATTTGAGAGATGGTTTAGCATTGGTTATCTCCTTGTGCATATGTTGTTGGTAGTTGAGTTTGGGAGATGGTTTTATATTAGACATATTCCTTGGATTAGGAATGGTTATTCCTTGGTTTAGGAATGGTTTATGAGTTTGATCTTCTTGTGAGAGGCTTACAAGCCATGCTTAGTTATGTGGTATGGCTTGGGTGTTTTTTGAGGCTTCTTGGTTGGGGTTTTATGGAGGAGATCATACTTGCAAACTTACATCTAGAGATGTGTGTAGAACATGATACAGGTTATGATTTGCATGATTTCTCTTTGGTCTTGTTTATCTTCCTAGATGTTCAATTTTTTCTTACATTGGATTTGAGATTGGTTAGAGATTGTGATCATTGGTTTGTGCTCATGTATGTCATATGAGATGTGACATGGTTATTCCTTTATCTCTCTCCTTTGTTGATTATGGAGAGCTTGGGAGAGTGTTGGAGATTTTTTATGAGAGTTATTCTTGTAGGTTATTGGTTTATGTGTTGTGGATGTCCTTGAGACTACATGGATTCATTTCTTTGAGATGTTGTGAGTGGATTGGTTATAGATTTGACATTATCTTTTACAGTGGGAGCTTCTTGGTATATATGTGGTATGTATTGCTCTTGAGGCTTGTACTTGCAGGTTATAGATTAGATATGTTGATGATGTGAGATTCACTTGGTATACCTTTGGAGGCATGGATAGTTGGATGGGTTTGACACTTGTTGTGGGTGCTATTTCAGCTATGGATATTTTAACAACTATGGATGCATGTGATTACCTTTGGATCATGTTTTTTTGTGGTTGGCATTTTTAGTTGGTACAAGATTTTATGATCTTCTAATGCGACGGGTTGGGTGGCTTTCTCTTTGATGGCTTTTATGTATGTTCAGTAGCAATGGCATAATAGGAAGTGAGATCATTCATGTTTGAGATGTTGGATACTTTAATTTTGTTGCAGGCACTAGGATGGAGCACTTCGTACTTTGATCCATGATGGTGGATGTGCTAGGAGGGATTATTCCCTTGTTCATTTATGTGGCTACAGATTGACCCTATGCAATGTATACAACAACTGGGATATTGTTGAGATAATTGGTGTTGCACACATTGCATAATATTGATATATTGTATTATTTTATTTTATTTTGTAATGTTGCACCTAGATGGACGTGCAACATGTAAAGATTCTCATCAGATATACTTGATGAGTTGTATTATAACATTGTGATAATGTTTCATGTAATTATTTAATATTGGGGAAAAGAATTGTGTTAGAATCTGATAAGATTAATAACCCAGAAAACTAGTGCAAAGAATAAATATCTAAACTATGAATGCAAATGATACAAAATCAAAATAGCATCATAGAGTTAGTCTCCAAGAGAGTAATGCAAATGCTGGAAGCAAAATAGCATTAAGAGGATGCAAAAATAAGAGATGCAAATACAAGCCAAGTAGCATGCTTATATAGGCTAGGAAGAGGGAGGAGGTGGCAACACCAACCAATGAGGAGCAACTATCTATCAGACTAAAGATAGCAAAGTATCTTCCCAAGATAGCTAATGGATGCTCACATGTAGGAAGGTGACACCTCACAACCATTCACCTAATAAGACATGCTTTATTAACCTAAGCGAGATTATTAAAAGTGTAGGAAAAACCTAGCAAAATAGAAAAAATAAAAAACTACACTAACAAATTGAAATACCAATACTAAATGTGGGGTCAAGGGGTTAGGTAGCACATGGTTTTAGGACATAGTTGTAATACCACTTGGTGGTTTTGTGAGACTTGCTACTATATAAGTAGCCACAAGGGTAGTTGTTGGTGTGAGAAGGTAGAAGGGAAAAAGGCAAGAGTCGAGCGGGACAAGGCTTGATAGGTTAGCCAAGGGAGCATTTGTGAAGGTTGGAAGCATGGCGTGGGATGTGTGGATTCATGCTTTTCACATGGATTGCTTAGTAGTGGCTATGGAATTGAAGGCTTCCATGGTTGTATTGCAATGGTGCTTTTGTTGAATAATAAATGGTGATGGATGGTTTTGGAGGCTGGGGTTTTTTCCCTCAATGAGGGTTTTTCAAGGTATATCTTGTGTCACATTTTTTTGGGTATGTTATCTAATCTCTTGTATGTGGATTTTAATTACATATTTATTTTAGATCTATTATGGGTTATGTAGAAATGATTATATTCTTTATTGCAAATTTCCTTACATTAACAACTGATACATTTAATTGTAAGTCAATTAAATAGATCTAATTCATTGATATGACTCTATTTGAACAATGGATTAAGGCACTGGTCAAGATTTGAAAATCAAGCAAAATAGTCATAATTTGCATTAAATCATTCATTTTAAAATCAAAATCAATTTACATTGTTTATGGAAATAAAGTTCAATGTTGGTTATCACTCATCGCAAAAGTTTAACATGTTTTAGTTGGCTACTATAAGCTTTGTGTCAATTGCAATTTAAAGAAGTATTAGAGACCAAATCTTCTATAAGGGATTTTGTAGTGTGATAATTCTTAGAAATGGTTGATATCCCTAGATTAACTTGCCTTGGTTAGTAGAACCTAAAGTGTAGAAGGCAATATTTCCCTTGTTAGTTGGTCCAAATCCAAGTATCATGTGGCAGTCATGGGAAGTAGCTAAACCCTAGGTATCATAATAATTGTTGTCTTTTGGTACTGTTAAATTAGAACTCCAATAAATTTATCATGGATGATAATAGAGGAGGTTAACCATCTTATTTTTCTTATGAATAATTGAGATGTGAGGGGGACACTTCTCAAATTACCTTGGGTGTCTAATGTAGAAGCATCCCGGGTGTAAGGGCAATCTTGCACCACCCAAAAAAATCAAATTTATCTTTCGATAATTGTTATCTTAGCGCAATTAAGTTATTTTTTTGAGCTTAAAATATTTTTATTTCATCCCTGATGGTTCATTTAAGATATATCAACATGTCAATAAAGTCATATTGCAATATCAAGTCTATTTGTGAAGTTATTGAATTTTTTTGGTATTCACAATAGGGTATAAAAACTTTAAACTCGGTTTTGAAGGATTTAGAGGCTCCAAAAAGGGGTCAAACCTCATCTAACTAGAGCTTACAAGAGTTATACATTGTAGATCAGGTTGTGGCATTTATGGAATGGGGTCACAATAGTCAATCACAGCAACTAGTGATGAGTTATGGTCTCCAGAAGTTGTGACACATGAAATGGGCAAAAATGAAATTTCTTCAAAATTTCTTTTGAGTTTTGAAAGTTGTTGGGGTGTACTCTAACATAATAAAATATATTTTAAAAAAACCAAGTTGGTTGGCCTCGAGGTCTAGGGTTAAATTTCTATAACTTTCTTGGGTAGCAGAGGTTTGCCTATATAAAGAAGGATTGTAGGGTTGTCTAGGACAATCCTTAGATGTTGGTGGTGGTTATGGCTTACAAAATATTGTAAAGGAAAATTAACATTTGGCTTTGCATATCTTATTTCTAAAATTTTTAATTCCATACTTTTGGATAGTAAAAGGCCAACTTTTTGTTCTTGTAACTTCTTGTTATTTCTTTATTTTGTTATGTGTTTGTGTTATTAAGGGGAGTACACTTCATCAGTAATATAGTGAAGGTAAGTCTAATGTGGTCATAGATATATCTAATATTGTAAAACCTTTAAAATGCATGATGGAAAAACAAAATATGACTACATTTTAGAGGAAGAACTTTTACTACTTCCAAAAAGTTGGAGATTAATCACACATATTTATGTGGAACTACAAAAAAATGAGCATTCTATAGTGAAAGGTACTTTATTATTTTCATTGATAATCTCACTAGGATGATGTGGGTTGCCTTATTGAGAGAAAAATTAAAAGCATTTGATGGGTTCAAGTTCTTTAAAGAAAAAAATGAGAATGATATACTCTCAAAGACGCAATAGCAGAGATAAGAAGACTCCTCAACACCACAAATTTTAAAAAAATGTGCGAGTGTTGGTGAAGAACACTAAAAGACAAGGAGTTGCTCAAAATCTATTCTTGAAGTGTATTAAAATAAAGGATGTCCAAGAGGTGTGACAAATGGAAATGATCAAGAGAGTGGTAAGAATGAAGTGAATACATAGTTAAGAAGCATGAATGATCAACCAAAAAGAAGGTCAATTAAGGGTGAGACAAGGGACTATATTGTTTCATGCTACAGTTGTCATTACACCAAAAGATTGACCTGTCAATGCCCAATACAACCACTCAACTTATAAAACACAAGAGGTAGTCAAACCATGTCATGAATCCCAAAGGGGAACATTGGCAGTTAGTTCAATAATCCCCACCTCAACGTTGTGTGAGAAGATTTGAACTTGTGACTAAGCTCTAGTAACAAAAATATCTAGTTTGAGAACAAATAAAAGAACTAACATGTGGAAGTAAGAAGACATTTAGGAATAAACAATATTATCAACAATGGATTCATATGCTACAAATGCAACAACTTTGGACACATTACTAGATATTGCAAATTACAAGTCAATTAGTTTGGACCAATAAATGAAAATTCAATTTTTACATGTCATATTTGCAATAATTTGGGAAATACATATAGATTATGTAGATTCAATGGATTCATGAATACAATGAGAACACATAATGTTAGAAGGAACAACAATGGTAGAAGAAGAAATGATAATGTCAACATATCACAATATCGAAGCATTGATAAGAAAAATTCTGACAGAAGGAAGTGTTTCAAAGACAAATGTATTCAAGGGAAAAGTACATGATTGCACAAAGAATAAGGTTGATGCAATTCCTAGCACTAAACCTTCTAATGTAGCCTAAATAGCTTTTATAGCTATAAGTGGAACACTTTACCCAAAAAATTATTTGACCTTGAAATCAAAGAATTAAGGTATGTGAAGTTAACTACATATATGTTAAGCATCAAAAATCCTATATCTCAATTCAAATATGTTAATGTGAAGAAATGGAAGATCGTTTAAACTTTTGGCATGTTCTATGAGTTTCAACAACTCTTTGTTCTTGTATGTTATGTAATTAATGCAAAAGTGTTTTGACAAATATAAGGGTAAATTTTGAGTTATTCTTCACCATTCGAGAAAATTAAGAGTAGAGAGAGCCTGGAGTGAAGTAACAAAGTAATTTGGAAGCATTTTGTAGAGATTTTAGTTGATTCCCTAGCAGAATCATGTAAAGGTATTTAGCCTATTACAATGTTGTTTCAAGATATCAATTACAATTATTTTTGAGGTTAGTAAGTTATGTATAAGCTGGAGAAGAGATCTAGAAAATAGTTCAAGAAACATCCTTTTATATATATGGAGGATGACCCTACTAGTGTATTTATGCAAACCCCAGAAGATGTCTTACATGTAGAAGGCATTAGGGCTTATATCTAGTGTAAGCTAGAAACCATAGGCAATGAAGATATAAGGGATAATTTGGAGAAAACCTATAATTATGATAAACCACTAAAACCTAAGTATGGACACTTGCAAAATTTGAATATTGATTATGAAGAGTTTGAGGAGCCAGAGTGAGTTAGGATTGTCTTGAGTAGGATCCATGATCAAATTTTTATGTTAGGAGACCAACCCACCATGATCACAAAAGAATTGATACATCTTATTATTGGTCATAAAAATGCTAGCACTATTCTAGTAGAAACTAAGTCAGTGAAGAAAGAAGCAGAGAAAATACAAGAACTAAATAGGATAAGAGAGCTATGACACTCTTTGATATCAAACAAACAAATGTGAGAATCGTTGAAAATATTCTTGGCTACAAGATGCATTACAATAGTAAGTAAAACTCAGTCTTAGCTGGTATGATCCAAAGCAGCTACAAGATGGTAATTGAGAAGGAAAACTTGATGTATGTGAAATCCTAAGGCAACAATTATTTAAGAGTTTGACAAGAATTAAAATGATAAACACCTACCATTCATATTTGGGTCATTGATCTTGCATATTTTCTTTCATTAATGCATGAATTTCTCAATATGCACCCTTGGACTTGGACAAATGATAGATGCATAATGGACCTAATTATTGAGCACTGTAGCATGCAGGGGAGACATAACATAAAATTTATTTGGAATGTTCAAATTTTTTAAAAGGAGATGAAGCAGAGGTATAGAATCCCTAGATCAATGGTTGAAAAGTTGTTGGAAATCTGATTGAAAAGATCATTAATGAAGAAGATTGATTGAAAGAGGGAGATTGTAGTTAAAAGAATGTTTTCAATCATTGCTTTGTCATTTATGTCAAACCTGCTATTTGTAGGAATGACAATTGCTTATAAGATCCAAGTACTATCACTTAGTTGATTGATGAAGAGAATTTGATCAACAAGATGTAACAAGAGTACCTCAGGGAAAGGTTGAGTTATGGTTTTGTAATGAAAGGCAAGGATCAACTAAGCCAATGGTTAAATGATGGATTGGTAACATATTCAAAGATACAGAGGTTGGTCACACTTAGAAACATTGGAGGAATAAGTTGTAATAAGGTTGACTACAAAGCTTAAACTAAGTTCATTAGTGAGTGCCGAGCAAGCTAGTTTAAGCTGAGAAAATTCTCAATTGGAGCCGAGCAAAAGGAAAATCTAGTGTGTTCCGAGTGAACTTCAGTTGTCGAGTGAACTTCAAGTGCCAAGCAAAGTAATAGGTGCCAAGCATCAGAAAATCTTAGTTGATGTCGAGTAAACTTCAAGTGCCAAGCATCACTAAAATGCAGTTGATGCCGAGTAACATAGTATGTGCTGAGCAACAGAATTTCAATAGTGCGGAGCTACTGCATTATTAGAAATGACAAATATTCACCAAATCTGAGCTGACAAAGTTGTTACCTTGAATTTTGTGAACCAGTTGGAGGATAAGGATGATGAGTTGGTGGCATAGAATTCTATGTAAACCATTTTTGAGTGAATTCAAGAGGATTCTTCATGATGTTTCTAGAAGAAACAAAATATGGGTTGGATTCAATGAATCTTGTTGGGTAAAACTGAGGTTAATTGGGATAGCCTTTTATGGATTTAATTGACTCGAGATTACCCTTACAAATGTCAATCCAGGATTCGTAAACTCGTGAGAGATATAATGGCTGTTTGCTCAAGGGGTGAAAGTAATAAATCAAGGGTTTTATGAATGCAAATTATTGCTTACTAATAAATTAAACTACCACACATTCATTGCAAATGAACACAAAGCAATTAAGAATCAAATTACTACAAATGAAATTTAAACACAAAGCAATTAAAAGTCAAACACACCACACATCTGCTGCAAAATGAGTTTTAAGATTCAAACAATACTTTTTATAAATGGATTAAATTCATCTAAAGTTCACACCTTTTAACAATTAAACAATGTATTTATTAACACACCTCTAAGTAATTAATCACACTCTTTTAGATAATTAATCTCAATGAATTTTTATTGCAAAAGTTGTTGTCTGATTGGAGGTTGGTTTAATTAAGGATTATAATCTGCTCAACTGCAACAGGAAGTATGGTAGCGACAGGAAATTTTTAACTGACTAGTTTTAATACAGTGCAACAGAGAGTGTGATGAGTGTGGTAGGAAGTATGATAAAGAAGGTAGAGAATACTATGGATGACGACAAGAGGTTATGAATATTGGGAGTATTTTAGCTTAATGATTGAAGGAATATGGTAAGGGGAATACAATAAATGATATTGTGAGTATTAAGGATGAATGCAGGCGGTAGGAGGAATGTGGCGAGCAGTAATAGATTTATGTAATGATAGGATAATATCAAACAATTTCTTATAACTTATCACAACCAATTACTTCATCAGACAACTGAATCGATAATCAATCGACAAGCTCTGTATAGATTCAATCAAATATATAGCAGACTTCTTGAAAATGCATACAATTAAAACTTGAAAGGAACACACAAAATCAACAATATGAAAATACTTACAAAATAAACTGCACTAATCTCACCAAGTTTCCCAAGAGGGGGCCCTCCTCCGGTACGCAGGGTGAGAACTAACTTAAAACTGGCTGCTACAGGAGTTCTACGTTCTCAATTCAGTATTTCAGAGATAATGCAAAAATAGGGAATTTCATATATTATCGATCATAGGTCTTTTGATTCACATTTGCTTATATAATCTAAAGTGTTTAATCATATTAAAAACTACCTAGCATGGCCGCTGGCCTGTTTCCTAAACATGGATAATAGTTTGTTTTTGTCGCTGGCCATACATAACAATTTATAAAACTGTCTGGCTAAAATAACATATAGCCAGAAACTGTTCTGTTTTAAACATTCTAACTATTTTCTGAAAATGTCATAGCAAAACTATAATTTTCAAACTGTTCAAACGGTTGGCTCCACTTCAAACAGCTGGCTCCACTCTTACACATCCTTCTTTTACTTAGCTCCTGTAGCAACATCGACCATAATATATCATTTTCATAAACTTAATAACCTTTTAGGAACTATTCTTCCCTCTTTAGAGAAGTACTTAAATATTCTAATTTCCTATCAATAGTTTAGCATAAAGGGAATTTTATGCCATAGAAGTGGGAAATGTATGAGGCAAAAGATTAACAAAAACAGGGCATTATCAAGACTCATCAAATCCTACCTAATCCATACGAATTGAAATTAAAGGAGGGAAGAATTGAGTGGGAAAAGAAGTTCTAGATTTCTATTTAAGGAGTCACATACCAAGAAGCAAGAGCTACTGGTGTGCCAAATTGCAAAGTGGTTGAAGGGTGTCAAGGAGAAGACATCAAGGAAAAGGAAGAATAGAGCATAGAGACTCTGCTTCGATAAGTGGTCAAAAGGAGAGGATTGCATGGAGACTAAGCTTGAAAGGAGGGAAAGCTGTCAAAACTACAAAAGATTGAAATCTAGGCAATTAGAAGAGCCGAAGAGTGATCTAAGATCTGCAAGCTAAGTGGTATTCTGTAATCAGGTCAAAACCCCTTATTGTTACTCTCTAGCAATTGTATCAGTTAGGGTAAATGAAAATCCTATGGACTTAGGTTAGTTTAATGGCCATTTGTAAATCCTTTAACAAGGTGACATTCCAAGTGAATGTTCTAAAGTCCTCTAACCAAGCCCACTTCTAACAGGGTGGTTAAATCCTTTAACCAGATCACATTTAACAGTGTGTTGTAATCTTTTAATAGGGCAAGCCTTTTATAGGGCATCACTTCAGAAGAGTGAGAATTGAGTAGCATGTTACTGGTGGTTTTTCCCAAGTTAGGTTTCCACGTAAATCACTATGTTATGTGTTTATCTTTACATGTGTTATGCTTGCATTTTGGTTTATAGTGACTTGCTGAATAGGAAAGTTAAAGCTTGGATGAATGAATAGTTATATGGGCACACTTTACTTGATGGAAAAGTTTGAATTGGACATATTGGAGTTTGAATAACTAATTCACCCCCCCTAGTTATTCTAAAGTATTTCTAACAATTGGTATCAGATCCATCTTCTGATTTAGTTTCAAGGTACTAGAAGTAGGAAGATCAAGATGTCCAAGAGAGAAGTTCCCAAGCCCAACAGAGACAACTTCATTGCATGGTAAAGTCTGATGAAATTACACCTTAGATCAATAGGTGATTATGAAAAAACCTTAGTTGGAATAGAACATGTAGACCCCACTAGACCTCTTACTATAGATGATTTGAACAAAAGGAAGGAGCACAATCAGGCAATGTTGGAGATTGCCTTTGCACTCAGTTAAGCTGAATTTGACAACATCAAAGGATGTGATACTACATTCAAAGTGTGGAAAGCCCTATCAAATATCTATGGAGGAGATCAGAATGTCCAGAGAACAAAGAGAGAAAGCCTTAGAGGAAAGTTTGATGACATGAAAATGGAGGAAGGTGAAAATGCTACTCAATATGCTGCTAGAATGAAAGAAGTAGTAAGTGCAATAAGAAGTTTGGGTGGTCAATTGGAAGAAGAGATTGTCATTAGCAAATACTTAAGGACCTTGCTCCCCATCTATGCTATTAGAGTCTCAACCATCCAAGAGCTAAGGTGTGTACAAGGAAACACACTAACCTTTGAAGGAATAATAGGAAGACTTACTACATTTGAATTGTCCAACTTTGACAACTACAGACCTGAGAATCTTGAATCTTCTTTCAAGGCTAAGTTGACATTGAAAGACACTAAGGAGGTGACATCAAGGAAGAAGAGTAGAAAAGGAAAAAATGTATCCAGTGATAGCAACACAGATGAGGAAGATGTGGAACAATTAGAAGCACTACTGGCTAGAAGATTCCATAGAGGCAAAGGTAAATTCAAAGGTAAGCTACCTATCATATGTTTTAATTGCAATGAAGTAGGTCATATTGCTGCAAGGTGTACATAGAAGAAGAACTACAAAGAAGGAAACAAGTACAAGAACAAGAGAGAAGATGATAGCAGAGATTACAAGGACAAAGGCAAAAGATGCTACATTGTTGAAGAAGATTTTGAAGAGAATGATGATGAAGTAGTCTATGTAGCTATGAAAAATGAATTAGATGAAGATGAAGCCACAACATTGGTAACCTGTGTAAACAAGAATGACAAGTGGATCATAGACAGTGGCTGCTCACATCACATGACTAGAGATAAAAGTAAGTTCATTACCTTTACTCAATATGATGGAAATAGTGTTAGATTTGGTAATGATGCTCCATGTCAAATCAAAGGAAAAGGCTCAATTAAACTCATAGAGAAAATTTCATGTGATAATGCATACTATGTGGAAGGAATGAACTACAATTTGTTGAGTGTTTCATAGTTAGGAAATGCAGGTTGCAAAGTAGAGTTTGGAAACAAAACAACCAAGATCTATGACACTGATGGAAATCTGATAAGAAAAGGTGAACAGACTAGGAGTAACTTGTTTTACCTAGATATGAAAGATGAAACCTGTCTTGTTGTTAGACTTGATGATGTGTGGTTATGGCATAAAAGATTGTGTCATGTTAACTTTGACAATCTGATTAGCATCAACAAAAAGAAGAAAGTCAAAATTTTGCCTAAACTGAAAAAGCCTAAAAATGCAATGTGCAAACAATGTCAACTAGGGAAGATGACTAAATCTAGTTTCAAAAGAAAAACATACACTTCTAAAGAAGTACTAGAGTTAGTCCATAGAGACTTATGTGGTCCAATAGAAGTGCAAAGTTACCTAGGAGAAAGATACATAATGCTATTTGTAGATGATTATTCCAGGATGATGATTGCTATGTTCTTAAAACAAAAATATGATGCATTTCAAATGTTCAAGTGGTATTTGGCGAGAGTTGAGAAAGAAATCAGTAAGAGTCTAAAATGGCTAAGATAAAATAGAGGAGGAGAGTTTACATCAAAGGAATTTGAGATATTCTGCAATGACAAAGGTATCAAAAGGCAAACATCAGCACCAAGAACTCCACCTCAAAATGGTATTGCTGAAAGAAGGAATAGATCAGTAATAGACTGTGCTAGAACCTTGATGATAGAGAAAAATGTTGCTCTAAAGTACTGGAGAGAAGCTGTAAGTACTACTATTTACACCTTGAATAGAGTGCAAGTTAAGAAAGGTGCAAATACAACATATTTTGAATTGTGGTATGGTCACTCACCTAATATAAAACATTTCAAAGTCTTTGGTAGTAAATGCTATATTCTTAAAGATACTAGAAATGGAAAGTTTGATACAAAAAGTGATGAAGGCATATTCCTTGGATACTCCACTAGAAGCAATGCATATAAGCGTTTGAATACTAACACTAACAAAATTGTGGAGAGTGCAAATGTAAATTTTGATGAACATGCAGAAGTCCAAATTGATGAGTCCAAGCAATCAGAGGATTATAGATCTTTTGTATACTTTTATGAAGGAATGACTCTTGAAGATAATGTTGCCAATCAAATTGGGAATCAACAACAAATTTTAGTAGCAGCCGAGTCACAACCAGTGAATGCCAAGCTACATTCAGAAGCCGAGTTGCAGAATGAAGAAAATACACATTCTGATTCTAAAAATAGTATACATAAAAGAAATGATGAAGTACCAGATGAAGAAGAACAAAATGGCTCTAAAGCTAAAGGTTCAAATATGGAAAGAAGGACATAACCAAGATTAGCCAAGTATGTAAGCAAACATCACCCTATAGATCAAATCATTGGTGACAAGGATGCAAGACCAATGACAAGGAATAGACTAAGAAATGAATCATGTTTGCTAAGTAAGGTTGAGCCCAAAATAGTGAGAGATGCTCTACAAGATGATGACTGGTATAAAGCAATGGAAGAGGAGATAGATTAGACCAAGAAGAACAAAACCTGGACCTTAGTTCCTAGACCAGTTGACAAGAATGTAATTGGTACTAAATGGGTGTTTAGGAAAAAACTTGATGAGAATGGTAAGATAACAAGAAACAAAGCCAGATTAGTTTGCAAAGGCTATGCACAAGAAGAAGGATTGGATTATGGAGAAACATTTTCCCCTATTGCAAGAATGGAAAGAGTAAGAACATTACTTGCATATGCTACTTACAAAGGTTTCAAAGTCTACCAAATGGATGTGAAGTCCACTTTTCTGAATGGTATACAAGAAGAAGAAGTCTACATAGAACAACCAGAGGGATTTGTTGATGATAACAACAAGGATATGGTTTGCAAACTGCATAAGGCACTTTATGGTTTGAAGCAAGCACCTAGAGCATGGTATGAGAGACTGCACAAATATCTTGTGAAGATTGGATTTGAGAGAATAGATGACAACAACAACTTGTACATCAAGGCAAAAAAGGGTAAAGATATTTTGATATCTAAAATATTTGTTGATGATATAATATTTGGATGAAAATATGTTTTATGCAAAGATTTTGCTGATCAAATGAAGCATGAGTTTGAAATGTCAATTTTTGGAGAAATCAAATTCTTTGTTGGATTACAAGTACATTAATTGAAGCATGACATATTTGTGACCCAATCAAAATACATCAAGGAGATACTCAAGACATTTGGATTAGAAGACTCAACATCAATTAACACACCAATGGTGACAAGACATAAGTTATCAAAGAATGATGAGTTAGTTGAAGTGAATCAAAAAATGTATAGATCAATGATTGGAAAGCTACAATATGTTGTACATAGTAGACTAGACATTGCATTAGCTATTGGAATACTGGCAAGATTTTTTGCAAATCCAAGAGAAAATCATCTTATGTTAGTAAAGAGAATACTGAGGTATCTAAAAGGGACTGATGACTTTGGTTTGTACTATAAGAGAAATGAAAAGTTTGAACTAAGAGCCTACACTGATGCATATTGGGGAGGTAAATTGATGCTAGAAAAAGCACCAGTGAAGGAGCACTTTTCTTGGGATGAAGATTGATTACATGGACCAAGAAAAAGTAGAGTTGTACCTCACAGTCCACTGCAAAAGCTGAATATGTTGTAGCAGCTATCAATTGCATTAATATTGTATGGATCAAACATCTATTGAAAGGAATGAAATAAGAGGTGAATGAGCTTGTGATAATTTATTGTGATAATACAAGTGCTATCAACATATCAAAGAACCCTCTAATATATGCCAAAACCAAGCACATTGCAATCAAGTATCACTACGTAAGAGAATTGGTGGAAGACAAACAAGTGAAGATGAAATATGTTAGCTCAAAGGAATAGATTGCTGACATCTTCAAAAAAGCACTACCTAAAGATGATTTTGAGTAGCTTAGAGGTAAGTTAGGGGTGATACCCCTAGCCAAGGCTACTTGAAGCAAAATCAAGACTGCCCTGCATCAAACAAGTTGATTGTTGAAATATTACACATTGATGCAGAGGATACCTACTTTAGGATAACTCCTGAAGTGATTGAAGTGATGAAGTTCCAAAACAGTCACAAGGAAGGTGACAGAGGGAGAAATTGAATGAAACTACAAATGCTACACTTGCATGATAAGATGATGAAATAATATGTCTTTGGCATTGTTGTCAAAGAGGAAGAAATAGTAAGAAATTGATCAACAACATTTGATCAATAGTATGAGGGAGAAATAGCAGAAATGATCAATAGTTGTAAGAGAAGCTGATCAAAACAAAGAAATAGCAGAAGATGAGCAATGCATACAGAGGGAAAGAAGAAAAGAAAAATGATACAACAACTAAGAGGGAGAAGTAGAAATGAAGCAATCATGATAGTAGATCAAAAGAGAAGGAGATGAGACAACTGATGGTAACACAATTTCCTTTTGGCATTTGACTTACTGGTTGAATAGTTTGGTCTGATGGTTGATCAGTTTGGTTTGCCATCAATGCCAAAGAGGGAGATTGTTGGAAATCTGATTGAAACGATCATTGATGAAGAAGATTGATTGAAAGAGGGAGATTGTTAATAAAAGAATGTTTTCAATCATTGTTTTTTCATTTATGTCAAACCTACTATTTGTAGGAATGATAATTGCTTATAAGATCCAAGTACTATCACTTGATTGATGAAGAGGATTTGATCAACAAGATGTAACAAGAGTACCTAAGGGAAAGGTTGAGTTATGGTTTTATAATGAAGTGCAAAGATCAACTAAGCCAATGTTTAAATGATGGATTGGTAACATATTCAAAGATACAGAGATTGGTTACACTTAGAAATATTGGAGGAATAAGTTGTAATAAGGTTGACTGCAAAGCTTAAACTAAGTTCATTAGTGTTTGCCAAGCAAGCTAGTTTAAGCCGAGCAAATTCTCAGTTGGAGCTGAGCAAAAGGAAAATCTAGTGTGTGCTGAGTGAAGTTCAAGTGCTGACCAAAGTAATAGGTGCCAAGCATCAGAAAATCCTAGTTGATGTCGAGCAAACTTCAGGTGCCAAGCATCAGTAAAATGTAGTTGTTGTTGAGTAACACAATATGTGCCAAGCACCAGAATTTCAATAGTGCCGAGCTGCATTATTATTGGAAATGACAAAGATTTGTTGAATCTGAGCTGACAAATTTGTTACCTTCAATTTTGTGAACTAGTTAGAGGATAAGGATGATGAGCTGGTGGCACAAAATTCTATGTAAACCATTTTTGAGCGAATTCAAGAGGATTCTTCATGATGTTTCTAGAAGAAACAAAATATGGGTTAGATTCAATGAAACCTACCTAATCCATACGAATTGAAATTAAAGGAGGGAAAAATTGAGTGGGAAAAGAAGTTTTAGATTTCTATTTAAGGAGTCACATACCAAGAAGCAAGAGATACTGGTGTGCCAAATTGTGAAGTGGTTGAAGGGTGTCAAGGAGAAGACAATTAGGAGAAGGAAGAACAGAGCATATAGAATCTACTTCGACAAGTGGTCAAAAAGAGAGAATTGCACTAGTACATTGAGCATGGAGACTCATGGAGACTAAGCTTGAAAGGAGGGCAAGCTGTTAGAACTGCAAAAGATTGAAAGCCAGGCAATGAGAAGAGCCGAAGAGTGATTTGAGATTTGCAAGCTAAGTTGTAGTCTGTAATCAAGTCAAAACCCCTTATTGTTACACTCTAACAATTGTATCTGTAGACACCTAAAAACTTTTAGAAAATAAAGTATTTTTATTTTCTGAAAAATTCCTGATGACATCATCATTTATTAATTAATTAATTTATTTTTATGCCATTAAATCCCTTTATCTTAATTAAAAATATTTAATTAAGAAATCCCTCCCAAAAATGTTTAAATCTTATTTAAACATTATTTCTTTATTTATTAATTATTTAATTAATAAATTGACCAAAAATCCCAAAATAAATAATTAATTTATTTTTTTCCCAAAAGTTGGTCAATTTCATTAAGACCAATAACCTCTTCCAAAATCTTCTAATGCTTATTTAATTTTAATTAAAGGCTAATCCCATCATTCCTACCCCTAATCCCAACTCAAAATATTTAATTAAGATTAAATATTAATCCTCATGTTTATTAAAAAAGTTTTAATAAATATCTCCTCAACCCAAACCCTTGAAATAAATAAAACTTTATTTATTTTCTAAAAATATAATTTATCCTCATCCTAAGAAGTTCTAGACTCTTCTAGAAAGTCTTCATCCTCATCCTAGGAAATTCTAGACTATTCTAGAAAGTCTTTATCCTCATCCAAAGTCTAGACTCTTCTAGAAGATGTCTTTAAACCTAATCCTAATCCCCTCCTAACCTTGTCACATTCCCTAAACATGGGTTAAAACTTACTAACCCAAGCCAAAGTTAACAAATATCTCCTCCTTCACCCACCCTCATTAAATGCCATCCACTTGCCTATCCCTAAGCTAATCCTAAACCATCCTAATCCATCCTCTAATCATTTGCACAAGCCTAAACAAGCTTAAAACCTTCCTAATCAAGTCCAAGTCGAAATTGCTCTCATCACCCTCAAAATATCTCAACCATAAAACTTTATGAAGTCCACTAGGTCATAAATGACTCTTACAAGCCCTTTTATGGCTCTTACAAGTCATTATGAGGGTCTTTATGAAGATTTTATCCCTTGAGCCTCCTTTGTTGACTCATCCTTCCCATTTTCTCCATCCTCTCACCATGTGACATGTGTCACTCCTTGATTGGCTATAAGGAAGCACAATCCATGTACTCTCTTCTCATGCAATCTGAGCCCTTCATGAGCTTTTTCCCATCCTTGCATCTTAGCCCTCAATCCCTCAAGCCTCTTGCCTATAAATTGGATCCTTCCCCTTTGCAAAATAACACAATCCATGAAGTAAAGTCATAATTCCATTTTGAGAAGCTATTTTACATCAAAACCATACACTCACACCCAAATTCCAACTCCATTTGAAGCCCTTTTTGAAGCATAAGCTTGAGCATACATCCTATCTATTTAGACAAAGCCACTCAACAAGAGAGCTTCTCATTGAGAGAGTCCATTAATGGCTCATATTCTCAATTGAGAGTTCATCTTAGTCTATCTTGAAGTTTATGAATTTTGTTTAGTTTGTAGAAGATTTATTTAAATTTAGTTTCTATTAGCATACTAACATTGCTCATATACAGTATCAGTTAGGGTAAATGAAAATCCTATGGACTTAGGTTGGTTTAATAGCCATTTGTAAATCCTTCAACATGGTGACATTCCAAGTGAATGTTCTAAAGTCCTCTAACTAGGCCCGCTTTTAACAGGGTGGTTAAATCCTTTAACCAGGTCACATTTAATAATGTGTTGTAAGCCTTTAACAGGGCAGGCCTTTCACAGGGCATCACTTCAGAAGAGTGAGAATTGAGTAGCATCTCACTGGTGGTTTTTTCCAAATTAGGTTTCCACGTAAATCAATGTGTTATGTGTTGATCTTTTCATGTGTTATGCTTGCATGTTGATTTACAATGACTTGCTAAATAGGAAAGTTAGACCTTGGATGAATGAATAGTTATATGGGCGCACTTTACTTGATGAAAAAGTTTGAATTGGACATGTTGGACTTTGAATAACTGATTCACAACCCCCCCCAAATTATTCGAAAGCATTTCTAACAAAAGTATGCATAGACAATTTGTTTCATGGTAGAGACATACATGAATTGCATGGATGTAGTGGAGCCCAGAGATATCTGTAGTCACCTAATGGGCTATGAAGTGGACAAAGAAATGTTACAAGGCTATGTAGAGGTAATGCTTCAATCACCAAAAGATAAAAGTTGTGAGAGATGGGGAACTCATAAGGAAAAATTCACCTAAGTCAGAGAGAAGTTTTATAAAGAGACTATCATGAAAATGGTAGAGAGAATATAAATGTAGGAAGGACTATCTAAGGAAGAATAAAAGGAGATAAAGAAGGCAAGAGAAAATCCCATGAGAACCAAGCTTGAAGGTACTAGTATTGGACATTATAAGGAGCCTATTACAGAGGCAATAGGTACATAAGACACTAAAGATGTCAAGATTAGTGAGGTAGAAGTTACTCATAAACCTTAAGTGCAACTAGAAGATCAACCAGATCTATATCTTCAGCATAGACAATACCACAAGTGAAAATTGAATCTAAGAGGACACCTAGACAAAAGGCAAAGGCCAAAGGCCCTAGTCCCAAAAAGTCTAAGGTTGTAGAAAGAAAGATGATATTAAAAGGAAATAAATTAGTGAAAGTAGAAGGAACTAATATGATAGACACACTGGAAGAACCTTAAATTGATGTTGAAGAAGAGAAGAAGAAGTGGAAACTAGATCTCAAGTCTATTACAACCATAATAGAACATGATGGAAAACTGAACTTACTTTAGAAATTATATTGGAGGTTTGAAGAAGAACATCAAAGTATAATTGAGACTTCTATTGTTAAGTACTTACTAAATTTTAAAAGTAATTTAGTAGAGATCAAGGGTAGCATCCCTCATCACTTGTTTGATAAGCTAGAAGAAAAGAGACTTAGAATACTAGAATAAGACAAGAAGATGAGAGAAGATAAAGTCAGTGAGATTTGAATACTCATCTCATATGATGATATGAAGGAAATATTAGAAAATGTAAGACCCAAGTTAAGAAATAAGATGATATTAGTAAAGCTAACGGCTAGTATGTATGATGAAGTGGGAGTTGAAATAGAAAAGGTACTCTTTGAAGTATTGAATGATCATAGTTTTAAGAAGCCTAATAAAAGATCAATAGGGATAAGTATTAATGAGCCTTCTGATAAAGAAAATAATGAGGATGATGCAATTCAATTCTTCAACACTTCTCAACAACTATATTTCTTTACTAGTGGATTTCCAATCACCCTAGATGCCACACTAGAAGAGTTAGAGAAGGAAAAACAAGAGGATAACTTGGATAACTCAACTGATATTGGTAACATTATGACAAAGGCAATAGACAAGGCATAATAGACAAACAAGGAACAAGACCAAGAAGAGGATCAAAATGAAGGAGAATGTCAAGGACAAAAAGATATGTACACAGATCAATAAGAATTTCTATCTATCTCAAACAAAGATAAATCTTAATTTCCCATAATAGATGATACAAATAAAGTGGAAGTTCATACAACCATGACATAATAGAGGATAATTGAGAAGGAGAAGGAAATCACTACACCCGTTACACCAAGAATATCTCTACAAACATTGAAGACAAGTAGTAGTCTTGGTGTGGATATCATTAAACTTGTAAAAGAAGACATGTATGAAGATGAATTCATGCAAATTTTGTTACTTTATATGCCAAGGCTAAGAAGAAATTAAAAAATATATTACAGAGGCATATGAGGATGCTTGAGAAGGATTTGGACAAGTTACAAAAGACCTTTCCTTTACTAACAACATTACCAGGTACAAATATTACAGATAATCTGAATAACATAGTTGATGAATTTGATAATCATTTTGCTATAATGACAAAAACTACTAAGGTTAGAGCAAAAAAGGGAATTTGAGACTGCAAAATTTTAAAAAGCATATGTAAACATAGAAAATAATTTGCAACTTATAGTTGAATGCATAAAAGACATTAGCAGATGCATAGACCAAGGAAATAAAATCTTTATGTGTGTGTGTGTGTGGTGTAAAACATAAAGAGGGACAAGAATATATATTTTAATAAATAATATCATAATGTAAATCATATCAAGACATTCAGGAATAGACTATTTTCATACTTCTTTCCTTTAAGTTATTTTGTCAACATGAAGGATTTCATTATAAAAATAAATTAGTAAGTTCTTTCAATTTGTGGTTGTGGATTTGATCGTTTCTCTATAACCAATCCTTTTGTGATTTTACTTCCAAGAAAGTAAAGTTATTTTTAATCTTTGTGTGTGGAGGATATTTATATCATTCTATAATTGGACAGTAGATTTAATAAGCATTTTTATCACTATCATATTGGTCTTATTAAGTTTGGGTCAAATTTAATAAAATTCATCGTGGAATGATAAAGTAATTAAAAGCATCAAAAGAAAGTAGTTGATATGAACTATGTAGGGGGAAAATGGAATCAACCACCCTAACAACTAATAAAGGGGGAAAACCAAGATCAACCTCTTAATGTAGATTTGATTAACATGAAAAAGAGTGTTAATTTGTAATCTAATGCAAAAGGGTGAATTGCTTGGATTTATTTCCCTCTCATCTACATCTTAAGAGGGTTTTAGGAAAGTAGATATGAAATGTAAAGCCGAATATAAAGATATGATAAAGTATACTGAAATGGAAAAGGAAAGATGATATACTGGGCAACATACAAACCTAAAAATAGGTTGTTAAATGACCTTCAAAAGGACTAAATACTACGTTTTGGACTAAAAATGTTGTGATCTACAAAACCTAGAAATCATTTGGCTAATTGGCAAAGTCAATTTCCTTAGCAAGGATGAATTTTCCTCGAGCAGAGAAGAAATGTGACCCTAATTAACAATTTTTGAAATAGAATATGATTTCTCACTTCTGAAGTTTCGTGAAAAGGGTATCCAAGTCTAAAACCTGTTTGTCTTTCTAAGATTATTAACCTACAAAATAAAGGGTTTTTTGTTTGTTTGTTTGTTTGTTTGTTTTTTTGTTGTTGTTGGGGGGGGGGGGGGTGGCGAGTGGAGGTGGTCGCCTCTATCAGACCCCAATTTAAGAATTAACCTTGAATTGAGATAGAAAATAAAGAATGCTAGCAAGTAGTAGAAATAGATATAACATGAAGCAATGTAAATATATGAATACACTCTTTAATTCACAATGTAATCAAGTATGTAGATGCACTAGCCTTGACTCAACTTCAAAAACCATAAGAAAGGAAATCGAAGTGAAACCAAAAAATGTACTTGAATTTTTCCTTTGGAATGGATGTAGATGTTGAAGAAATGAATGAAGAAGATGCAACGAATGACTCCAAATGTATGAAGGGAGAACTTGAATGTTAAAGTTTTTATGATAGATCTTGCATAAACTCCTTCAATAGCTTGAATGATTGAATACTCAATCTTCAATGGAGAGGTTGCTTGAATGCCTTAAATGCTCGAAGGATACTTGAGTGCTTAGGAATTTGAGAGCTTGGGTGTAGGTGATATAATGCTTGTGTATTACTTGAGCATGTGAGTGGTGAATGATGGATGATGGGTTTCTAAAAGGCTCAAAATTAACTTTCTCTTGCAGGCTAACTTTCCTTGAAATTAACACCCTAAATCAATCCAGACATGGGACTTAAGAAGAAAACCCAAAATAGGGCTCTAGAAGGGATACATTACATCCCTGATTGGCCTAGTAAGGATGTAATGTGTCCCTATTTGAGTAGGGACACGCTACATCCCTATTAACCAGGGTCCAAAACCTTCAAGATTCCCTTGGGATCCCGAAATAGATCTCAAATCCTAAAAACTAGGTGCAAATTCCAAGATAAGATCACCATGGTGCAAAAAATAGATTCTAAGTAATTAAATGAAGGCAAGTAAGGGACTAAGTCATTAGATATTACCTCAATCTTTATGACATGAAATGGGAGCTTTAAAGAGGATCTATTAGGTCATACCTTGATTCCACTTAGGAGAAATGAGAAGAAAAGAGGATAAAGGGGGATGAACACAAATAAATGATGACCTCACATTAAATGTGTGCTAAATAATTATTAAATTGAGGTGCTTCCAATTTAAGATCATATAGGAACATTATTTTTGTTAGAGTTTCATGCAGCTCTACAACACCCTCAAGATCAAATGAAATACAAATATAACTTCCACAAGATATTGGAAAGAAAATTGTATTAAGCACACAATAATTATATTATTGATAATGGAGATAAATTGATTATATTGGATTGATTAAAATGTACATAATAGGCCTCCTATATAGGAATGGTAATAAGAGACAATGATAAGGAGAAGATGACCTACTAGTACACGAGGTGGAATCACATGTCCATCAAAGGTGGACCATCCTCCTTTATGTAATGAAGTATGTGGAATGATGGTGATGATAATGTGATATGTGCACTAAAGGTGGATTGAGATAATAACTATTACCACCTAGAGTGGAATTCTCCTACACCATTTGCTTACTAAGGTGAAAACTCTTAGGTGTCTCAATGAAAAACTATTATACAATGCATTATCCTAAGTAAGCTTAAGTAAAATTTAATTAGTGATATTTAATCACACCAAGGACCCCCCTTAAGTATAACTTAAGGTAATGTACTTAAACTCACAATGCAAGATGAGTCCCAACTACTAATATGTCTCCCAAATTTGCAATATGAGACTCAACAAATAATGAACCGATTCTGGAAAATAGGAATCCCAATCAAGAAGACAAATAGATATCTCTTGAATAACTCATTGGAATCACTAACAAACAATGAATGTGTGATCTCAACTAGATCATCCTTGCTCTCATTATATGAAAATTCTTTGATTTCCTCCAAGGTACAATCATCATAGGGAATATTATTTGTATCACCAAGTGGAATGAGATAATTTGAAGTAGGATCATCTAGGAAAGGAAGAACACACAGATCTCCTAAAATCTCATAAATAATTATCAAAATTATGTGTAGGCACTAAATACCTCTAACTTTGGGGTAGATATCATTGAAGAGATACAAATTAATGGTACTGCTAATTTAGAATACATGCATTCTTTTCTCCCCAAAATTTTTGATTCCCTTGTGATTTTGGCTTAGGAATGGGTCTATAAAGATGGTCCAAGTGGCTAATCCATCTACAATGCGTGATTATTCCATTTGCACATGACTCATAACTATCCTTAGTCAAAAGTATTTCTATAGAAAATGTTTCATAACCCATGATTAATCAATGGTACACTTCTCACATCATAAAATGAGATTAAAAAATGATTATACCCCAAAATTTGGTTGTAGTAGTCTTAGATCACTATGCAAAGGACAAAACCAAGGCTTGTTCATTGAACTTGTAAAACTAAGCCAAATCTTGAAAGTTCAATTATTAATCATAGTCACTAAAAACTAATACTAGATCTTGAAAAATAGAAAAAAATTATGCACTTTAAAAAAAAACCACACTTGAAAAGAAGTTCAAATGATCCCAAATGAAGCCTTGGAAGTTGTGAATATCAAGATTGTGATTTTCAAGAAAACTCAAGAATAGAGACTAGACATCACCTACACCACTATGTAGATGACAAAATTCTACCCAAAAAAAAATTGCTTGAATTTTTTTCTAGATGAGTGAGATATCATTGTTATAAAATGTCTTTGAAATTTATTTTTTGAATCATTGTCATTGCACTTCCAAATTTCAAATGGTTCTAGATTTAGCCTCAAATGTCTAATTTTGATTAAACAAAACTTGATTTAGGTGTTTTTGAACCTCCTTTATGTGGTGTCAACCTCTAATTTACACCAAATATTTAAAAGAGATTGTTTGAAGTGTGGAACTTATCATGGAACAATCATTATTTTGTCAATTGATGTCAACCTAGTATTTTCTGCCAAGACAACTACTTTTAGGTTTGAATTCTATCATTTGTTTGATTGATGAAGGTGATTTGAAAAGATAAGATAATAAGAGCACCTAGAGAAAGGTTGAGCTATATGGTATATAAAAGGAGTACTAAGACCAAGTAAGACATGGATGATATGATGTATTGTTGATCTACTTAAGGCTAAAGTGAATGGTTACTTAAGCTAAGTAAAGAAGAAGAGTTTTTATAAAAAGTGTTTGCCTAGCATGGTTGAGCAAATAGTGTAAGCTGAGCAAATTTAGTATGTGCCGAGCATTAGAAAGTTAGCAAGTGTCGACTGTCAGTAAAATTTAGTAAATATTGAGCATCAGGGAAATAATAGTAGTGGTCGAGCAAGGAAGACGTAGTTGATGTTGAGCAACCTAGTGTTGGCTGAGCATTAGAAGACTATTATTGCTGAGTGAACTATGTGGATGCTGAGTGACAATAAATGAGTGAAATCAAAGATTTGACAAATCTAAGCTAACAAAGTTGATTTATTGAATTATGTGAAGCATGTGGAAGATTTCTATGATAAGCTGGAGACACAAAAATCATGGTAAACCATTTTGAGGTGAATTCAAAGTGGATTGGAGAGAAAGTTTCTAGAAGGGACTAAAATGGAAAAGTGGGTAGATTCATTGAATCATATGTTAGAATTCTTTAGAATAATTGAGAGGGGGTGGGGGTGGGGGTGAATCAGATATTCAAGGTCCAAAATGCCTTTCTAATACTTTTATACCCTTTTCCTCTGTTCAAACTTAAAACAGTCATATAAGCAAATTATTGTAAATCAACATGCAAAGATAAAACATTCAAGATCAACACATAACACAATGATTTACGTGGAAACCCAATTTGGGAAAAACCACCAGTAACATGCTACTTGATTCTCACTCTTCTGAAGTGATGCCCTGTTAAGAGTCTGCCCTGTTAAAGGCTTACAACACACTGTTAAATGTGACCTTGTTAGAGGATTTCACCAAACTGTTAGGAATGGGCCTGGTTAAAGGTCTTTAGAACATCCACTTGGAATGTCACCCTGTTAAAGGATTTATCAAATGGCTGTTAAACCAACCTAAGTCCATAGGATTTATCTTACTGTTACAATTGCTAGAAAGTAACGATAATGGTCTTTTGATCTGATATAACTTACAACATACTTTGTAGATTTCAGATCACTCTTTCAATTCAATCCTTATGCTTGGCTTCAATCACTTCAGCTTTGACTTGCTTGTCTCCCTCTCAAGCTTCGTCTCCTTGAGTCTTCTTACTCATTCTGTCAATACAATCATCCTTGTGGTCGTCTATCCAAACATAGTTCTTGTGCTATCTTCTCCTTAGCACATTCTTCAGCATTTCATGATTTATGCTTGACCACGACTCTCTCTCTCACTATTCCGCTCTATTCCATTCTCTTCTACTCTCTTCCACACTTCTTTCCATTAACTTATGTCTTCTTATATACAGGTCTGATTTTCTTTTGCCGCTCAATTCTCCTTCTCTAATTTTAGGGTTTCAAGAAGGATTAGGTAGGATACAATGTATCTACCCCATATCTTGTTTTCTTCGCCAATTGTATCTTTAAAATGTTCTACATGGTGTTCTGTACCACCAGCTCATCATTTTTATCTTCCTTTTAATTCACAGATTTCTAGATAACAACCTTGTCAGCTTTGATTTGGCGAATCTTCGATTTTCTAAATAATGCAGCAACTCGGCATTATTTAGTTACTAGTGCTCGACACCTCTATGTTACTCGACATCATTGAGTTACTGATGCTCAGCACTTGGTTCTTGCTCGACACTTGAACTTTCTCGACACTTGATTCTACTCGGCACTTGGTTTTGCTCGGCACTTGAACTTGCTCGACACTTGGTTCTACTCGGCACTTGGTTTTGCTCGGCACTTAACTAGAAATTTGCTCAGCTCTTACTAGCTTGCTCGACTCCTTCTTTCTAATGAACTTAGTTTGAGCTTTACAAAAGACTTAGCTAAATCCTTAAATCTTTGATATGTTTCTTTATGTTTCTGTGTGCCCATTCTTTGTATCTTATAGTATGTCATCAAATACACTTTTTCATCAATGGCTTAGCTGATCCTTGTACTTCATTACAACATCATAACTTCAACCTTTCTCTAGGTGTTCTAGTTACATCTTATTGATTGCCACCACCTTGACAATCAACTAATTGATAGTATTTGGATCAGTAAAGCAATTGTCATCCCTGCAAGTAGCAAGTTTGACATCAATGACAAAACAATGATTGAGGACATTCATTACCAGTTCCATTATTATTCCAACTTTTCTTATGATCATTTCAATCATTCAACATCATACCTAAGCCCAAAATGGACAGTTGTGGTTAAATGACAAAATACCTAAATTCTCTATTTATGGAGATATCAAGCTAGAAGCAACAATTGTTATGTGTGATGTAGTGCCTGCCCCTTGTTCGCATTTTTGTTATCATTGCTGAACTCTTTTAGGCCAGTTTTATGTTTGATGACTAGTAGTATTGTTTTGAGTTTATAAGATATTGTTTTTACATTTAGTTTATTATATGATGAGATTACTTGGTACTCTATATTTCATGTATACATGATGATTATTATAGTGCTTTCAGTTATTGATGATGATTAGTTAGATGGATTATTATGTGTCTTCTTATGGGTACTTACCCCATACTACATGTGTATGGTGTGCGTGTTTGTTTTCTTTATGTATGACATTTCTGATGTGGTTAAGGAAGGGAGTCATAGTCACCTGCTAGTCAAGATCTACATGATGCACCACTTCTTGTCATTGCCTATTTAGCTTAAAATATTGTGTCTGTACATGCATGATTTTATGTAGGTTGCAGGTACTAGGTATCAACTTCCTTCAATTGCCAAGATGAGCATACCCTGTCGCATTATCTCAATGGTAAGAGAGGGGAGAAAAATTCTTAAGTCCAAATCCTAAACCTTTAAGCCATTTGATAATTAGGACAAGTATCTGAGTTGAGTACCCTCTGAATGCGTCAGATGATGTTAATTCATGATTATAACCCTTTAGTTTGATTTTGTATGTGTTTTGCTATGATGAGTTTTCGTATGTTGTTTTATGAGTCTTTGGTGTATTTTCTATTAATTAAGTCTAATTAAAAGATTAAATTAATGATTTAATTTAATGGAAAATTATTATGATGTCTTAATATTTTATTATATTTAATTAATTGATAAATTAATTAAATAAAAGAATTAAATTTGAAGATAAAAAGTTGTAAGTATAAATTTAGAATGTGATAATATTAATTTAATTTAATAATAATATATTTAGAGTTCATTTTTAAAAAAATGCTAAATATTATTGTTATTTAAGTTAATAAATATTTATCAAATTAAACATTCAAAAATAAATTAAAAGTGAAAAGATATTAATTATTAATTAGTTTTATGTTCACATGATTTATGCATGAGATTAAAATATAAGAAATTAATAAAACAAGTGAATTTAATAAAGATATTTTAATTGCATAAAGTGCGCATGGGATTAAATTTAATAAATTATTTGAAAAGCAAAGCTAAGTGAAGAATTAAATAAAGTTATTTAATAATCCATTTAATGTGCATGGAAAAGATAAATAAAAGATTAATAAAAGTTAATTTGGAGATTGAGTCTTGTGAGCAAGGAGTCCTCTCGGGTGAATGCACAATTAGTGCCTCAATTTCAGGAGAGAACTCTTTATCACCATTTGAAGGTTCATTTTTGAGGGAGACGAATTTAGAGGAATTTGAATGCGTATTTTGGAAGCAAATTATTGAAGGGAAATTTTGGAAAATTGTTGGAGAGAAGTTCTTGGATAGAAGCGAATTCTCTCGCAAATCTTCTAGGCGTTGCAATTTCAACATCAAAACCAGGTAGGTTCTTGAATTTTGTTCACCCAGTTAGAATTATGATTATTAGATAATTCTATCTTCTCCTTGATTGTTGAAAACGATTCTTTGAATTTTGTTGTGTGAATCCTTTGTTCTCTTGTTTTGAATCTACGAATATCATCTGTATGATATGACTAAAAGAGAAATAATTCAAATTGAAAACCTTGTCTGTAGGTAAAAGGAAATTGTAATTAGAGTGGGGAGGGTTTGAGATTTAAAAGAAAATTTAATTTAGAAATTCGAAAGTTAATTGAATCTTCCTATAAGATAATTTGGGAAAGATTTGAAATTAAAATAAAGAAATTCTAGGTTGAAATTTCAAGTGGTTGGTTATGATTTATCTATCATATTAAATGGCAATTGTTTTAAAAAAAAAAAAAAAAAAAAAAAAAAAATATATATATATATATATATATATATATATATATATATATATATATATATATATATATATATATATATATATATATATATATATATATATATATATATATATATATATATATATATATATATATATATATATATATATATATATAGCAAAAGGGATTTTGTTTATTTAAATTTTAAATTTATAATTTTTTATATAAAATAAATTCATAAAAATGTTAATACATATCAATAGGGGAATTATTTTATAAGTTTTTAATTAATAATAAAAAAATAATAATAAAAGTTCATTTATGTGGGGAGGGGTTTGACCCACCCCCCCACCTATCTTTTTTGGTCAGCGGCCTTATACATGCCTGTATTGCAAATTGTAGTGTCGTGTACTATGCGATGGAAACAATAAAGGGGCCGCATGGCTTATTCGGCCGGCGGGCCCTAAACACTTAGGTTAGAATTTTATTTTACAGTTTTAAGTTTGTGTTATTATATTAATTAATAATTATGTTATATAATATATATTAAATTTAAAATTATTATTATTGATTTTATTAATAGTAATTTTTAATTTTTAATTTAATTAATAGTTAATGTATTTTAATATAGTTTTCTTTAAATAATTATTAAATTAATTTAATAAATTTAGTTTAAAATTAAGTTTTATCTATTTTTAATTGTGAAGAAGTATTAATTAATAACATTTAAAAACATAAATATTTTTAATAATGATAAATAATTAAATGTTTTAATTATTTATTATTATTGAAATACTTTTAGGAAAACAAATTGATTGTTGAAATTTAAGGATATTTAATTAGAATATTTAATTAAATTATTAATGAAATAAATTTGGAAATGAAAGTTACGAATGTATAATAGGGAAATTTAAGGGTTTATTTCCTAGTTGGATTTACATGAAAATGTAAACTTGAAACCTTTAGTAAAATTTAATTAGATTAATTAATATACGATAATACTTAGTGAAATTTAGATTTACTTTAATGATAATTATATTGACTTTAATAAAATTGAAATTATTTGTATTGGAAGAACAATCATTATTATTTTAATAATTAATTGATATAATATAAATGGGGATAATTTTATATTTTATCCAAATTAATGAATGAGTTGACTTGTAGAATAAACTAAGAATTCTTCTTCTTGAAAGCGTAAATTGAAACACAAGGACTGAAACCTCACATTTAACTCGTCAATGTGTTTTCAAACTTTAACCCAACGACTAGACTATTATGTTTTCTATGTATTGTCTATGCTTTGGGGTTGATTAGATGTTGACCAGTTTAGGTTGTTACCATAGGCTCAGGGGTTGTGTGATTGTGATGCTATGTTGTTTTGATCTTGATCTTTTAACCCAACTATGGTAATGTGATGGCATGCTCTATGATGTGTGTGGATTATTGATTGTTTTTGCTTTCTAGTCTTCTTGAGTGAAGCTGAGGTGTATGTATATGAGATAACTGTAACCATTTTTGAGTCATCAATCGGTTATATTTGATTTGCTTTCCAGTCGCTTTGAGAGGACTGAGATGTTTTGAATGATTTATTCTTGATGATGTCATGTTGTGACATGTTTGACTTGACCATTTTGGAGTCTTCGATTAGTATTATTTTGGGATACTTTCTGGTTGCTCGTTGAGAACCAATGGATATTGTGATATTTTATGGTTACTTGTTGAGAACTGATGGATATTGTGATTTATCATTTGATGCTTTTTAGTTGCTTGTGGAGAACTGATGTGAATATTGTGGATTATCTTTTGATGTTTTTTAGTCGCTTGTATAGGACAGAGGTGATTTTATATGGTTCTTTGATTTGTGATTTCATGAGCCTAGGGTAGGTTATCTATGTGTAGTGTCGGGAAGTGGCTTGCAATGGGGGCTGGGGCCCTAAGAGGCTGTCAGAGGAAAACCCATTGTAAGTTGTGTTAATAAGTGAAAACATTACACTAAATGGGGATTAAAATGAACCTAATAAGATTAATTGTATGTTCTCACCCATGCCTCAAGTGCTAGTACATACTAGGATGAGAGTAGAGAGAGAACGCTTGGTTACGACCTTGCATTCCATAGTATGCCTCATCAGTACGAGAGGATACTAGTGGCTGTAGGGATCACTAGGGATGCTGGAGTCTTAAGCTAACTGCCAAGGTAACTTCTATGTGACTTTGCGATGACACTTTCCCACTTGCATAGTAGATTCCTACATGTCTTTGTGTGCCTCTGGGTCTAGATGTCGATCTATGTGTTGGAACCCTTGAGTTAGTATACTTTTAGGATTTCTTGGACTTGGCGAGTATTTGTGTTATGTGATTTGATATCCTATTTGGGACTTGAGACTATCTCCTCAGCGTGGTGGGAGTGGGCCATTTAGGTTCCACGCGGTCGGGTGGTAGTGCTTTTTCACTCTTACCATTGAGATCCATCCGTAGTTACCGTGGTTGGAGCTTCTTGGGATGCTTGTTTATCATGATTAGGTGATGTTATTTACTAATGCATTTCCTCATATTGATGATTAGTATATGATAGGTGATGTTATTTGCTTTTAGGATCATCTTATGCTGTATTCTTGTATGTTAGATTTCCTTATGCTTATGTTTTAGTCTATTTAGTAGTGACGTCCCTATTACTATGGTACCGACGATCTTATCGATGACTTGGGATGTCACGTGCAAGGGATGGCTAGGGCCCAGATGGTCTAATGATGCTATTGATGGTTGGGAGGAACCGCGCACTTAGTTAGATGTGTTTTATGATGGATAGTTGTATTTCATGTTGGATGTTTATATCTTTTATGATGGATGGATGTATCATGTATGTTATTGGTTTCATTTATTTTATTGCACTTATATCATGGATTAGAGGAGGATGATGCATCTTTATTTCTACATATGTATATTCTTTTAGCCTTTCATACCCTATGACATGTACAATGGATGATTGAGCATTCTAAATTAATTTGCCAAGAGGCATTCAGAACAAATGTATATTATGGACATTGGACTTTCTATTATTCTTTCATATGGATGTGTTAGTTGTTAGACTTAGTATTAATTAGATTTAAATGCAACTCAACATCTTGGGATCCTTAAGGAATGTAACCTATTATGTATGTTTTAGTTGATTGTATGTTATTGCTTCCGCTACTATGTGTTTGATGTGCATGCTACTCTTTCTTGTTTTTACTTCGAAAAAAATTTGTTGGAAAACTTAGTAAAAATGTAGGTTATTTCTTTTGGATCCCTTGGTGGGGCGTTACATGCAAGAACCTAAGGAAGACAAGAAATCTAGGGTGTTGCTTAATATGGTGGCTAAATAGAAGAGTCTAAAATTGGCATTCAAAGCAAGAAGGCTTAAGAGGATGAATGCTTGAAGGGTGAACAAGCTATCAGAGATAAAGAGTATGAATGCCAAGAATAATGGAGGACTAAACTAGAGATCTATAGTCTACAAGTGAGTTGTATTTTATTATCAAATCAAGTCTTGTTGATACTTTTTAACAATTATATCAGTCTAGATAAATCCTTTAAATTAAGGTTGACCTAACAGTTATTTGTAAATCCTTTAACCAGGTGACATTCTAATAGAATATTATAAAGTCCTATAACAAGGCCCACTCCTAGTAGGGTGATTGAAATCCTTTAATCCGGTCACGTTTAACAATGTGTATTGTAACCTTTAATAAGGTTGGTCTTTAATAGGGCATTACTCCAGAAGAGTGAAAATTGGTAGCATGCTACTAGTGGTTTTTCCCAAATTGGGTTTCCACATGAAATTCTTGTGTCAAAACGTGTGAATGAGTTTGTAGTATTTCATGTTTACATTTCTACTAAGTTGTTTTGATCTAGGACAACAATATACAAATGTTTAAGGCATTGGATGATCTAATGGATACATGCATGATAAGGTTATATGAATATGAATTTGTTAAGTATTGAAAAGTTTTATTTATACATTTGGACCTTGAATAACTAATTCACCCCCCTGCCCTCTCAGTAATTCTAAACATTCCAACACCAAAAAGTTCCAATTTTGACATGCAATAGAAAGCCATAAAATTCAAAACCCCAAGTTTCCTCCAAATAAACTATGCAATTATGATGCCCAAATTGTTAATTTTTTCATCTACAATTAGATTAAGATAATTATTATTTTGAGAAGAGGTCTTCACAACTTGAGAGCTCTGATACTGTGGTATAATTTCTTTGTTAGCATGTTAGAGTTTTAGGTGACTATAACACCCCTAGGATCAAATGAAATACTATGATAACTTCCACAATATATTGACAAGACAATTATACTAAGATGAAAGAACATGATAGTATTGATAATGGACTTTAATGAATTTATTGAACATTATATTGATTCAATGGATTAATAGACATGATTGGATTGATTCAAATGTACACAATTCTTAAATCATTATGCAAAGGACCAAACTAAGGCTTGTGCATTAAACTTGTAAAACCAAGCCAAATTCTGAAAGTTCAATTGTTGATCATAGTTACTAAAAACTAATAATAGATCTTGAAAAAATAGAAAAAATATGCACTTAAAAAAAAACTAAACTTGAGAATGAGTTCAAATGAGCCCAAATGAAGCCTTGGAAGTTGCAAAAATCAAGATTTGTGATTTTCATAGGAACTCAAGAATAGAGACTAGACATCACTTGCACCACTATGCAGATCACAGAATTCTACCAAAAAAAAATTGTTTGATCTTTTTTCCTAAATGAGTGAGATATCATTGTTTAAAAAATGTCATTGAAAACATTTTTTTGAATCATTGTCGCTGCACTTCCAAAATTCAAATGGCTCTAGATTTGGCCTTAGATGTCTAAATTCGATTAAACAAAACTTGATTTAGGGGTTTTTGGACCTCCTCTATGTGGTGCCAACCTCTAATTTGCACCAACAAAATCTAATTTTGACATGCAATAGAAATCCACAAAATGCAAAACCCCAAATTTCTTCCAAATAAACTATGCAATTATGATGCCCAAATTACCAATTTTTTCATCTATAATTAGATTAAGCTAATATTGTTATCTTGAGAAGAGGTCTTCACAAATTGAGACCTTTGATATAATGGTATAATTTTTTTGTTAGCATGTTAGATTTTTAGGTGACTATAACATCGCTAGGATCAAATGAAATGCCATGATAACTTCCACAAGATATTGTCAAGACAATTGCATTAAGATTAAAAAATATGATATTATTGATAATGAAATTCAATGAATTTATTGGACATTATATTGATTCAATGGATTAATAAACATGATTGGATTGAGTGAAATGTACACAACGGGCCTCCTCTTGGAAATAACAATGGGAAAGTAAGTTCTGATGGGGGGCAGGGGTGGGGATGAATCAACACTTCAAACTTTTGCCTCTTAAAACATATCACCAACATCCATCTCATAACTTAACATGTAAATTGAAATAACATAACATGCATCACATCCATAGCATAAAGTGAATAACACATAACACAATAAATTTGATTACCCAAAAACCCTCCAATGAGAAGGTAAAACTTGGGTGGGGATGAGACCCACAAATCTTCTATTGTCTAGTGTGGAGTTTGATCAGTCCCCAAGTGGGAGCTTGTTAGTTTGTAGTGACTGATTAGGAAAGTACTGTACATACTTCATAAAAAATAAAAAGTGGGCCCTATTTTATTGGGATTTTCGGCCAACATGTAATTATTAATTATAACCCTAAAGCGGTAAAAATACTTGTATAAAAGGGCTTAGGGTTAGGGATTGTTTTGTTGTTGTGATGCGAAAATTGGTTCTTGTGGCGGTATTGAGCTGTAAGGGATTACAGATTGTAATCACTGGATCATAATAATATTGGACTTACTGCTTGGTGGACATAGCCCAGGGATTGGGTGAACTGCATTAAATCTTGGTGTCTTGTGTTCTTTTCTGTGTGATCTAATTTACTGATATTGTTTATATTTGCATGTAACTATTATGTTTGCCCGTGGTTTAATCCTAACATCTTCACTATTGTAGTTGTAAAGTGTGGCCTATTATGGCTACAATGTATTTGATCATAATCTATGATCTACCCCGCGAAAGGTCTACCTTGTTAAAGGCTTACAAAGACTGTTAGGTCTGACCTTGTTAGAGGATTTAAAATTACAATAAAGCAAACACTCAATTAAGAGATTTACAATAGCCTATCAGGACTACTTGGTTAAGATATTTTCTCTCTATCACCTGTTAGAATGATTCAACACCTTGATCCTTCAGTTAACACCTTTCTACTTGATGTTAGATCTTCTTCTTACTATTTAAACCTTGATCCTCCTGATTAGACATGTATCCTTTGTCCTTTTGCTTCTTTACTCTGTTCTTCTCAAACTAATTCTATAGTGCATAGCTCTGTCATAGCCATCTCAACCACCATGAATGCCCTCTAAACTCTTAGCATTCATCTCCTCACACACACACAAAACTTCCTAGGGTTTATCCTTCTTTTATAAACATTGGTAGTGATGGATTAGGTAAGAATTAAAAGCTGAGGTTGATCCTTATTTCTACTTAATGCTTCCCTCAATTTGATTGGTTGCATGTATTACATAGGGATTCATGCTACAACTCCAAATCTATCTTTCATAATCGTAAAATATTAAATGTTTTACATAGAAGTTTGTGCCATCACAATCTATGTCATAAACTATTCACTCGACATCCAAAGGCTCTGATGCTCGACCTTCACTATGCTCTTAATGTTGTAACTTAGCTTCTGAATAGCTTGACACACTCTATTTGCTTGACACTTGAATCACTCGACACATACTATTTACTCGGCTTCCTTTGTTGGCTCAACACCATAATGACTTGATGTACACTGACCACTCGACACCTACTAGTACTCGACACTAAATTACATATTGCATGGCATATACTATCTAAATAGTTATGCTCGACATGCACTCTACTCTTGCTAGATAATGGATAAGTGTTTCATCACTACTTTGTCAAAACCAATATGAGATTAACACATCCTTCTATAAAAAGACAATAAGAGACAATGATAAGGAGAATATAACCTATCACTTACACAAGGTGGAATCATATGTCCACCAAATGTTGACCATCCTCCATTATGTACTGAAGTATGTGAAATCATGAGGATAATAATGTGATATGTGCACTAAAGGTGGAATGAGATAACAATTATCACCACCTATGGTGGAATTCTCTTACACCATTTGGTTATTGAGGTGCAAACTCCTAGGTGTCTCAATGACAAACTAATGAGCATTGGATTATCCTAAGTAAGCTTGAGTAAAGTATAATTAGTGAATATTTAATTATAGTATCAATTTACCATCTCACATAAGTTTTGCATAGGATTAAGGAGAAAATGTCTCTATAGCCTAATTTAAGAAGGAATTGGTCTATTATCTTTTAAAGTTATTGTTTGAAAGATTAGAAGCAAGGAGTAGAGTAATAGTTTAATTTCATACACACAATAAATTTATAAAACATTCTTAATATTTTCACATAAGCTTAGTGTTTAAAAAATAAGTTTAGTGATTTGAAAAAATATATTATTTGAAGGATAAGTTTATTTATTCATAGATTATGAAGTACATAATTCATTCTCCTCAAGACCCTATTATCATCTTTAGAGATGAACCATAAGCTACAATACAATCACATTTGCAATAAAAAGTCTTCAACCAACATATTAGATGAAGAAAAAGGTACACCCACCTAGGTCCTATGAAGTATAAGAGGAGGGGAAGAGGATCATAATTAGTCATTCCTATTGATTTTCCAAATCCATTGGAAAGTTGAAGCATTTAATTATGACTATTCAGAATTTTCCAATCTATTGATTTGGGAACCAAAAATTCCAATCTTGATCATATGGGGAGGGAGGTCATGATTATAATGGTACAAATAAAATGAGACCCCTAGGTACCCTAACAATAGTAAGAGTCAAGGATAAACTTTCTTCAATCTTATCATCTAGAAGCTTAATTTTGGTAAGTGAGTGATCGCACAAAGATTTTTTCCAATGTTAAAATTTCCTCCAATGAATCAAAAATTATAAGTCTTAATGCCTATAAGAGACCCATGAAGAGGTGCAAATTAAGAAGGCTACTTGCGAACCTCAACAAAAGGGGCAAAGATGAACTCAAGAGAAGCTAGAACTTTCTCCAATATGAGAATGTACCCCAAAAGAGGATTTTCTATAGAATATTTGAGACACTTAAACTATAGGATAGGGACTTTCTCAAATATCCCCTTTTAAAAAATAGAACATAAGATCTCCACTTAACTATAATAACTACCATAGTGTTCCTATGATGGGGTTGTCATAGGCTGGGTAAACATTACTGCACTAGACACTAGTTAGGTGTGCAACATGTTTACTAGCTTGGAAAATAAAGGGGCATCTAGCAAGGTGGTGATCTATAGTAGCTTTTGTAAAGAGACAGGAAAACTTGGACCTATTTGGCATGAGGCCTAATAGTTACTCATAGTACTATAGGAAGTGAGGAGGAAATGATGAAGATGAAGTCAAAGTGGGGGAGGTGCTTGATACAGAGGAAAAACTAGAAACATACACAAGCTCATAAGATGTATACTCTACATTTGCAGTGATCTCTCAAGCCAAAGACCTTTTTTTTATATTAATAACACTTCTACTCATGTACAACCTAGTTTTGATGTAAATATGAGTTAGGTTGGGAAGTGATGCAAGAGCATCCTAGGTGTGTTGCCAAGTTTTAGTCTTACCCTTAAAATCTTGAAGTTATTGGTATCTAAATGAGTTTGCGTTCATGCATGATGTCTAAGTATCCTTTAGGTTACTTACTTCTCATCTTTCCTGAGTATCACTCACTGTCTTTTCTTTCCGAGTCTCCTAATCATGTTATGTGGTTTTTTCTATTTTTCTAGTGTGCAAGGGGTCTAGGTGAACTAGGTGTTGTTGGGAGTTGTTTGGGCATCTTCCTAATGAGAAGTAAGATTTTTCACATTTCATTTTCTGCTATCTTGCCCTAGCATTCCATGTCCCACAGTTTCTAAGCTTTCGAGTTGATTTTCCCCTTAAGCAAGCTATATCAATTGCATATCCAAAGGATGAAGCTGCAACAATGATTAACAAGCTATGAATATGATTATGTCATGCTGGAAAGGCCTGTGAAGCAGTGGACCAAAGACATAATGAATCTCATTCAAATTTGTGGAGGTAAAATCAACTACTATGAGGGAACATGGGTCTATGGGCTTTTTATTGCATACCCATGGAAGTGAAGTTGTTTTGTTATGCTTCCAAAGCTGTATAAACTTAAGCCAAATCTTAGTTCCAATGATCAAATAATGTGAACACAATGTTGAATGAATCATTTAGGGCTCATAATCAATAAGGCATGCTCAAGATCTAACCTCATAGCCATCAGATTATGATCAAAAGGTTAAGTGTTGTTGATTCACTCCAGTCAAGGAAATGTTGCTTAGAAAAGGGTTTTCTACCTCCAGGCAACACACAAGGCCACTTCTCCTGAGGCTTTGAAAATAGAAAGTCAAGTTACTCTAAAATGTGAATATTCTTTGGAGATTCTTGAAAGATGCTTATGAAAAATTTAGTAGTCAGAGTGCAACCCTGATATAAAGGAAATGCAATGCTAAATGCTCAGGGTAGAAAGTGAAAGAATGAAGTGCATAAGCTAACAAAGGATCTCTCCCCTTACTATGTTCCTGAATGGAAGGAAAATGGGTTTGTAGAAAAGATAAGTTTCTCTCTCTCTCTCTCTCTCACACACACACACACACACACACACACACACACACACACACACACACACACACACACACACACACACACACACACACACACACACACATGTTAATATTATCAAGTATATCTGTATTCCAGATTTTGAAGTGAAATAAGGCACTTCCCCATAAAGCTAAAGCATTTGTGTTGTTAAATGATTCTTAGTCATATCATTTTACTTTAAGTAAAGTAATAGATCTTTTAAGAATTTAATATTTTACATACAAATGAACAAAAAATTTAAATAGTCATTGCTCATCAAAATAAATGCAAATCCTACCATTATAATAGTTGGCCAAACTTAATTCTATTTGTGTGGCACCAACATTCTAATTCCTAAAACTTTTTCATCAGAATTGCTTACAATTGGTTTCTTCAAGTGTATTAAAATAACTATTTATCAAGAACTGTATCTTGTGCAATCATAGCGAATGGAAATTAGAACTTCTAGTTATGATAAGTTAATTGTCTTAGAGAGCGAATTAAAAGAGCTAATAGGAACATCTTTCAAATTCTACGATTTGGATGATCTTCATAGAAGAATCAATTCTCAACCCATTCACCCAATTGCTCAAAAGCTTAAGGAGAGTAGACTGGTTGAGGCAGTTGGTTTTCCAATGGCAGTTCATGCACCTGAGCTAGTGAAGGAATGCATCAAGAGATACAACCTGGAAACAAAGTAGATTTTGTTTCCAGACTAATATATTCTCATCTCAATCAACAAGGCACTAATATAGTCCACATTTGACATTCATGTGAAGGATTAGTATTGTGATGTTGATTTTGGCTCTTCCACGTCTATGTTCAATGAGAAGGAGACCCTTAGACAAGAAGATATGCAGATGATATTGTTCTAGATTGCTCGCTCAAAGAAGAGAAAAATGTTGAAGACACTGTTCGACACAAATTTGAAATGGGAGATAGTGGATATCCTCGCACACCTCCTTAGACTAAAAGGAAGAGAGGAGATTTTGGAGTTCATCGAGCACCAGTTCTTCCTATTATAAGCAATATGTGCTGAGGATATGCATATCGACTGAGCATAGATCTCTATGATGAGCTCGCCTCATGGTTAAATTTGGCTAGAGGATTCAAGTAGTTTTACTTGTTTTCATATCTGATCTATGCCTTGGGAACTCACCATTTGTGGCCCAACCTTCCTCGCATCCCAAAATATGATGAACACACCAAAGTATGTGAATTTTACCCACATCTATAGTTGCAAGGAAGCTATGAGGATTATGTGGCTATTGATGATGCCTTTACAATGAGGATATCCTGAGAATTACAAGGATGTCCTAAAAGGAGATTTTCACCAGAGACAATTTCAGCCATAAGCCAATTCAAATTAGATTTTTTGAGCTTCTCCTATTTATGAATAAGACCTTATGATGGCTTTCCTAAGATGTTTCCAAGGTATCCATAAGACAAGGTGGTTCTAGTTGAGTTGTGTCGATGAATCCTTGAAGTGAACACCTTGTGTTCTAATGTAAAGAAGATAGTCAGGATCCCCTTCTCTATAGTAGTTGGTCCATATTCATGTGCTTCCAAATCAGATGCTCATAATTTGGTGAAGAACTTAGAGAGAAAAATTAAATTGTTAGACTATGAAGTACTCAGGCCTCAATATGATACAATTAACTTTGCAAGGGACCACTTGAAGTTGGGATAAGCCTATGGGCATGTGCCAAACATTGAAGATTTTTGGTCCAGGTTTCTCAATGAGTACCAAACTCAGGAGAGGATTTGGTTGCGGTTAATCATTAATGAGATTAAATTGTATAATGATTTTGTTGATGTTTTTGACCTTGCAGATGATGGAACCTACATGCATCCCACATTCTATGAGAAGATCAAAGGCACCACAATTTTGTCTATCCCACCTGTAGGTGTAGTCATTGACACTATGGAGGTTCTTATGTAGAGGATAATCAAATGAATAGATAAATGGGTGGAGTGGACTTGAGCGAGGAAGAAGAGGACCAAAAGTACTAGTTCTACGGGAGGAGTATCTACAAGAGTTGCTTACTCAACCACATCAACAACCACCATAGTTACTACATCAACATCTGCAAGGCCATCACAATCCATTGGCCAAGGTGGAGACCAACCTCCAGAGAAAAATATGCCAATCACTCCTACCTACGAAGCTAGTTGTCTTCCAAACACTAGGAATGTTGAAGAAAAGGAGGATGACAAGGATAAGGGGAAAGAACAAGAAAAATTAGTGTCCAACCCATCTTCCCCTATCCATGTCATCAATTTGGATGGTGACACCAACCCCATAGATGGCCAAGAACAAGATGCATCTCAACAAGTTGATACCTTAGTCATTTTGGTAACTAAGGTTGCTGCCTTCCTTGTTTCTTCTCAAAGAAAGTAAACTCCATTAATTTTGAGGAAGCTATTCTATCCCACTGCCTTGCAGTCTACTATCAATGTGCTCTCTACAGAGTCATGGCTCAAAGAGACAATTGATAGGAAGAAGAGGAGGTATGAGGAAGAAACTCCATCGAAGAACTTGATCACACAAGTCACTTCCTCTCATCCATCGAAGAAGCAGAAGATAATTGCTGCACTAGCTACTGATTCAACAACTGGTCGTATGCTAGTTGAAATCATCAAGCCACAAAAGGAAGGCAAATTTCATGAGGTTTTCAAAGGTGACTTCTAGATTAGGATAGTGGATCTTGGCATCCTAGTTCATGAATCCATGTTGAACATGTAGAAGTCTACCAATGATAAAATCTAAGATAAGGTGGAAGAGCTTAGAGAATAAAAGGAAATATTGAAGGCCTCAAATAGAGAGTTGGTGGAATACATAAGGTCTACACTTGGGATCATTTCATTGAGTCAATTTGACTTGAATGTAGAGGAGAATAAAAATCTACTCCTAAAGCTGCAACAAGAAAGGAAATTTGGGCAGGTTGGCTAAGCACAGGTAGATTAGATGAAGGCTCGAGGTACCCTATTATTGGAAAATTTGGGAAGCCTACTATTGGATACTCACAAGCTCAGAGAGGTAGCTTCAAATCACTAGACCATCATACAAAAGGTAGCAGACAAGCTGATAGAGAAATTGGCCCTTTTGCAAGAAGTAATTAACATGAAGACAAATGTAGCCATTACTCATGGGATCCTCAAGACAGGAAAGGAGTCACTATTTCATTGGAAACAATCCTTAGAATTTGTTATAGAAAGCTCCATGAGGTCTACAAATGAGCTCAAGGATGTGCATGATTTGGTGCAAAAGGTCATTGGGAAGTTATTTTAACACTTAAAGATATTGCACACAGAGTCCTTTGTATCCACTAATGGAAAGCTCGTGGATGTTGAGAGGATGAAATAAAAGTTCTTGGAATTTGTTGATGAAGCTATTGACCCACTCAACTTCCAAGTATCCAAGATCTAAGAACTCTTAGCAGTGCACACAATCATAAAGAGAGAACATGAGAAGTTCTTGTCAAGGGTGGCCATAATAGATGAATTGACAGAGATGCATGACTACTAGATGATTCGAGCTGACAACATCATCATTCTAGATGTCAAAGAATTAGACAAAGCAACTAATTCCATGAAAGCCTATAGAGCCAAACCAGTTACTCCTAAGAAGATGTGGTGTTCTAATGCTCTTCCATACATCTGTCATTCTTCCCCTTCCCTTTCTTTTTGCAGCCACTCATGGAATTTTGTTAGTCTCTATAATAGACAATGATTCAAGCTTGTCCTATTTTTAGTTTATTCTATTCAGAGATGCTCTGCAAAGGAATTATCCAGTGTAATCAACCATTTTGAGAAGACATATAAATGTAATCTTTTAAGATGTTAATAGAATCGACAAAATTACTATTGGAAAACCCTTGTAGCTAGGACTATTGCGTGTGACTATGAGTCCATTTCTAGTTTTGTTGTTCATTTAGTTTCAGTATAGTGTATGGAATGAATGTGCTAATGTTGAGAATTGAATGAATGTAAATGAACTTGATTTTGGTTTTTTCGTTCAATATATTGTATAATTTACTTTCTTCAACATAAGCATCTCATTTGTTCTATTTTCTATACACCATAGTTTGTGTGTTTAGTATAGTTTGTTGCATAAGGAATTTGGAAATTAGTGTGTGGAGTAGCTAAGTGATAGACAATCCAAGTATTGTCTAAACATTAGCTAATAGTGTAATCTGGGAATTACCTATTTTGCCATCTCTTCCTTTCTTCCTACTACCATAGTTGCTTATGTATATTTCCTTTCATTTCATTTAGGTCAGAGTAAGGTGCATGTTGTTAGTCCCCCTTTCAATTGCCTAGGTTGTTTAAATTATTGAGAAACTTGGTTTTTGCCTCTTCTGCTCTCTGGTTAAGAGCATACCCCCAAAACCCAATTTTTTTTTTTTATGCATATGTTGCATTCAAAAGGGAGTTATACCTTTCAATTCAGGGGTCCTTGATAGATTACTACATTGACCCCTTCTATTTTTAACTTCTTTTTCCTCCATAGGCCATTGGGCAATTTGAGAGTCAAGGTATAAACCAAAAAGATAAGGAAGACAAATTGTTAACCAACAGGTGTAAGGGAAATCTTGCATCACCCAAAAATACTTACACTTTGTCATTTTCAATAAGGGCTATTTCAGTATGGAGTTACTATTTATAGAAACTTACTATTTTTAGTAAGTGGGTCATATGGTCTCAGAATGTTTTGATTTCACAAGTGGAGGTTCATCTTAGTCATATCATCTTGCCAATGGAGTTGCATTGTCATACCATATGTATTACAAAAGTTACTGAGATTTTTGGGTACATAATCTTTAAGGTCAAATTTGAAGGTCTTAGAGGCTCCAAAATGAGGTCATATTTAGGCTAACTAGTGATTGTGCATGTCATGCACTATATTTCAGTAGTTGAAGATCCTGAAAAGTACTTACAGTTGAAAATCAGATGTATAGTTTGAAAGTTATGGCCTTAGGAAGTTAGAGCAGGTAATAAACATAATTAGAGATGACCTATTTCATAAATCAAGAAATAATCTTTAATTGGAGTTTTTTTAGCCTTAAGGGCTATGATTAATTTCTAGAACCTTCTATGATAGTGAAAAATTGCCTATATAAGGAAGGCCCATAGTGATGTTTAGGCAATTCTGTGTGGTAGTTTGTGGCTCTATGTTGAAAAATATTGTAAAGAAATTGCCCATGTGAGTTTGCTTATTGTATTTCAAAATTTTGTAATTCTGCATTTGCAACAGTAATAAGAAGCCCATATTTTGTTCTCAAAAATTGTTGTTAGTTCATTTTTTCTATTATATGTTAAGGGGAGCACCCTTCATCAAATGGTATCAGAGTAGGAGTTCTTGAGTGTGTAAACAAATCATTAACTATGAGGCAGTTTACCAGGACTGTAGTTTGGGCTAAGCATTTAGATAGATCATTGATTGTGACGTAGGTTGCATTAGGGTTTTGACAAAAGTGCAAAAATTCCTCCACAAAGAGAGCATGGTGGAAGTGTCATATGTGTTACAACTAAGGGTTTTAGAGCTCTTTAGAGACAAATGAAAGCATTGAAAGAATAAATGCACAGAGAATAAATCTTGTCATAATAGATGAAAGTGAGGGTGAAGGAAAAGAAGAAGAAAATGTTGATGAAGAGGTAATTTTGAACCTAGAAGAAGAGAGGTTTTTTAGGGCCATTTCCAAGATTAAGAAGAGACCTAGGTTTGAGTTTCCCACATTTTTGGGAAATATTAGTCCAAGGGAATTAGTTGATTGGATCAATGAATTAGAAGAATACTTTAAGTATGAAGATATGGAGGATATTGATAGGGTCAATATTGTGAAGGCCAAACTAAAGGGTCATCCGAAGATCTAGTGGTAGGAGATTCAATTGGAGTGAAATAGAAGAGGGAAGGATAAAATCACAAGATGGAATTAAATGATAGCTAAATTTAAGAGACAATTCATTCTTGTGGATTATGAGCTTGATCTGTTGAAGAAAATGCAAGGGTTGAAGCAAGCGAGAATATCTGTGCATGAGTATATAGAAGAGTTATACCAAGTTCTCATTAGAACTGGCCATGCAAAAGCTAACAAGGACAATTTTTTCTATTATCTCAATGGGTTGAGGCCAAGCATTCAAGAGGAATTAAGTCTAGTCTGAATGAACAATATTGAAGAGGCTGGATTGCATAAAAATGTAACAATGGAATAAACAATGAGCAACTAAAGTCTGTTCCTACATATTCATGCAAACCTCAAATATGAAAGACAATATGTAAATAATCATGACATGAAATCACAAGAGCTTAGACCATTAAAAATAGCACTAATGCAAACCTCATAAAATCACCAAGTTGTTGATGATTTTATTGTTGTAGGATGTGGTTGCTCACAAATCCTGTACCATAACAATGGGCTAGATAATGCTTCTGGAGATGAGGAGAGGGCTCTCCTTTATAGGAAATGAGATGAAACAGACGGTTGAGATTCAATGCAAGATGAAGGGCTAGGATCTCTCAGGATCAATGAGGTGTCCATGAGGTGGAGGCCAAGTAGACTCCATGTGGATTATGATTTTTTGACCATTCAAAGGGAGGAAGATGCTCACACATGTGTGAGCAACCTTTGATGTAACAGGTCAATGACAGGTGTAAGAGGTGTGAGAAGCATGGTTTCTCAGACATGTGTGAGACACCTTGATTCTCATGTGAAGAGGGACAAATGTGTAAGAGGTGTGGAAGGCATGAGGGGTGTGGAAAGTGTGAGTGTTCCTCACACATGTGTGAGCACACACTTAGGATTATAAGGGGATTTAGCAAGGTGATTAGGAAAAGTAAGTGGGATTAAGTAGTGGATAGGCTTAGAAGGATGAGTTAGGTTATGAAAGTGAGGTTGGGTGAGGGTTAAAGTTAGGAGCCATGTGCTCAAATAGGATTAAATTTAATATTTAATTCCAAGTGGGATTAGAAAGGGATTAATTAAGTCAACAAAGTAATTTACTTAATTAAAGTGAACGGGTTAAGATGTAAGTGGAATGAGGGGAAATAGGGTAGGATTTAAATAAACCTAAGTTTATTTAAATCAAGGAAAGACAAATGTAATTAAATAAATGTAAATTTATTTAATTAAAGGTAGGATAATTAAATAAATAATAAATATCTATTTAATTAGTCAGGATAAGGAGATTTGGACAATTTTAGGTGTCTACATTTTTCCCCTCTTTGATATAGCATTGGTAATGTTATATTAAAGAAAAATAAAATATAATGGATGAAAGGATAAGACTAGTAGCATGATGCCCTAGTTATGGAAGGATGAGGAAGAATGACGAAGGTGGAATGGTATGCCCCCTTGAGAGGACATGCGAGTTAGGAGAACACGAATGTTCTCTCAAAATGGATGGGAGTGGAAAATGATAAGATTGATAAAGTTATGCTGCAATGGTGTAAACAACCTAAGTTTGATATTGTATTCAACACTATGTACCAAGGTATGAGGAACCAAGATGACAATGTGTCAAGTACGTGATAAAAAAGGGGTCTAATAGAACCATATACTTTATGAAACCATGATATGGAAGACCATGATTCCTTGGGACAATAGGATGCAAAGACCATGATAAATGCATAATATACTAATTCATACAAGTAAGAAGCAATCATGGACAATAAACCAAAAGCAAACCAACATTTGTCCCTAGTCAAGCTGAAAACCAATTAATGGATTGATTGATGATAATTGATTGAGGATGACAATGTTAACGATAAGCACAATGCACATTCGAGGATTGGGAAGGAAACATCCCATGATGATGTTCAAATATGGTCAATGGATTAACAACTAATGGGGTCAAATTGATGAATTAATTAAGGATTGATGTACAAGATTGCAAGATTATATTGATTGGATTAGTATTGATTGCACATTGATTGAGATTTTTTTGATGTTTTTGATTTTATGGAGATTGTGATGGATAGATTGAATTGAAATGCAAGTGGAAGAATGAACTTGGATGAGATTGGAAGAATGACGTGGATAGGATGAAGAATGATTAAACTACAATTGATTTGATGTGAAAGGATTATAAGAAGGGAAAATTGATTGAATTAGAGGATAAATGAATTTGATTGAAATGAGTGGAAGAAGTAGATTGAATGTGATATGAACGAATGTGGGATATAATGGATTGGGACCAATGACAAGGGAGAGCCAAAGCATGGTAAATGGAGGAAAAGCAACATGAGTCAGTGGATGAAATATGAGGGGCCAAATGATATGGTATCAGAAAATGGGAAGCCAAGGGACATGTTTCGAAGGAGTCCAAATGCCCCATACCAAGGATAGGAAAATAGAAGGAAATATGGTGGGAAAGGATGTACGAATATGGAAAGATGGTGCGAAGGCTATTGTACAGAGGAAGGGAAGGCATGTGGTATTATGCCTCTAATAGTGATCACGAGCATGGGTATGAAAGTGGAATGAATAAGGGATATGGGAGGGAATGTATGAAAAAGGGATAAGTATATGAAGGGTATGGACAAAATGTGGAACGTGAAATGGAGGAAATGGATGGGATAACCAAGATCAAGGACATATGAAAGAAGGATGGAAGTATGTAGGAGTATGAATGGAAAATGAATGAACATGAGAAGGACTATGGGATGCAAGATATGGATAACATGTTAAGATCAAAGATATGAAAGGATTATGGAAGTATGTAGGAAAATGTATGGATAATGAGAAAGGGAAATAGAAAGTGCATATGGATGGATGAAAGGAAAGTGAAAGTCAAGACCAAAGATGGAAAAGGGTGATGAATGGTAGATGGAAGTATGGAAGATATGTAAGGTAATGCAGTATGGATGGAGCTTGCCCGCAATGTAGAGTGCAAGTGGAAGAGGAAAAGTGAATGGATGGATAAGTGGAAGTGGAAGACATGATAGGAAAATGAAGGGAGGATTCAAGCATCAAGATATATGGATGGTATCCCTTGATATTTTTTTCTTTTTTGTTTGTTATTTTCAAGGAATTTTTACTATTTTCTCATAGATGTTGGTAGGATAGTGATTGGAGGACAATGACTTATGAAAAGTTTGGATTAAGTGGGTGGAGTGGTTGAGAGGAAGACATGGTTGATGGATGTTAGGTTGGAAGACATGTGGATGCATGGATGAAGGAGGTGGAAATATCGTCATTGGCACACATCTTGAAGGGTGATGGAAAGGTATAAAATTTGGAGGATATGTAGGAGAGAGTTTGAATTTTGGGATATAGGGACCCATAATGGATGAAGGAGACGATGGATTTAGGATGGTGGATTTGGGTATATATAAGGACCCAAAATGGGTTTGGAAAATGGAAGCTTGGATGATTTATGAATGAGGGAAGCCTTTCGATTAGAAAAATTGGATGTCATTTTGAATCTTTCTTTGAGATTCATTGCTACATTAAGTAGCTTTGGGATCCACAAAATTTTTGCATTTCTAATTTTTAGCCTTTGTGGTCTTTTAGTTTTGCTTTGGATCATATTTTTCTTTTCTTGGACATGTCTTTTAGAGGGGACATGTTGATCCTTGGGCTTTTGTGGATTTTTGGCTTTATTCTCTTTTTCTTTGGCATCCAATTTGCTTCCATTGGCTATGGTAAGGGTGCATGAAGATAACTGGTATGGGTGCATGAAGATAAATGGTATGGAGAGCTTATGGGTGGTGAACATTGGAAGGAATTCAAGGATGCATGCCTTTGTTGATCTTTACTAGGACCATGAGGGAATGAAGTGGAAAACATGGATATGGTGGATGGATGTACGTAAGGACCCAAAATGGAAGGACGGGATGAAGGGCTTGGCTATGGAACATAAGGACCCAAAATGGATGCAGGGGATGAAGGGTTTGGATGTGGAACATAAGGGCCCAAAATGGATGGAAATGAGGAAGGAATGGGAATATGGATATAAGGGCCCAAAATGAACTTGGAAGATGAATGATGGGAAGCTTTAGGGTTGGAAGGAGTACTTTTGGATTTCAAAGGGGTGGAAGGCACACCAACATCTTGAGACATTATTTCTTCAATGGGATACTTATTATTTTCAACACAAGATGTGAGTCCATGTATATGGGGTTCATGAGTGGATTGGCTAGGTGTGATAGGATCATGTGGAGGATTAGGATCATAAGGGGGATCATGAAGGATACTAGTATCTTGAGATGGGGTGGGATCATGAAAGGCAAATAAAGGGGTGCTTTGATCTTGACTTAAAAGAGGATCATGTAGTGGAATGGAAGGAATGATTGGATCATCAAGTGGAATAGGATCATATAATGGAGTGGATGGAATGGAACCATGAGATGGAGTGATTTGATCTTGACATGGAAGGGTATTAGTGGATGGAGTGGAAGGAACCTCTTCATGAAGTGGAGGATTGACATATGCTAAGTTTGGAGATGGAGTGGAATCGGTAGTGTGTGTAGTACATGGAATGTCTTGATCTTGATTAGGAAGGGAATAATGAGATGGAATAAGAGGGATAAATGGACCTTAAGGGATAAGGGAATGATGTGATAGAGAAATGCTTAGATCTAGAGGAGAAGAGGAATCTATAATGACATGCTTCGGAGGAAGGTCTTGAGATGGAATTGGGGGTATGACTTTAGGTGATTGGATCACTTTAGTTTGAATGTTGTACTTAGACAAGAATTTGGATGAGAAAAACCTATTACGAGGTGGGGATGATGTTTTTGGAGGATTAGGATTGTGTGAAGGTGGAACTATGGTAGGGGATTGGGATGATGGTTTTTGACATTAAGCACAAAGTAGTGGGAATTGCATGGAGGGTTGGGGTTGGATGGGACATGAGGACTATGGTCTTCGAAACATAAGGGAGGAGGATATATGGAATGGAAAGTGGACTTTTTTTGCTAATTTGCTAGGCTCAAGATATAATTCTTTAGTTCCTCAATTTCTTTGGCAATGGCATTTCTGCTTGAGGCATTTTGTGGGCTATGAACGGAATCGTATGTGGATGAAGGATAATGAGGTGGATTTCCCTTGTCAAAGGTAGAAGAATAATGAACATGAGATGGATTAGAATTGGATATGAAGTTTTGAGGATGGATTTGATATGTAGGTTGAAAGGGAGGTATAACTACATATTGCCTTTGAAGATCGTCAACCATTTGATTAAGCCAATTCTTATCCATAGATTTTAGATGAAGAGTGATGAAAGATTTGATGATGAATGAAATAAGAAGTTGGGACTAGGAGCAATTTTGGACTTTGTGTCAATTTAATTTGAATTGGATTTGACCTGATATTGATTGGATTTGATTTGATATTGATTGGATTTGATTTGATTTGATTTGATTTGATATTGGATGAAGGTCTTATATAGCTTTGATAAAAACCTTATGATATTGCAAACAAATGAATGTGGGATTCGAATTAAAGTCCAGTGTTCATGAAAATGCTCCTTTGTCCAAAGTAGAAGATGTGATGCAAAGGTGAATTAGAAGAAGACATGAATGAAATTAGAAATATTGATTATGGATGAAGATGCAAATGGATTGGATTAAGAATTGATTAGAAATGATCGAATTTGACAAGGAATTGAATTAGAAGGATGATGATTTGAAGGATTGAATTAAGGATAAATTATGAGATTGGTTGAGGAAATTGGATCTAGATTTGGATTATGAATCATGACTAGGATGAAGATTAGGAATTAGATTGAATGATTAGGAAGATGAGGAAATGATTTGGATTAATAGAGATGATTAAGACGTTAAGGAACGATTTGAATGATTAAGACAAGGGATGCATGAGGGTGATGAATTTGATGGAAAGAAGAAATGATGTGGAAATGATGTGGACAACTTGACTAAGAAACCAAGACTTGTTTTTGTTATTTTTTTTGATTTTTTTGATTTTTGAACTTTTATGATTTTTTTTTTGATTTTTATGTTTTTATGATGTTTTGGCTTTTTCAAATTTGAGATGCAAAATCAAACAATGAAATATATACAAGACAAGTGTGGACGGTGTGTCCCCTTCAACTGGGGAGGGTTTCAAACACTCAAGAATGTCAAACGCACCAACAATCCTATAAGGCTTCAACTAGGATGTACAAGGATCAACTAGAGGACATCCTTGATATATGTAAGGTACTTGAGGCCCAAATCTATAGATAAAAGAAAATAATGCCACACAGCTAGGGGGAGACGATAACCCAAATCTCCTCCTTCACTTCCCAAAGGTATAAAGTTCTTTGGGGCTTAGCCAAGAGTGACAAGATTTTACTTCCAAGAGAGGTGTCTTTCGATTCACCTCTCAATTTTTATACTCCACTAGAACACTGGAGTTGAGGTCATCCCAAGGGCTGATGAAATCCCCAAGTAGGCCTCCTAAAAAAAGAAAACAAAACCACTTATTTCTTGTGCACCCAAGATTACCCGAAGGTGTGAGAAGAGAGAATATATAAGTGGCCTCAGGGTTTACAGACACTTGTTCTTTCCCAATGAAGCTTTAGGTTGTGTAATCTACTTTGAAGACACATGTGTTTATAGCATATGATGTTCTTTCTAACTTGAAATTGTCGTCAACATAAATAAAAGTGCAAATTCATCAACAAGAAAGTAAATTGCTCATGAACATAAGCAAATTATTGAAAATGAAACCAATTCCCTTAAGTCATTCAAGACTGTGTGAGTTCATTTTAGACACTGTTGGTGTTTTATTATGATGTTAAAAAAAAGTGCTAAAACTACTAAGCGATAAAAGGCTTAATACCTAGATATCAGTATATACACAACCTAAAGAATAACCAATTCTCATTATCACTTGCATATGAAAAGTACTAGGACCCAACTCCAACAAAACCTTAGACGGTTTTCTACTCTTTTGGCTCTGTAAAAACCACGGCGGGTGTACCCGGGGATGGTTCAAAGATGGAACAATTGTATGAGAATTATTCTTAGTTTCATTTTGATTCTCATCTCAAAATCCTCAAACATATACGTAAATCTTACCGAATTGATAAACACATCCCTTGAACAGATATGGCCAAGAAATCTTCTATAGCTCTGCAGATGTTTCCAACAGCAATGGTTAAATGAGGCTAAAATGATCCATGCAGGCAAGTGCTGGCCAACTTCGAATATCTTACAGGAAATAAAAGTAAAAATTGATTTTATGATGTACTTTGAAAAAACCAGTCATAATATACTTCTCTTTTGGCTGAAATACTTTTGATCAGTGCCTAATCCATTGGGGATTCAGAGTCTATAGTAAATTCTTAGATCTAATTTGTTGCTTTGCAACAAATTCTTATCAGCAATTCTTACCAGAATTTATCATTCAAAAATCCTTTTTAACACCTAAGCAACCTCATCACATTCATCAAAGCCTTTATTTAATCCATTGAATTAACAACAATAACAAATGGATGTACACCATTACTATATTGTAATCAATTGCATAAGCTTTTACTCACACAACATCAAGGTAGCTAAGTATTTAAAAGGAGACAAAATTCAGAAAGAACCGATATGGGGACAGTTCATAATTTGTATTCATTTCCTTTGAAAATGGTATATCCTTTTACAATAGACCCAGAAAGACCTTCAGAAAAGAAGCACAGTTCTTTCTCCATTCATGTATTTTCAGAAATTTTGACAGAAAAGTATACTACAAACTTGCTCTCCAAATGTTTGGACCAAAAATAGGACTAAGCACAATACTTAGTAAAAACAGGATTCGGACCATTCTTTAGCCTTGGGATCTCACTTAAATAGTGTGAGATGCAACAAGCTTCAGGCTAAAGAAGGTGACAGGTGTCCTTCTAAAGAAAGACAAAAACAAAAAATAATAGAAAGGTTAATTACAACAACATTTCTTGGCGGGTCCCTTTCTGTTATGCTTCTTAGTTGTTGTGATCTGATCTTACAATTATTCTTCATCTTCAGAGTACATACCCATGAGGTCTGTAAGTGATGTATCATCTTCTGTTACCTGCAAACTCATTTTAACCTAGGGATTTTCCATGTCATCATTGCTGATTACAAAAGTAACTATTACTCTTACATCTTCTTCCTCATTGTCTCCTGACATCTGTTCACTAAACTGATTTTTCCATCTATTAAAAGTATCATCATCTGGCCAATCAAAACTTAGGGTTTCTCTTTGTATCTTTATTAAAGAATTTGCATTTTCCTCTAAATCATCGAATTCTTTTCTCATAGTAGTATAATATAATTGTACTTTTACCAGCTCCTCATTTGTCTTTGCCCAAAACCAATGGCTAGTCTCACTGATGATGTTTATTATTCTGTTATCGAATAATTCATCCATTTCCTTTTTCCATTTTTCACTTTCCTTTACTGTATCAACAGATTCTAAAGCACAAGGAAATAGGGTGAATTTTTCAGCAAGATATTTTGAAAAACAGAGTATCAATTTTCTCTATAAAGAATCTCTTTTATTCTCAAAATTATCTAATTTATTCAATAAATCAAAAATCCTTTCAACCTGATGATAAGGCATTTGGACTGTAGATATACATATAATTGTAACATCATTATTTCTCTGTCTCCATTTCTGTGCAAGAGAATCTAGTCCATCCTTTTCTTTATTCAACTCATCCATGAGGGTTACAATCCTTGTCAACTGATCATAAAAAGTTGACCATTGTATTTTATCCCTCAAATATGTCACACCCTGCTTCCATTTCTCTTCCTGCTAATTTCTAAATTCTATCTGCCACTCATGTAATTTGGTTTTTTCTGCTTCAAATTCCTCTGCAGTATAGAATTGGGGTCTTTCAAGGGTGTCAGGTATCTCAATAATAGGGGTTAATTCCACAGATGACTGTGGAGGATATGCAATTCTCAGTGTACTGGATTCTCCCACTTTCCTCTTTCCAAGTACCTTCTCTAATTGAGATACCCTGTTTTCCAACTCAATTCTCCTTTTTACCTCTTGGTTATAAGCATCCACCACTATTTCATATTTATTGTGCATATCAATCATTTCCTTCTCTTCTCTTTTTGCAGTAGCCAAGGCAAATTTAGAATAATCCACATTCATGTGGGCTGCCTGTACATTTGGAGTATCAGCAACTCTCCTTACAATGATACTCCCTGTTAGTCCTGAATCATCAGGCTATGATGAAGTAGTTCTGGATCCTCATCTCAGGGACCACATAACAAGGGCAGCTTGATCATTGCTGAATGCTGTACCCAAGAATTCCTCTTTATTTGGATCCTGGAGTCCTAAATTATTTGACACAGAATTAAAAATTAATGCGTCAGCAATATCCCAATTGGGCAATAATAAAACATTAGCATTTTTTACCATCTGTCTACCCTCATCAGGGGTTATATTTTGGAACTCTTGCACCATTTGTTCCTTTATTTGATTTTGAATGGAGGTCTCATCCATTTCTGGATGTTCTGTTTTCATATTCTTACACCTTTGCTCAAAAATGTGCATGTTTACCCTCCACGCAAACTGATGGAAAGCCCTAGATCTTACAAAACTGTTATTAGACAAAAAATGCTGACTGGCTTGTTCCAAAACAGGGTCCAATTCCCTTCCTCTGAAATTTGCTATAGTTAATTCAAAACTTGGCACAGGAGGTTCCCTTCATCAATTTCTGCTTGTGTAACAAAAATTTCTCCTTGTGACCCCATTTGTTCGAATTGCTCATTGGTGAGCTGTTCTTCCTCAATTCTCATTGGGGTTTGAGAAGGTGAGTAACTTTCATCAGGGGATTCTTCCTCCCTTATTATTCTTCTTCTTTTGGGAGAAGGTTCAGGGGGTCTTTCTTCCAGGACAGTATTGGTGGATTCAACTATCTGTTTTTCTTTGTGTACAATGGGCACCTGCTGTCGAACAATAGTATATCCTGTCTTCTTTCGTACCACTAGTGGACCCATTCCAATGTTGGGGGTGAAACCCAATTTTCTCATAACCTCTCTGGCTTTATCTAGAAAAGAATCAATAAAATGCTATTTCTTCTCATTCATTACTTCCATTATCTCAGAGAAAGTACTCATGAGCTTATTTATCTTATCTGCATTGGTTGCAGCATTACTAAGAGGACTGTAATCTTTGTCAAAACAATTAATGAATTCCAAAACTTTTGAATAGACTCTCCATTTTTCTTTCTTTATTTCTTGTTCATGGAGAGAATATTCATTTCTTATTATATCTTCAGGAAAATAGAATTCATGCTGAACTAGACGAAGCTTGATTCTAAATCTAAGAGTAGAGTTAAAGAAACCTTCTGTATCACAAAAATGAGCATGAGACACTGCCATCTTATATTGATCCAAAATTTTGTGGAGAAAGATCCACCCTTCTTTAGTTATCACAAACTGGTGGGCTATAGTACAAGTAGGAAAAATTGATCCTGTCCCCCTTTTGTGCAAAAAGGCCTCCTCCACTCCTCCCAACTGCCACAAAAATTCAGCTATCCCTACCTTTAAAGGTACCTGATAGGGTAGCACATGGGGTGTTCCTTTGAATCCATAGACCCTGATGACAGTTGAGACTGAATATGGGATAATATCTCCCCAATTATGTGAAACTTTTAGATTATGGGGTTTGTCCATAGGCCTAACAAGATGCATTAATGCCTTAGGAATTCTGGGATTATCACTCAATATGAGGCATCTTAGTTTGGAGGCAAAGTGCCTATCAAATCTAACAAAGCTAGCATTTTCCACTTCCCAAGTCATGTCTGCACTCCATAATTGGACTGGTAGTGCCTCCCCCTCTTGTTCCCTATTTAAAACCATTTCTTTACCAAAATAGGTGGCCCCTTTAAAAAGAAACATATGCATCAATAGGAAGTACTGACCCCAAACCTTTTCCACCTTGCCCTTAGCAATCCCCACAAATCCCTGGTGAATCTCACTAGCCAAGAAAGATGCAAAATCAAAAATTATTTCCACACCAAAAGAGGAGATTTGGGTGATCATATACATGAAGCTCACCGGAATAAAGTCTTCTTCGCCCTCTCCGAAGACTCTGCACAGGGTCCTATATATCTCTACTGCCCTAGCATTAAAGCATGATTTCTTGAATGGTTCTTTAGAAGATGATGTTATAGTTGGGAGGCCTCCAATCCAGCCTATGTGGGCTTTCAGTGCACCCTATCTAACTACATCCCTTTTGGATATATATTCTTTTTCTAACTCTATCAAATTAATGGGCACATGATACATGGTGAGAGGTCCCAGACTGAAAACCTTCCTAATCTCCTCGGGACTGATGGTAACTAAAGCCTCACCATCCATTCTTCTCACTACCTTAGTGGCTTGGTTATAGTTTTTTGCTATAGCTTCAAGCAGGTCAAAATCCATAAACACACTGGGGACAACAAGCTTTCCAAGATCAAAATTCCATATATTGGCATGAGCGGCATATAACTTCCTTTCCACAAACCATTTTTTGAATAAACTCAAACCAGTTTGAGAAGTTTGAGCATCCCAAACCCAATTACCCTTATCATACAATCCATCAACTATCCTTAACCTAGGGTTCAGTGAGGTTAACCTCTTAACTTGCATCGTTTCTACAGTAGACTCAGGAAGTAACTCAAGCAAATCATCATGCACATTTCTATCCAAGTAGTTTATTGCACCTGTAAATCCCTTCTTCGGAGGCATCTTGGGCTATCTTTTTAGAACTTAAAAGCTCACGAAGATGATGGTAGTTTTACTTACTTGAATTCTGTCTCTGTTCTCTTCTGTATTCCTGCAAATTTTTCGTGAACAGACAACTTGACAATTTTTATCAAACCTTGGCACACTTTTCTTTCAGTAATGGCTTCTGCACAAGAATGGCTCCAAATCTTTTCTCGCGTGTAATGAAAACTGATGAAATCTCTCTATATTATACTCTATTTTTCCTCACGGACAAAGCTTTCTTGTCTAATTAATACAGAGAGTGGCACTACATTTTTCATTTAAAATTGCACCGTCGATCTTCAAAGATCCTACGATCATGCGGTACAGAGAGAACAACTAGGAGTTATATTTGCCATGTCAGTTATTTTACCCAATGAGAACTTGCCACGTACATAATTCTTTCTTTGATGGCGCTTATATTTGGACCCACTGACGACGGAGAACACGTGTCAGCATGTCGCTACTTCGTTATGCATAAAGAACAAGCACCTTGCCATGGCGAAGTGGCGACAATTGTTGATTAGATCAAGAAATGATCAAAAGATACGCTACAGGGCTTCTTAAGAAAGAAGGCGGCGGGCCCAACTCGCTATGTCACTATAATTATCTCCCTTGCAACTCTTCATAGCGAGGAGATGACAGTCGTTGATCACTTACCAAATCAAAGGTGAAGAAGAAACATAAGATCTCCTGATTTATATTTGCTATGTCGCATGGCTTAACAAGCATGCAACTTGTCATAGCGAGGTAGCGAGCTCCGTTGATCCACTTCAAGCTGACGTTCAAGATTTTTTGTATATTTAGTCAGATAGGTATTAATGAGAATCGGATCTCTGCATAGTTGGCACATGTCAAAATTTATCATAGTCATCTGTCATTCCACGTCATCAAAGATCTTGCCGATCTTTTACCACTTTACGAGGCCTCGCTAACTCACTAACGGTGAAGCACCTGAATTTTTTGATAGTGAGGTAGTGAGCTCCGACACTTAAAAGGATTCCGTGTTGGAAAATGCAAGGGTTACCCAGCAATTACTTCTATTAATTAAAACTGATTCTGACAACGGTATTTATGACTGGTCATGCCACCTGGTGTAATTATGATACAAGCAAGATGCAATGTCATCATTTTCAGATTTTCACGTGGCCTCGCTACTTTGCTAACGGTGGAGTGTCTAAATTTTCCGATAGCGAGGTGGCGGAACGTCCGGAAAAACCATCATTTCGGCTTTGATGTCAGATATTCTAGTGGGTCCCTATCCTTTTTTGGATGGTGACTTGCAAAGTGTACCTGCACAATAAATCATTTAATAAGCAAATCCCCGATCGCCGCATCTTCACTTTATGGTCCCACTGCTTAAAATACTCAATACTCGTTATCTCGCTATACTTAATAAGCATGCAACTTGTCATAGCGAGGTAACGCCAATGGTAGATCTAGTCGAATCTGACGGTTGGGACAAATAGGAAGAAAGGTAACCTGGGAGAAAAGAAAAGGAATATGATAGCATATTCGTCTCTTTTGAAAATTCAAAATTTCACGCTCGACAATTTATGAATAGAAATGATATAGGGTTTATATGACGATTATTTCTTATGGATGATTTATCCAAAACCCTATGCTTCACTTAGGAATAGAACATTTGATTTTTCTATGATTTAATTGAAAACTTTTACTACACAAAAAGTCAGACCAACAGTGGCTCTGTCTGGGGATGATAGACTACTTGAGTCTATGCAAGAATTCAGAATCTATGGGAGAGCAGACCACACATCCAGTAAGGTGACAACTTCTTCAGAGAGCACAAAGCAACACACAAAAACAAAAAAGCCAGACTGTACAAGGATTTATAGAAAAACAGGACGACAGGAAACCCTAAAACTATTGTTCATGGAAGAAAATAAGTATTTTTTCAAGAAAAATACCTCTTCAAGAACTGTCCATGAACTGGCAATTCAAAAATATTATCAAATATATCTTTGATTATGTAAGAATCTTTACCCCAAGCATTCTCAATGAGATATGGGCCTAACCAAATGGGATCAAATTTGCCATGTTTTCCTTTATCTTCAATTCTGGCATTCCACATTAAGACTAGGTCTCCATTTTCAAATTTCTTGTTTACAGTTCTTTTATCATAGAGTGTTTTGACTTGCAACTGCAACTTTTGGTTCCTCAGAGATGCTTCTCTTCTGGCTTCGGTCAATCCTACCAATTCATCCATTCTTTCTTTCATTTCATCAGTAGTATCTTCATCATATGACTGGATGTAATTGTATAGTCCCATCAAGTTGTTCTGGGGCATTCTAGCTTGAATTCCATACACTAAATCAAATGGAGCTACCCCAATTGCCTTCTTTACAGTTACTCTGTCAGCCCATATTGCCAACTGTAACTTGGAATCCCATGCCCTTTTATTATCATCCAAGGTTCTATTAATGATTTTCAACAGGCTTTTATTTGTGGACTCAGCTTGTCCATTCCCTTGTGGATGATATGGAGCAGATGATGTTCTTGTCATTCCATATTTATCACAAAACTTGATGAACTCCTCAGACCTAAAACACATAGCATTATTTGTGACAATTCTCTGTGGACATCCAAATCTAGAAATAATATTATTCAATAGGAAATTATTTACCACTTTACTTGTTGCATTTCTGGTAGGGATAGCCTCTACCCATTTTGTAAAGTAGTCAGTAGCAACCAAAATCCAAGAATAGCCAGTGCTAGACTTGGGAAAAATTTCTCCTATGAAGTCCAAACCCCATTGTTGAAAAGGTGCTTGAGTTTCAACTAGCTTCAGTGGAGTATTTCCTGAGAATTTCAGCTTTCCAGCAAATCTCTGACAAGGATCACATTTCTTAACCATAACTTGAGCATCTTTGAACAAAGTGGGCCACCAGAAACCAGCCCTCATTATCTTATGCGCAGTAGTTTTGGCCATGTAATGTCCTCCACATACTCCAGCATGCATTTCTTTCAAAATCTCTTTTGCCCTTTCTCTGTCAACACATTTCAACAGAACTCCCTCAAAGTTTCTCCACCATAAGTTATTTTGAACAATTACATACCTGATGGCTTGCAATTTAATATATTTTTTTCATTATTAGGTAGATGGGGAGGAACTTCCATATATTGCAAGTAATGTATAACATTGGTGTACCAGTCACACTGGCCCATGTCGCAGAAGTCAACTCTGAGATCATCATTTACCAGGTTTATCTGATTAGCTTCTAGGTTAGTTTCGGCCATGAGTTTGGCCAAACCTTGACCTCTTACTAACTTAGTTATCTGCATATCAATGTTAAATTTTTGGATTCTATTGATCCATCTACATCTCCTTCCTGACACCTCATGCTGAGAGAATATATCCTTAACTGTAGCACTAGGTACAAAAGAAATAATAGTAGCACCTACCAAATAACTTCTGAATGCTTTTACAGCCTTTACCAAAGCATATGCTTGTTTTTCATTTATTTCATACTTCAGCTCAGCATGCTGCAGGGATTTGCTAAAAAAGGCAATAGGCTGCTCATACCGTTCTTGATTTTTCTGTAATAAAACTGCAGCTACAGTATGGAATGATGCAAAAGAAAAAATATGCATGGGTTTTGCATAATCTGGGGTCCTCAACACTGGAGCATTCTTTATTGCAGTTTTTATATCCTGGAATGCCTGTGAAGGTTCACCATTCCAATCTATAATAGCTCCTTTCTTGAGCATTTTTGAAATGGGTCTACTAATTTCAGCGAAATTGGTAACAAACCTCCTCAAAAAATTAACCTGGCAAAAAAAGGACTGTATACCTTTCACATTTTTAGGTTTGGGGACTTTATCAATAGCTATTACCCTTTCTGGGTCTATTTTTACCCCATTCTTAGACACTATGTGTCCTAATAACTTTCCTTCTGTGACCCCAAATGAGCATTTCTTTGGGTTTAAAGATACCCCATATTCCAGGGCTTTTATAAATTTTTTTTCCAAGTGTTTGTAGTGATCTTCAGCCTTGTTAGAATATGCTGTAAGATCATCTTGGTACACAACCATAAATTTGTCAATATACTCGTGAAATGCTACATCCATGGCTCTTTGGAAAGTAGCTCTTGCATTAATCAAGCCAAAAGGCATCCTCACATACACATATGTTCCCCAAGGGGTTGTGAAGGCTGTTTTGAACTGTTCACTTTCTTTTACCAGAACTTGATTATATCCAGAAAAGCCATTCATCATTGACATCAATTCAGAGCCGGTCACTTGTTGTAACATGGCTTCCATATTAGGTAAGCCATAATTATCTTTTAGAGATGCAATGTTTAGATTTCTAAAATCAACACAAAGCCTAATATCTCCATTCTTTTTTCTCACAGGGACAAGGTTTGAAACCCAAGTGGAATGCCTAATTGGTTTGATTATTCCACCATCTCTCAGTTTTGTCAGTTCTTCCTGCATTTTTGGGGCAAGGGTAGGATTGATTGGCCTCTGTTTTTGCCTAAAAGGTCTTACATTTTCCTTCAACGGTATGACATGCTGGAAAAGATCCTCCCTGTAAGCTTTAAGGTCATCATATGACCAAGCAAAAACATGCCTGTACTTTCTAAGTAGGTCAATCAATGCTTTTCTGATTTGAACAGGCAGATCTTAGCTGATGTAAACCCTTTTAGGAAATTCATCCGTTCCCAAATTCATTTCTTCTAGCTCCTGGGGTTTGGGGTCATTTACTCCCGATTTTACTCTGTCTTGGTTATCAAAAATATTCTCCAAGACTACCAACCCCTTCGGCATCTTATTTGTTTTTAATTGCATGATTTCTTGACCAAAAATGGTTTCTTTCCCATTTATGGTTTCAATCAATCCATTGCAGTCCATCTCCTGACCATGGTATTTATCTTCATTTAGCAAAAAATTTGTAATATCTTTGTCATCTTCAAACACCTGCCAATTTTCAATGTTGTCAGGTATAGAAGGTCTGTTTTGGACCTCGATCTGGGAGATTTCTACAAATGATATTTCTTTTGGTTTGATAGCTACATTGGCTAGAAGATCAGCCATTTTATTCTGGGTCCTATCTCTCCATGAGATCCCAAATGCATCAAAGAATTCTATTTGATCCCAGACTGCATTTCTATATTGTTTTAATCTCCTATTTTTTGAGGAGTAGGTTCCTTTGATCTGAGAGATGATCAATTTAGAATCCCCTATGGCACACACTTTCTTAATTTTGTGGTGTGTGGCCACTTTGAGTCCTAGCAGCAATGCTTCATATTCAGCGATGTTATTAGTGCAGGCAAACTTCAAGGTGAATGAATACCTGAAGGTGTTATTTTCAGGGGACACAAAGACTACACCTGCCCCTGCACCCTATTTAGAACTAGCCCCATCAAAAAACATTGTCCATAATTTTGGTGAATTCATGCAACATTCAACCTCATTTTCAATGATAGTAGGCAAGTTTTCCACTTCCTGAATAATTAATTCAGCCCTGAAAGCATTAATCCCAGTGTCTAGGAAACAAGTGGTATCTTTGTCAATTTCTTCACCTAAGATGTGGTTAACCCTTGGTTCCCTATTTACCCTGACAACTTTGTCCCCTATATGGAAGGTGGCATAAGTAAGGTCACTTGTAGGCTTCCCCCCATGGCAGCACTCCATTTTCTAGAAAGTAGCATCCCATAGTGTGGAGGTATATCCACCACAAGGACAGACATGGTTAATTCTACCTCAGGAAATGCAGCCAGTTTGAATGGTAAGACATTTATAGTACCTATTACTAGAACCTCTCTAGCATCCATCCCTCGGCATCTACCTTGCTTAGTATCCACCTTCAATCCTAGGGCTTCCATTACTTTGAAAGGCATTATAGTGTTGGAAGCTCCAGAGTCTATCATACAATTTTTAGAGGTTTTCCCTTTTATGATTAGACTAAGGAAAAAAGGATCAATATCTTCTATGAACGCAACTGATGAATCATCTAAAAAAATCTGAGGAATCTGGGATATAATACCATTGTCCTCTATTATTAATGGGGTCTGTTGGGCTACAGCTTGATCATCAATACTATTGTTGTTTGCTATTCCACCCAACCATGACAAATCCTTATTCTTATGCTCTTCAATTCTAAAAAGCTCAGACAAGGGCACTTTCACAGTAATTTGAGATAACATGGCAATCATATCAACAGGTTCAACCACAGTAAGTTTTACAATAGTACTTGGAATCGAAGTCTTTTGAGTAGTGGGCACCACTTTTTGCTTGACAACATCTGGTTCTGATTTCTCTAGTTGCACTACTGTCTTTGTTGCTTCACCTATCTGAAATTGAACCTTCTTCTTTGGTTCCCATTTCTGACCCTTGTTCTCTTTGATCTTAGGCACATCTATACTGACTTTCTTGTGTTGATCATTTGTCTTATGAGTGGTGTCTTTGATGAACACACTAGATGGCCTTCCTGCATCATTATTTATTGCTCTATTTCTCAAATTATAATTACTATGGACTTGTGAAATCATTTCGGCTGTAATTCTATCAATTTCCTCATTGGAGGGGATTCTTAGATTTGTGAGACCTATGTCAGAAAATGCATTGCATACCTTATCTGTATCATTCTCTTCATCATCTGAAAATATTTGCTGATGATGTAACTGGTAAGCAATTCTCTGGCTAGTAACATCATTCTCAGGTTCTTCTGAATCAGAATCTATCAAATCATCACATGTGTTCACCATATTGCAGCTTATATCATCATGGTTTTTCTCTTCAGTTTCTTCTTCTGCTTGCACTCCTTGAGCTTGGGCGAATGACTGGGCAACAACACAATAATCAACAGAATGAGGTGATTGGCATATAATGCACCATGGTACATCATCATTCATATTTACAGTGTTCCTTTGCAGGGGGTCTGGAGTACCCTTATCTTTCATATTTTGGGTCTGGTTGGGAACTGGTTTACCATCTTTCCACTGAGTGGTGTAAGGGTAATTCTGCATCCTAGGCTATCTATTAAAATTGTTGTTATTCACAGGGGTTCTCTTAGTAATATTTGGCTTATTGAAAATAGTGGGATTCATCTTCTTGAGCATTTCTAAAACATGGCCTATAGTAGGTTCTTCAGGCTTTTTTCCTATGGGAGTTTTGTCACCCTCCCTTTTATTATTATTCTTAGGATTGAAAAGCTTAGGATCATCCCTCCTCCCTAGTTTGCCAGATGCCTTTCTATTATTTTCTATATTCACTGCAACTCTATAGGCATCTCTTAAAGTTTTAGGATCCTTATCTCTCAGTTGGTAGGCCATTTTGCTATCAAAAGCATTGAAATAGGTTGTGAGACAGACGTCTTCATTTAACCTCATAAACTGAAAAAGCTTGTACATCCCCTTTTGAAATCTCACATTGAAATCGAATGTGGATTCATTTGGATTCTTCTTGATATTGTTGAACTCATTCAACATGAATCCTGCATTAGTATTGTCCCCATATTGCTCTTTGAACAATTTCTCCAAATCACTCCATGAAGTAATACTATCATCAGGCAACCTCCCGAACCAATCCCTTGCATCCTTTGTGAGTGAATGCACAAATAATTTCATCACCATGTCCTCATGTTCAACTTCATAATCGTTCAGCATGTCAATGAAAATTATCAAATGTTCTTCACCAGTAATAGCATTATTTCCAAAAAACTTAACCACTTTATCCCTTAAATCAAAAGATATGGGATGGGGGGCACCAAGAATACTGGAAAATGATATTTGTCTATATTTTTCAAGGTATATAGGTTTCTTCTGGAAACCATGAACATTAGAAGTACTAGCTGTATTAGCTTGACTCAAGGGAGCAGCTTGGGACAGCCGTGGTGGGACAAATGGGACTTGAGTGCCAATATTGGAAGATGAAGTAGGAGCAGATTGGGGTACTCTCTGAGTCAGGATTATAGGACCAGTAGCTGGTGAAGGATTTGTAGGTAGGATAGACAAACTAGGCCATGAATTCAATGCAGAATTAGACTTTATGAATTGGATTTTCCTCCTGGTTTCTGCAGCCTGAGCTTCATTTTCAACCTTCTCAAGTTTTTTTGCAAGGTCTTCCCTCTCTTTTTGAGCCTTTTCTAGATCTAGATCTAATTTAGATATGGAGGGTTGTATAGGTTTGCTCGGTATGGCTTGAGGCTCATTTATCTGGATTCCTATAGCCTTGCCTTTCCCTTTATCTGGAACTGTTCCAGTGGGCTCTATCAGATCAACTTGAATGGGTTTATAAGCTTGAACTTGAGCAATAATTGGTTCTTGCCTTTGATTTAGGCGTTTCTCCTGTTGTTTAACTTTAGCTCTTAGATTATCAACATCTCCAAAGACGTCTTGATGGAGAGTGGGGGTATTCTCTTCTAATTTTTTATTTTGCTCTTTCAAAGCAGCCATCCTTCTTAGCATAGTATCTCTTTCTATTATTGCATCCAAAGTGGCTCACTCCCTCTCCTTTTCAAGACGGATGCGTTTAGCTTCTTCCCCAGCAATCCATTTTTTCAAAAATCCTATTTCAGATTGCACTTCTTTAGAGTCAGTAGAGGTTGCCTCGAAATCAGCAGGGTCATCTAGATCTATAAGGTTTGGTTCCATATACGGGGCTACTCTGGGATTAAAAGGGTTATCAGATGAACTCCTAAATCCTAGCCTACAATTTATATCTGCTACAGGCTCTGGTCTTAATGAAGCAATTCCCATAGTAGATACGTCTTTGTCTTGAAAAACTCTCTGATCTGGTAATGAGGTACTGAAAATACCTCCTAATAGACTTGTATTTTCGAATTCAGAGCTAAGCGAAGATGACTCTCTTGCTATTATTGGTTGATAATGGGAATTTACAGAGGCATTACCTATAGGCTTCCAAGTAGGATTTGGATCTGTTCTTTTCTTATTTTGGTTCTTCCTACCACCTTGGGGTAGATCATTATACATTGATACATCGGGATTGGCTCTAATGTAAGCCCTTGTGTTCTTTCTCTTGTCAGCCATATTCTTCTTTTGTTACAATAAGCACTAGCTTCAAAACCTTGACTGAGTCGCCACCCTCTTTCAGGAAAAATATAATAACACTCTTACTGACAGAAAGAAAACAATACACAAGTAGGAACAAAAATATGGCACAGACAGACCAATCACTGATGTTGTAAGACTGCAACTCTTGCTTGTTAGATAAGACACTTGGATAAGCTAGATGCGTCAGTGTGTAGCAATGGTACTTGGGTTATATCTTCTTTAAATCCTCAAGTTTTGACACTAAAGATTCCCTTATAGCTACGAGCAAAATAAAGATCACATGACACACACGTACTTAGTAAGACTAAAGACAACTACAGTACTTTTTACAGATGTGTTAGACATTCCCCAGCAGAGTCGCCATTTTTGTTGGTGTTTTATTATGATGTTAAAAAAAAGTGCTAAAACTACTAAGCGATAAAAGGCTTAATACCTAGATATCAGTACATACACAACCTAAAGAATAGCCAATTCTCATTATCACTTGCATATGCAAAGTACTAGGACCCAACTTCAACAAAACCTTAGACGGTTTTCTACTCTTTTGGCTCTGTAAAAACCAGGGCGGGTGTACCCGGGGATGGTTGAAAGATGGAACAATTGTATGAGAATTATTCTTAGTTCCATTTTGATTCTCATCTCAAAATCCTCAAACATATACGTAAATCTTACCGAATTGATAAAAACATCCCTTGAACAGATATGGCCAAGAAATCTTCTATAGCTTTGCAGATGTTTCCAACAGCAATGGCTAAATGAGGCTAAAACGATCCATGCAGGCAAGTGCTGGCCAACTTCGAATATCTTATAGGAAATAAAAGTAAAAATTGATTTTATGATGTACTTTGAAAAAACCAGTCATAATATACTTCTCTTTTGGCTGAAATACTTTTGATCAGTGCCTAATCCATTGGGGATTCAGAGTCTATAGTAAATTCTTAGATCTAATTTGTTGCTTTGCAACAAATTCTTATCAGCAATTCTTACCAGAATTTATCATTCAAAAATCCTTTTTAACACCTAAGCAACCTCATCACATTCATCAGAGCCTTTATTTAATCCATTGAATTAACATCAATAACAAATGGATGTACAACATTACTATATTGCAATCAATTGCATAAGCTTTTACTCACACAACATCAAGGTAGCTAAGTATTTAAAAGGAGACAAAATTCAGAAAGAACCGATATGGGGACAGTTCATATTTTGTATTCATTTCCTTTGAAAATGGTATATCCTTTTACAATAGACCCAGAAAGACCTTCAGAAAAGAAGCACAATTCTTTCTCCATTCATGTATTTTCAGAATTTTTGACAAAAAAGTATACTACAAACTTTCTCTCCAAATGTTTGGACCAAAAATAGGACTAAGCACAATACTTAGTAAAAACAGGATTTGGACCATTCTTTAGCCTTGGGATCTCACTTAAATAGTGTGAGATGCAACAAGCTTCAGGCTAAAGAAGGCGACAGGTGTCCTTCTAAAGAAAAACAAAAACAAAAAATAACAGAAAGGTTAATTACAACAACATTTCTTGGCGGGTCCCTTTCTGTTATGCTTCTTAGTTGTTGTGATCTGATCTTACAATTATTCTTCATCTTCAGAGTACATACCCATGAGGTCTGTAAGTGATGTATCATCTTCTGTTACCTGCAAACTCACTTTAACCTAGGGATTTTCCATGTCATCATTGCTGATTACAAAAGTAACTATTACTCTTACATCTTCTTCCTCATTGTCTCCTGACATCTGTTCACTAAACTGATTTTTCCATCTATTAAAAGTATCATCATCTGGCCAATCAAAACTTAGGGTTTCTCTTTGTATCTTTATTAAAGAATTTGCATTTTCCTCTAAATCATCGAATTCTTTTCTCATAGCAGTATAATATAATTGTACTTTTACCAGCTCCTCATTTGTCTTTGCCCAAAACCAATGGCTAGTCTCACTGATGATGTTTATTATTCTGTTATCGAATAATTCATCCATTTCCTTTTTCCATTTTTCCCTTTCCTTTACTGTATCAACAGATTCTAAAGCACAAGGAAATAGGGTGAATTTTTCAGCAAGATATTTTGAAAAACAGAGTATCAATTTTCTCTGTAAAGAATCTCTTTTATTCACAAAATTATCTAATTTATTCAATAAATCAAAAATTGTTTCAACCTGATGATAAGGCATTTGGACTGTAGATATACATATAATTGTAACATCATTATTTCTCTGTCTCCATTTCTGTGCAAGAGAATCTAGTCCATCCTTTTCTTTATTCAACTCATCCATGAGGGTTACAATCCTTGTTAACTGATCATAAAAAGTTGACCATTGTATTTTATCCCTCAAATATGTCACACTCTGCTTCCATTTCTCTTCCTGCTGATTTCTAAATTCTATCTGCCACTCATGTAATTTGGTTTTTTCTGCTTCAAATTCCTCTGCAGTATAGAATTGGGGTCTTTCAGGGGTGTCAGGTATCTCAATAATAGGGGTTAATCCCACAGATGACTGTGGAGGATATGCAATTCTCAGTGTACTAGATTCTCCCACTTTCCTCTTTCCAAGTACCTTCTCTAATTGAGATACCCTGTTTTCCAACTCAATTCTCCTTTTTACCTCTTGGTTATAAGCATCCACCACTATTTCATATTTATTATGCATATCAATCATTTCCTTCTCTTCTCTTTCTGTAGTAGCCAAGGCAAATTTAGAATAATCCACATTCATGTGGGCTGCCTGTACATTTGGAGTATCAGCAACTCTCCTTACAATGATACTCCCTGTTAGTCCTGAATCATCAGGCTGTGATGAAGTAGTTCTGGATCCTCTTCTCAGGGACCACATAACAAGGGCAGCTTGATCATTGCTGAATGCTGTACCCAAGAATTCCTCTTTATTTGGATCTTGGAGTCCTAAATTATTTGAAACAGAATTAAAAATTAATGCGTCAGCAATATCCCAATTGGGCAATAATAAAATATTAGCATTTTTTACCATCTGTCTACCCTCATCAGGGGTTATATTTTGGAACTCTTGCACCATTTGTTCCTTTATTTGATTTTGAATGGAGGTCTCATCCATTTCTGGATGTTCTGTTTTCATATTCTTACACCTTTGCTAAAAAATGTGCATGTTTACCCTCCACACAAACTGATGGAAAGCCCTAGATCTTACAAAACTGTTATCAGACAAAAAATGCTGACTGGCTTGTTCCAAAATAGGGTCCAATTCCCTTCCTCTGAAATCTGCTATAGTTAATTCAAAACTTGGCACAGGAGGTTCCTGGGGGTTCCCTTCATCAATTTCTGCTTGTGTAACAAAAATTTCTCCTTGTGACCCCATTTGTTCGAATTGCTCATTGGTGAGCTGTTCTTCCTCAATTATTATTGGGGTTTGAGAAGGTGAGTAACTTTCATCAGGGGATTCTTCCTCCCTTATTCTTCTTCTTCTTTTGGGAGAAGGTTCAGGGGGTCTTTCTTCCAGGACAGTATTGGTGGATTCAACTATCTATTTTTCTTTGTGTACAATGGGCACCTGCTGTCGAACAATAGTATATCCTGTCTTCTTTCGTACCACCAGTGGACCCATTCCAATGTTGGGGGTGAAACCCAATTTTCTCATAACCTCTCTGGCTTTATCTGGAAAAGAATCAATAAAATGCTGTTTCTTCTCATTCATTACTTCCATTATCTCAGAGAAAGTACTCATGAGCTTATTTATCTTATCTGCATTGGTTGCAGCATTACTAAGAGGACTGTAATCTTTGTCAAAACAATTAATGAATTCCAAAACTTTTGAATAGACTCTCCATTTTTCTTTCTTTATTTCTTGTTCATGGAGAGAATATTCATTTCTTATTATATCTTCAGGAAAATATAATTCATGCTGAACTAGACGAAGCTTGATTCTAAATCTAAGAGTAGAGTTAAAGAAACCTTCTGTATCACAAAAACGAGCATGAGACACTGCCATCTTATATTGATCCAAAATTTTGTGGAGAAAGATCCACCCTTCTTTAGTTATCACAAACTGGTGGGCTATAATACAAGTAGGAAAAATTGATCCTGTCCCCCTTTTGTGCAAAAATGCCTCCTCCACTCCTCCCAACTGCCACAAAAATTCAGCTATCCCTACCTTTAAAGGTACCTGATAGGGTAGCACATGGGGTGTTCCTTTGAATCCATAGACCCTGATGACAGTTGAGACTGAATATGGGATAATATCTCCCCAATTATGTGAAACTTTTAGATTATGGGGTTTGTCCATAGGCCTAACAAGATGCATTAATGCCTTAGGAATTCTGGGATTATCACTCAATATGAGGCATCTTAGTTTGGAGGCAAAGTGCCTATCAAATCTAACAAAGCTAGCATTTTCCACTTCCCAAGTCATGTCTGCACTCCATAATTAGACTGGTAGTGCCTCCCCCTCTTTTTCCCTATTTAAAATCATTTCTTTACCAAAATAGGTGGCCCCTTTAAAAAGAAACATATGCATCAATAGGGAGTACTGAACCCAAACCTTTTCCACCTTGCCCTTAGCAATCCCCACCAATCCCTGGTGAATCTCATTAGCCAAGTAAGATGCAAAATCAAAAATTATTTCCACACCAAAAGAGGAGATTTGGGTGATCATATACATGAAGCTCACCAGAATAAAGTCTTCTTCGCCCTCTCCGAAGACTCTGCACAGGGTCCTATATATCTCTACTGCCCTGGCATTAAAGCATGATTTCTTGAATGGTTCTTTAGAAGACGATGTTATGGTTGGGAGGCCTCCAATCCGGCCTATGTGGGCTTTCAGTGCACCCTGTCTAACTACATCCCTTTTGGATATATATTCTTTTTCTAACTCTATCAAATTAATGGGCACATGATACATGTTGAGAGGTCCCAGACTGAAAACCTTCCTAATCTCCTCGGGACTGATGGTAACTAAAGCCTCACCATCCATTCTTCTCACTACCTTAGTGGCTTGGTCATAGTTTTTTGCTATAGCTTCAAGCAGGTCAAAATCCATAAACACACTGGGGACAACAAGCTTTCCAAGATCAAAATTCCATATATTGGCATGAGGGGCATATAACTTCCTTTTCGCAAACCATTTTTTGAATAAACTCAAACCAGTTTGAGAAGTTTGAGCATCCCAAACCCAATTACCCTTATCATACAATCCATCAGCTATCCTTAACCTAGGGTTCAGTGAGGTTAACCTCTTAACTTGCACCGTTTCTACAGTAGACTCAGGAAGTAACTCAAGCAAATCATCATGCACATTTCTATCCAAGTAGTTTATTGCACCTGTAAATCCCTTCTTCGGAGGCATCTTGGGCTATCTTTTTAGAACTTAAAAGCTCATGAAGATGATGGTAGTTTTACTTACTTGAATTCTGTCTCTATTCTCTTCTGTATTCCTACAAACTTTCCGCGAACAGACAACTTGACAATTTTTATCAAACCTTGGCACACTTTTCTTTCAGTAATGGCTTCTGCACAAGAATGGCTCCAAATCTTTTCTCGCGTGTAATGAAAACTGATGAAATCTCTCTGTATTATACTCTGTTTTTCCTCACGGACGAAGCTTTCTTGTCTAATTAATACAGAGAGTGGCACTACATTTTTCATTTAAAATTGCGCCGTCGATCTTCAAAGATCCTACGATCATGCGATATAGAGAGAACAACTAGGAGTTATATTTGCCATGTCAGTTATTTTACCCAATGAGAACTTGCCACGTACATAATTCTTTCTTTGATGGCGCTTATATTTGGACCCACTGATGACGGAGAACACATGTTAGCATGTCACTACTTCGTTATGCATAAAGAACAAGCACCTTGCCATGGCAAAGCGGCGACAATCATTGATCAGATAAAGAAATGATCGAAAGATACGCTACAGGGCTTCTTAAGAAAGAAGGCGGCGGGCCCAACTCGCTATGTTGCTATAATTATCTCCCTTGCAACTCTTCATAGCGAGGAGACGACAGCCATTGATCACTTACCAAATCAAAGGTGAAGAAGAAACACAAGATCTCCTAATTTATATTTGCTATGTCGCATGGCTTAACAAGCATGCAACTTGTCATAGCGAGGTAGCGAGCTTCGTTGATCCACTTCAAGCTGACGTTCAAGATTTTTTGTATATTTAGTCAGATAGGTATTAATGAGAATCGAATCTCTGCATAGTTGGCACATGTCAAAATTTATCATAGTCATCTGTCATTCTACATCATCAAAGATCTTGCCGATCTTTTACCACTTTACGAGGCCTCGCTAACTCGCTAATGGTGAAGCACCTAAATTTTTTGATAGCGAGGTAGCGAGCTCCGGCACTTAAAAGGATTCCGTGCTGGAAAATGCAAGGGTTACCCAGAAATTACTTCTGTTAATTAAAACTGATTCTGACAACGGTATTTATGACTGGTCATGCCACCTGGTGTAATTATGATACAAGCAAGATGCAATGTCATCATTTTCAGATTTTCACGTGGCCTCGCTACTTCGCTAACGGTGAAGTGTCTGAATTTTCCGATAGCGAGGTGGCGGAATGTCCGAAAAAACCATCATTCCGGCTCTGATGTCAGATATTCTAGTGGGTCCCTATCCTTTTTTGGATGGTGACTTGCAAAGTGTACCTGCACAATAAATCATTTAATAAGCAAATCCCCGATCGCCGCATCTTCACTTTACGGTCCCACCACTTAAAATACTCAATACTCGTTATCTCGCTATACTTAATAAGCATGCAACTTGTCATAGCGAGGTAACGCCAATGGTAGATCTAGTCGGATCTGACGGTTGGGACAAATAGGAAGAAAGGTAACCCGGGAGAAAAGAAAAGGAATATGACAGCATATTCGTCTCTTTTGAAAATTCAAAATTTCGCACCCGAAAATTTATGAATAGAAATGATATAGGGTTTATATGACGATTATTTCTTATGGATGATTTATCCAAAACCCTATGCTTCACTTAGGAATAGAACATTTGACTTTTCTATGATTTAACTGAAAACTTTTACTACATAAAAAGTCAGACCAACAGACACCAATTCCAAATGTTTGCTAGGCTAAGCATTCATGTCAATTTTCTTAAGGCATTCAAGAATGTGTGAATTCATTTTAAGCAACAAGTCCAAATGTTTTCTATCCTAGACATTCATGTCAATTTCCTTAAGGCATTCAAGATTGAATTCAATTATTTTAGCTTTAATCATGCATTCGAAGACAAGTGTTTAAGCATACAAGTTCATTCCCAAAACAAATTTAAATCGAAACCTACAAGCAATATGGTTAGTGATTTCTAGAATTCTCCAACCTTCAATACACACGTGAGAAAATATCCCTACAAAAACATAAGTTAGGGTATCGAAAATGTATGACAAACATGAAATAACCCTGCAATGGAAATGTTAACACAAAGTTTGGCCTTTGATAGAAAAAAAGCTATCTAAACAACATCAAAATTTAATGAAACCAACACCATCATGATGGGCTCGAAATAAGCTTTCTAGCGATATCTCATTTTTTGAAAACAAAGTCCGTATGCTCAAGTTACGACCAAAAAATTGAAGGCTACTGCTTATGGTCTAGAAGGGCATGTGGAATGCTGGTGCAGTGATGATGTCAATGACTTGTAGGCTTAAATTTGACGGTTAGATGCATGTCAAGGAATTTTTTAAATTATTTTTTGCATTTAAAAAATTAAAATGTTTGTGTCTGCTGATGTGGAATCAACATATGAGCTGTCAAGAAAAATGCCATGTGGTTGGAACCCTAATGGGTACCATGTGGCAGCATTGGAGGGGGCCTGCATGAGGGAAGGGTTTCAAAGTGGGTCGTGGGTGGTTTGTGGGTGGTGAGCTGTGGATGGAGGCAGAGGGATAGGCAGAGGAAGCAGTGAGAGGCAGAGAGAGGTCAGCAGGTGGAGAGGGGAGGCAGAGCGGAGAAGAGCAGAGGTGACCGCGGGGGGGGGGGGGGGGGGGAGTAGTAGCAGTGGTTGCAGGTGTGAGCAGAGAGTTGCAAGCTATGGGGAGGGTAGATAGGTTTCAGCCACAGGTGGAGGAAGGGAGGAGCTCACGTGCAGTGACAGAGTGGAGGAGATAGTGGTTACGCGGTGTGAGCAGGGCATGGGCGAAGGGAAAGTAGCAGCAAGGGAAAGCAGGGTGGTAGGTTTGAGCTGTAGTGGCGAGGGAAAGCAACATCAAGTGGGAGGTGGGTTGCACAGGGAAGGGCCATGGGAGAGAGGAGGAGTGGTAGGAGGCAGGGTTTGCACAGGCAGAGACGCAATTGCAGGGAGTGGTGAAGTGGGTGGTGGGTTCCAGCCGTGGGAGGAAGCAGTGGTAGATGTAGGCGGGTGTGGGAAGCAACGACAAAACTTGAAGCCACGGTTGCGTAGGGGTGGCGCCTGCGGGTGCCAAACCTGCACCAAGAAAAAACAACTTTTAAAAAACTTCTTTTTAATTTTTTTTTAAAATTTAAAATTAATTTTATTTTTTTATTTTTTTTATTTTTAATTTTTTTTAAAATTTTCCATTTAGATTAACATATGTTTTTTTAATGATTTATATATATATTTATATTGTTAACACATATATAAAAATGATTAAAAAAAAGCATAAATAAAATAAAGTAAAAATAAAACAAACCCTTTTTTAAAATTTTTTTTTACCTATTTATTTGTCAACAAACATAGCCCCCCCACCTTTTTTAAGTTTTCTATTTTCCCACTAGCAACGAAGTATATTCAACGTATATATGCTTCTACAACTTGGAAATAGAGAAATATGAACTATAGAGTGTTATATGTCAAAAGACTTCTCTCGTGTGCTTCAAGCACGATGATGGGCTTTTTGGCTCAATTTGAGACTCCTCATGAAACTTGATCTCCAAGTTCAAGCCTTCAACCTACAACCTCAAAAACTCACAAATAAACTCAAAAATACGTTAGATGATTAGTTTGAACCCGTGAAGTGGGTCCCACCAGGCGTGCCAAAATGTATTGCATAAAAATGTAACAACAGAATAAATAATGAGCAACTAAAGTCTATTCCTACATATTCATGAAAAACTCAAATATGAAAGACAACATGTAAATAATCATGACATGAAATCACAAGAGCTTAAACCATTCAAAATAGCACTAATGCAAACCTCATAAAATCACCAAGTTGTTGATGATTTCATTGTTGTGGGATGTGGTTGCTCACAAATCCTATAGCATAACAATGGGTTAGATAGTGCTTATGGAGATGAGGAAAGGGCTCTCCTTTATAGGAAATGAAATGAAACAGATGGTTGAGATTCAATGCAAGATGAAGGGCTAGGATCTCTCAGGATCAATGAGGTGTCCATGAGGTGGAGGCCAAGTAGACTCAATGTGGATTAGAATTTTTTGACCATTCAAAGGCAGGAAGATACTCACACATGTGTGAGCAACCTTTGATGTGACAGGTCAATGATAGGTGTAAGAGGTGTGAGAAGCATGGTTTCTCAGACATGTGTGAGACACCTTGATTCTCATGTGAAGGGGGACAAATGTGTAAGAGGTGTAGAAGGTATGAGGGGTGTGGAAAGTGTGAGTGTTCCTCACACATGTGTGAGCACACATTTATGATTAAAAGGGGATTTAGCAAGGTGATTAGGAAAAGTAAGTGAGATTAAGTAGTGGATAGGCTTAGAAGGATGAGTTAGGTTAGGAAAGTGAGGTTGGGTGAGGGTTAAAGTTAGGAGCCATGTGCTCAAATAGGATTAAATTTAATATTTAATTCCAAGTGGGATTAGAAAGAGATTAATTAAGTAAACAAAGTAATTTACTTAATTAAAGTGAATGGGTTAAGATGCAAGTGGAATGAGGGGAGATAGGCTAGGATTTAAATAAACCTAAGTTTATTTAAATCAAGGAAAGACAAATGTAATTAAATAAATGTAAATTTATTTAATTAAAGGTAGGATAATTAAATAAATAATAAATATCTATTTAATTAGTCAGGATAAGGAGATTTGGACAATTTTAGGTGTCTACAGAGGCATACCAATTTTCCTTAATAGTTGAGAAAAAGATGAATAAGAATTTTGATAACAAGAACAACAGTAGGGGTCATGGTGGAAGACCTAGTAAATAGTCTTATGAGGCTGAAATGATGATTAGAATAAGAAAGATAGGGCCAATAGTAGTATTTAGAACCAAAGAGGAAACAATTCCAATCATTCCATGATCAACAATATAGAGATTTGAGATAAAGAGGAAGAGGGAAAGAATTTGGTAGAGAGGTTTTTGTGAAACCTATTTTCATTGTGGGGAAAGGTATGGAGCCTTTGAATTCTCCTAGTGCCAAGGAAGGATAGATAGGAGAATTGAAGGACATGCCAGAGTTGTGAATGTTGGTGAATATGCCAAATCATCACATTCTAAAGATTTTTAAAGAGGAGAAGTCCTAGTAAATAGAAGAGTCCTAGTGAGTGGCGAGAATGAACTTGATCAAAGGAGGAGCTTTTTTCACACAAGGTGCAAATGTAAAGAGAAGTACTATGATGTGTGTTGGCTCCTAATTTAAAAGATTTAACCATAACTAAGAAAACAGACCAATACACCTAAGGCTAGCAACTTCCTATGATGGATGCACTTGACTGCAATCTTGGGCCAACTATAAGGCACAATTCTTTCTTCTTCTTCAGGCTCTGTAAGACCTAGGCTGGTGGACCTCAGATTCTTTATATGGTACCAGTGTAAAGGCATACAACTAAATCTAGATAACATATAAAATCCCTTAATCTTCTATGTTTATGCAAGCATTCATGTTCATGAAATAGCTAATAATAGAGCACATGAACTTGATAAACCAAGTGAGGGAAAAATCTTTTAATTCCTTAAACATAAAGGGAAAATATATTCAATTGATAGTTTGGATCTCAACATAACCTAGGTATGCAAAAATAGAGAACATGTAATCTCTAAGCTGACCAGGTCCCTTATCCATTGGGCATCAACTAAACCTTAACATACACATGGGCACCTGAAGTATACTCGTATATCTAGACATCTGATCTATCTATCTGACTTGCAAATAGACATCAATCTTCATAAAAACTCTCGTACTTACTATGATATCCTCTTGGTGTAACCTACAACTCTGTCAATGTAAACAAGCATTTATATGAATCTTTGTTCTTGTAGAAAATTTATCCAGACATACAACCTTAAAGGTTTTAAATTGAGTTTAAGCTCTTAAACACAAAACATTACAGATAATAGAGGAAGGAGACAAGAATCAGAATGAAACTAAGAGAAATGAAGCTCTTGTATTAATCTCATTGAAAATAATACATCATTTGTATGTCAAAATTTATAAAATACACAAAAAGATGACTGTGTAGTGTAAAATGCTTCAAAAGAAATACAACGAATGCTGTTCATAATAGAGGAACATTGAGAATGGTATCATAGTAGTCAAGAAATTCTCTAACTCTGGAACCTATCTGGTCTCACAATCATGAGAAAAATCTCAAAAAATTGGAACCACTAAAAAGAGTAGAAAAGAAGAATATATAGAAGAGAAGATATTTCCAGAATTGCCATCTGAAACTAACATGTGTCCCACTGAAATAGTCTTCAATCTGATGTTGTTGAAATTGATCTTCCTTCATCTGCCTACAATTTAAACCATAAATGATGTAGAAAAATATATGATATATCCCTTAAAAAAATCTGCAAAATATCTCCAAAAAAAAATATCAGATACACATCAAAGGTACAAGAGTCCTCAATTTGATTTAGTCATGTCTTCATCTGCCCTTGCTAGCAAAAACTTCATTTGCAACCAACTTCATTTAAAAAAATCAAATCATCCTTTAAGTTGCTAATGAAGTCAAATATGATGAAATCTTGGCTATATTTGGTTTCAACTCAAAATGGAAACATAAATCTACAATTTTCACTGAGGATGCCCCAGAATCACAAAACCTCCTGTAGCCTCTTCTAGCGAATACCTATGCAAAAATTGATTACAAAAATGGATAGTTCATTTCTTCCTGATTCCAATGGTATTTTATACTACACATTTTGGACAAAAATCATGCCCCTATGATCAAATCAAAATTTTGGCCCCCAAGGCATGAACCGAGTTAAAATGAAAAACTTAAATGTTCATATAATTAAAACTATATAGAAACATAAAATTTATCAAATCCTTCATCATTTGAAAATCATGCATTGAATATTTGAATTCTATTTAAATTCCTTTCCCTTTTGCCACTTGTCAAAATCTTATTTGACATTTTACTCACGCGGGCCCCGCATCCACCTACACAACATTGAATATTTGAAAATATGAGTCTAAGATATTATCTTAAACTTCAAACTATCTTGTCTCAAACTCACAACAAACTCTTCAACTCTTTAGTTTCATAATATCTTATGAGTTCAACCTTATTTCTATGACCTTATGACATTATTATGGTCTATCATAATATCTCCATTTGAAATTTTTAACTCCCCCGACCTCACAATAATACCCTAGTCGTAGCATCTGAAATGTTCATTTTCAACTCTATGACCATATGACAACTAGAACATCGTGAATCTAATGCTGTAATCTCATGATTTTGTTAGAGCATCGAATATCTTCAAAATGAACCTTCCAATCACAGGGCTTCAGTGTAACATTGGGGCTCTATGAATTTTATCTTACGATATCACAAACCCTCCTTGGATATTACAGGCATTTGGTCAAAATTTTGCTGACCATCCGCCAAGAAAACCTTGCCTTCTCCCAAAGGTATTCTTTTTAAGACACCTAATATTTGTGTGGTGGCATTTTTAAAAAGAGAAAAACTCCTACCCTATTGCATGTGGGATATCCAACCCAGAGATCTTACTCAACAATAAAAATGCCACCACATATAAGAGATCACTGCCTCTGCCATGGAATGTCATTACTTGTTCACAAAAATCCACCCTCCTACTATGGACATGCTCTTCCTCTTCACTTGCAAGTTTCATTTTTGCCTTTTGCGTGCGGATTTGTTTTACCACATAACCTTGTACTCCTCCATGCATTGGAGCTTTCCTTGGTGTAGATGCTCTATTTTGGGTTCAAACGTGGGCTACTATTTTGTGACTTTCTCTTAGTCATGATATGCATTGCAAACATGGATGCTCATTATGGCTTCTCTATTCCTACCACCTCCTCTTCCATGCTATGACTTTTCTAGTGTGGAGACTACCCTTTAACATGGGTTGTAGCTATGATGTCATACACATTTTGGTTCACTCCTCACATGAAAAATTTGGTTTCAACAACTCCTTTGCATTGTAGAGGCCTTGCTATGCCGGTGGATGCTCATTAATGTGGGACCTATTTTTCATGGGACATGGGTGCCCCCTTTGCCTTGGACATGAAGCTCCATGCTCTGCATTTTGCGTGGGCTACATTTATGATGTCATCTTCAAACATGGGAGATTCTCTTTTTAATTATATCTTGCCTCCTTGTGGATCACTCCTCTAGCGGTGGACATTACATTGCTGCATCTAATGTCTGGGTAGAAACCTTCTTCTAAATAGCTTCCCTACCTGCGTATGTTGCTCCTAGCCATGGATTGTCTGATGCATTATTTGAAAAAACATTTGGAAGTATTTCTTTGAAGTGTTTCACATGTGTACCAATAGTAGCCAACATATCCTTCTATTGATAGGAATCATTCCATCTCTAGTAGGTAGACTATACCTTCCACATTTGAGCCTTTATGTTCTTCATTTTCCAACTACTTTGCTATTTGATTCATCCAAGGGTGTTACATTATTTGTGCAAGTAAATGCCAGTTGCAAAAAATGGGTCAGATATATTTGTTGATATAAGGTCATCAACTACATGAAAAGCACCTTCCTTGACCAATATCTTGGAAAAAAATCAAGAAGCCTTTGTATAAGAATGTATGCTATCTAAAAAGCCAGAACCAAAATATGAGGATCTTTTGATCCTAGAACTCCAGCCAATAAGCTTGATATGTTTGTCTTTTGGGGGTCATTTCTCCTTTTTACTTCAAATGAATTACTCCAATTTATTCAATTTCCTATTACAAACCTTCAATGATCATAATCATTAAAAAATCCTCTCAGCAATTTCACTCCCTAACAACTTATCAACCTGATGGAATCAATCGGGCACCAAAGCGGGTCCGGCTAAATTTTTTTTCATTTTGGAACGACTAATAATTCAAACTAATCCATTGATCATCTCGAACTATATGCTAATATTTTGTTCCACAATCTTGCATCTTGTCAGATCTCGTATCATGACGACTCCTGGGTTAAAAGATATCGACATTCAAAGTTGCCCAGTTGAAACTACCTGCAGATAAACATGTCAGAAAATAGGAAAGTGCATTTGGATTTGGCTTCGAAAACTGGGTGAATAGATACTTGAAGGCTTGAAAACTGGGAAATTACTTCATTTCCATGAGGAGAATATAATTCTATGAATTGAGATCATGATGAATCACAGGATGCATTTGGTGAGTGTACAAAGTGGGCTACTCAAAATTGCAGGACTGGAAGCATCAGTAGAAAATTATTTTTTGTGAATGGAACAGGCCTGGGAAAGTATGTAGACAGATTCGTCAAGGCTTGAAAACTGGCATACTTGAAGTATTTTTAGAGTAGAATGTAGGGAACAAACCATTTGATCCATGCAATCATGGATTCATAGTTATAACATCCTGAATAGGGGTACCAACTAATCTGCACATTATGACACTGATAAAAAGTTATAAATTGTATTTGGAATCGTGTTTGAAAACTGATCAAACAGATTCATCATAAGATCAAATCAAGAACATAAAAAGTGTGTGACTTATAAAATCTAATGCAAAAGGGAGTTTCTCAGTATGGTCAACTAGGTCAAAGTTGTAATTAGTCAAACAGGGCCTCTTAGAATTGTGCACAACTTGCAAATGCATGACAAAGGTAAGTAACCAAATTTGAGGTATCCAAAACCTAATCAAATGGATTCAAACAAACTTGAAACTTGGAACATAGGTTCTTTGGTATGCATACTAAACATCCTCAAAGTGGGGAGTCATGATTCTTAATCAGGTACTAGATATTCAAATGCAAACATGCCCTCCTATCACTGTTTGACACTTAGGCAAAAAATGTAGAACTGAAGACTACTTGAAATGGAACTTTGTAGAATGACTTAGAATGCTAGTTTATCATCATAGAATGCATAGACATACTGAATGCAAGGTGTTAGAAACATAAAACACCTCTTAGGCCTTAATACGATAGCCAGGTACACATGTAAGGAAATGTGCCTTTAGGGCTCAAAATGACTTCAAAATTTGGAATGGTACTCAAAATGGGGAATGCAAAATTGAGTGCCATTAGTGGCTCTGTCTAGGGATGCATGCCCCCTATGGGCATGACAAGAATTAAGATGTCTAGAAGAAGCAGACCACTCTGACAAAATTTTTCTCCGAACAACTCACTGAAAACAGGGAAAAACTACTCCTAATTGTATAAGATGGTGACCTTGGGCCACTGAAACTTCTTCAAATTTATTACCTCTATCAAAAATTTAATTATCATTTATGTCTCCTTGAGGTAAGCTTGAAAATATTTTTCCATTATTTTTACCAAACACAACAAAATTCTCAATTAGCTCAGCTGGCAAAACAAAATAACTTCCCTGATTTTCATAGTGCATATTAGGGAGATCCTTAACATAATACTCACTATGAAAATAGGGGTCAACATGCTCAAATATACCAGGATCAAACTAATAACTATCTTCAATAGATGAATTATGCATGCTATCAAATTTGGGAAAAAGATCAGACACACCTTGAAAATGTGTATCTCTATGTATAACTGGTTGACATTCAAATGAGTTTTTAGATCTATACTCACTAATATTATCCTTGTCAATGACTAAAACTAATCTAGAGCTCTCCATTAATTCTTCACAATTAGCAAATGGACCAGTCACATTAAAGAATTCATCATAAAATTCCTTGCAAGGTGTATGCAAGTTTTCAATAACCATTTCATCTAACACCTCGCCATTATAATCACAATTGAAATGTTGATTAGTTCTTATCTCATATGAATCATCATAAAACTTACTATGAATTGCCAACTTATTTTCAAAGATAACTCCATCAAGCACCTCATCTTCAAGCTCACAAAATGCAACATCATTAGACTATTCACTATCACATATGGAAGAACAACATTCTAATTTGTTACAACAGTATGACAATGTGTCACCATTTGCATCTAGCTCAACTAAATCTAAAACTTCCATGTCCTCTTCAAAAAATGGATTGATAACTCCATGAAAGGATCCTCTTTGAACATTTTGACAAAAGATGGGCTGATCATCATCAAAATCTTCATCATATAAAGCATTAGTATACACTTTAAATTCACTATCCATTTCATCTTCATGGAGACTCTTAGCATATGAAGAACAATTAGAACTAGATGAAGATTCACTTTCTATTTCTCCTACCAAGCATATAGTATCCATAATTGCATTCTCTTCATTATCTTTTTTAGTATAACCATTATAGATAGACCATGATTCATTCCTAAACCCTTCATTACATGCTGCAACTTTATTGTCAACTGTAAAAACACTTGACAACCCTTCCTTGAGATCTTCATGTTCAAATTGATTAGCATCAATTGGATTCACCATTTATTTATCTTCATACCTTGAGGACAAATCACTTTCCAATTCTTCATCAACTAATTTATTTGTATAATGCAAAAACTGGGATGCATTTTCACTTTTAGATTCCAAAAAAGAAATCATACCTTCACTTTCGTATGAATGTTCTGTTCCATCATTGCTTTCTTTTGACTATGACTGAGATAAGTGTGATTCAAATTCTTCATCTTGTGTTACTTCCATGGAATATTAGATCGACAACATTAAACTCATCATTAGAGACATAACTCTCAGCCTCCTTACTTGCAAAAGATTGAGATCTAGATGCAACAACTTCATGTCTAGAAACTTTAACAATATCATCATGTACATAATCAACACTAGAAGAACTCACTATTGTAGCTAATCCTTGATCTATAATATCATCACATTGCTCATTTCTATCAAAGTATAAAATACAACTTACTGCTGTAACATCACAAACATATGTGTCTTCATTTGCAATAGACTCATTCTTCTCTACACACACATTTTGATTTGAAATTTCAATTTGATTATTCATTATGGTAGGGGTGTTGATATTCTAATTTGGAATTTAAGTGTCAAAAATATGTTCAAATTTTCTTTCATAACCATTATTGTTGGGCCCATTTACCGTTGCACCAAAAGCCATGACTGTTAGTGAACATGGAACACCACATAATTAACCACCTGTGGGTAGGGGAGCACATCGCATCACCCAAAAATCTCCCCCTTGACACGCATACCAGGTGCTTACGCGGGTTAGGAAGGCACCGGGGAGATTTGAACCTATGACTAGGCCAAAACCAAGCTCTGATACCAATTGTAGGGCCCATTTACCGTTGCACCAAAAGCCATGACTGTTAGTAAACATGGAACACCACATAATTAACCACCTGTGGGCAGGGGAGCACGTCGCATCACCCAACAATTATACCAGCACTCATTCATAGAAAAAGGACCTTTAGTTGATCCATACTTCAAACTGTTTTCAATATCCATAGAGGTCATAAAAGCCTGATATAAAGTCTTGGGTTCTTTATCCCTTAATTGATAAATTATTTTCTTATCAAATGCATCAAGATTAACTATTAGACTCACTTGATCATCCGGTCTACATTTCTCAGGGATCTCATGCAAGGTTCTTGCAAATCTGATATTAAGTTGAGGAACAAGTTCATCATTCTCAATATGAATCCTTAAAAATTTACTATATGAATTAAATATGTTTACACTTTCTCCAAATTGCTCCATGAAGGCTGAATGCAACTCACTCCAAGATGAAATAAAACATGTTGGTAAAAAGGAAAACCAATCTCTAGCATCACTTTCTAAATTTTGAACAAATAATTTCATGTGCACATCCTCATGAGTAATCTCACAATCACCCATCAAATCACTGAACATCTGAATATGTTGATTGGCTAAATCCAAATGGTTCCCATTGAATTTAAGAAAATGTTTTCTAAGGTCATATGACATGGTGTTTGGGAAATCATGAATGCCATCAAAATGTAAAGGCATATACCTCTTGGTAGAGATAGATCTATGATTTTTGTCAATGGACTATGTTGGTGTTTGAAAACGTTGGAGTGTTTTCAATTATCCCAATGAGAAAGTGACATATCTAGGGGTAGCTAACTCCCATTTTCAACATGCCATTTCTGACAACAGGCCAACTATAAGGCATGACCCTTCTTCTACTTCAGGCTCTGCAAAACCTAGGCAGGTGAACCTGTAGATTCTTTATATGGTACCAGTTATCAAAGCATACACTGAATCTAATATGAAGCAGATAAAACCCCTAAATCTCCTAAAGGCTTATGTGATAACGTAGATCTATAGTAGCAAATTGCAAATCTAGGATATTCTCAAGCTGAGTGAGGGTTAAACACTTAAGTCCTTCAACATGAAAGGTGAAAAGAATGTTTGATTAATAATGTTGAATTCAGCAAAACCTCAGATATGCAACAACAGAAACTAAGTGACCCTGTAGCTGATCAGTGCCTAGTCCATTGGGAAAATTCATGGATCACAAACATACATATGAATATCTGAGACATATGTGTATCTTCAGATATAGATCTATCTATTTAACTTGTAAATAGACATCTATGTTTAGTTTAAATCTCATTCTTACCTGATATCCTCCTTAATAAATCTACAACCCTGTTGATTTCTATGAAGTATTTACACAATTCCTTGAATTATCAGCAACAATGAAACAACATACAGTCTTAGGGGACTGCAACTACAACCTAAGCTCTTTGTTTAGAGATCATAAAACATTGAAACTCAATGAGAATGGAGACAAGATTCAACTGAAACTTAATCATCTGCTGCTCTTTGCATTATTTCCTTGAAACTATACAGTCTTATGCATGAAATGAAAGACATGAAAAAACCTAACAGATCTGAACTATCTGTACTTATCTTCCTATTGCTGTTCATACAAGAAGAATATTGCTGAAGAATGTGGTCACAATCATGGGAATGCATCAAGAACTGGATCCAAAATTTGGTATCACAGTCATGAGCAAATTTCTTCCAAGGAATTGGAACCCTTACAATGTATCAGAGAAAGAAAGATATAGACAAGAAAGAATTCCCAAATTTGTTCTAAAGACGACAAGTGTCCACTTGAAATTCCCTCCTTTGCAATAAAAAAATTCTCTCTAATCTGTCTCCCTTTTTATCTAATCTTTGTCTTCATCAATTCTTGCAACTGATTTGCAAATGTCTATTTCTGAATGATGAAAACTTGCCGAGTCACCAAAATATCTAATTTTCCCACTGAAATGCCAGTGAAATCTCAGTTTTTACTGAATGAATTCTAAACAAATTTCAACCCAAATTGAATTTTTACTGCCTTTTAACCAAATTCAAGTCATCACCATGCGAGGAAACAATTCTGAACTTTCATACCTAAATATAGTTGTGATTTAGGTACCTGAGATAAATCCCCTTATAGCAGGAACCGGTGGTGTTTTGTGCAAAAACTAACACCAGAATCAAAAAATTTAGATTCTCACGATTCTGGTGATATATAACATCACCTATCTGGCCTCACAGAAACGCCCAGAACATCAGTTTGAAAATGTCTTCCTCTGATACAAAATTCATGTCTGCACATCTTTTGAACTTAAAATTTTTTAAAAATTTAATTTAATCTAAAGTTTAAAACTTTAGAATAAATGCCCTTTTTGAATTTTAAAATTTTTGATCATGCAAATCACTTTGAAAAATAATTTTAAAAAGACATTCAAAATCATTTTTCTTTTTCCATATGCTTTTCATTCGGGTCAACCCAAGTTTGACCAAGCCACGTGTTGCCCTGTGATTTTCCCGTATGACTACCTTGAAATTTGTGCCACATGGCACCTGGTGATTCGCTGAGTCCTCTGCATCATCCGCTACGTCAGCGCCACTGGGACCCAGCCCGCTTTCCCGCATTTTTTAAATCCTTCGCATCTCCATAATGTGGGATTGCATCGTCCGTCAGATTGTGACATGTGTCACGATCCGATGCATCCTCTCAAGTTGCTTCTGCTCTTCACCACATCCTCGCCTACTGGGACCTGTCGCCACGTGGTGATAGCCCACTTTCATGCATTTTTTATCTACCCTGCAACTTGATTTTGCGGGTACGTGAGATTTGTTCAATCCGCCAAATGGCGAGATCGTGTTCATCTCCTGCCACATTAGCTTTAATGCACTTTCATTTAAAATTTTGTCTTGCCGACCCCGGTTGACATCATTGGTGAGACCCACGCACATAGCTTTTGCTTTCACAAAAGCCTTTGTCTTTGTAGACATTAAGCATTCTATGTAGAATTCTATTTAAATAACTTATTACTCCCCCGCTCGGTGAATGTGGGACAAATTGATTTGAAGTGTTTTCACTGGCGTTGCCTCATTTCTTGCCCAAGTCGTGGACTGTGGGCTTCTTGCGATGCATGAGTCTTCAAGTCTTAGCTACTCTTTCCACTAGCAAAAATGAAAAGAAATCTACTTACGTGTGCAGGTTTGACATTATTTTTCTTGCAGCTTTCTTTGTATACTGGCAGGTTCCCTTTCAATTTGTTAGTGTTATCTTTGACCTGCGGCTGCTTATTTCTTTGTTTGATGCTTCAAACACGTGAATCCTCCTTCTTGAAACCAACTTTGCGAGCTGCTGCCTATTATACATAACCGTGGGTTTCTTTGAACTGTTCTTTGCTGCGGAGACTACCCTTTAATGTTGGTTGTAGCTCTGATGCCATACAGGTTTTGCTTCACTCCTCATGTGAAAACCATGGTTTCAACAACTCCTTTATACTACAAAGACCTTGCTATGCCAGTGGATGCTCATTAATGTGGGACCTGGTTTGCATGGGACATGGGTGCCCCCTTTGCCTTGGACGTGAAGCTCCATGCTCTACACTTTGTGTGGGTTATAGTTATGATGTCATCTTCAAACATGGGGGATTTTCTTTTGCATTCTATGTTGCCTCCTTGTGGATTGATCCTCTAGCAGTGGAAATTACATTGCTACATCCAACATCTGGGTAGATACCTTCTTCTAAATAGCTTCCCTACCAGTGTATTTTGCTCCCAGCCATGGATTGTTTGATGCATTATTATTTGAAAAACATTTGGAAGTATTTCTTTGAAGTGTTTCACATGTGTACTAATAGTGGCCAACATATCCTTCCATTGATAGGAATCATTCCATCTCCAATAGGTAGACCTTCCACATTTGATATTCTTCTTTTCCAACTACTTTGCTATTTGATTCATCCAAGGGCATTACATTATTTGTGTGAGTAAATGCTGGTTGCAAAAAATGGGCTGGATATATTTGCTGATATAAGGCCATCAATTGCATGAAAAATATCTTCCTTGAGAAATATCTTGGAAAAAAAATCAGGAAGCCTTTGTATAAGAATGTCTGCTATCTGAAAAGCCAGAACCAAAATATGAGGATCTTTTGATCCTAGAATTGTAGCCAATAATCTTGATATGTTTGTCTTTTGGGGGTCATTTCTCCTTTTTACTTCAAATGAATTACTCCAATTTATTCAATTTCTTATTACAAACCTTCAATGATCATAATCATTAAAACATCCTTTGAGCAATCTCAGTCCCTAACAACTTATCTACTTGATGGAATCAGTTGGGCCCCAAAGTGGGTCTAGCTAATTTTTTTTTCTTGTTTTGGAACAATTGACAATTCAAACTGATCCATTGATCATCTCAAACTATATGATGATATTTTATTCCACAATCTTGCATCCTATCAAATCTTGTGTCATGAAGACTCTTGGGTTAAAAGATATCGGCATTCAAAGTTGCCTAGTTTGAACTGCTTGCAGATAAACCTGTCAAAAAATAGGAAAGTGCATTTGGATTTGGCTTCAAAAATTGGGTGAATAGATACTTGAAGGCTTGAAAATTGGGGAATTAGTTCATTTCCATGAGGAGAATATAATTCTATGATTTGGGCTCATGACAAATCACGAGACGCATTTTGCAAGTGTGCAAAGTGGGCTACTTAGAATTGCAGGACTGGAAACATTAGTAGAAAAGTGTTATTTGCAAATGGAATAGGCATAGGAAAGTATGCAGACGGATTCATCAAGGTTTGAAAATTGGCACACTTGAAGAATTTTTGGAGTAAAATGCAGGGGAGCAAACCATTTGATCCAAACAATCATGATTCATAGTTATAACATTGTGAATAGGGTTACCAACCAATTTGCACATTATGACACCGATTAAAAGTAATGAATTGTATTTGGAATCGTGTTTGAAAACTGATCAAACATATTTGTCATAAGCTCAAATCAAGAAAATAGAAAGTGTGTGACTTCTAAAATGCAATGAAAAATGGAGTTTCTTAGTATGATCAACTAGGTCAAAGTTATAATTAGTCAAACAAGGTCTCCTAGAATTGTGCACAACTTGCAAATTCATGACAAAGATAAGTAACCAACTTTGAGGTATTTAAAACCTAATCAAACGGATTCAAAATGACTTGAAACTTCAAACATGGGCTATTTGGTATGCATACTAAACATCCTCAAAGTGGTGAGTCATGAATCTTAACCAGGTACCAGATATTCAAATGCAAATATGCCCTCCTATCACTGTTTGACACTTTGTTAAAAATGCAGAATTAAAGACTACTCAAAATGGAACTTCACAAAATGACTTAGAATGCTAATTTATCATTATAGAATGCATAGAAATACTGAAAGCAAGGTGTTAGAAACATAAAACACCTCTTAGGCCTTAATATGACAGTCGGGTACACAAGCAAGAAAATGTGCCTTTAGGGTTCAAAATGAATTCAAAATTTGGAATGGTACTCAAAATGGGGAATGTAAAATTGAGTGCCATCAATGTGATCATTGATGGTGGAAGTACTAAAAATCTCATGTCAAAAAGGATGGTCACAAAGTTAAAGCTATAGAGGTAGAAACACCTGTGTCCATACTATACTGCCTAGGTCTAGGATGACCACAAGGTCATGGTCAATGAGCAGTGCCTAGTAAAGTTCAAGATTGAAAGCTACTTGGATGAGGTACTTTATGATATCATACCTATGACATATTTCATATGTTACTAGGTAGGCCATGATAGTTTGACAAGAACATTGTACATGATGGTCGTGCAAATACCTACACACTAATAAAGGATAGAGTGAAACATAAGCTAAAGCCACTAAATGATACAAATGAAATGTATGTAGTGCTGCTAGAATATATTTTGTTGATGGAAAGAAGTTCCTAGAGGGGATGAGGTGTGGGCATATGTATTTTTCCATAATTCTAAAAGATGGTAAAGAAGAAGTAGAAGAGGTGCCTATAGAAGTTGCAGATTTGTTGGAGGAATTTCTAGATATGATATCGAATAATGTGTTTGATGGATTACCACTAGTAAGGAAGATCTATCACCAAATGGATTTAATTCTAGGAGCCAATTTTCCAAACAAAGTAGCGCATTGAATGACACCAACAAAAGGTGAAGAGTTGAATAGACAAGTGTATGAGTTGTTGTAGAAGGGTTTGATTTGAGAGAGTTTGAGTCCATGTGCTGTGCCAAAAATAATAGCACCAAAGAAGAATAGAAAATGTAGGATGTGCATAGATTTTGAACTATCAACAAGATCACAATCAAATGCATATTTCAATTGCAACAAATGGATGATATTATGAACTATTTGAGTGGAGTTGTGTATATCACAAAGATAGATCTAAAAAGTGGGTACCATTGAATTCGGATGAGAGAAGGAGATGAATGGAAGACTTCCTTGAAGATAATGGAAGGATTGTACATGTGGTTAGTCATGCCTTTTGGGCTAACCAATGCATCGAGCACTTTCATGATGCTAATGAATGAGATGGAAGAGGTATTGAAGGAGTTTTTGGGTAAGTTTGTCACTGTCTACCTAGATGATATTTTGATATTTAGTAAGACATTAGATGAGCATTTGATGCACATTTATACGATATTTGATAAGTTGTGAGTAGTAAAGTTATTGTTAAATTTGAATAAGTGTAGTTTTGTGAAGAAGGACTTAGTGTACTTGGTATTTGTAGTTACAACAGAAGATCTAAAAATGGACCCTAAGAAACTAAATGCTATGGTTGAATGGACTACACCAAGGAGTGCAATTGAGGTAAGATCTTTTCATGGACTGACTATTTTTTATAGAAAGTTCATCAGAGGTTTTAGCAGTATTTGTGCACCTGTGACTGAAACAATGAGAGGGGATAGGAAACAAGTTAAGTGGATTATAGGAGAAGATAAGAGTTTTAATCTATTGAACATAAAGTTATAGAACAACCTGCTTTAGCACTTCCATATTTTAACAAGTTATTTCAATTAGACTGTGATGCTAGTGGTCTCACAGAAGGAGTTGTTTTGATTCAAGAAGGTAGACTTGTTGCTTATTTTTGTCAAAAGTTGAATGATTCCAAAATAGAGTATTATGTTTATTATCACGAATTGTATGCTATAGTCTAGGCATTAAAGAACTAAAGACACCATCTTCTTCCTAAGGAGTTTATTCTATATACTAATCATCAAGCTTTGTAATATTTGAATAGTCAAGGAATATTGAACCAAAGGAACTTGAAGTGGGTTGAGTTTTTGTAGAGTTATACATTTTTGTTAAAACATAGGAGTGGGAAGTCTAACAAAGTTGTACATTCTCTTAGTAGGAGACAAATTTTGTTGATAAAGATGCAGATTGAGGTGGTTGGATTCAAAGAACACATTAATTTGTATCTTGAAGATTCTGATTTTGAAAATTTTTGGAAAGCTTGTACAAAACCTGCTACACTTGATAGGGTGAAGTGGTTGGATTTCTTAATCTAGGATAGTATTCTATTCAAATGAAGTCATATGTGTATTCCAAGAAGTTCTATGAGAGAGAATATCATAAAGAAGAATCATAGTGGAGGATTGGCTAGACATTTTGGTAGATATAAAACTATTGCTTTGGTTGCTAGGAATTATTACTATCCATAGTTGAAATAAGATATTAAGAAGTTTGTATAGAGTTCTAGAGTATGTTAGATGGTAAAATGGGTGAAGTAGAATATAGGGATGTATTAGCCATTACCTATACCAAAAAAGTCATGGGAGGATGTTAGCATGGATTTTGTTCTTGGTTTTCCAAGAACTCAACATGGGCACGATTCTGTTTGTTTAATGGTTGATAGGTTTTAAAAATTGGCATATTTCATCCCCTACAAGAAGACTAGTGATGTTTTGATTAAGTAAAAATAGGTTTTAAAGGACCCAAAACCCTTTACATAGGAACATAAGAACAAGACTAGAAAAACCTAGAAGAACTGTGCATCAAAACTTGAGAATAGAACTAGCTAAAACATGTAGCCATAAAATAATCAGCAGGAAAAGATAACAAAAATAAAGAAAAAAGACAATACAAAACCAACTATAGGGTCTTTAGTAAATCCACTACTTTTTCTGCAAGGATGTTCATATTATTTGTAGACGCCTTCTAATCATCCATTTATTTGGCTTTGACAACGTCAATCTTTTTTGAATCAGCCCTAGTACACTTGCTAGGTCCATGGTCATCTTTCATATCCTTAGAACCTTGACCTTTCCCCTATTTAAATTTGTTCAGAAGAGTACTAATGTTGTTTGTCATAGTCTTTAGAACATAACAATTCTTATCAGCTAGTTTCTTAACTGTCTTCTCCATATTAACCACTATGTTATCCAGATAATCCAACCTTTTCTAGAAGTCTTTATTCAGCTAATCCAAAGCTTTGTTCCTGGCTTCCAAGGGTGGAAAATATTTCATAATATTCTTAACCCCTTCATCATTACTAATCACCTTAGAAAGTCTATCAATATGTTGTCCCAGAGTTCTCTCTGCTATAATGGTTTTGCTAAGCTGATCATACTCTCTCAAAATTTCTACATCTGCTACTTCAAACTATTGATTTCCTTCTTCATTAGCCCTAGATTACCAAAGATCCCTTTCAAAAACCCTTGGTCTTCATTTTCCTTGTTATGAGTTAGGTAATCCTCATCCTTGTCCAAATTGTCTCTTTCATAATCAGTCTCCTTAGGCCCTTTAACATCAACCTTCCCTTGAGAAAGCACATTCTTCCCTTTTTGCTCCATCCTCTTAATCAGAAGTTCATCATTAGAAGGTATGTTTGAAACCCTATTTTTATTCTTCCCCTTGTTTCTAGTAACCATACCAATGATTCCTCTTTTCCCATTACCCTCTTCCAGCTCCTCTTTAGATTTCATATTCGATTCAACCTCCTTAATCTTCCTTTTCTTCCTAGAAAAGCTCCCAAGGTCAAGCTTTTACCTCTTCCTAAACTCGATCTCTATAACCTCATCCTCCATATCCTCATTAAAACCCTCATCCAGTTGACTCCCCTTAGTCTCACACTCCATAATTTTCTTACTATAACAGGGTCTGTCCACTTTTTTGGATTTGAGTAGGTTCATAACCAAAACCATTAAGCCCTCATGACAAGCATGGTCACCCTTAGGATCATTTTGAATATCTAAAATTGTATTACCCAATGATTTCTTGAGGTAGAAGGGAAGATTAAGCCTCCTCTATGCCTAAAATGGTTTACCAACATGAAATGACACCCAAATATCATAGTAAAGTGACCATCCAAAGTTAAGTATTCAATTACTAAAAACATGAAAAAACTCCAAGGATGTGATATGGAACCAAGGCTAAAATAAGAATTACCAATTTTAACCAACCTATTATGCTCTTTAGCCGTATCCACAAAATCTTCCACTGCCTGATTGGAAAGCTTCCTATCTGTGTAGAAATTGATTTTCTATGTATCAAGGCCCATAGCTTCTATAATGATGTCCTCTATAACCTCCATTCTCTAATTACCCACCAAAATACTCCCATCCTTCCAAGTCTTAATAAATTGGTGAGTAATAGAAGGGTTGCTACCTTTAAGCTTCTCAACAAAACTTGTGAAATTCCCCTATTCTAGAATTTCCTAGATCTCTGTCTTCTTCTTCCAGTCCTTGTAGCTAGCTAGTTCAACCCTCTTTCTCCTTCCTCCCATCTTCTTCAAGTTGTTGTAGATCCTCACTATCTTAGAATAAACATTCAGAAAGAAAAACCCGGTGTTGATATCATAGCAAAAGTTATTGGTGAACAAATAAACCCGCAATCCATGTGGCATGAATGAAAAGTCTCTACCAATCTAATCATAACCTGTCACACCTCAAACCTGCCCAAATCATAATTAATCCTTATTGCCATATTTTAATACAAATTTTTTTCCTACTTCTCACCTTGTCATACTCAATCAAGGATAACCCCTTGATAGGAATATTATCACCATTATTCCAAATCAACTTTTCATGACTTTTTCATGCCACATTCGCAGCCCAGTCAGCAACATGGTTAGTTTATCTATAGTTATGAGTGTTAACACAAATCTCAAAGAAATTAATTAAACAAATGGCCTTACATATAATATTATGAATTTTCCAAGAAGGATTGTTAATTTTATTAAGGTAGCTAATAATATTGTGGGAGTCCCCCTCAAGCCAAATCTTGTCCAAATTCATACTCTTGGCATAACAAAGACTATCGAGAGCACCACTAGCTTTCACCACATGATCCATTTGTTTTCCAATAGGGATGGCCATCACACCCAAATTGTCCCAGTTCATATTTTAGATGATGACTCTGCAACCCGTCATCCCTAGGTTGCCCTTTGAGGCCCCATCAAACTTAATCTTACACCAGCCCCAAGGAGGGAAATCCCACCTAGCTAAATTCCTAAGGTTATTACCATTTTGAATAACAATTAACCCTTCCAAGTTCTAGTTTGAATCACTGACGTTCATATGGAAAAGTTATTTTTCAGAGAAGTGGTGAGACTACATGTTTTGCCAAAGAGCATAGTTTCTGATTGCGATAGCAAGTTTGTTTGGCATTCCTGGTGTACATTGTGGAAGAAGTTAAAGATAAATTTGAACTTTAGTTCATCACATCATCCATGATAGACTGATGGACAAACATAAGTTGTGAATCAAAGTTCGAGGAATTCATTGAGATGCTTGGTTGGAGATAAGCCAAAAGACTAGGATATATGATTTTACCACATGCATAATTTGCATACAATAATTTTGTTAATAGGAGTATTGGTAAATCACCATTCTAGATTGTATATGGGAACAGTCCTAGAAATGCTTTTGAATTGGGGAAGTTAGATAAGGGAGAGATAAGTAGTGTTGGAGTGGAGTATTTTGCAACATATTTGAAGACCATCCATGAAGAGGTGAGGAAGCACATTACAAGGATGAATATGTAATATAAGACTAAGGAATATGAGAAAATGAGGTATAAGGAATATTACATTGGAGATGAATTCATGCTTCATTTCAGGAAATAGATGTTTCCAATGAGTACATATAATAAGCTAAAATGAAGAAGTTTGGACCATACAAGATATTGAAAAGGCATGATTTTGGAAATGCCTATGAAGTAGGGTTGCCTGCTGAACTGAATATTTCACCAGTATTTAAATTTTTAGATCTAACATAATATTATGAAGGAGGTGATGGAGATGCAGTCACATAAGCATAATGGAGTATTCCAATAGCTACTTCAATTACAAAGGAGATTGAGGACATATTGGACAAACGAGTTGGTAGAAGTACAAGGAACAAAGAATATGAAGAATATCTGGTCAAGTGGAAAGGATGACTTGTTGAGGACTCATCATATATGCCTTCTACTTATCCTCTTCTCTTGTCATTACTCAATCATTCTTATTCAAAAGGGACAATAGATTGGGGTGCAACCTCATCAACAATGAGGTATTGGCTATAAATTTTCCTATAACATCAACAAGATTGAGTATAACTAGGGAAGACACCCATACCATGATGAGAAGAAAGAAACAAGAAAATGTAAGATCTTGTTCCAAAGGTATAATAGGATTCTAATTTGGAACTTACCAAAGAAGAATATGTAGCCCACATGACAACTTGTTAGATTTTTTTTTTCATCCACACATTAGATTTAAAAATATTTTTTGAATTCAAATATTTATTTCTTTAAAGAGATAAATATTTATCATAATGTGCAAAATAATAATTAAAAAAATAGTGTGTCAGTGAAATTGAAACTTTTTATCTTTCATATAATTAAGTTCTTTAAAGAATTATTTATGATTATGGTGTACAATAATTATTACACACAATCTTCAAAAGGTGGGTGAAAGTGAGGAGTTGAAAGAGATGATATAATTCTTGAAGAGAAATGTTTGGCTAAAAGAAGTGGGGGTGGTTACCCAACTTCTTCATCATTGTAATCTCTTAAAAAGGGGGAAATTTTACTATGCAAAGGGCTCTCTCCTTTTTGATAAAAATAAGAGTTCTACAACCAAGTTTCAATCTTCTATTGAAATGAATATTTTTTCAAAATATTTTTCTTTTTCATGCATCCGTTTCTTTTGATAGCTTGCATTCTATTAAAAGGAAGTGACCTGTGTATCACGATTATGCAAGAATATTGATGAATTGTGTTTAATCAATATTTTAAAATATGTATTTGAAGATTTATGAATATATTGAGATATTTTTCACTATCAATATTTACATACATTATCATTGATAAGTATTTGTTTCATTTTCTTGATTATCATTGGAATTTGTGCCATTAATAAATGTTTATATTATTTTTCTAGTTGCAAGTATTTATTTCCTAAAGAGGAAGGATTATTTTAAACACAAATTTGAATATGAGGGAGTTGTACCTCTCAATTCAGAGAAAGGTTATCATTTCAATGCTAATCTATCCATATGTTAGTGCTATTTATTCTTCTTTTTGGGCATTTGGAGTGGGTTTGTGTATTTATTTTTGAAGGACAACTTTGTTCAGTAACATATTTTTAGAGACTCTACTGGAGAAGGCGAGAAGATTGATGCCTTTTTAAGAAATAAGCTTCAAGAATCTATGCATTTAAAGATTCTATAATAATGGTTCGCTATTGGACCCAAAAAATGAACCAGTTTAAGTAGAGGTCTCCACCAAATCTTGAAGAAATATTGGCTATAGGTGATAAGGTACTTCATCTATTTTCAAATGTTTATAAGGAAAGTACCTCTAAAGCAAAAAGGAGAAATTTGAATCCTTATGAAGATTGTCAAACTGCATGGTTGTTGAAGTGTGTACATTCAACAAATTATGTACTAAAGAATCTTGAGAAAGAGAAATATTAGGATGACATAAAACTTGCACCAAGGTGAAAGTGAAAGATTCAAGATTCCTTTGGTATGCATGCAAATAGGCAAGAAAGAACAACTATTCATTTCACCTATGGAAGAGGTATTATTGGAAGAATATAAAAATATCTATGTCCTTGACAATTTCTTGAAAGTTTCAGATGAGGAATTTTGGTGTGGGATTTTAGATACAAATGGTAATATCAATGAATTTGGGATCAATGAATTTAACTCTGATGGTGCAAAGAATGGTACAAATATTTCCATGTCTACATTTTGTTTTCCTCCTGAACTATAAACTTTTTCTTTCAATATGGGTGAAAAATATCAAGAGAAACATGATATCTTACATGGGACTATAAAAGAATCTTTAGATTGTGATCCTTAAATGGAAGCTTTTCTTTTTTATCAAACTGAAGAAATAAATGAAAATCTTATACATGCAAAATAAATAAACTAATTATATTTTCACATAATCTAGCCTAAATATTTATCTTTTAGTTTTATGGATCAAGAAATTGGAGAAATTTTTCCTAAAGGGAAAGAAAGACACTTCAACATCTCTAAAATATGCTTCACAAAAAAGACTTTGAGAAGACACAAAATTTTACATTTAAACCTTTTAATGATTTTTTGGTTCAATCTAGAAAAGAAGCTGATGAAATTCCTTTTAAATCATATTGTTCTCATGATGATGACATTGTTTGATCTAGGTGGACCAAGAAAAAACCAAAAAATTACAATATCAAAATATCTCAATTTGGCATCATTGGAAAGAGCTCATAGGACTAGACCTCACCTAATTTGAATAGGGTGAAAAGGAGCCCATATGAAAAAATTATTCTCGGTCAAAGGTTTGGTCAAAGTTTCCAAGGAAAAGGGTTGACTAGATGATATCAACATGATGTCAACAACCCAATTAGTAGTTGGCTAGTTAGAAAAAGGACATGTGGACAAGATAAACATGTTAAGAGGTGATGATGTGGCACTATTGGTTGTCATGGCACAAGTGGAGCAACAATTAAGTGCCACATATCATAAGTCAATCACATATGAGCTAATGGTTGACTACCACGTAGCACACCAACCATATGCCACATGGCACCCCAACCTTCATGCAACTTTTCAATTTAAAAGGTAATGGATTGAGGTTTGAGATTGCATTGAACACCTAACAATGTACCAACTATTTTACTTGCATGGAAATTGCAATATCTTTATTCAAACTAGTTTAACTAGCTGCTTAAAGACTAAAATGGTGGGCCAACCTTCCACCCTAATCTTTATTATCTTGGCCAATTAGCCACCCCATTTATTTTGGGATTAAATGTTAGAATATTTAGAATAACTGGGGGGGGGGGGGGTGAATTAGTTATCCAAGGTCTAGATGTACCAATTGAACAAAAAAAATACAACTTCAGATCTTATCATTCCATTGTTCAGTCTCTATTGTAAACTTACGAACATTAGCTAGTTGTCCACTATTCTAAAATTAACAGACTTGCAGAATGTAAACTTTAATCAATAAAAAATCATAATAACATCCGCACAAGTTTGACACTAGGATTTAATATGGAAATCAAATTTGGGAAAAACCACCAGCAACATGTCACTAATTTTCACTCTTTTGAAGTGAGCCATGTAAAGGTTACAATATACACTGTTAAATGTGACCTTGTTAAAGGATTTAATCACCCTATTAGGAGTGGCCTTGTTAGAGGACTTTAGAATATTCCATTAGAATGTCACCTAGTTAAAGAATTTACATAGATTGTGAATTCCTTATGACTTTAGGTCAATCTTGATTAAAGGATTTCAAATACTATTCATAATGGTTAGAAAATAACAATAGGTTTGATTGGTTAAGTATAACTCACTTTGCATCTACAGAGCTTTATTTAGCTCCCATGTACCAATTCACTATTTGGCCTCCATTGTCATCTCAATCTTAGATTCGCTTGGAAACCCTTCAAGTAATCATCCTTCACTTTTTCTCAACTCAATTAAGCCTTATGCTTAGATTTTCCAGTCAACAACATCAGTAACAACTCCAACTCTCTGGAACTTCTTCACACATAGATAGCCTCTATGCACTCTCTACATACCTTACAAAAAGTTTAGCTATATACCTCCTTAAATAGGTAATTTTGATCTTTTGCCACTTAATCAACACCATAGATCTTAGGGCTCACAATTTGATCCCTCAAATACATTGTATCTTATCACCATTCTATTTACCTCTTTCTTTTCTAGAAATTTCTCTTGAAATTCATCTCTTAGGTAGTTACCTGATCCTATCCTAGAATTAAATGATCCAACTCATCGATCCTTGTCTTCAACACACTTTCCATATCCAAAGAAATCAACTTAGTCGGCTAGAAATTATGATTCTTTGTGAATAGTTAAAATGTTGTTCCTTGGCCAATACTAAGTTCTAACATTCAATTATCACTGGGTTACTTAGTTGCTATAGAAATTCTTGCTCAACACATGCATGATCACTCAAACATACTAATGCTCAGTCAATACTGACTTTTCTTGGCACTTACTATGGCTCAATTGATACTAACATCACTCAACATGTGCAATAAAATTCTTTAATCTTCTACTCTATTACTCGGTCAATCCTACACATTTGATCTATCTTTGCTCACACTTTCAAGTCTTGAACATTACTATCTTCTCCTCTTGCAACATCAATTAAACAATCACTTTATCTTGTCAAAGTCTAACTAATCAAATATCTATTTGTAGATTCTTCTTCACAACTCAACCCATCCTCTAGATGCTTTTGTTATGAACAACTTCTCAAATCCTCTTCATCAATCAAATAGATATAAAATTTAGAGCAGATAACAAACTGTCTCACCAATATATTCAACATCAATGACAACATACCGATTGTTTTAATTGTATTTTCTATCAATCTCCCTCTTTGGCATTGATGACAACACATCTTAAAACATTTCAAGAATACTTCAAGTTACCATACAATCAAAAACTTGTACAATCTTGAGTAACACTCTCAATGTATTAGATCATCATTAATATCCTTAGTTTTATTCTAATTCATATCTTTAGTATGGAAACTCCTTAAGTAAAGCTTATGAGCTCCCTTTAAGTAACCATTCTCTCTTACTTAGCATGTCTCTTCCAGCCTTCACTTTCTCCCTCTATCATTGTGATCCTTATCTATAGCTTTCTGATAATCTCTCCCTCTTTGATATATATCTCCCTCTTTATATCTTAGACAATCTCTCCCTCTTTGACAACAATGCCAAAGAGACTATCTCTTTCTCATACATCTTGATCATGTACATACTTTCATGTCAGTTCTAAACTCTTCATCTACCATCTTCATATGACATATTACTTAGTCGGTCCTTCCTTAGCACTACCTTAGCCAACTCCTAAAGTAGAACTATCTACATCAATATGTAAGGTAAACTATTCAATACATTTGATGCAATACTCCACTTTAGATTAAGTAGCTTTGTCTAGGGGAATCACCCCTAGTTTACCTCTAAGATATTCATGAGCATCCTTAGGTAAAGCTTTAGTGAATATGTCAGCTATTTTCTCTTTTGTGTTCATATATTCCAATTTCACTTCTTTGTCTTGAACTAGCTCTCTCAAGTAATGATACTTGATAGCAATGTGCTTTGTCTTTGTATGCATAACAAGGTTCTTTGATATGTTAATAGCATTTGTGTTATCACAATAGATAACCAACGGATCAATAATTTCTTTCTTTATACCTATCAAAATGAACAATTCACTACTATTGCCACATACTTGGCTTCGATTATTGATATGGAAATGCATTTTTTCTTCTTGCTTGTCTATGAAATCAATCTCTTTCTTAGAAAGAATGCACCACCACTTGTGCTCTTCCTGTCATCAACATTTCCTATCCAATCAGAGTCAGTGAATACCTTTAGTTCAAAATTGTTGTTCTTCTTGTAATACAATCCATAGTCTTCTGTTCCTTTTAGATATCTCAATATCCTTTTCACTTCCATCATATGATTGTCCTTAGGACTTGTTGAAAATCTAGAAACTATCCCAAAAACTAATACAATATCTAGTCTTCTATGAACAACATATTGTAGTTTACCAATCATTGATTTGTACTATGTTTGGTTTATGTCAACATAATCATTATTCTTAGATAGTTTGTGTCCAGTAACCATATGTGTACACACTGGTTTTGAATCTTCCATCCCAAATGTTTTTAGTATCTCCTTGATATATTTGGACTAAGTAATGAAAATACCTTGGTTCATTTGATATACTTGTAAATCAACAAAGAATTTGATCTCACCAAATATTTGCATTTCAAATTGCTTCTTCATTTCATTATCCAATGATTTGCATAATGCTTCTTTTCCTCCAAATATGATATCATCAACAAAAAATTTAGATAGTAATACCTCATTTTTCTTTCTAGTCTTCAAATATAGACCATTGTTATCATTTGTCCTTGAAAATCCAATCTTCACTAAATAATTATGCAATCTTTCATACCATGCTCTAGGGGCTTGTTTCAAACCATATTAAGCTTTGTGCAACTTGCACACCATATTCTTCTTGCTGGGATCTGTAAATCCTTTAGACTTATCTATGTATACTTCTTCTTCTAGTATCCCATTTAGAAATTCAAATTTGACATCCATTTGATATACCTTAAATCCTTTATAAGAAGAATATGCAAACAATTTTCTAACTCCTAATCTAGATATAGGGGAAAATGGTTCCCCATAGTAAACACCTTCCTCTTGTGTCTATCCTTTACATACCAATTTTGCCTTGTTGCCTATACTTCACCTTTTTCATTTATCTTGTTCATGAATACCCACTTTGTTCTAATAAATCTTTTGTCTTTAGGTCTGGGTACCAGGGACCATGTTTTATTCTTTTCAATCTATTCAATTTCTTCATTCATAGTTTGTATCCAATCTTCATTCTTGAAAGCATATTTCATAGATTTGGGCTCAAACTCACAAAGTAAGCATGTATTACTTATGAGTCTTTTTCTTGTCATAACACCAGACTCTCTATCTCCAATGATTGTTCAGGTGCATGATGTCTTCTTACATATTTTGCTAACACAGGCTCTTTTCTTCTTTGTCCTTCAACAGGTTCATCTTGAAAAATGATTTCAAGCTCATTATCTCTGATTTGTTTAGGTTCAAGTTTAGGTTCTACACACTTGACATTGCCTTCCTATTGTTTGACTTCCTTTGTTTGTGAATCGACACCATTTACCTATTGCTCGACACTCAAAATCTGTTGCTGGATAGCTAGCTATTGCAACTTGAAAATCCTAGTTTTCTGAGGATCTACAACTTTATTTTCTTGTTTAGGTGGAGTGCTTGGAGCACTATCATTCACATATATTTGAATGAATTGTAGTCTTCAGATTTTGTCTTACATTCAAGTTCATTTTTCTCTATATATTCATCAACTTTTAGATTTTCACTTTCCACAACTTTTTTAGTGTTAGAGTTCAAATTACTTATAGCTTTTCTCCTAGTGGAATATCCTAGGAATATACCTTCATCACTTTTATCATCATTTTTTCCAATTCTATTATCTTTAAGTATGTAACATTTTCTTCCAAAAACTTTGAAATATTTCACATTAGGTGCATATCCATACCATAATTCAAAAGGTGAAGCATTTGTGCATTTCTTAACTTGCACTCTGTTTAGAGTATAAAAGCTATACTTACAACTTCTCTCCAGTATTTCTATGACACATTCTTCTCCATCATCAATGTTCTAGCATAGTCCACAATTGATCTATTCCTTCTTTCAACAATTCCATTCTAAGGAAGGGTCTTAGGTGCAGGCATCTATTTTTTGATTCATCTATCATTGTAGAATATGTTGAACTCATTGGAAATGAATTCACTGCCTCTATTAGATATCACACTTCAAACTCTTCCATGTCTCTTTTTTAACTTTGGCCAAATACCACTTAAAAAACTAAAGAGTAGTAGATTTTTCTTTAAGAAACATCACTTTCATCATTCTAGAATAGTCATCAATAAATAGAATAAAATATTTTTCTCCACAATAGTTTTGAACACCAAGAGGACCACATAAGTTAGTATGAACCAATTCCAAAATATCATCAGATGAATATGTTTTACTCTTGAAACTAAACTTTGTCATTTTTCCTAATTGACATTGTTTGCACATAGCATTGCCAGGTTTCTTTAGTTTTGGAAAACCTCTTACTCTTTTCATTTTACAGATGCTAACCAAATTATCAAAGTTTACATGACATAACCTCTTGTGCCATAACCAAATTAATTCATATTGTGCAAACAAACATGACTCATTAGATAAATCTAGATAAAACAAGTTACCTCTTATTTGATCATCACTTCCAATCAATTTACCATCAACATCAAATATTTTGGCCTTCCTATGATGGAATTCAACTATGTATCCTAATTTTTGAAACTATGAAATACTCAATAGATTATAGTTAAGCCCTTCACTCCAATAAACATTATTACATTTAATCTTGTTAGTTAGTTGAATTGTCCCTTTGCCCTTCACAAGACATTGGACATCATTACTAAATTTAACATAGCCCCCCCTGTATGGTCCAATGTCCTCAAATTTACTTTTATAACCAGTCATGTGATTAGAACAACCACTATCAATTATCCATATATCATTTTTGTTCACATAAGAAATTAAAGAAGTTTTCTCATCTTCATCAGAATCTTATTTCATAGCAACATAGAATACCTCTTCATCATTACTTTCAAATTTAGTATTAGTATATTTCTTCAATAATATAACAATATTTCTTACCTTTTTCCTTGTAGTCCTTGTTCTTCTTGAAGTCTCAATCATCTCTTCTTCCTCTGTACTTACTCTCCTCCTTTTCATCCTTGTCTTCTCTATTAGGACACCTTGCAGCAATATGACCAACCTTATTGCATGAAAATTATATTATGGGAAGTTTACCTTTGTATTTTCCTTTGCCTCTTATAAATCTCCTAGCTATCAGTGCCTCAAGTTTATCAAGTTTATCAAGTTCATCATCGGAAGTATCACTATCACTTTTCACATGTTTTCCTTTTCCTTTCTTGGTAAGAACCAATTGTGATTTAAAAGTAGATTCAATAGTAGCAAGAACGTAATTATCAAAATTAGACATCTCAAAAGCAACAAGCCTACCAATTACACCTTCTAGGGTTAGGGCATTACCTGGTGTACATCTTAGTTCTTGTATTGTAGAAACCCTAATAGAATAAATAGGAACTAGAGTTCTCAATACCTTGCTAAATAATGTTTCATCCTCAATCTTTCCTTTAGCTCTTCTAATAGCATTGACATCTTTGATTCTTGTGTAGTATTGTACTATGTTCTCACCTTGTGTCATTCTCATTTCATCAATCTTACCTGTTAGAATTTTTGATTTGGCTCTTAAGACATTATCATCTTGTCCATAGATGGTATTTAGTTTATCCCATATTTTCTTTGAATTATTTCACTCCTTTAGGTCATCAAACTCAACATAGCTTAGGGCTAAAGAAATCTCCAACATTGACTGATTATGTTCTTTCTTTTCTTTTAGTTATTGAGTAGTTAGAGGGACTATTGTTATGTCCATAGATGCACTGTCCAGAAAATCCAATGCAACATTACCAAAACTAGCTATATGTAGCCTCATCAACTTCTGTCATGTAGGAAAATTTTCTTTCCTTTGGTACCTCTCTTTTATATTTCATTATCTTTAGTTTTGAGTACCTTCAAAATTTTCTCTACAAGCACCAATCCTCTGATGCCAATTGTTAGAATATTTAGAATAACTAAGAGGGGGGAGGGCTAAATCAATTATCAAAGGTCTAGATGTACCAATTTAACAAACAAACACTTAAAAACTTTAGATGTTATCATTCCATTTCCTTGTCTCTACTGTAAACTTTCAGTAACATTAGCTAGCTATCCACTATTCTAAAATTAATAGACTTGCAAAATGCAAACTTTAATCAATAAAACATCACAATAAAATCCAAACAAGTTTGACACTAGGATTTAGCATGGAATCCCAATTTGGGGAAAACAACTAGCAACATGTCACTAATTTTCACTCTTATGAAGTGAGTCCTATTGGGAGCTAACCCTATCAAAGGTTACAATACATAGTGTTAAATGTGACCTTGTTAAAGTATTTAATCACCTTATTAGGAGTGGCCTTGTTAGAGGGGTTTAGAAAATTCTATTAGAATATCACCTTGTTAAAGGACTTACATATACTATCAAGTCCTTCTAATTGTTAGGTCAACCTTGATTAAATGATTTAAAATATTGTTCACAATGGTTAGAAATAACAATAGGTTTGATCTATTAAGTACAAATTACTTTTCATGTACAAATCTTTGTTTAGCTCCAATGTACTGATTCACTATCTGGCCTCCATTGTCATCTCAATCTCATATTTTCTTGGCAACCCTTCAAGCAACCACTCTTCACTTCTTCATAACTCAATTATGCTTTCTACTTAGATTTGATAGTCAATAACATTGGTAATAGATCCAACACTTTGGAACATCTTCTCATGTGCATAACCTCTCTGGACTCTCTACACACTTGACATAAATTTTTGTAGAATTTGATGATGAAAAAGTTCATAGATTCCTAGATATACTACATGCAAATAACCTATTACAAGGAAGAAAGAAAGACAAAGAGAGAGAAGTGTTTGCTTGATAAACAAGAAGATTGAATTTACTTGTGAAAAATAGAATGAATGAAATTACAACCGATCAATCCTTATGAAGGAGATCAAAACCCTAAAAGGGAATCCCTAAGAGGTAAAAATCAATTAAATAATTACTAATTAATTATTAAATGTGAATGCAAAAAAGCATAAAGGAAAAATCTTAAGAAGGAAGAAAAGGTAATTTAATAAATTAAATTAAATTAACCTTTTTCTCTAACACCCCCCCTTAAGATGAGAAACAATGTAGTTACAAACAATGCAAGGAAACTACAATGCTGGAAGTAAACTTGAGGCCTAACAAAAAGGCCAGATGAGGTACTCGATCACAATCAATTCTTTATGAAATAGAGAAATAGAGATAACCCAGTGGGAAAAAACCTACTCAAAAAAGAGATAGAAAAGGATGCACAAATAAAACATCTTAAGAAAATATCTCAAGACCATAAGTATAATGAAAGCCTCCATGATAGAAGCCCAAGACTCCATAGCCCCTCCAGAATGGTAGAACTCCTATGTTAATGAACATACCAATGTGGCTCCAAACTAAAGGAAATAAAGGTAGTGGACAAGGATGATAAAACCAATATATGTAAAGTGCAACTAGAAGTCCTAGCTGATGCTCAAAGGAGAAAACATGAGAATCCTGAAATGAAATCTCCAATGGAGGTGAGATAACAGGTGGGTTGAATCTATCATCTAAGAGGAGATGCATGTCCTCTAATATATCCTCAACAACTATAGTAGGTGGCTTGATTATTGGAGCTACAATAGTAGGCAATGCAATCTAAATAGGAGGTGGAGGTGTAGAAGTCACAACACTCATCATAGGAAAAACACATAAGTTCAAGCGACCTAACATCACCTCAATAGAATCTCATGAAAAAAGAGAGTAAGTATTTGATAGTGGAGATGGTGGACCAAAATGTGAGAAGGAATATAGGTGGGAAGAATGATCAACAACCCCTATAACAATAATATTGCCTGTCTTACTATCTTTGATGTGCACTGAATCCTGTGTAAACTCAACTATCTTCCCTGTCCCACTATGTGTAATATGATAAATAGAGAGAATGTTAGAGGGCAAAGATGGAACACAAAGTACATCATAAAATGTACCATCATCAATGTCAATAGAATCTTTCCCACATACAATCATAACAGTGTTTTACCCCATCAAAACGTGTGGAGTAGGAGAGGCCTCAAAAGAAGAGAACAAATCTTGAGAAGATGCCATATGGTGTGAAGCACTTGAATCTATTAACCATCTAGAAGAGGGTGGAGTAGTAGTTGCACATAGTTCATGACCCTTTCCTATATCTTTTCCATATGACTAAAATGATGATGAAGAAGAAGATATGTGAGAAGTAGAAGGAATATCAATGTTTCTCTTCTAAAGGAGAGCTATCAAATTTGAAACATGTTTGGCATAGCCATATAACTTCTTCTCATAGCAATGTGACTCATAATGATTAGGCTTATTACAATAAGCACACTTCAGTCTTTTTGACTTTAGTTTACTCTCCTTAGGAGGAGGTGGCCCTGATGAATTGTGAGTGCTAGAATTAATTTGAGACTCTATAGAATGAGATTTTTGTGTCTTCTCCTTTGTCCCAGAAGATGGCTGAGTTACCAATGCATAAGTCTGTGAGCCTATGAGAGAATCCAATTGAGAGAGCTTAGCTTTCTCTTGAGTCAAATGATCACAAAAAATCTCAAAGGATGGAATGGAAAATTTGTTACCCAAAGCATCTTTGGTGGAATAGAAGGTAGAAGCACAAATTTGAAAGTTTCCACGAAGCTTAGAAAAAATAAGAAAAATGCACTCAATGTCTATCTTGGTCTTCCCACAACCCTGAAATAAAGATATTTGTTGATTAAACTTCATCAAGAAGTTCTCAATGGAAGGAAAAGAATTTGGTACAAGAGAGGTAAGCCTCGCCTCAATCTAAAGTGCTATGAACTCATTCACTATACCAAACAAGCCTTCAAGCTTGGTCTACATAGCTAGAGGGGTATTGCACCCTTCAAGATGAAATTGTAGACTATCAGATAGCTATAAAGAAATCAATCCTATTACCTCATCCATCTTGTTTCTATGCTGCATGACCTCAAAAGGCCTCTATAATATTGGCTACACTACATCTAAATAAGACCATAACCCTTTTGACTGGAGAAGTCGTGTCATTAAGGTCTTCCATGTGTGATAGTTCTGAGGGGTCAGAAGTTCTAGACAAGAAGAGGTCTTGGCCATTATTTTTGAAGGTGTTGGATTGTTTTTGAATTTTTTTTGGTTTACTAATGTAAATAATAGAAACAATAATACAAAACACCCCCACAATACAAAAAATCAAACCCCAACTACTAGAAAGAATGCGTAAACAAGAAGAGAGAGAAAAAATTTAGTTTAGAATTACATGTACCTTTGAGGAACACTAATAAAAAATATTAGAGAATCTTAATAGGCTCAAGAAGAGCTTTCCAATGCTTTTCCTGGATTAAAAAACAGAGTTATAATGAACCAGTTATGCCCCCTAGAAGATAATAGACATCAACAACATTAAAGCAAAAAAATAGGTACCAAACTAGAAAGAGATTGAAAAATTACCTATACTCTTGTCTCCATCTCTGAATCAGTTTTCTGATGCTTCTTTTGGATTGAAAAAAGACCCCCGTATGCTCAAGATATCACAAAAAAACCAACAATAGGTCTTTAGGACAAAAAAAATCAAACAATGATGGGTGAATGACCATCAAATCAGCACCTTCACATATGTTAGCAACTATACTTCTAATGTTAGCAATTGTACCACTAATGTTAGTGCTTTTTGATTTGTTTTTAGCATTTCTAGTTTTTAAAACCTTTTGCAAGTGCAATTTAAAAAAAAGAAAGAAGTTTTCCAATGCTTTATTAGAAAAACTCTTATAAAAAAATCTTGATTTATTTTTAATAAAACATAAATCGTTGTCTTGGAAAACATGTCTAATTTGGGAGTAAAATTTTTAGTCTCAAATTCTAACTATGTCCATATTGGACAAATTTTATATGAAAATAGGGTTTTTTGGGCACTTTGAGCTCAACAGTGATGTTTGTTTGGGCTCAAAGTGCATTGAAAAATGGTGACCCCCCAGATTTAATACAAAAAAGCTCTGAAAAATGCCAATTTTTTTTTGTCAAACCTCCATTCTTCTTTTTCTTTAGACAAGAACAGGCAGCCGCAGGCAAGGCTCTAATACCATGTAGAATTTGATGATGAACAAATTCATAAATCCTTAGATATCCTACATGCAAATAACCTGTTACAAGGAAGAAAGAAAGATAAAGAGAGAGAAGGGTTTTCTCGATAAACAAGAAGATTGAATTTACTTGTGCAAAACATAATGAATGAAATTGCAACCGATCAATCCTTATGAAGGAGATCAAAACCCTAAAAGGGAAGCCCTAAGAGGTAAAAGCCATTTAATAATTACTAATTAATTATTAAATGTGAATGCAAAAAAGCATAAAGGAGAAATATTAAGAAGGAAGAAAAGGTAATTTAATAAATTAAATTAAATTAACCTTTTTCTCTAACAAGTTTTCCTATGTACCTCCTTAAATAGGTATTAATCAACACTGTAGATCTTAGGGTTCACAATTTGATCCATCAAATACATTATATCTGATCACCATTCTATTTATCTCTTTCTTTTCTAGAAACTTCTCTTGAAATTAATCTCTTATGATATTACCTAATCCTCTCTTGGAATTAAATGATCCAATTTATCAATCCTTATCTTCAACACACTTTCCAATCCCAAGAAATTAACTTAGTTGGCTAAAAATTATAATTCTTCGCAAATGGTTAAAATATTATTCCTTGACCAACACTAAGTTTTGACACTTAGTTATCACTAGGTTACTCAGTCACAAAACTTCTTTCTCGACACATGCACTATCACTCGATCGATACTAATGCTTGCTCAACACTGACTTTGCTCAGCACTTACTGTGGCTTGGTTGAAACTTGCATCAGTCGACATGTGCAAAAAAAATCTTTATTCTTCTACTCTATTACTCTATCAAGCCTACACATTTGATCTATCTTTGCTCACACTTTCAAGTCTTGAACATTATTGTCTTCTCCTCTTACAACATGATTTAAACGATCACTTTATCTTGTCAAAATCCAACTAATCAAATGTCCATTTTTAGTTTCCTCTTCATATCTCAACCTATCCTCTAGATGCTTTTGTTATGAACAAATTTTCACATCCTCTTCATCAATCAAATAGATATGAAATTTATATCAGATAGAAAACTATCTCACCAATAGATTTGACATCAATGACAAAATAACAATTGTTCCAATTGGATGGTTTTTAAAATTTTATTCTATATTTTTAAGGATGAGATAACCACAAAAATTCAAGAAATATCCCAAGACTATATTTAAAGCCTTAAACAAAATAAGTCATATATTTTAAAGGAGGTGGATTTTTATCTCAATGTTTTCAATGGATTAGATATATTTTAAAAAGATTTTTGGTTGTTTTATTAGGAAAAAATGGGGAAGTGAGCTATTATTATGTTGGTTATTTGATTTTAAGCCAAATTGGGAAACAATTATGTATAAAAGGGGGTTATTTTCCTTTGTTAAAATAATTAGAATTTGGAGGAATTAGACTCAAAGAATTTTTGGAGGAATTTTAGTGTTCTTGAAGAGAATTTTCATAAAGGGAGAGATAAATTTTTCATTTTGAGAGATTTTGTAAGCATGAAGACTTTGTGAAGATTCTTCAAGTGCAAGGAATGAGACTATGAATGAGGCTTTGAAGCTTGGATGTTGTAATAAGGCATTTTCCCTAGCAACATTAATAAAGTGGTCCCCAAATTGAGGAGTGAACCCAGAGACATAGTCCTTCCTAGATGAAATCTTTTATCAAGTGTTTGCATCTTTTCTATCTCTTTTTGGTTTCTCATTTCTTTTAGTTTTATTATTGTCCCTTTTATGTAATTAAATATAGTGTTAAGTTAAGTGTTTAAAGCATAACTATTCTTTCAATTTCAATGGTTAAAAACACATAAACACATAATTACTACATGGATTAGGAATTAAATTTATATTTGGATTAAGGTTATAAAACTTGTAAAACCTAGTTTTCAGATCATTGTTTGTGGTAAAAGGGAAGAGTCATCTATTGTGAAACTTGATCCCTTGCCTACAAAAAGTAAATTTGAGAACTCATAGCCACTATTTATATATGAAGAAATTGGTTCCTTATGGGGTCCAAAAGATAAAAGCTTGGTTCTTGAAAATCTAGTACCATGTTTTAATAAATTTAGTAAAGGCATGTATGGTTATGGTTCAAGTAAGCTTATATGATCCAGGCGTGAGGATGGAATTGACTCAAAAATTTTAGATGAAGAATGGTGGTATTGGCATAAATGCAAATGTATAGAAAACTTTTGCAAGCAACTAGTCTAAAACTTGGACACGAAGTAATCATCAAAGAGATATTATTCTTGGTTGTACTTCATGGCCATTACCCATTGTTGAGAAGTGACTCATATTTTTCCCAACATGTCAATTATTTTGTGTAATTTTTTTGAATCTTTCCTTAGGTAAGCGGTTTTACCCTTGTAGATAGTTGTAAATAAAGCTCTTGTGTGTGTGTGTGTGCACACACACATGTGCCCAATTGCCCTTTCATAACTCTGTGCCCAGTGGACTAGGCACTAATCTATTTTTTGACTCCACTTTATTTAGAGACTATGTTTGTCTTGCATAAGATTACAACCTTTACTTTATATAGTTTCCCCCTTTTAACCTAGTCAACCTCTCTCATTTAAAAATATTTTCATAATTGAGGTTTTAAACTAGTTAAAAGCCCAATTATTCATCTTTTTAGCGAGAAAAAACTTGATATGTTTCAATTCCCCGTATCCATCTCGTACTTAGGCAAATTGCTAATCTTGAATTAGCTAATTTAACAATTTTTTGATGTCTTTAAATCATCTAGTAGAAAGAATATAAAATTGCATCTCTTGAAGATTATATAAAGATCACTTGCTATGTGATATTGGCCTCTATAGAGATTTATCGAGGAAGGCTTTTACTAGTGGAAGTAATAAGTTAAGCTTGGTTGATAATGGTGATCATAATTGTATATATTTGTAGGGATACTAATTCCATGAATGATATCAATAATGTGTTGTATAAAACTCTAGAAAATAGAATGTGGTTCTGAAAATGTAGATTTACAAGGGCATGCAAGTTATGTATTATTGAGCATCATTATTGCATGCTTTTACAAGGCCCACAAATTCGATGCCCATACAAATTTCATTATTGACAAGGGAACTCTTTTGTGCTGAATAAAATCTTATCACTTTGTAAAAAATGACAAACTTGATAGTTATCTTATGAGAGGGTGTATAATTTATTTGGGATTCAAGGATTATTGGGTGAGTAAAAAAGTTTAGAATTGACCATCGGGCCCGAAAAGGATTTTCAAACTTCCAAAATCTAGTGATCACATGACTATGAAGGATGTCACTACCTTCATATAATCCTTTTATAACTCTTTATATGACAACATTATTAGGATTGAGCTACATATTCTCAAATAACTTATAACAAAGAAAGATAATGATGAACTCATAGGTGTTATATGTTGAGATAATGGGTGTTGCACACATTGCATAATATTGTTATATTGTATTATTTTATTTTATTATGCAATATTGTATCTAGGAGCACCTAGATGGACGTGCAACATGTAAAGTTTCCCATAGGATATACTTGATGATTTGTATTTTAACATTGTGATAATATTTCATGTAATTATTTAATATTAGGGAAAAGAATTAAATTTTCAATATTAAATGTGGGGTCGATGGGTTAGGTAGCACATGGTTTATGTAATACCACTTGGTGGTTTTGTGGGACTTGCTACTATATAAGCAGCCACACGGGTAGTTGTTGTAGTTAGAAGAAGAAGGTAAAGAGGGAAAGAGTCAAGTGAGACAAGGCTCAACAGGTTAGCCAAGGGAGCATTTGTGAAGGTTGGAAGCATGACATGGGGTGTGTGGAATCATGCTTGTTCACATGGATTGCTTGGTTGTGACTATGAATTTGAAGGCTTCTATGGTTGTATTGTAATGATATTTTTGTTGAATAATACATGGTGATGGATGCTTTTGGAGGCTAAGTTTTTCCCTCAATGAGGGTTTCCTATGGTATATCTTGTGTCACTTTTTTGTGGGTATGTTGTCTATTCTCTTGCATATGGATTTTAATTACATATTTGTTTTAGATCTATTATGGATTATGCTGAAATAGTTACATTCTTTGTTGCAAGTTTCCTAACAAGTGGCATTAGAGCTATGGTTGTGTTTTTGTAACACTAGATTGAATCCATGGGAATGCATGAGAAGATTAAAGAAAGGGCAAGATATATGAGTTGTTTATTGTAGATCTAAGGGTTTTGGGTTTGTTGTTATGATGGGATATTCATAGATTTTAAGCATATGAAATTGTTCGATAAAACAATTTTTTAGATGTTTCATTTAAGTGAGGGTTTTAGGGGGGGAGCTTGCAAACATGACTTGTTGGGTGAAAACAAACTTCACCATTGGATCTGGGTTGATGTTTTCATAAATTTTAATATATAATATGCTGTATTTTGGCCATGTTCATAGAAAATGGAAGAGTTTTTAATTTCAGCATGTGATGGTCATCAAATTTAATCCCATCTAAATTTTTGTCACAAAAAAAATCGCAGTGAAAATGGTAAAAAGACAATCTTAGTAAAATGGTCATAACTTTCTTTCAAGATATTAGATTCCAGACTTATTATAGGAATTGGAAAGCTAATTCAGAGCCCTACAAATTAATGTAGGGTTGGTTCTATGATTTTGATACTTTTTAAGGTTTGAAGAGCCTGAAAGTTAGATGTTATTTATTTTGAGTGCAAATTAGAGCATAACTTGGGCATATGAAGTCTAATTTTGGACTTTGAGTAGTCAATATAAAACTCTTGGAGAGCTTTATACATTGTTTTAGATTTAGTGCAGGTTTGGTATGATTTATTTGGTGATATATTAATCTGAATAGTTTATGATATATATTGACCATGGTAACATTGTGAGTTTATGACATTGCATATTTTGGAGATTTGGATTTGATGTCATTGTATACTCAGTTCATATTTTAGATTGGTGTCATGATGATATAATTATCAATTTTTGATTTGGATATGAATGATGACTTGTTGGTTCTACAATTTGTGTAGTGTTGTAAATGGTCTATACTTATAGGTTGCATTTATGGCTTGGTTATGGGTTGTCTTTGCCCATTGATCTTTCATTATTGGTGCATATTCAAATTGTTGGCTTGTATTTGGGTTGTCTATGCCCTAAGTCACATGATTTACTGATTTTTCTTCATGTAGAAGAGATGAGATATTGTTACTAGGTACAATCATGGTGGAGAATTGTGGTTAACTATTTTATGCTGATAGGTTGGGCACTTTGAGAGTTAGTTGCTCGATTCATGGATGTGATCATGGTCCCATGGATTTTGGCATGACATGATTGGATATATAGGTACATCCTTGATGTTCACTGGCTTGGATTTATGATTTGGTTATTGTGGTATATCTTCTTGGTTAAGGATTATGTTTATTTGGTTTCTTTTGAAGAGCTCATGATGTGCACTTTGAGTTCTTTGATGGTTTGATGCCTTGGTTGATTCCCATGGTTAGAGGATGGTTTTTCATCATGATGTCATAGATAGCTTGGATACATGATTTAGTGGGAGCTTGTGATAATGATGGGGTGACAATGTAGGATTAGTTCCTAATTTGGTTTGTATCTTCTTGGTTTCAAGATCTTACTTTCACTTGGTATTGACACTTTGTTTGTGTGTATAGACCTAGAGGATCTTCATGTAGGAGATGGATTTTATGATACCATAGGTGACTTGGTACCATAGTTGAGTGGGAGTTTCTTTTGGCATTGATATATTTATTGAGTGTTTATAGATGTTGGGGGTTTGTCTTAGATTCTGTTGCTGCAGAAGTGTCTTTGACATTTGCATGGTACACTTGTTATCTTCATGGTGTGTGAATATGGTTAGATCTTGAGGACTCATGGAGTTCTTGGTTATCTTCATGGTGTATGGAAATGACTCTTCATGGTATGTGGAAATGGTTGCATCTTGAGGAATAATGGGGTTCTTGGTAAAGGTGTGGTTTATACTTTCATTTGACATGTTATCCTTGGTGTTAGGATGGTTTCATTTTTTATGTCATGGTATACTCTTGATACACATTTATAATTGTAACATGTTATGGTATGTTCATATGGAGCATGTTATCTTTTTGGTTGAGATGTTTAGATCATGTTGTCATGTTTATGTTCCTCAAGCCATGGTTGGAACTTTGACAATGATCTTGGTTTAGTTTCTTGGTATTGAGTACATTGATCATAAGATGGATACTTCATGATATTGCTATGTTTCATTTGAAGTTGGCATGGATTGATTGGTTACAGGTACTCACAGGTACTTATGTTAGTGTAAATAATAATTATTTACACTTTATTTAAGTTTACTTAAGATAAATGCATTATTTTATTATTTCTTAGGTTAGACACTTAGGAGTTTGCATACTCATATGTGTTGTCATGTTGAAAACACTAGAGTAAGCAACTCTAATTTAGCACATAGTGTCTACAACACTATAGTTTGCATAATTAACTGAGCTATCATGTAGACAACATAGTTATTCACACTCTTAATCAAACACATGGTGTCTACAACATTATTTTACATGACACACCTTTGTAGGCTTATCCTCTCATCATCACACTAACTCCTGTGCTCAATGGAGGATAATCCACTCTTGGTGGACTTGTGCTTAGTTGCGAGGCTTATCATTTTTTTATCTCCTAGACATTCTAGAAGCATTCTAGAGGCCTTTATATACAAGCACTTCTAGTGTACTTGTAAATCAATACAACATCAATCAAACAACATCAATTGACTATCATATTGTTATTCTGATCATACTTTATTGGGCTATTTTGTGCTAGTTGTTGAGCTTCTTGATCTTGGGTGATTTTTTCCTAAGGCAAATTCTTACATGGTATCAAAGCTATACCAAATTCTTATATGGTATCAGAGCCATAGGAGCATCATTTCATAGCCATTGGAGACCATACTTGCTTCACCTTTCTAAGGACATCTCGATTTAGATCTAGAGTATCCACAACTATTGAGAGTGTTTATAGCCAAAGCAAACCTCACCATTGTGTCTAGAGTGTTAATTTGGTGAAATCTAACTATAAATTCGCCTATGTTGGGCCATAGTCAAAATTGAGGCAATTTTTTTTTGCAAACTGGCACCAAAGGCCCAATTTGTGAAATTGGTATGATCATTTTAGATCTCTAAACTTTATTTTCAGATTTGCATATTTTATTATTTCAATTTTTGCAATTTATTTGCATTATTTTTTAGATCTGTGTATTTTGTTCAGAATTTTTTTGGCCATTAGGCCTGTAGAGGAGAGTTTTTTGCTAGAAAAGATTGGAGCTTGTTGGTGCATATCAAATATTGGCATCATATTCAGAAGGTCAAAAAAACCCCCAAATTGATTTTTGTTTCATCAAAATTGGACATCTAAGGTGAAATCTATTGTCAATTGATTTTTGGAGGTGCAATGGTAGCGATTCAAGAAAAATAGTTATAGAGGTGATTTTCAAATAACGATATCTCCCTCATACGGTCTCCTTTTTTCGAGAAAATTTCATGATCTACACATTGGTGTAGGATGTTTGAGATCTTTGTTCCTGAATTTTTCTATAAATTGCAAATTTTGATTTTTGCAACTTTAAAGGCTTAGTCCAAGCTCATCTAGACTCCAAATTAGGTTTCATTCTTTTTGAAAACGAATAATTTTTTCTCTACTTTCTAGATCTACAATCAGATTATAGGCTTTTGTAGACAAAAATATCACTTTTAGAAATAGGTCCTTTATTTGCATTGTATTGCTTCAAAATTGTTGTATTTTTGAGCTACATTGTAAAGTTCCAGATTTGAACTACAAGAGCAGGTTGTAAACAACAAAAATCAGAAGTCCACTAAGTCCATTTTGACAAAGTGGCCTATTATAAAGGCACTACCTATAAAGTGCCAAATTATACATTAGGGGGGGTTGATTGATTATTTTCGTATTTTGGGGGGAAAATACATACATTGATCTCATGGAGTTTTGTTTCACATGTCAATTTGGTGTTAGAATGAGGTTGACAAAGAGGAACTATCAGAAATGGATTGCCTTGATAATTGATCATCTAAGAAGAGAGCATAAGGAAGTATTTCCTTATCTATGTTCCAAAGAACTGTCCTCTGATAATTTGACACCTGTTAAAATAATTTTAGATGTCATTTTTTAAAGTATCAATTCTTATTGCCATGATGTCATTAGAAAGGTCAGTGATCCTTATGACATTTGGATGGCTCTTTGGAAAGCATATGGAGATCCTTTAGTTCCTCCATTTCCAGAGGACATTCTATCTTCAGTCACTCCAGTTATGGTACCTTCAACTCCAAATGAGATCATACCTCTTGATGCTCCTATTGCTTCTACTAATCCAGTTCCAACCACAGATGCTTTTGATTTAGTGCAGTAGGAAATACCATGTCTTCCTACTTTAGCTTCATGAGATGAATTCCTTCTAGACATTGCAGGGTTTTTTGTGGATTCTTACATTGAAGATGTGGGAGATATCATTGATGACATCAATCTCCTCTTTGTCGAGGAGACTTCTTCACTTGTTGCAAGGGAACACTCTGACTCTCAACCACTTGCACTTTCTTTCGAGACTGACTTGATTTTGGACATTTCTTTACAACAAATGCAGGAGAACTCTTTTACTTCAGAGGAGACACCTCAGTCTTTGGAGATTGTATTCCAGTTTCCTCAGACATCATATCTTTTGAGGACTCTTCCTACTAGTTGGAGAGCATTCTCTACTACACCTATGGCACCATTTCTTCCTACAAGGAGAAATATCATTTAGCTTTCATGGTGCAACTTCTTCAGTCATTAATGAGCTTCTTTCATGGGTATGCATTCATCATTAAGGGGAGGCTACATTGCTTCTCTTCCCATATCTTCCTATTAGGATGCTTCATTGTCTTTGGAGGTTGATTCACTTTCATACATGGACATGTTACCTTGTTTGCCACCTTCTTTTGGGTATCCTTCAGATCGGTTTGTGGCATCTACATTCATCAAGGACTTGTCAACATATGAGCAGACTTTAGAGGTAGCATCCAAACCATACTACATTTTGATCCCTCTTCCATCTTCCTATCCACAGTGGGAAGCATACTTGCACCTATACTTGGTGTTTCTTCTTTTTATTTGTAGGCATTGGATTCTCTTTTGTCTTCAAGCACTTATCATCATGAGATCCTTCACTAAGGGGGGGATTTCATTGAGGGATTCTCTATTGTATATGCATGATCTATGTCATAATGGGGGGGTCTTGATTACTCCATCTATACATACATCTTTCTTTATTGTACATATCACTCTTTTTGGGGGAGGGTTTTTCCCATGAGGTTTTCCTTCTTTCTCCATTTTCAGAGAGATGTCATTCATTGCATTGCATAGCATTGTAGGTATTGCATTGAATTTATATTTGGGTACCTAACATGGCCTAGTAGCTGAGACCCATTATACATTTCATCATAGCTTTTGTGAGCTTAAGTGCATTCCCCTAAGTTGCACTTAAGGGGGGTGTTAGTGTGAATAATTATTATTTACACTTTACTTAAGTTTACTTAGGATAAATACATTATTTTATTATTTCTTAGGTTAGACACCTAAAAGTTTGTGTACTCATATGAGTTTTCATGTTGACAACACAGGAGTAAGCAACTCTAATTTAGCACATGGTGTCTAAAACTCTAGAGTTTGCATAATTAACTCAATTGTCATGTAGACAACATAGTTATTTACAATCTTAATTAAGCACATGGTGTCTACAACAAAATTTTATGTTGATACACCTTTTTAGGATTATCCTTTCATCATCACACTAACTCTTGTGCTCAATGGAGGATAATCCACTCTTGGTGGACGTGTGCTTAGTTGTGAGGCTTATCATTTTGCTAACTCCTAGACATTCTAGAAGCATTCTAGAGGCCTTTATATATAGGAACTTCTAGTTTACTTGTACATCAATACAACATCAATTGAATATCATATTGTTATTTTGATCATACTCTATTGGTCTATTTTGTGCTAGTTTTTGAGCTTCTTGGTCTTGGGTGATTTTTCCCTAAGGAAAATTCTTACCTGGTATCAGAGCTATACCAAATTCTTACAACTTAGAGATGGTGGTGATGCTGATTTCTTTTCGATTAGAGAAGTATTTGTTGGGAGAATTATTTGGTTTCAGCAAGAAGTCTGAGGGGAATTCACTTGATATGGACTTAAGAGGAGATTGTTCTTAGACGAGTCTTGGCTAGAGACTTAGATATCTTGATGAAAATTCTCATTCCCCACTCTTGGTCTTCTCAGTGGTTTGCTACTTGAGAGGTATAGCCCATTATTTCTCTCAAGTGCATTATGTTTATGCTTTTCTTTCATGGATATGAATCTTGAGGTATGGTACATGAGTTAGTTCTAGAGGGTTCATTCGAGAGATGGTTTAGCATTGGTTATCTCCTTTTTCATATGTTATTATGCTAGTTGAGTTTGGGAGATAGTTTTATATTGGACATATTCCTTGGATTAGGAATGGTTTATGAGTTTGATATTCTTGTGAGAGGCTTACATTCATGATTAGTTATATGGTATGGTTTGAGTGTTGTTGAGGCTTCTTGGTTGGGGTTTTATGGAGGAGATCATACTTGCACAATTTACATCTAGAGGTGTGTGTAGAAGGACATGATACAAGTTATGATTTGCATGGTTTCTCTTTGGTCTTTGTTATCTTCTTGGATGTTCAATTTTACCTACATTGGATTTGAGATTGGTTAGCGATTGTGATCAATGGTTTGTGCTCATGTATGTCATGTGAGAAATGACATGGTTATTTCTTTATCTCTTTACTCTATTGGTTGTGGAGAACTTGGGAGAGCATTAGAGATTGGTTATGAGAGTTGTTCATGTAGGTTATTGGTTTATGTGTTGTGGATGTCCTTGAGACTACATGGATTCACTTCTTTGAGATGTTGTGATTGGATTGGTTATATATTTGACACTATCTTTTGCAGTGGGAGCTTCTTGGTATATATGTGGTAGGCATTGCTCTTGAGGCTTGTGATTGTAGGTTACAGATTGGATGTAAACCTTTGGAGGTATGGATAGTTGGATGGGTTTGGCACTTGTTGTGGTTGTTATTTGAGCTATGTATCTTTTGACAACTATGGATACATGTGATTACCTTTAGATCAAGTTTCTTGTGCTTGGCATTTTAGTTGGTATAGGATTTTATGATCTTTTAATGTGACTGGTTGGATGGCTTTCTCTTTGGATGGCTTTTATGTATGTCTTGTGATAATGGCATAATAGGAGGTGGCTTCATTCATGTTTGAGATGGTGGATACTTTGATTTTGTTATGAGAAATAGGATGGAGCACTTAGTGTACTTTTGATCCATGATGGTGGATGTGCTAGGAGGGATTGTTCCCTTGCTCATATATCTGGCTACAGACTGACCCTATACAATGTATACAACAAGTGGGAGATTGTTGATATAATGGGTGTTGCACACATTGCATAATATTTTTATATTATATTATTTTATTTTATTATGTAATGTTGTATCTAGGAGCACCTAGATGGACGTGCAACATATAAAGATTCCCATGGGATATACTTGATGAGTTGTATTGTAACATTGTGATAATATCTCATGTAATTATTTAATATTGGGGAAAGGAATTAAATTTCTAATATTAAATATGGGGTCAATGGGTTAGGTAGCACATGGCTTATGTAATACCACTTGGTGGTTTTCTGGGACTTGCTACTATATAAGCAGCCATAAGGGTAGTTGTAGTGAGAAGAAAAAGGAAAAGAAAGAAAGAGTCAAGCATGACAATGGTTGACAGGTTAGCCAAGGGAGAATTTGTGAAGGTTGGAAGCATACATAGTGATGGATGCTTTTGGAGGCTGGGTTTTTTCCCTCAATGAGGGTTTCCAAGGGTATATCTTGTGTCACTTTTTTGTGGGTATGTTGTCTATTCTCTTGCATGTGGATATGAATTACATATTTGTTTTAGATCTATTATGGATTATGTGGAAACAATTATATTCTTTGTTGCAAGTTTCCTTACATAATAGACCCCAAATCAATTTACTTATCCAATAGTCTAATTGTAAGAATTTATTAATTTCCTTGAAGTCTGTGATTATTGTTGTGTCAGGCTTCTTGAGAACTTTTGCACAATTGTAAATGGTTTTAGATTTCAAACTTTGTTTGATTCATCAATAATGTTATTAGGTTTCTTGTAAAGTTCTTAATTTCTTGAAAGGACTGATCTTCTGATGATATGACATAGTTTGTAATAATTGTTCTTAGTCACTATATTACATGATGTTGATAATGAGATTTTAGGAGTCTCTTCATGGTTCCAAGGAGGAATTCTCTTCTATTCTCATTACGTTTGTAATCAACAAAATTTTGGCATTGGATAAGTGATGCCCTATAATATGTAGAGCATGGACAATAATGGATTTGAAGAAGTACAAAGTGCAAGTGGAAATGGTGATTGAGGATGTGGGGAAATAATAGAGAGATTCAACTAGGATTAGATGATGAAGATTGTGTAGAAGGTAGAGGTAGATCATTTGGAAATCCTATAAGTGATTCAAGGCATTATAGTCAGAGATCCTACTTGGTACAAGATTTTCACATAGGATCTCAGATGGGACAAAACACTAAGTCCCTCAAGTTCCTCTATCCTACTTTGGTGAGCTAGAGGAAGGTGTTTTTGTCATAGATAATAACATAGATGGTCACACTATATGCTACTCATAAAGAGAGTTATTGGCATAGAAATTATAGGGAATTGAGTGAAATGGTTTCAAATTGAAGGGGGAGAGGGGGTGCTAGTAATGTGCCAAGATAGGAGGTGAAAATGACTCTCACTATAGATGGAAACCTAGATGATGTTGTCCACATTGACAAGGAATTTCACAATAGGAAGTTGACATTCTATGGGAGGGAGGCTATGCAATACCTTTTTAGTGCAAATATGCTCATATCCAGTCTTCAAAGCCTTAGAGTTGAGATAACAATTTTTATTATTATTGGTAGAAGTAAATTTTTTGTCACATTGCATGATCTAGGGAAACTTGAGATGTGGGACTTATTTGGCAATTTTTATTATACAAAATTTTACATTAGGAGTTGTCTTTACAAACATAACCCTTAGGAAAACTATTGAGTATAAATAGCTCTGTTATAGCCATAAGCCACAAATTTCATTTATCAAAGCATAAATCCACGGGCTATTTGAAGTGTGTTTTGTGACTTTGGACCTAATTTTATTATAGTTGATGTTGACAGGGAGGAACCACACATTGGTATTGTAACTTCTATTAGCAATGATAATTTTGTAGTGGTTTTATGTGTTGATGATGAGAGGCTTGAATTTGAAGAGGAAGATATATTTCCCCCCCACTAAAGTAGAGGTTATATTTGAATTAAATGATGGAAAGCTAAGAAAGATAAAGAGTGCACATTAATATTCATTCTTCCTGGATGAAGATACGACTACTTCTAGAGAATATGCTGGTAGAGGCATTGTCATTCAGGCTAAGCAACCAAAGCTATTCAATTTTAAGCCATTGGTAAGATGACGCCAAGTATAATACAAAAGTTGAACTACAGTGTGTCCTAAGCCAGAGAATTTAATAGGTGCCAAGTGAACTTTAGGTGCCGAGCGAAGTTCAAGTGTCGAGTAATAAGTGATGCTGAGTCACTATAGATGTTGAGCAAAGAATAGATGTCAAGCGAGACAAAATTACTATAGGAGTCGAGTGAGCCAATTTTCTTATATGTGCGAAGCATCAACAACTAGTAAGTGTCGAGTAACACATAATCATCATATGAGTTTATATCTTTGCAAACTTAGATGTAAACCATTTTTGAAGCTGACATGGGATTAATCTGAAAGGATCTTGAAGATAAGATTGAATCTTTTGCATTACCTATGCAATCAACATGCAACCAATAAGAAAAATGGAGAAGGCATGCAACCAATAGGAAAAGTGCAAGAATTGAGTAGAAAATGAAGAGTAAATATTGATCATAGATTCATACCTAACCCTAAGTCTTTGATGCCTTTAAAAGGAGGATGAAACCCCATTATGTGAGTGTATGGGTGAATTATAGCAAAGTGCAGAAGGGTAAAGACTTAGGAAAGAATAGAACAACATTGTAGAATCTAGTTGATCAAGAATAGAGTATTAGAGTTTCAAAGATAGACATATTAGATCAAGCAAGGATCATAGCAGAAAAGAGTAGAATGAGGATCTGGAATCAACAATAAAGGGTTGCAAGTAATCAAGTTAAGACTTTCTAATACTCTCTAGCAATTGTATTAGGAATTAAAATCCTACAGAATTAGGTTGGCTTAACAACTATTTGTAAATCCTTTAACATGGTGGCATTCCAAGTGAGTGTACTAAAGTCCTTTAACTAGGCCCACTTCTAATAGGGTGGTTAAATCCTTTAACCAGGTCACTTTTAATAGGGTGTAAAGTCTTTAACAGGACATGCCTTTCATAGGGCAGCCCATTGGAAGTGGTCAAACTTTGTAACCTTGAACAATTACATATTGCTACAGTGATACTTTCTGGGTGTCATCCCTACCCCAATTTTACCTTCTCATTTTGGAGGGTTTCTGGGTTACCAAATTCATGTGTTATCTATTTTCATGCATGTCTTTACTTTCATGTTTATTAGATGAATTAGATGCATGTGAATGATAACAACTAAAATGTTTTGAAAATGTTTAAGTTAATTACTTCTAATTCACCCCCCCTCTCAGAAGTAAATCCTCCCACTTGTAAATTCCAACAATTGGTATCATAGCTAAATTCTGACAAGGAGCCTTGTAGCTTGGAGAAAAGATCTAGAAATGGAAAACTACAAACTTGGGAAGATCATGAGAATCAGGAAATTGATAAACTTGCTTTACATGCTTTGGAAGAAGCTAGAGAGGAATTGAGCAAATACTTAAAGAGAAGAAGAGAGATTGTCATAACTGAGAACGATACACAATACAAGGAGATTGACACCTCAAAACTATTTACAAATGGAGATTCCAAAGAATTTGATGTAGCAATAACAAACCTAATGGACAAGAATAGAGTTCAAGTAGAAGAAATTAGAACACTCAAACTTGAACAAGAATCACAAGCCATGATTCTTTGTGAGGTAATTGAACAGAAGAAAAGAGCCATTGAAGACAAGGCTATGATAGAAGAAGAAAAGAGAAATCTAGCGAACCGAATGGAAGAAAAGTCAATTGAGCTTGCAAGAATTTCAAACATGCAGCTAGACACCCTAAGCTAGATGATGAATGCAAATCATGAACTGAATGTCAAGGACATTGAGATCTCTACATTGAAGATGCAAAATGAACAACTACAAAATGATTTGAAAAGAGAGAAGGAGATTGCAGAGAGCTTCAAAAAACCTAATGAGGCCATCAAGTACTTTGAGAAGCTACTAAAATCACCAAGGGCTAGCAATGGTACTTTAGGACTAGGACACATCAAGACTGAACAAGGAGAGTCATCCAAGATTGCAAAAGAAATGAGTAACAAAGGTAAGAACACTAAACCTACTTGTCATTTTTGTGGTAAAAAAGGACACACCTCTAATGTATGTAGGAGCAAGAATACTCATCAGCATGACAAACCTAAGAATGTGAGTCACTGTCATAAGTGTAAAAAACAAGGACATCAAGCACATGACTATAGGATTAGGACTATTAGAACACCAAGATTTGAAGGTCACTACTACAATTGCAAGAAGTATGGACATAAAGCTTTTGAGTGCAAATCAAAGCCTATGTGGACACCAAATTAGGTAGCAAGGGGAAATAACCATGGACATCACTACAATTGGGACTACAACACCAAGTATAGCTATCATTATTGTCAAGAATATGGACACATTCTTAAAAATTGCGTAAGGACACATTTTAGAGGGAACTACAGTCGATGGTTGAGCCAAACCACATGTTTCAGTTGCTTGAAGACTAGTCATATCAACAGGAAACCCAACCCTAGATCAACCAAAGACCCTTAGGAGTGATTCTAAGGAGGAAATTGAGAAAAATATTGGTGCTAAGTGGAACAAGAGAGGAATGACGATTGACACCATCCAAGACCCTCTTGTTGATTTTGTTGTTAGGGTTATTTCACACAAGTTCTACCAATCTAGTAGACTTAATAGTGTGCCTTGCATTGCAGTAGACGTGGGTTACAAATTGGTGAAAAAGGATCATACTTATGATCTTTTAGAACTACAATTGCAACAAATTAATGAAAATTTAGTAGCAATCAGGAGAACCAAGGGAGGCCAATGCAAATTTGGTGCTATTTTGATTTGTATATTCTTTTATGTTCAAAATGAGTTTCCTTCTTTTGGCAAAGTTGCATGGAAAACTAATAGGTCAATCATAGCTCAAGTTAATGAATATATAGAGTAGATGGGAGCTAATTTTGACACTCTTATGACTAGCTATTTTAAAGACTTCAAGAAAACAATGAAGCAAAGGCTAAGAATTCTAGTTTCTTTAGTAGAGAAATATGTAAATGATGTATGCTTTCTTGCAGATATTGACTATACATACATTCAAGTTGCCATACCAAGAGTGAGATGGTTAAGACCTCTTAGCTATGAAATAAATATAGATGAGGCACCAATGGCTATAATTGCACTATTAGCTAAAGAAATAGACAAAAGTGCACCACATTTTGGAACCTATGATGTGGTAAGGTCAAAGGTTGATATGCAGCTAAAAACTACCTCCACACTAAAGAAGAAAGACAAAATTTTAAAGAAGTTAAAAGCCAAATTTGGTGAGGGTACAACACAAGAAGAAGAAGAAGAAGGTGAAGAAGCTAAGGATGATGAAGAGGAACAAGGTTAGGAAACACTTGCTTTAACCCAAGCAATGGGGGAGGATGCAAAAGAATAGGAAGGTGCCGAGCAGGAAGCACCAAAGCTAGAGCCCAATAAAAGAAAGGCTAAAAAATAGCCAGTTTCTCAACCCAAGGAAAAGAAAAAGGCAACAAAGCCAAGCCTAGCCAAGCCAACTACAAGGGCAGATACCAGGGTAACAACCCAAGTGGCAAAACAACAAGGGAAACAAAAAGCAACAAAACAAGGAGGGCTAACAAAACCAAAGAAGAGAAGAAAATATGTTGCACCTCCAGAATTAGACAAAGAAAGGACAAAGTCTGATGATGAGCAATTCAGATTGGTAAGGCGTTCTACCAAGTCTAAATTGGAAAATATTTGTAATAATATAGAGATAATGTAGATCTAACTGGTTTAAAGACCATTGATTTTAATAAGTTATCAAAGGAAGAACAAAACATAGTGGAAGAGTCTATCTACACTATGATGGGTAAGTTCAAGACCACCCACTTGAACTAGACAATTCAATGCCTAAGGAGCTAAGCTCCATTATAGAGAATAAATGGCATTACTGCCTTAAAATGGAGAAAGAAATAAGGGAGTCTACATTGGCTAATGTAATGCCAGACCTTACAAAAGGTCAAATAACCAAGGCTAATAAGAAACATGGGATAAAATTTGCACCCAAATACAAAGCCTTTAGAATTTTGCAAAATCAAATTGAAGATGTTGTGCAAAAGTCCACACAAATGTGGAAATTAATTTATAGATTGACTATAGTAAAGGAAGGGAGGGAAGACCCCTTTGAGGGGAAAAATGATGAAGGAGAAGAGGAAAATGAAAAGGATGAGGAAGTAGAGAAAGAAAAAGAAGAGGAAACGATGGAGAAAACACATGGTGAAGAGGCAGCAACTAAAGAGCAACAACCAGAACAGAGTGTCCAAGACACCTAATTGCCACCACCAAGTCCTCCACAAATAACACCTATAGAAATAGTAATTGTAAAGGATTTTCCTGATACCTAAAGTCAGAACATCAATCCATTGAATACAGAGGATCTCAAAAAGATCCTTCACCAAACTACATTGCAATCACAATTGTGTACAAATCATATTTTGGTGAGTATGGAAGAATTACAAAAGGCTATAGTAGAGATCACAAGGGAGAAGGAAAACATGTAAGAACCACCTTCACAACCTCCCATAGCTACAATAGATCAACTAGAAAAGTAAGAAACACAGGATACAGCTGCTAAGGTTGATCATATGGTCACAACAACAACAACTTCTGAGGAGCCAACAAAAGAACAAACATGATAGGATGTTCCTACAACAAAAAGCCAAGGTGCACCTCCTCAAATCATCATTAGTGATTAGGGTAGTAGAGAAGAAGAGAAGGAAGAGGAGAAAACCCCAAAGGAAAAAGAGCAGGAGGCAATATAGACACTGGTGAACTTGCCTACCTCAGGGACTCCTACCACTACAAATTTCAGTACAAGGCTTAAGCTCCACCAAGGTAGCAAGGGTACTTCACTATGGAGACCTTGCACTTGATGAGGAGATAGTCATACCCAATTATGACTATAAAACAATGAATTTAGCATAGATAAATGAAGTGTAAGATGCACTGGAGAGAAAGAAGAAGCAGGAGATACTCAAAAATGAGTATAGATAGAAGCAAGCACTTGTGGAAATCAAAGATATATTCCTTGATGTATTCAACTTGCTAGTACTTGATGAAACCAAGCTCATCATGGAGAAACTATCCAACATGGTGGACTAGGTACAAAAAAAAGACCTTGATAGTAATGTTAAGTTATTAGAATGGTTTGAAAAGAAGTTTCAAATGAAAGTTAATGAGAAAATATCTAGTGAAATAACACTTTCATAAGTTGAATTGGCTAAGAAGGTTGAGAAAGTGAAGACAATACTTGAGAATATCTTCTCATTGTACTCCAAATTGTGTGACTCATCATTCTTCACACAAGAAACTAGCCAAAGAATATTGAGCTTGGAACGAAATCTCAAGATTTCTAGCACACAACTACCCAAAGATCCAGCTCAAAGTGAGAAGCATTTTGCAACTATGCTTCACACCCAGAAAGAGTTAGCTATATTGACAGCATAAGAGGCCAATGCCAAGGCCAAATTTATATGGATTCAATCTTCCATTACTCCACATCTAGAAGTACTCCATAAAGAAATGGTCTATGTAGAAAATGTTCTAAAGAATGACCCTAATCTTTCTACTTTAGAAGGCCTTGTACATCTTGTAGCAGAGACAACCATCTAACACAAATCACTAAAAATTTCTTTATATAATTGGGATGCTTCTATGAAGATGATCATGGAGGTAAATAATTTTTTTTTGGCTAAATATTCTATTCATTCTTAGGACCCATTGACATAAGTGTCAGAAAGGGGGAGATGTAAATAAAAAGGGAGAGATGTAAATAAGAATGTGGAGATAATACATTCTTTGATGGAAGTAATAAAGAATATCCAAAGGGGGAGATATTCAAATTCACATTCTGAGAAAGTAATAAGGAAATAAAGTAGAAGCATAAAAAGGGTACACAGAAATAGAGGCAAAAGAATGATAAGGAAAACAAGGAAAAGAGTGTCAGATACATCAGCATGAGACAAATTCAACACAAGAATTTTGGTTACAGAAATGGCACATCAGCTCAGGGGGAGTTACAAGATTTATGAGGTATATATAATTTTGAACAAGTTTTTGAAGTCTTGTACATATGCCGAAAAAAATATTTAGTATACTTAGAGATCAGATTCATAATGTTTAGATATGTATTTTTGCCACTCATGTCAAAGGGGGAGATTGTTAGTCTTAGATTGGTTTTGACAATTGAGTGTCAACACACTTAACCAATTCTCAAGATGATGCCGAGTATAATACAAAAGTTGAACTACAGTATGTGTCAAGCCAAAGAATTCAATAGGTGCTGAGTGAACTTTAGGTGCTGAGCAAAGTTCAAGTGCTAAGTGATAAGTGATGCCAAGTCACTATAGATGCTGAGCAAAGAATAGATGTTGAGCGAGATAGAATTACTAAGTGAGCTAGTTTTCTTATATGTGTCAAGCATCGACAACTAGTGAGTGCCAAGTAACATAGAATCAACATATGAGTTTGTATCTTCACAAACTCAGATGTAAACTATTTTTGAAGCCGACATGGGATGAATCTCAAAAGATCTTGAAGATAAGATCAAATCTTTTGCATTACCTATGTAATCAACATGCAACCAATAAGAAAAATGGAGAAGGCATGCAACCAATAGGAAAAGTGCAAGAATTAAGCGAGAAATGAAGAGTAAATATTGATCATAGATTCATACCTAACTCTAAGTCTGCAATGCCTTTAAAAGGAGGATGAAACCCCATTATGTGAGTGTATGTGAGAAGTGTATGGGTGAATTATAGCAAAGTGTAGAAGGGTGTAAAGACTTAGAAAAGAATAGAACAAAATTGTAGAATCCAATTGATCAAGAATAGAGTATTAGAGTTTCGAAGAGAGACATATCAGATCAAGCAAGGATCAGAGTAAACAAGAGTAGAATGAGGATTTGTAATCAACAATAAAGGATTACAAGTCATCAGGTCAAGACTTTCTAATGCTCTCTAGAAATTGTATTAGAAATGAAAATCTTATGGACTTAGGTTGGATTAACAACCATTTATAAATCCTTTAACAAGGTGGCATTCCAAGTGAATGTACTATAGTCCTTTAACCAGGCCCACTTCTAATATGGTGGTTAAATCCTTTAACCTGGTCACTTTTAATAGGGTGTAAAGTCTTTGATAGGATAGGCCTTTCATAAGGCAGACCATTGGAAGTGGTCAAACTTTATAACCTTGAAAAATTACATATTGCTACAGTGATACTTTGTGTGTGTCATCCCCACCCCAATTTTACCTTCTCATTTTGGAGGGTTTCTGGGTTACTAGATTCATGTGTTATCTATTTTCATGCATGTCTTTACTTTCATGTTTATTAGATGAATTAGATGCATGTGAATGATATCAGCTAAAATGTTTTGAAAAGGTTAAAGTTAGTTACTTTTGATTCAACCCCCCCTCTTAGAAGTAAATCTTCCCACTTATAAATTTCAACATGTTCTTATGCTCTTTGGCTAAAATACAATTGAGTACAAAAGTTTAAATTTTACTCCTTCCTCCAACATGGTTTCAAAATGTGCCAAACAACCTTATTCTTTGATTTGATAATATTTTATGAACCATCCCAATGATTATTCAATTAGAAAGGTAGATAATAAAAATGTGTAATTATCAATACAATATCAATGGTATCTTTGTTGGGAGGTAGGTGCCTCCATCCCCTCTAGGTTGGTGGCTCTATCCAACATAGACCGATAGATTTGTGACATGTGCTTAAATGCCTCCCATGGATCCTTGTCTCTGGCTATTGTAATGTTCATTGACAACTCAAGCTTTTGGTGTAATGACAAAAGTGATTCCAACAAGTGGTATCAAAGTGTTGGGTTACAGGTTCAAATCCTTTGGGTCATACTGAGGGGAGGATTATTGGGAGGTCGGTGCCTCCATCCCCTCTAAGTTGGTGCCTATGTCCAACATAAATTGGTGGATTTGTGACATGTTCTTAACCACTTCCTATGGATTGTTGTCTTTGGTTGTTGTAATGTTCATTGGCAACTCGAGCTTTTGGTGTAATGACAATAATGATTCCAACAATATTCATGTGACCTAAAATATAAATCTACATCAAAGAGGATATTTCAAGACACATCAACTACAAGGGCCATAAGGTGTGGATTTAGGGTTTTCAGTATTAACCACAATGGTCACATGTTGAGATATTGAAGAACTAGAGGAAATGAGAATGAATCTATATCATTGGAGGAATAGAAAGATAGTCATATAGTGGCTAGTTCATTCTCCAATATTTAATGACAAGCAACACCTTTGTTTTGAAATTTAGCATTTGCAATCTAGAAGATAAAAATAAGATGAATCCTAATGTATAGCCATTGGATAGTAACTAGAGATACTACATGTCTATACATCATGGTACATAATGTAATCCCACGATAGAGCTAGTGTTAGCAAAGAAAATTTTCATCCACATATTAGATTAAAAATCATTTTTTGCATTCAAATTTGTTCTTTAAAGAATAAAATATTTATCATAATGTGTCAAATAATAAAACAATTAAAATAGTGTGTGGATGAAATTAAGTTCTGTGTTTTCATCTTTCATAAAATTAATTCTTTAAATAATTAATTATGATTATGATGTACAAATACTATTACACACAATCTTCAAAAGGTGGGTGAAAGTGAAAAGAAATAAAGTGGGGAGCTGAGAGAGATGAAATATTTCTTCAAGAGGAATGTTCACTTAAAAGCAGTAGAGGCAATTATCCAACTTCTTCATCATTGTAATCTCTTTAATAGGGGAAATTTTATTGTGCAAAGGGCTCTCTCCTTTTTAGGATAAACAAGATTTTTGCAACCAAGTTTCAATGTTCCATTGAAATGAATAGTTTTTCAAAGTTTTTTTTTTCATGCATTTATTTCTTTTAACAATATGTGTCCTATTAAAAAGAAGTGATCCTTGGATCACTAATATGGAAGAATATTTTTGAACTATGTTTCATCAATATTTAAAAAATATGTATTTGAAGATTTATGAGTATATTGAGAAACTGTTTATCGTCAATATTTACATACGTTCTCATTGATAAGTATTTGTTTCATTTTTTTGATTATCAATGGACTTTGTGTTATTAATACATGTGCATATTTATTCTGGTTGTAAGTATTTATTTCTTGAAGAGGAGGGATTATTTTAAACACAAATTTGAATTTAAGGGATTTGTACCTCTAAATTCAGAGAAAGAGCATCGATTCAATGATAATCTAACCAACTATTTGTGTTATTTTTTCTTCTTTCTAGGCATTTGGAGTTATAGTTGTGTATTTATTTTTGAAGGACAAATTTTTTCACTAACACACTTGTAATCGAAGATTCCAATTTTGTGTGATCACCCTTTATGTGATCATTCTAATGGGGTACACATTTTTTACTTTGCTTGTATTATCTCTAGTTGTACAACCCAAATATAGAGTACACTTGCACACTTGATCTTAGGGATATATCTAAATCTATCATTAATTACTTTTGTTCTATATATAATTTTCCCTATTGAAAATGGTTATTTACATTACAAGGAGTATGTAGCCTATAAAAGTATGTAAAATTGGTAGCACTTTCAATGCATAAACTCTAGTATCCTCATGCTAGACCAATGGAGGTCATCCCCAAGAAATCATCACACAAGGTCATTTCATAAGCTTCTTTTTTTCAGTAATTGTGCATAATCTAATACCATACTACTCACCATTAGTTTTAATCACATTGCATAGCCCCTGTGAGTGACACTTATATAATAAATACTAAGAAAATAATGAACTTCAAATGATACTTCATAGAAAATTTGCTACTTGTGACAAAAAAAGTCATTGTAAGAAGGTTCTATTAAACACCATATGCAATCAATAAAAAAAGAGATCTCTAAAGAGTATCAACATTGCATGTGATCACTAAAATATTGAATACTCTCCAATGACACATCCTTTCCATATCTCTTCTACTTTATTAGTCAATGTATTCAAGTAATTTTATTGTAGAATTTGCACATTAAGATTTTAAAAATTAACTCCTTATGTTATGATTCTTGATGTTATTGTTAATATGGTTGAATTCCTTTAGACTGACATAGATAACATAAAGATTGTGTGAATATAAGTATTGATAATATATAACAATGATACTGATAACATAATTATTATATAGTTGATAAATAATTATTATATTATTTTTGTGAGATAATATAATTATATTAAACTATGTTAAAAATACAAGAAATAGTTACCCAAAATATATTAATTAAAATGTAATTTTGATATTGCTATTAGGATTTAACTGTGTAGTTTTTGAGTCAAGCACATTGACCCATGTATCATGAGTAGTGATTCACTCATGAATCCATATCTCATGCGAATAAATGGAACACTCAACACTCATTGGATCTAGGTGATGCTCATAGAGGTGAGACATTGAGACTTCTTGGGAGATTACCCATCCCAATACTACTCCAACTCGAGCGTGCTTAACTACAAAGTTTTCTCCATGGTTAAACCCACTCTACTTGAAACCCCATTTGCAAAACCTTAACCAATTAAGGAATACTAAACTAGCAAGCATTCAAGAAAATAAATAGATTAAACTCTTAAGAAAAGACCATAAAAAGAGCAAACAAAAGGCAAAGCAAAATTGTGCAATACTAATAGCTCCTTTTGTTGAAGTAGATGTGGTCTAGGAGGATAGAATGTGTGCTCCAATACTTTCTTAAGCTTCCAAAGATCAGATATGATCAACAATGGATGAGGGCAAAGGATTTAAGTGTGAAGGTGTAGAGGCATTTTTGAATTGTAAGAGTATGATTGACGATTTCTATCTCTCAAAATAGCATGATAACAATGCATACAAGGTGGATGAATTGTGAAGGGAAGAGTGTCCAACTTATATTAAATGAGTGGTGGAAATAGAAGGTATAGATGAAAAATTGGAAGGTTGTTAAGAGTGGCCAAGATGCGAGGAAAATAGAGCACAATGATTGTTCTTTCTCAAATGCATAGCCTTGTGACAAGTGTCATGAGAAGTATGCATGTAAGAAGATTAGGGTTTTTTGGGGGAATGTGACTATTTTGGAGGAAGTGAAGAGGAAAAAGGCATAAGAGGTGGATGGAGTGTGTAAGAGAGGTGTAAGACCATTTAAGGTTGATATAAATTGATGCAACATGACTCTGAATGTACCCCAAATATGAGGTGATCTAGAAACCAACAAATAAACACATAACAAAAAATGAACAAGAGGAATGAGATTCAGATCCAGAGAGACAATATTTCATATATTGCAATAAAAAAGTTTGCATCCAACATGCCCTACTATATGACCTTTTGGATTATTTCCATTACAAGAAAAATACATCTTTCAAAGAAGAATAGATCTCCACACTTGAATGTGAACTTTTATCTCCACAGTACTCCATGCTAAGACTCCTCAACTAAAATGACTTCTTCATGCTTCTCTACATCTCCATGCTTGAACAATAATGCCTAAGAATCTACCCAAGATCCCTTTAAATACTTGCATGATCACAAGTCAGCTCACAAAAAATATTAAATAGCCATCACAAAATTCAATAAGTGCAAGGTTGGCCCAAATTGGAACCAGACATAGACAACTCAGTCAAAGAAGGACCAAGAAAAATGTTGGCACTTAGCACATACATGAACACTCAAAACATGAAGGAACACTCAACCAATACTAGATAACTCGACCAACACTACAACTCGACAATCACAACAACTCGACAAACACTGCAACTCGACAAACACTGCTAACCAAATTGACACTACTTGGTCAATACTGGTAGAAGAAATGGGATAAAACACTAACTAGTATGTTAACATGATGTCAGAAAACTTCAACTTAGTCAATACTAAATAATTGTTGGCACTTGACAATGTCTGTAACTTGGTAGCAACCAACAAAATCAATGAGATAACACGACGGCTAGGATGCTCCTACATCAGACTATTAAGATAAATAGAAAAATCCTCAGATTCTCCTACATCAGACTCCCCAGGTAAATAGAAAAATGTGTCCCACATTTTTCTTCTGAAAGAAAATCTTGCACTCAGTTTCATCTTCACCAAATGTTTCCACTCCATCAAAGAAAAGAGATCAAATATGAAAATCAACCATCTATGCTTCATCCATTCAAAAATTAGAATCTCATCTAACCAATCAACATACACAACTAAAAATTTCAATGTTCTATCTGCAACTCATCATTAAAACCATCCATAACAACATCCTTATATATGAAAACCAGATCAACAATAATATCTAGATCACAAAACCAATCAGCTACAACATGTGAACTTAGATCCATAATAACAACAACATATAAATCTATAATAACAATAATATGTATATTCATTCCTCTAGCAATATGTAAATAATCATCAATATCTACATCAATATTAACATCCATATCCTTTAGCATCTCAACAGTAACATATAAGTTTAGATTCATATCAGCAACAACAACATCAAACAAATCTACCTCAATAATATCTCGGAAAGCCTCAACCACATCACCAATAGGTAAATACATCTTCTTATCATGAGCACCATCCAAATTAATAACATCCATAACATAATGAACATATAACTTTGGATCAGCAATGACAATAGCAGATAAGTCCTAAATCACATCCATTTCAATATTAACATCATCCTGAATAATAACAACATCCAATTCCTTACCAACATAAGTGAAATTCTCCTCTTCAACAATCTCATTGCACACAATAAGATGCTCTACAATTTCCATGTCAGATCTATCCATCTATTCATGAAAACCAAAAGATACTTCATCAACTTCAGCAAAATCATCATGCATTTACACAATTTGTCTTCTTCTTTGAAAAATCTTTTTAACTGGCCAAACAACCTTCTTTCTAATCCTCATATGCCAAATCAAATCAGACTCTTCTAGATCATCAATCCTTATATGTAATTCATCCCAAAAAGAATCATACTCATTGCTCTCAATATCATCAATATGTCTTCCATAGTCTTGCGCTAACTCAATAGCTTCTACTCCAGCTACAAGTTTCCTCAACATGTCAAAGAACTCTAGTTCAATATCTCTCCTTCGATGAACTATCTTCTCATAAATAATGATCAAATGATGAGTCCTTTGCAAGTGCAAGCCAAATCTGTAGATCTACCACCCTACACTAAAATCACCAATGAGGTAGGACTCCCAAAATCAAACTCTTCTCAGATAAAATTCACCCAACCAAGGTCCTGGTACCAAATGCCTCACACTTCAGTGATTTTCTTGCACACTCAAGAACAACTAAGCTTTGATACCATTTGATGTAGTGTGAATCTAGATGTACCCCAAAAATGAGGTGATCTAGAAACCAACAAACAAACACATAGCAGAAAATGAACAAGAGGAACAAGATTCAGAACTAGACAAACAATATTTCATATATTCCAATCAAGAAGTTTGCATCCAATATGCCTAGTTGTATGACCTTCTAGGTTATGACCATTACAAAGACAAATAAATATTTTTGATGTAGGGGACTCCCCTTAATACCATAAACTCATAACAAAAACAAAGAAACAACAACAAATGCGAGAAACAAAATACAGACTTCTTATTATCACCACAAATGAAAAATTATAGAATTCTCAATTACAATATGCTGACCCAAATGGGTGCCTTCATTACAGAAATCTACAAGATAGTGTTGTGAACTATCACCTAGAGCTGTCCTAGATAATGTTCAGACCTTTCTTAAATAGGCAGTTTTATGCCACCCGGGAAGGTTCTAGATGCTCAAACTTAATACCTAGGGCCGACAGACCCTAACAATACACATAGAGTTAGCCAAATACATCTTTGACAAATTATTTAGAAATTTTAGTAGCCCAACTTCTGAAGGCCATAACTCATGAATTGTTGCTCCGATTGGCTATTATAACCACTTTTTAGAAACACCAGCTCCTAATCTATATGCTTGGAACAATGCTAGTACCCTTTCACCAAATTTTCAGATGTCATCCAGGCATTCAAAAGCCTCCAACATTGAGCCTGAAGATTTTTCTGCAAATTTTTCCACCGAAAATCTGCAATAACTTCTCTGATACTTAAGCTAGAGCAATGAGATTTTTATGGTAGGCATATATCTCTAAAATGAACCTCTTGTAGAAAATGAGAACATTTAGAGTTCGTATGAAAAACTTACTAAAAATAGTGTTGGTGTAAATAAGTATTTACTTATTACACTTACTTAAGTTTACTTAGGTTAATGCATTATTTAATTATTTTTATTTGTGACAACACACAAGTATGTAACTCTATTTTAGCACATGGTGTCTATAACACTATTTTGTGTGTCACACCCTTGTAGGCTTATCCTCTCATCACCGCACTTAATTTCGTGCTTAATGGAGGATAACCCATATTTGGTGGACATGTGCTTGGTTGTATGACACATCATGGTGCTGATTATGAGACATTCTAGAAGTTCTCCTGAGGCCTTTATATTCAGGCACTCCTAGTGTACTCTTAACCAGTTATTGAATGGTATATTGAATACATCGTCATTCTGATCATACTCTCTCTTTGATCTACTATGTGCTTGTGTTTGAGTTCTTAGTTCCTGGGTAAATTTTTCCCTTAGAAAAATTCTTACATGGTATCATGGTTATATGATTAGAAATCTAGTCAAGGGGGAAAAAGAAATAAGAAGAACAAGCAGTGGAAGCAGAAAACACAATCTGAGACACAACAATCCTCCTCTCAACAAGGCAGTTCTTCTTCAAACAAGAAGGGAAGTAATGAAAAGAAGGACAAACTCTTTTGTGCATATTGCAAAAAGCGAAATCATGATGAGCATCATTGCAAGACAAAAAGAAGCGATGAGTTAGAAAATCTAATCAAGAAGAACAAGATTCAAGTGCCAGGTACTTCCAAGGATTCTACTCCAACCTCTTCAAAGGGTAAAGGTCAAGCACTTATGAAAAACACAAGTTCTTCGGAATGGATACTTAACTCAAGTGCCTCTTACCACATGGGTTCTTCAAAGGAAGACTTTTCTTCATTGAAGTAGTCAAAGGTACCACACATCTTCGTGGGAGATGATACTAAGATGGAAGTTGAAGGGAAAGGATATGCAGAAATGGAAAATAGGGAATTCAAAGATGCTCTCTACGTTCCAAATCTAAACTCCAATCTCCTATCAATTTACCAAATCACTCACCTAGGAGATGGTCATAAGGTTGAGTTCCTTCCAAATTCAGTGATGATGCAAAGTCTCAAAGATGATTCATTGGTAGTAGTGGGGAAAGTCAATGATGACAAGAGGATTTATTCCTTCTCCTACTTTGTGCCTAAGAGTCCTTCCCAAGCCTTGTTAACTCACTCTACTTCAAACATCAACCTATGACATGAGTGGTTTGGTCACCTTGACTTTTACTCTCTTCAGCAACTTTGCTCAAAACACACGGTTAAAGGTCTACCTAATATCAGCTTTTCTAAGGGAGAGTGTTCATCTTGTTCAGTGGATATGAATCTCAAGGAGAAGTATGATAAAGGGAAGTCTTCTCGAGCTCTAGTTGTTCTTTAATTAGTTCACATGGTATTAGCAGGTCCCTTTGCAGTGACTTCAGTCAGCCAAGGCTGCTACATACTCACATTTGTTGATGAATTTTTGAGATTCACTTGGCTCTTCTTCCTTCATCATAAGAATGAATTGGTTCATAAGCTTCAAGACTTCAAGACTCATGTTGAACACAAGTCAAGGAAAGCCATCAAAGTATTAAGGGTGGACAATGAGAATAGATATGTTGATAGAAGACTTAAGAATTTCTACAGAATTGAGAGGATTGATCTTCAGAACTCACTAGCATTTAGTCTGCACAAGACAGATGTTGCAGCTATGAGGATTAGGACTCTCAAGACCATGGAAAGTTCCATGATTAAGGCCAAGTCTCTTGATTCTACACTTGAAGTTGAAGCCATTAGCAGTGCTACTCACACACTTAATAGATCTCCTCATCCAGACTTAGATGGCAAGACTCATTTTGAGGCATGGTGCAGTAGAAAACCAGTTGTGAGTCACCTTAGAGTCTTTGGTTGTCTAGCATGGGCAAACCTATCTTCCAGGAGTTGTAAGGCATCGACATCTAGGCCTTGTACCTTTATCAGTTATGAAGACAATGTGAAGGCTTACAGACTTATGGATCTAGAGACTCATGAGATCTTTGTGGAGAAGGATGTTCACTTTGAGGAAAGTTCTCCCAACTTGTCCTCTACTCCTCTCTGCACATCATACATAGTGGAAACTGGTAGTGACACCAGCAATAGTGCTTCAACAAGGTCAGACACGTGGGGTTCTATCGATAGTTGCAGTGACAGGTCACATCAGTCCAGTCCACATGCTTATATTACCACAGTGAAAGGTCCAACATAGCATGGTACATCTCATCTTCCAACTCTAGCTTCAGTTGACTTGGGAGACAGACTTGAGGACTTACATCTTCTCATTGATGATGATTCTTCTATAGTTGTTGTGAGGGCTCACTCTGACCCTCATGTCCATTCTCTACATGATCAATCTTCATAGGTTGGCGTGATTGTGGATCCTTATGAACATCAATTAGTGGAAGTGTCTTTGTCAGTAGAGGAGACAGATGGTTCAATGGAACAGGTTCAACAGACATCATTGCCAGATTTGCATTCATTCTTTTCAGCACAGTTGGAAGGGGTGAACCTCAACATCAACATATGGATACTTGAGTAGGTTTCAGGATCACCATACATCTTCAGGACTGTACCTTTTCCATTGTTTCTTCCTAAGGGGAGGAACACCATTCTGCATTCATGGACCAACTTCTTCATCAAAGCAACTTTCACTTGTTGGCATTCTTCTTTTGGGGGTGGAGCCTATTCTGTCTCTCTTCCTTCTCTTATTCTCTTATGTATATACTGGATGTATGTTGTAATGGGGGGGGGTCTTGATTACTCCATCCATCGATGCATCCTTATTTATCTCTCTTTTTGGGGGAGGGTTTTTCCCATGAGGTTTTCCCTCTTTCCTCGCTTTATGGGAGATTGCATCTTCATTATGTACATGGGTACCTAACATGGCCTAGTAGTCGGGACCCATTCTGCATCTTCATCCTAGTTTTGTAAGCTTAAGGGCATTCCCCTAAGTTGCACTTAAGGGGGGGTGTTGGTGTAAATAAGTATTTACTTATTACACTTACTTAAGTTTACTTAGGTTAATGCATTATTTAATTATTTTTGTGACAACACAGGAGTACCCAACTCTATTTTAGCACATGGTGTCTACAACACTATTTTGCATGTCACACCCTTGTAGGCTTATCCTCTCATCACCGCACTTACTTTCATGCTTAATGGAGGATAACCCATATCTAGTGGACATGTGCTTGGTTGTATGACACATCATGGTGCTGATTATGAGACATTCTAGAAGCTCTCCTGAGGCCTTTATATTCAGGCACTTCTAGTCTACTCTTAACCAATTATTGAATGGTATATTGAATACATCGTCATTTTGATCATACTCTCTCTCTTTGGTCTACTGCGTGCTTGTGTTTGAGTTCTTAGTTCCTGGGTGAATTTTTCCCTTAGGAAAATTCTTACAAATAGAAAGTTCCCATAAAGAGTAACCACCCTATCTACTAGTCCTTATTAAAATAGAAAAGACTGAAAATAAAATATTTTTGGGTGGTGCAAGATTTCCCTTACACCCAGGATGCTCCTACATCACTTTCAAACAAGAATAAATCTCTAGACTCAAATATGAACTTCTATCTCCACACTACTCCACACTAAGACTTCTCAACTAAAATGACTTCTTCATGCTTCTTTACATCTCCATGCTTGAACAATAATTCTTAAGACTCTACCTAAGATCCCTTTAAATACTTGTATGGCCACAAGTTAGCTCACAAAAAATATTGAATAAGTGCAAGGTCAGGCCAAAATGGAACCAGACACAGACAACTCAGTCAAAGAAGGACCAAGAAAAATACTAGTAACTCATAACATATAGGAACACTCAACCAATACTGGATAACTTGACCAACACTGCAACTCAACAATCATGACAACTTGACAATCACTGCAATTGAACAAACATTGCAACTCAATAAATACTCCAACTAACCAACTTGGCCCTACTTGGTTGATACTACCGACACTCCAAAACAAGACTCATGAACTAAGCTAGAGGGTTTTGACACATTTGGTATAGCTTGGATGGAAAGAACCAATAACATGATGGCTGATTTATTAGAAAATATTGTTATAAAGTTTGATGATATCACATTTACTGGCATATCAAAGGTAGAAGTATAGACTAGACCATCGGTACCTAATAATATCTAGAATTTTCAAGTTTTTGAAAATGACAGAGATATTATAAGACTTCTGAATTGTGAAGATCAACTCTTTGATCAAGAGATTGATTGTGCAACATTGGTTGAGATAGTGGAAGGTAAGGATACTACTTTTGGAAAGGAAGTTGTTCAGCTCAAAACAAACAAAATCCAAAAGGGGTTAGTTGTATTGGAAATGTGAGGCCTCACCCCAACCTGTCATAACATAGATATTTTATTTACATTTTGATATTTGAGACTTAGATGGACAGTGGATTATTTTATTAATTGATTTTGATACTTCAGTAGTGTTTTACATTTATGATATGCACTAAGAACCTGATATTGTGTATGAAATGATCAAAGACATATGGATGCAGTTTTATGACATGATACTATTAGATTATAATGCAATCCAAAATGTTAATTTGATTATGATGATTTATGATATGCAGATAAATGTTAACTTGATTATGATGATTTATGATATACAATAAATGGTAATTTGATTATGATGATTTATGATATGAAAATAAAAGATTATGATATGTAGATAAATGTTAATTGGATCATGATGACTTATGATATGTAGAGTTTGAAATTTTAACATTTTGAACAAACTATTTGAAAAGACTAGGGAAGGAAATTGAATTTGAATTATGAAATTATATGCATTTATGATGTATGTATTTTATACAACCTTCTTGGACTACTGATGCTTGAGTTTAATGTGCAGGAAGTGGAACCATGAAAATTCTTGGGGGGAACAAGTTCCAAACCTTTGTGAATATAGTTTAACCAAGGCAAATCTTTGGAAGATTCAAAAGCCTCGTTGTGAAAGTATTTTATTTCATAAATGTGAGTTTCTTGCATGTGGAAATGTTTAATCATAAATATGCATTAGGGGCATGTCATGGTGATGTGGAATGTGTTTTTATATGTCACTTGACACTTGTGAATTTTGTGTGCAATGACATGTCATCTAGGGTTTTTTGTTATGGTGGCATTTTACCCTAAATTAACTACCTTGTTAATGAATTAGAAAACCCACTTGACAAGGGGTAGGATGGGTCATCATCAAAGGAAATTCGGATCTGGACTTGCCTAGGGTTTTGAGGGGTCATTAGGTGGTCCCAAAGTGTTTTTTATGTTAAAATGAGCTGCCCATGTGATAGTATAACATGTTAGGGACATAATTTTGACCATGATAGTGACTAGACCCCCTTTACCCATGCATTTTTCCATAAATTCGAAATTGGAGTTGTCACATGTGTTTTCGCCCATGTTCCCACCAAGTCAAATATAGCAAATTTAGAGGAGACAAGTTTGTAAGAGGAAGTGGCTAGGTGTGTTTGCTAAAATAGTTAGTGAGAAGGCCTTATTAGAGAGTCTTGGTTAAATTAGTGGGTTGTTCATCCACTCTCTAAGTTGAGAGACAACTAGGGTTTGGAGGGAGATTAAGGGAGCTCTACTATAACTATCATTGACTTTAGCTTGGACCAAGGTTGGTGAATCAAACCATGTTCATTTTCTTTCTTGTTAGTATTTCCAAACAAATTTTCAAGCAAGGAGTATGTGTCATGGAATCATGCATTGTGTGGTGAATCTTTGTATTGTAGATTTTGGCATTGTATTGTGAAAATGTGAATGTGTATTATGTTCATGTAAATTTCTTGCTTTCTTTCTTGATTTTCTTTTCTTGATTGGTATGTTGAATCTGATCATGGGTGTGAAGGCTTTAGTCACCCTTGGGAGGGAAGAGAAGCCTTGAGTGAAGGGATTAGTTGGGCTCAACAATGTAGTAGAGAGCCTCTTCTCTTGGAGAGAAGGGGGAAAATTTCATGGAGTATGAGCTCTATTGAAGCCATTGTCCTATTATTATGATTGGGGGTGATAAGTGGAAATATGAATTTGGGGGTGATAAGTAGAAATTGCAAAGAGAAGAATGTATGATGCAAGCCTTGTAGAGGCATGGTGAAATTCAATGTATGTGAGTTTTATTGACATGGCAAATCTCCTCTTGAAGAGCCCACCTTCACCCAATGTTCTTATGATTCCAATGGTGAATCAATGTGTAAACCTTGGAAGGGAGTATTATGTGGCGTCTTGTAAGTTTCTCATGCATTATCATATGTTGTATGTGTGTGTATCCCATTTGGATCTTGTTTCTCCTGCTCGGTGGATGGCTTCATAGAAGCCTAGGATGGGAGGTGAGCCTCCATGGTTCCAGGTTTAGTGTTGTGTTGTAGGTTTTGTGAAGATGGATTCCCTGGAGACATTAGGGTTTGTGCTGGAAACCAAGTGTGTGTGGAGATACAAATCCTCCATGTCATTGTAAATGTGTTAGGATGTTAAGTCTCCATGTTCATTCCATTGTGATGTAAAGAGGGATCTTCTTATTATTGTATCTTATTGAAAATGAGTAAGGAAAGATTGAAAAATATTTATATAGTTTACTTGTAAGGAAACATTCATTATGAGTTTCCACATTATGTAATTGATGCAAAATGGAGAATCATATAAATGAAACACTTCTTCTTACAATTCAATTAGTGTAAATATTTCATAGTAGTTACAACCTTTTGATATAATTGATTTAATTCAATGCATAAATGGTTGTAATGTAAATAGATATGTTTTGCATATAATATGATGGAAGAAAGTTAACATATTTTGATAGTTCATTCATGTAGTAGGTCACTAGAATTTCAAGTTCTAAATTTTTTTTTCGGTGATACCATCACATCATCAAAATTATTCACCAAAATTCCATGATAGGAATAAAAGGAAATCAACTTGAGAAAATGAATACATAGACCAAAAGCACAAGGAAACCATCTTGTAGGTGTATATTATGCCTCTAGAAAATGTATGGGGAAAGAAATTAATTCCTTCCACAAGATTATAGATCAATAAAATAATAAAGGGAATATGCTTCATACTCCTAGTAAGAACCTATAAGGCTTAAGGGTTATAATTTAAAATGGTTAACACTAGGACCCCTAAGTCATTTCAAAAATCACAAGATCTCTGAAGTGACATATAGAAATATGCCAACAAGGTATGGTATATATACATAGACCAAAAGCATAAGGAAACCATCTTGTAGGTGTATATTATGCCTCTAGAAAATGTATGGGGAAAGAAATTAATTCCTTCCCCAAGCTTATAGATCAATAAAATAATAAAGGGAATATGCTTCATACTCCTAGTAAGAACCTATAAGGCTTAAGGGTTATAATTTAAAATGGTTAACATTAGGACCCCTAAGTCATTTCAAAAATCACAAGATCTCTGAAGTGACATATAGAAATCTACCAACAAGGTATGGTACAAAAAAGAAAAGAAAAGAAAAGAAATTATAAATAATCTCCAACTTGAACCAAGAAAAATAAAGATAAAAATAATAAACTTAATTATGTTGTAGCTCCATTACCTAGGTGTCATTAAATGTTCAAATAAAATACAATTACCATGTAAGAGGGTGGGTTGTGGTCCCACTAGGTGGACTTTACCTCTGCCACACCTTAGCTCATGCAATAAACATGTTGGGGACTCTCTTTTGCTATTCTGACATAAGTCAGGCCTCTTCTCTAAGTGTTTGATGGGGAGAATGTAAACAAAAGTGTGATTGCTTGGAAATATTCCCACCTTCCACACTTAAGAAGGAGTAAGCATGGACTTGGGAAGTGGTCCAAATCTGAAATGAATGCCCAAGTCAAATTTCCTTTGGATACTAGTTGCACTTGACATGATTTTATACTTGGTGTCTTATAAAAATGTGACCCCTCTTGAAAGGAGAGAAGGGCACATGACCCAAGACCATGAAATTCACATGGGAGAGATGTAAATAGTGATTAAGTGATGGAGACATATGTAGTTTCATGGGGAAGCCAAGTGCTAGGAAGATTAGGATTAAAATTGGAGAAAGGAAAGACTTAGGGGGTTATAAAGCGGGTAGGTGGCATGTTAGGAAAGGAAGTAAGATAAATTAGCTGCTAGGATATGGTGGCGTGTAAAATAAGTAGAAATTATTGTGGCACCTAATTTGAAGGAGGAATGGGTAAGATTGTTTGGTGAGCTACTTAAATTATGTATTATGGTGTAAGGGTAGTGTGTGTTAGTAATTAAAGGATAGGTAGTTGAATAATGATAGAAATCATATGTAGCAAAATATATTTGTTCTAGTTATACATTTGGTCATGGGAAAAGGTTGAGATGTAGAAAATGGTATTTAATTAATGTAGAAATATAAAGTCATATTACCTTGGGATGTGATAAAGTAGGATAGGATTTAGGGATAGTTTGAAGGGTTGGATATTAGGAGTAAGTGTCTTAGTATAGAATGGTAGTTAGAAAGTATAATGGTATGGTTAAATTAAGTAGATAAATGCATGGTGTTAGTGGAGTGTTAGGATTATTATTTGGGTGATAGACCTTAATGAACAAATGATAGGTTTTAAATTGATAATTAATAGTAAATAAAATAAGAATAAAAATAATAAAATAATAAAATAAAAGTAATATTAATAAATAAACAAATAATTAAAAGTTTAGTATGTATAACAATTTCGATAACAAATACTTAAATAAATAATCTGTATAATGTCCTTAGTACGTACATGAAATTAATATATGAAAGAGGGACACATTAAGTGGTATGAAAATCTTTAGTAATGATAAGATTAGTGGGGACTATAGAAAATTATATATTAAATAAATGTAGGATTCAAATTATTATGTAATTTCTTTATTTACCTTCATTTAACCATCACTTAATTAATAAGAAGGCCATATGTAGAGAGTAAATTAGAGAGTAATCTTGTAGTTAAACTTTTATTTGAAGCACTTATAGTTACTTTAATTATTTGACCCATTAATTGATATTTAAGATGCAGGTTGAACGTACCGACCTTCATAAAGTTTGATGTGGGTGTCAATTGACACTAGTCAATGATAACCAATAATAGGATCTTAGAGGATAAAAATAAAATAAATAGTAAAATAATACATATATAATTACATGGTCAATAGTCAAGTCAATGGTACAGGAGCAATTAGGAACTCCAAGAACAATGTCCAAGAACTCCACCAAATTTGGCATAACTAAATAATAGAGAACAAGAATAATAAAAGATAGTTGATGATTAACCTTGTAGTCTAGTTAGTAGAATTGAACTAGTGAGCCATCGATATGACCAAATTAGTAACATTCTAGCACTAGTGAGCAATCATGTTTTGTAATATCCGGCCACTTCATCATTCCATGAAATGTTTCAAACAAGTATAGATCTATACATATTATCTTTAGATCACCTTTCAGAAAAAAATAAAATTGGTCGCATTTTACCTTATTAAATTTAGGGCATGAAAAGAAACCATTTTTGACAATTAGGATAGATCTAGGCTAAACACTAATTATCAAGATGCAAAATATTTGGAAGAGGTAAATCTTGGAGCTAAGGAGGCACTTAAGAAGGTATATATTGGTAAGAAATTATTTCTTGAAATAAAAAATGCTTTGATTGATTTGTTGAGAAAGCATAGGCATGTGTTTGCCTAGTCTTATGATGGTCTAAAAGCTTACAGAGAATATTTATTCCAACATGAAGTCCCATTAAAAGAAGGAGCTAAGATTTCTAGACAAAAATAGAGGCCTATTAATCTGACTTTGGCACAAAAAATGCAAGAAGAACTGATGAAATTAAGGGATGATGGAATCATTAAGCCAATAAGACATTTTTCTTGGGTGTCTAACTTGGTTCCTATTAGAAAGAAGAATGGAGACATAAGACTATGTGTTGATTTCAGAAATTTGAATATTTCTTCATTGAAAGAAAATTATGGTTTGCCAAATATGGAGGCCATGTTGCAAAGGGTCACTAGATAAAAGTTAATGTCAATGATGGATGGCTTCTTGGGATATAACCTAGTGGTTGTAAAATAATCAGAATAGTACGAAATTTCTTTTACAATGCCTTGGGGGACATATGTTTACAATAGGATGTTGTTTGGCTTGACCAATGTTGGTGCTACTTTTCAAAAATCTATGGATGTGGCCTTTGTAGAAATCATAGATAAGTTTTTTAGTAGTATATTAGGATGACCTAATAGCATATTCAAAGAAGGAAGAAGACCATTGCATGCATCGAAAAAGTATTTACTAAAGCCTTGAAATATGTATTTTGTTAAACCCAAGAAAATATGCTTTTGGAGTTATTGAGGGTAAATTTTTAGGACATCTGGTTGGAAAAGAAGGAGTGAAAATGGGCCCTGAGAGGGTGGAAGCCATTGATAAGATTCAAAAGCCTAAGAATGTAAAAGGTATTCAATCCTTCTTTAGGAAAATAAATTTTCTTAGAAGGTTTGTTACAAACTTTGCATAGTAACTAGATCCATTTCTAAAATTCTTAAGAAGGGATATGAGGTTAAGTGGGATGGTGAGCTAGCTAATATTTTCTAGAAAATAAAACAAGATATTGAAGATGCCCCTATTTTAAAATATCCTCATTATTCCAAACCAATGCATATATTTTCTTTTGCTTCATTTCATACTGTTGTAGCAGTATCGTTACAAAAAATGAAGACGAATTTGAGCAACCAATTGCATTTTTTAAGCAAATCTCTTCAGGCTGTAGAGTTAAAATATGAAATTAATGAAAAAAATTCCTACGCATTAGTCAAAGCTATGAAGGAATTTAGGTGTTATCTTATGGGAGCTACTGTGATTGCTTTTGTTCCTAATGCTGCAGTGAAAGATATATTCACTCAGCAAGAAGTTTCAAGAATAAGATGTAGATGGATCAACATGATCCAAGATTTCAATATAGACATCCAAAGTACTTAGTTGGTAAGGGGACAAGGACTTGCAAAATTAATGGCACAAACTAATTTGGAAGAAAATCAGATAAACTAGATTGCTGGTGATTAATGTTAGGAATAAGGTGTCTCAACCTTGTATAATTCCTATTCTTATTATTATTTGTTTTGTAAAATGTATTTTTGCAAATAATAAGTAAATGTGAGCGTACATGTCTAGTTGGCATGTTGATCACTTACATGTGTCGGCATCTTGAAGTGTGTGAAGGAGATCATGGTTGAAATGGTTATGATGGATTCCTATGACGCATAAGAGCTATTTAAGGAATGAGCTATGACAGGTGTAAGAGCATCTTATGACATGAGCCCTATTTGGATGCCCAAGAATGCGTGGTTGGTGTGTGTAAGAGAATATGCCAAAAATAGGTTGGTATGATGGATTCCCTTACACTTCTCTTGTGACCGCTATTTTTGGCGGATTCTATGACAAGCTGTCATTACCTATTCAAGGGATGGATGCCCTTTTCTTGGTATTGCATGTACATGTGGCATTGTTCATGGTTCTTGGTGGTTGAGCCATGAAAAATGCCCAACTCTTTTGTGGGCATTTTGTTGGGTCTTAAGATGTTCATAAAATGGGTATTGCATGTTGTAATGCAATAGAGTGGAAAAGTGAGAGATGAGAAGATATTTGCACAGGGTTATGCTACCAGATTTTCTCTAGAATGGAGCAAGATGTAAATCTCCATGTGAACGCTGAAAATGTATTGTAACTTGTTATTGAATAATACATTAGCTTGATGGTTTGGAGGGTGGGGTTTTTTACCTAGAAAGGTTTTCCCCACGTATATCTGTGTTCTCTATTCTGTCTAATTCTTCTAGTTCTATTATTGTAGAGTAATAATCTATATGTCATAATGCTGCTGAATTTTGTTTAGATCAGTAAATTGCAATCACTTTCCTTTAAGGTTTTAATTGTGGGAAATCAACTATGTCTGTTTCCGCTTTTATGGCATAGTAGTATGCACTTGTATTTGCTGATTAGAAGTTGTACAAGAAACTATTGTATACAAGATGTGCATACTGATCTTAGATGAATTTATGGGGTGCTCTCATTTCCCTTCAATTGGTATCAGAGCCCATTTTTGTGAATTGCATGTTGTTTGCATGGGAGGATTCACAGAGTTTTTGGTTCTGGGTATTTCTTCTATTAAGATTTCTTAGCTTGCAGAGCTTGAAGAAGTTTGTTTTGAAGAAATTGACTAATAATTAATCCTTTGATGAGTGGAAGTCTTGCAGTTGATTTAGTTTTTTAGGAGACAAAAGACATTTCTTGAAGGATGGTGAAGACATAGAAAATAGAGCTGGTCTTGTTGAAATGACATTGATCTGGAGCTCTTGGTTGGCAGCAGAATAACTCTTGATGTATGGGTATTTGAAGGTGTCTCTTTTGTTACCTGGAATGCATAGAGGCTATGGAGTTGATCATTGGATGATTTGGAAACTTCTGGATAACCTCTCTCTCTCTCAGATGCATGTACTAGTAGTGATTGTGGGATTGGTCTACAAGTGGGCCTGAAGTTCCAGTACTATGTCTTCCTCTTGGATGTTTATACATGCATGGCTTGGATTCTTGTTCATTGGATTCAAGGAGTTTATAGATTTTCCTAAAAAATCTATGGTGATGTTCATCTATGATAATCCATTATTCTGGGTTCAGTTATTTTGTATTTTATTCAGACTTTGAGTCTTCTAGATGAGAAGTGGGTGTGGATGTGCATGGGTGTTCTTCAACACAATGTTTTTGCAAGTTTTGCATGCTGAAATAAAAAGCTTGTGGTTTTTTGTAGATCTACTGAAGAGCTATTTTTTGGACTCTTGTTCCTTTAGAGTGGTACCAGATGAGATGGTTGTAGTTCTACATGCATGTATTCTTTGTGCATGGTGAGAGGAGGTGTTTTTCTTTCTCTGCATAGAGATGTTGGTACGTGATCAGTCACTTAGCATTTCTGTGGTGATGCTTTGTTGGATTCCTGGACTATGGTGCTTGATGTGGACATAAATGGCAAATCAGATTTGTGCTTGATCTGGTGTTTGAGTTATGTTGTCTACATGATTATTCTCTTTGATCTCATTTGTATATGTCACTAATGTGATAGTGAGTTTGCATGTTGCAATGATTGGATCTACAAGTTATGTAGTCAGGTGGGTAGGCCACCCATTTAATTGCAGTGGGATAACTTGGATGTGGACTATCGATATCCACCAGATTTGATTCAGTGTTGGTGCAGACTTGTTAGCTGGCCTTGTTTGTGGTCACTTGTGCATTTGTGTGGTTGCTTTGAGATGAGAGGATGGATGATTTTTTTGAGTACTTGGATAGTCAGTTATGGAGTCCTAAAGCATGGTGAATTTCCTTAGTGTGGAGATCTTGGTTTCACCCAATGCGATGTGTGGACCTGGATGATTTTCAATTTTGGAGGATGGTGTGTCATATGCTTGGAGAGCTTGGTATCACACTTCAGTGGGAGCTTTAGTAGTGGCTGTATTTTTTCCATCATATGGTGGTGGATGATCTTCTTTAGTGTTGTAGATGTTGGAGGGTGCCTTAGATCTTATTGCTGTAGAAGGGTCTTTCATATTTGTTGGTTCACTAGTTGGAGATGGTATCTTCATGCGATTGAAGATGTTGACATCTTTAGGATTCAAGGGGTCCTTGGTATAGATGATGTTTATGCTTTTATTTGATATGTTATCATGGTGGTTTTTATGTCATGGTTCTCTCTTTATTACTAGTTTAGAGTTGTGACATGATACTGTTATTTGATATGATCACATGAAGCATGTTATCTCTTTGGAGGAGATGGTTTAGATCATGATGTCATGATTATGTTCCCGATTCCATGGTTGGAGCTTTGACATTGATCTTGTTTTAGTTTCTTGGTATTAAGTACTTTGATCATTTACTTGATACTTCATGATAGTGCTATGTTGCAGTGGAGTTTTTCATGGAGTGATTGATTACAGGTGCTTGTGGATACTTGGAGACTGGTGAGGCTAGACTTCTCTTGAGATGAGAGACACGTTGTTGAGATGTATACTCTTGATGAGATTTCAGCAGAAAGTCTGAGGAGCCTACACCTTTGTTGGACATGAGTTTAATAGAGACCTATGAGGAGTTTGTTCTTAGATAAGTCACAGGGTGACTTGCATATCTTGGAGGAGCATTCTCATTCCCCACTCTTGGTCTACTTGGCAATTTATCACTTGAGAGGTATTGCCCAATGTTACTTTCAGGTGCTTTATCTTTTCTTTCATATTTGTGGATCTTGAGCTACAGTTAGATAGTTTTGGAGAATTCATTATGAGAGATGGATAACATGATTATCTCCTTGAGGTGTACTTTCATTTATGATGACAATAGGAGACGTTAGTGGGCTGATTTCCTGAAATGGGAAATGGAGTTGATTGATCTTCTTTGAGAGGCTTACATCCATGTAGATTTATGATATCAGGTTATGTTTCATCTGTTGAGGTTGAACAGTTTTGGATGTAGTTGTGGCTTTTCTGTTAGGGCTATGAAGGAGATCATACTTGCACAGTTGACATTTAGAAGTGTTTGTAGAAGGACATGCTACATGCTTATGGTTTGCAGTTTCTCTCTTTGGCTTTGGTTATCTTCTTGGATGTTTAGGTTCACATAACATTGTTTTTTGAGATTTGTTGGAGCTATGTGGTCACTCTTTTGTGGTCAATTTTTATCACTTGTACTTCATTGTTTTTGGGTGATGACAAGTTGGTTCCTTTATCTCTTGTCTTTGTTGGATGTGGAGACCATAGGAGATTTGTGGAGACTGGATGAGAGAGATGTTTCTTCCAGTGTTTTTGCTACAGGATTTGCATATCTTTGTGGATGGTCCTTGGTACTATATGGTTTCACTTTCTTTGTGTTCTTATCAGTAGACTTAGTATGCTTTTGATTTTTCAGATTTGACATTATCCATGCAGTGGGAGTTCTTGTATGTGTTTGGTCTTCATCGACTGGTTTGCACATAGAGCTTGAGGTTGCAGTTTATGGGTTGGTTATGTTGCTGGCATGAGTTTTCTGGTGTTCGATACCTTTGAGGTATGGGTGATTGGATGAGTTAGCATTTACTATGGATGTTATTTTCAATCTTGTGGGTTTATCAGTTGGATTGGACAAATCAGTTTGGTTGTTGTTCTGGCTGATGTTTTATCTTGTTTTCTAGAGGATGACTTCACAGTTTTGTTGGGCTAAGAAGTTGATATTTATGATGCTTCTATGTAGCTCATGAGCATAGTGGAGTGGTGGCAATCTTATGTATGCTATGGTCTATACTAGACTAGACATTGCCCAAGTAGTGGGAGTCCTGAGTCAGTTTATGGCTAATCCTAGACGGGTACATTGGGATGCATTTAAGCGAGTATTCAGATATTTGAGGGGTACATCAGATTACTCCATATGTTATCATGGTAATTCTTCTGGATCTCCGCATTCAATTTGTATTCATGGGTTTGTGGATTCAGATTGGGCAGGTGATATTGACCGTAGGAGATCCACCAGTGGTTATGTGTTCACTATGTTTGGTGGTGCCATCAATTGGATGAGTAAGCGAAAACCTGTGGTTGCTTTGTCCACTATAGAAGCTAAGTACATGGCTGCTACTCATACTTGTAAGGAAGCCATTTGGCTTAAGAGATTGTGTTCTGATGTTGGTGTTGATGCATAACAGATTACTGTTTGGTGTGATAGTCAGAGTGCTATTTGCCTTGCGAAGAATCCAACTTTCCATGCTAGAACGAAGCACATTGATGTGCAGTTTCACTTTGTGAGAGATATGGTGGAAGATGGAAAGGTAAATTTGGAGAAGGTAGATACTGTGAAGAATGTTGTAGATGCATTAACAAAACCAGTGGGCACTAAGAAGTTCAGATGGTGTTCGGAGTTTATGGGCTTTTTGGCCTATAGCGGTTAGTTCCTGTTATGTTCCTGTTGCTCTTACAAGGTGTTTGACAAGTGGGAGAATGTTAGGAATAAGGTGTCTCAACCTTATATAATTCCTATTCTTATTATTATTTGTTTTGTAAAATGTATTTTTGCAAATAATATGTAAATGTGAGTGTACATGTCTAGTTGGCATGTTGATCACTTACATGTGTCAGCATCTTGAAGTGTGTGAAGGAGATCATGGCTGAAATGGTTATGACAGATTCCTATGATGCGTAAGAGCTATTTAAGGAATGAGCTATGACAGGTGTAAGAGCATCTTATGACATGAGGCCTATTTTGGCACCCAAGAATGAGTGGTTGGTGTGTGTAAGAGAATATGCCCAAAATAGGTTGGTATGACGGATTCCCTTACACTTCTCTTGTGACCGCTATTTTTGGCGGATTCTATGACAAGCTATCATTGACTATTCAAGGGATGGATGCCCTTTTTGTAGAGCCCATTTGCTGTTGCACCAAAAGCCATGATTGTTAGTGAACATGGAACACCACATAATTAACCACCTATGGGCAGGGGAGCGCGTTGCATCACCCAACAATCTCCCCCTCGACGCGCATACCAGGTGCTTATGCGGGTCGGGAAGGCACCAGAGAGATTTGAACCGATGACCAAGCCAAAACCAGGCTCTGATACCAATTGTAGAGCCCATTTTCCGTTGCACCAAAAGCTATGATTGTTAGTGAACATGGAACACCGCATAATTAACCACCTGTGGGCAGGGGAGCGCGTCGCATCACCCAACACTTTTCTTGGTATTGCATGTACATGTGGCATTGTGCATGGTTCTTGGTGGTTGAGCCATGAAAAACGCCCAACTCTTTTGTGGGCATTTTGTTGGGTCTTAAGATGTTCATAGAATGGGTATTGCATGTTGTAATGCAATAGAGTGGAAAAGTGAGAGATGAGAAGATATTTGCACAGGGTTATGCTGCCGGATTTTCTCTAGAATGGAGCAAGATGTAAATCTCCATGTGAAGGCTGAAAATGTATTGTAACTTGTTACTGAATAATACATTAGCTTGATGGTTTGGAGGGTGGGGTTTTTACCTAGAAAGGTTTTCCCCACATATATCTGTGTTCTCTATTCTGTCTAATTCTTCTAGTTCTATGATTGTAGAATAATAATCTGTATGTTGTAATGCTGCTGAATTTTGTTTAGATCAGTAAATTGCAATCACTTTCCTTTAAGGTTTTAATTGTGGGAAATCAACTATGTCTGTTTTCGCTTTTATGGCATAGTAGTATGCACTTGTATTTGCTGATTAGAAGTTGTACAAGAAACTATTGTATACAGGATGTGCATACTGATCTCAGATGAATTTCTCGGGTGCTCTCATTTCCCTTCAATTGCATAAGTCACTTGTGTGATATTGATGCCTGTGAATGGTACAAAGATGTGATCTATTACCTACAATACACAAAAATCCACCAGAAATAAGTGATAACCACAAGAGGACATTGAAGTTACAAGCCATAACATATGTGATTGTCAAAGGGGAGTTATGGTGGAGAAACAATAAAGGTTTATTGTTGAAATATGTTGATGAGAAACATTCATCAAAAATCCTAGATCAAATGCATAGTGGAGTGTGTGGAGGCCATTATATGGCTAAGACAATAGGACATAAGGTAGTTAGAGCTAGATTTTGGTGGCCTACATTGTTTAAGGATGCACAAGAACTTGTAAGGAAGTGTGATGCCTGTTAGAGATTCATTGGTAAGTTGAAATTTTCTAGTAACCTTCCATTAGGACCAGTAGAGTTGCAAGCACCATTCCAACAATGAGGCTTTCACTTCATAGGATAAATTGCAAACAAATCAAGTGGGGGACATTCATGGATCCTAGTAGCAATTTTTTATTTTACAAAATGGGTTGAAGCAATTCCTACTAAGGGGTCAACAAGTAAGGTGGTGATGGATTTGATTCTAAATAACATTATTATTAGGTTTGGGTGTCCTGATAAGATTGTTACAAATAATTCTATGAGTTTTAGATCAGAGGAATACATTTTTTCGTGAGAAATATGGTATTACTAGATCTACATCATCTCCATATCATCCCCAAGGGAACGGACATGCATAATCTAGCAATAAAAGCTTATTAAAGATCATAAAGAGGATTTTGAATGAAAACAAGAGGGTTTGGGATTTAATGTTGCCCTTAGCATTGTAGGCTGATAAGGTTATAGTCAAGAAGGCAATAGGTTGTGCACCTTTTGACTTACTTTATGGGATACAAGCTAGATTGCCCCAAAACAACTTAAGTGGAATGTATAAGTTTGTCCAACAATATGATGATGAAGTAACAAATGAAATGCAAGTTAGGCTAGATGATATTTTGTAATTGGATGAAACTAGGAGAGAAGCCTCTGCTAGGAATACAAGATTGTAATTACAAATAAAACACTTGTATGGCAAAAGGGCACTCATAAGAAAATTTGAATAAGAAGATTTAGTATTACTATAGAATGCTATAATGGAAGACAAGGGTAAATATGGGAAGTTTTTGGCTAGGCCCATATTTGGTTCATGAGAAATGGGGAGAGGATTCTTATTTTATCAAAGAACTATTGAGAGATATTCTGGAATTGCCAGTTCTTGGGCAATTCTTGAAGTACTTTTGTTGAAAGTACTTGTTTTTCCATGAACATTGGTTTAGATCTCTGTATATTTGTAAACCTTGTAAATCCTTGTATATATGTTGTATTTTCTTTATATTGTTGGGTATTGCCCTTTGTTAAAGTTTTCAGTTCATCAAGTATGTGGTCTGCTCTCCCAGAAATGATGAATTCTTACATGGATGCAAGCTATCCATTATCCCTAGATAGAGCCACTGGTAGCCTATATTTTCACTATGTATTTTTTTTGAAATTAAGAAAAAAGTGCTTTGAAATTAGGTTTTTCATGTATGTTATTGTCTTGTTTCAAAAAAGAAAACCCTAAGTTGCTAAGTCTGTGCCTTCTATTTATTCCAAATTTTATTCAATCCCTAAGGCCATGAATGTATTCCTATCATATATCTTATGCTTCTCTAAGAAAAATTATATCCTATAGTTGACCTTTATATTACCCTAGATCCTTTTGATAAGTAGGAAACTTGCAAGCTTAATTCGAAAAATTTCTAACCTATTTCTGATATTTCAATCTAGGGTTAAGTGTGGAGTCATAGGTTGAGTTTCAAAGTCTCCCACTATTATGTCTTAAAGGTCAAGTGTAAAGGTGTAAGAGTCATTCCTTAAGATTCTTGACCTTATGCTTATGTTGAAAGCATATCATTGTAGGTATATTTTCTAAAGGTTCACAATTATTTCTAATCTTATGGTATAAAGGTAGAGTGTAGAGGCATAAGCTACATCATAAAGGGAAATTAATATGTTTTGACAATATGCTAAAGGTGAAGGCATAAGATCATAAGACATAATGGGAAATTAATATGTTTTGACAATATGCTAAAGGTGAAGGCATAAGATCATAAGACATAATTTTCAAGTTATAAAGATGTATATGATCTTACAATGTAAGGGTTTGGCATGCAAGGGTAAAGAAATTAGGCATGTGACTTTTAAGTTCTCCATAGATACAATCCAAGGGTGATCATAGGATTGTGAGATGAAGTATGAATTCTTCCATAGTTACGATTGAAGAAAAATTAGAAGATCGTTCAATGAAGTGAAAAGACCTCCGATGCTATGGTAAGTGATAAGCGTATAATCAGGAGGTTTAGTTAAAGGGAAAGATTGATGTTTCTAGAGTTATGACAAGTTGATTGGTTGATTGTTAATGTATGATCATGGTTAAAATAGAGATTAATAGCTTGGGTCTCTTATCTTACGATACAATCTAAAGCATAAGGTCATAAGGTATATAAGGAAGGCTTTCGATGCTATGAGAGGGGATTATTGTAAGATCGTAAGATGTGTAAAAGGAGTTTTTGATGCTATGAAAAAACATTATAAATAACCATCATAAGTTCATGACTTAGAGGAAAACATGGCAGATGAGACCTCTGATGCTTCAATAAATTGTTGAGCATAAGATCAGAGCGTTGAGTTCTTCATACATACGAGGTTATAGAGTGTCAAAATTTCAATAGGGTGTAATATTAGAAATCCTAATTTGACATAAAGCATATGTATTTTCTCTAAGCTAGAAAAGGATGAAGGGTTTAGCCAATCAATTTTTTGTAAAGATGAGGTAAAAGGTGCTTAACTGGACATTTAAGTTGACATTTTTAGAAGTGACATTTAAGTTGTAGATTTGAAAGCCTTGTGCATGCTAAAAATTAATGAAATAAATGAGGTTGATGAAGCACATATACACATAAAATCATTCTCTGAAAAATAAGAAGCTACTCATTGCTGAGAAAAGAAGGTTTATTGAGCTTTTGAATTTGCATAGATACTAGATTGCTAAGCATGCTATAGGAAAAGTTACAGAGTCTAAGAATTTATTGCAGAGAAGATGTCTAAAATGGAGGTAGAAGAAGTTCAATCTAAGAATGCATAAGTTCTTGAAAGTTTGGCATCAAAGGCAAGTAAGACAAGGTAGAGAAAACCTAACAAGTATGTCAAGGAATGGATGAAATTGTTCCTCGAGTCATCGATGCTATCTCAACAAATGACCATGATTTCAGAGACCCATATGCATTCTATAGTGATGTAATTTTTCCTAATACCAATGGATATGAATTATTCCTATTTTTCTACAACAATAGATTTGAGAAGGCACCAATTTGAAACCCATGGGTGAGGAATCTTGTTAAGCTTATATTTCAAGAGGTATATGTGGATGTGGAGTTGGTAAAATCCCTAATAAAGTTATAAAATCCTACAGCTAAATCTTTCCATAGATGTGACATAAATATTCTATGCACACTCGAAAATTCTTCATTTATTGAAGCTTTTGGGCTTGAGGGCCAAATGAGTGTGCCAATTGACATTGAAGAGTTCTAGAAGAAATTTGAAAATAATACAAGTTTCTACATTGGAAAGGTGATAATTCACCATATTCCTTTCAACCTCAAATCAAAAGAAGATATTTTGAAGAAGGTGGATAAGATGTTCCCTATGGACAAATTCAAAAAATACTTCCAGAAAATAGTTTATGGTCTACATAAGGCATTGGGAAGTGATGGCTCTTAGGTGGTGTATGGATTGATCTATATTATGGCCCTGGATGTACAAGATCCCTTTCATAACATGGAATATGATTATGTAGGGTATAATATTAAAAAGATGCAAGAACATATTGAAGCAGGACAAAGAGGAGAATCATGTAACTTCAAGTTCCACCATTATTCATTGTTAATGCATCTAATACTGTACAATAATGTTGGATATCTCAGTTTGGATTTTTTTGACTAGACATTAGATAAGAATGGAGATTTTCTAGTATAGTGATGGACATAGGTATGGGACAGATATTACCATTACTTTGATTCCTTCTCTTTCTTTAATAATTTTAGTTATGCAATAATGAGAATGTTAAATCATGAGTTGATTAGAGCCCTTGAAGTTTTGAAAAGGTTGACGAGGCTAGCTCTTTTTCCAGATAATATAAAAATTGATAATAATTTGGGTGATGTGTTTTTATTCCAAGAATTTTCAATCTTGAGAGTTTATGGAAATCTCCAGTCTCCCCATATATTGCCAAAATTTATCCCTCCAAGGCTAACCATAGTTGAATTTGTGTGACAATTAATTTTGATGGATAGGGAGCACCCATGATTTAAATTGCATAAAGGAACCTTCTTGTGTAGATGTTTTAGGATACAAGAATTTTCAATTAGAAAGGAGTCTCTTGATGAGATTCATGAGTATCTAAGACACTATAATTTATCCATAGCCCTTTATAGAATTTATGATCCTAAGAGTTTTGTTAGGCCTACTCTAAAAGAGATTAGATTTTATACGTTGCCAAAGAATAAAGAGTTGCCACATGAAAATTAAAATAAAAACATTGTAGCTGAAGGGGAAGTTGATGAAAGATTGAGAAAGTATGAAGATATACTGAGGGTGGAGATGGAGTTGAAGAGAACAAACCCAAACTTCGAAGGTTTTTTCTTAGAAATACCATATCCCTAGAGACTTAAGAAGGTACTTGAGAATAATGTTCACATCATGTCACAAATACCACAAGAGCCTAAGGGTGAAGAGGGGAGAGTACACCCTAATTAACCAGAACCAAATGTTTTCATGGAAGTAACAGACGATGAGCCTAAGACTTCTACATGGGTGGAAAAGGGACATAAGAGGTAAAAGGTTATCTAGATGCCTGATAAAGTGAAGGAAAGGACTTACAATTGATACTGAGAAAAAGCCAATATTTTGCTGACACAAGAAAAATTACCTACACGATAGAGTGGCAGTAGCAAAGAACTCTCTTACTGTCTTGCAATTGATAGCTGTTAGGTTGGATGAAAGAATCATCCAAGCTGAAAAATTTATTGAAGATACTGAGTTCATCAAATCTATAGAATTAAAAAATTTCTTATACAAGGTCAAATAAAATGAGTTCACATTGTCTCTCAAACTAGGGAAATTAGAGGAAAAACAAAAGGAGCTAGTTGAAAATATATTATTCTATAACCTTGAGAGTGAACATATGATCCCTATCGAGGCTAGAGACCTTGTAGAAAGAAGTGGTATGCTTCTAGTACAAGGTTGTGATCTAAAAAAGGCTTTTGTACTATATCATATCATGTGGTAGGAAAAAGAAATATCTTATGAAGCATTTAGTGCTAAGAGGATACAAAGGGGAACTAGATTCAAAATAGATTCAAAAACCTTGGTTGTATGGAGCATAGCACTAGAAAAAAAAAGCCAAAGTTAATGGATGTGTAAAACATAGCTTAGGGGACTGCAATAGTGTGGACATTGGACAATACCATAGGTAAAGGGATTTCAATTCTCTTAAATACTTTGCATTTATGAATGAAGCCAAGGTTGGTCAAATTAAGATAAGATTGGCTCAAACTTTTAGAGATTACATTGATGCAAGAAAGCTCTATGAGGAAGAGCTCTAGAAAAATTTATGTATATGTGTAAAGAATTAAAGAGCTAGAGGAAATAACTTAGGAATTGGAAATAGAAGTTGCATCATTAAGGGAGCAAGTCAGAGCTATGGAGGAGAACAAAGCTGAAATGAGAATTGAAGAGCCAGAAAAGGCCACTAAAGAAGCAAGAATTCAAATTTGAGAAGAAATGTAAGTAGGTCCCGAGCCTCAAGTTGCCATAATGGAAATTGAAGCTCCTCAGCAAAACAATCAATTAAAGATAACTATGTTGAAAGTTATGGTGAATCATAGGATAAGTGTCTTAAGGAGAATCTCTCAATAGACACATATTATTTTCATTTCATTACAAAATGTTGAATACATTTGTCAAGAAGCATTAACATGGCTATCATAAATGTTCAACCAATGGGGACCATATGTACAATTCTTTGAGAGATTGATTGTTTTAATGGCTTAGAAGCTAGATTTGCTGGACAAAATATTCATAGTGCAAGAGGAGTTGGAAGTTGTGAAAGAGTTGATTCTATTTTTCACTGGAAAATTATTCAAAGTAAAGTAACAATAATGACTCAAGGCATTGGTTCTTTTGTTCCATCAATTATAGATAATGATAATAAGTTAAAGGATTGGAAAGAGTGCTCAAATTCATATGATCAAATTCTAACATTGGAAAGGGTGATAATTATTTTTGATGGAGATGTTGATGATGTGGCTTTTAATGAGTTAATTGATTCTCTTTTTAAGGTGGAAATTGATATGAATTAGTTTTTAACTAAATCAAAAGCCATCATAGATTCTAGATGGAAAAAATTAGTTAATGATTTAGAAATAGTTAGAGTCATGGAATGACCCACAAAAAGAGAGATCTACGTGTGGGAAGTAGTTAGAGAGATCAAAGCCTTTCTCGTAGGAAGCAATTAGATGACATCTGGTGAATGAAAAAGAGACAAATAGAGGGAGGAAAAAGATCGTAAAAGGTTATCTTGCCTTTGTATTGTGCTATGGATACACTTGCAGAAAAAATCAAGATTGTACCTAAATGTTGGGTGAAACTGTGGTTCAAGTATTAAGGATAATTGATAAGATTAAGAGCCAATTCATCTCACATTTAAATATCAATCTAGGGTCATAAACTAATCAAAGGTATAACAACTATTTTCTCAAGGGATGAAGATAGAAAACCAAGCAGGGATGCATGCAGCTAGAACATGTGGAAGGAAACCTACAACAAACTGGCGACGAGAGCTAAACTACAATTGTTAAAGGAAAAAATATTCTAAGAAATAAAAAATTGCACACTCAATAATAATGATAAAATCACCCCCTAATTATTAATAGAAAATATACACAAACTTTTGATTACATCACATAACCCACAATTCTAATCACACCTAATTAATTTCACTTCAAACCTTTAAAAACACACTACTATGAAATGAAAATCATACCCTTAATGTTCCAAAATATTTAATAATAATGTAAATGATATATGGCACAATTTGTGATATGAGGTTGATCTGCTACAAGAAGTCAAAAATAAATAAGATTGAGAAAAGAATGCGACAGGAACTTTAGCTAGTACGTGAGGGAATGAAGTGCAACAGGAAGTTTAGGTTTGCTGTGTGCAAAAGATGGGAAGAGTGAAATATATGAAGGTGAACTAAGAGCAGATCAATAATTTGGAGAATGAATAATTCTTTGAAAAAGACTAAATGATTAGAATTTTTAATATGATAAGGATTCTATGAATTATATTCCTCCTATCACAGACATTAATATGTAAATAAAATATATCAACATTCATGCACTTACATATTCTCTTCCTTTACAATCAAGGATTAATCTAATAGAACATACTAATGAAATATCAATTGCATAAACACAAATGGAATCACACAATTAATCAACCAAAAATAAAAACACATAAACAATCTAAACTATATCACTAGTCATCCCAAAAAGTGGATCTTTCCTCCTCTTCCTTGATCAAAATAGTGACATTTTATTCAGCCATAAATAATATTGAACTCACATAGAATTCTGCTATAGGAAGATCTGTATGCAGAAGTATTTTTCTGATATAAAAATCTGCTATAAATCTACTCCTTTATTTTTTACAGAAGATGCATATATGTAAGTACATGCTAAATAATAATCAAGGAAATATTAAATAGTTTGTTGTAACAAACAAGTGAGCAAGAGGCTCACGTAAATTCTTTGGAAGCAGTCACAAACCAAGAACAAATATGCTGAAATAGCAAGCCTAAATAAAGACTGATATTGCTATCTTTCCTCCAACTATGTAGCCACGTATAAACCAAAGATGCTATTTGTACGAAGCTACAAGATTTTATCCATGTGAGAAATCAATAATTCTTCTCCAACATAGGATTGTAACTCCACCATAGATAGGATGGAAGAATCCACGTGAATAGAACCACTCATTATTGCAGAAAAATGTGGAGTTTTTGCTAGCCGTAACAATAAATATAGAATTATTGTATTTAGAAAATCATCAACAACTTCTAAACAGTGAACTTTATGGATATTCTGTCGTGCAAAAACATAAATGGGCCTATTTTGGACAAAACCCATGTCTCGGATTTTTCAAATACATCCTCATTTGCTTGGAAATGAAAATGCAAAACTGATTGTTATGTTTTTCTCTCTCAAATTTTGACTTGAAATATTTGATCATAAAGTAAAATAATAATCCAAGGCATAATATTGATCAGTAAAAATAATCAATAATAAGTTCCATTAATTTATCCCAAAAACTATATTAAATATTACTTATTCATATTTAACCATATGCAACATAAGATGGTACTATAAAATGAAATAGTATAGGAACTAGATATGGAAGGGAATATAATGGTATATAAAATGAATGAAAAGAGGGTATTAAATAGCTCATAAATGACTCTCATCACTAAACATTTTCACGTTGTCAGATTTTGGACTATTCCTTTTCTTTATTTATTTAAAGTGCAGATAATTTTGTTGTAAGAAGAATATTTGTCTTTCTCTACAACTACTTGAAGAGTCATGTGATGACATGTGTCCTTCCATCTGAAGCTTGTTGCAATCCTTATTCTATAAAAGAATTTCAAGATGTGGAGTGATGGTCCGAATTTTGAGTCATTTTGATGATAATATTATTTTGAGTCAGTCCATGGTTTATGCTTAATTTTATGATGTTCTAGCTCATGTTCTTATAATTTTAGAAATTAAGTGAAAGACTAGTTTTAGCTCTTTGTTATATTCAGAGCCTTATATCAGATATGTATCTTGCTCAAGAAGATTAATACAAAGAGAAGTTGCAGGATATTTTTGTTTTTTGATTTCTGTCTCCATTTTATGTGTTTATAACTATGAGAATAAATGAACAAGGTTTAATTTATTTGAATGCAATTTAGATGAATTCTATGTTACTTCATTTCTACTTTTAAGTCAAGGAGTTAAGTAAACGCTTCTATGAAGTGATAGGGTTATTGATGTGTGGAAGGGATATTGTAAGTATGGGATTTAGGGTTTAACAACTAATACATTTAATTGCAAGTTAATTAAATATATCTAATTCATTGATATGGCTATATTGTAACAATGGATTAAGACATTGGTCAAGATTTGAGAATCAAGAAAGATAGTCATAATTTGTATTAAATCATTCATTTAAAAATCAAAATCAATTTATGATGTTTATGGAGATGAAGTTCAATGTTGGTCTTCACTTATTGCAAAATTTCAACATGCTTTATTTGGCTATTGTAAGCTTGTTGTCAATTGAAATTTCAAGAAGTCTTAGAGACAAAGCCTCTATAATGGATTTGTAGTGTCATAATGTTTAGAAATGGTCAAGACTCCTAGGTTAACCCACCTTGATTAGTGTTGTCACAAAATTTTGCACCCTTGCCTAAAGTTTTTACCTAGATCCAACCTTGTGGAACATGTAAACAACCTCCAAGTTGTGGGACTTGAATAATGAGGTTGAGTCTCTGGAGAAGGTTGACTTCCTTACTATCAGGGTGCACCTAATTACTTCTTTGAGAGGAAAAGGGAGAAGGAATGCATGAAAGCAAAACTACCTAATCCATTTTAAGAGGGTGATACACCAAAATAGTTCGTTCAATCTTATCTTTTCCTAAAAATGCACAGTTAATCAATCATAATCTCAAAGAATACAAGTTCAAACCTTTTTTAATCTAGCAACCACATGTAGATTAGAAAATAGAGGAATTTTATAAGGAAGATAATTCACTCTATATCATTCAAATGCTCAAATAGATACAATCATACAGTTGGAGAATATAGAAAATACATTAACCAGAGGCAAGAAAGTATTGCACAGTATGTTAATGGATGAAAGAGATACAATAAAGAATTATGATAGCTTAAAGGCATAGGAAATTACACTAGCAAAGTAAATAATATAGTACTAGAGAATTAGACAAAGATCAACCCTTGGATTTGAAACAAAACTTGCTTTTATAGTTCAAGCATAACTTGGGTGACTTCAACAAGAAGTCATTTTCAACTACTACAATTAAAGTTGTAGAGAAAAATCATGTCAATTTGAAGAAAATATGATTTTGGTACACATCCAAATGCATGAAAATCTAGTATCATTTCCTAGAAGGAGCCTTGAGAAGATAGAAATGGTAGCCATTATCATTATGACTGGGTAGATGGATAACCCCAGGATGATGATTAGATGTCCCTCCTATTAAACAAGTATGGATATCAATAAAGAGTGGTTGCAACTAATCGAAGGATTTGATATTTCATTAAAAAATTGCTTCTTCCATGTTTACGATGTGCCAAATTAGAAAATCAGCAAGTCAAACAAATTCAAATATCGGTCCTGCCGCATGGCCCAATGGCGTTGAATTATTTTCCACCTTGTACTTTTTTTTTCATGTTTGATTGTTGACTTGCCCACAATTTGTAACCCTACCACCTTTTGAAACTGGGCATGCAAAGACATGTGTTGACCCATTGTTATGTCACTATGAATAAAAGTTGAACAACTTCCCATAGCTACATAATGACAATCTTTGATCTATGGGAGATGGATGGTGGTGCAACACATCTTTCTCATACTTGTGGTAAACATAATTGTGCCAACTAGACACCTTATTATGGTGGCCAAACTTCATTTATATCTTGCCTGAACTGGTCCCGCCACCTTCACAGGGCAAGCTATCATTATGTCACTATAGCTAAAGATCAAATTTTTTCCTATAGCAACATAATGATGGCCATAGATCTACTTTGCATTCGATGATCAAAAAAAAATTGCAACCCTTGATTTGAAAGTGGGCCCTCCATGCAACATGTTACCATGTCGCTATGTCACATAGAATAACTACCTCATATTTTGGGTTAGCGATATACTGACAACTATAGATCTACCTTAGATTGATGGTCACAAAACTGCATCAGACATATCAGCTTAGAACTAGAGAAAGGGGCCTATGATGCTATGTGACATGCCATCACTTTGTCAGTATGACAAAATGTCCTGCAATTTTCTATAGCAACAAAGTGATGGTCACATATCTACTTTTGATCTAATGACCCATTTTATCTTCGTTGATTACTGTACATTAACACATAGCTAGAGACCCCACTTGGACACATGTCATATTATCACTATGTTGCTATGAAAAATTTCCTCATAGCTCCACTTAGCAACAAAGTGACACTCATTGATCTCTAAACAATTGGATGATTGGGAAGGTGTGGGTCCACTTAAATATTAAATGACAAATTACCTTGAAGACTTAGGATATATTATGTATAACCAAAGTTTGATATATCCTTCCACATGCCCTAAATATTTGAATGTTAGACATGTTTGACCATTTGAATTTCAAGATTTGGTGGAGGGGGGGAAAATATGGCTAACATTTAGTAGAGCCTAAAATGTAGAATGCATTATTGCCTTGTTAGTTGGTCCAAATCCAAATAGCATGTGCCAGTCATGGAAAGTAGCTAAACCTAGGTATCATATTATTTGTTGTCTTTTGGTACTATTAAATCAAAACTCCAACATGTTAGATGAAAAAGGATTGAAGTAGAATATAGGGATATATTAGCCATTACCTATACTAGAGAAGTTGTGGGAGGATGTTAGCATGGACTTTGTTCTTCGTTTGCCAAGGACTCAGCTTGGGAATTATTATATTTTTCTAGTGGTTGATAGGTTTTCAAAATTGGTGCATTTCATCCCCTACAAGAATACTAGTGATGTTGTTCATATGGTAGAGTTATTTTTCAGAGAAGTAGTGAGCCTACGTGGTTTGCCAAAGAGCATTGTTTCTGATTAAGATACCAAGTTTGTTAGGTATTTTTGGCATATATTATGGAAGAATTTGAGGAAAAATTTGAAGGTTAGTTCATCACATCATCCATATATTGATGGACAAAAAAAATTTGTGAATCAAAGCTTGGAGAATTCGCTGAGATGCTTGGTTCAAGATGAGCCAAAAGACTAGGATGTGATTTTACAACAGGCAAAATTTGTATATAATAATTTTGTCAATAGGAGTACTAGTAAATCAAAATTCTAGATTGTATATGGGAGTAGTCACAAAAATGCTTTTGAATTAAGGAAGTTAGATAAGGGAGAGATAAGTAGTGTTGAAGTGGAGTATTTTGCAGAATATTTGAAGAACATCCATGAGGAGGTGAGGAAGCACATTACAAGGATGAATATACAATATAAGACTAAGGAAGATGAGAAAATGAGGTATAAGGAATATCAAATTTTAGATGAATTCATGCTTCATTTGAGGAAATAGATGCTTCAGTTGAGGAAATAGATATTTCCAATGAGTACGTATAAGAAGCTAAAAATGAAGAAGTTTGGACCATACAAGATAGTGAAAAGGCATGATTCTAGAAATACCTATGCAGTAGGGCTGCCTATTGAACTAAATATTTCACTGTTATTTAAATTTTTAGATATAATAGAATATTATGGAGGTGATGGAGATGCAGTCACATAAGCACAATGAAGTATTTCAACAGCTACTTTAACTACAAAGGAGATTGAGAACATATTGGACAACTGAGTTGGTAGAAGTACAAGGAATATGGAATATGTAATATCTGGTCAAGTGGAAAGGAAATCTTGTTGAGGACTCATCATGGTTGAAAAGGGAGGAGGTTAACTACCTTGGTTTTCCTCTGAACACTTGAGACGTGATAGGGTCACTTCTCAAATTACCCTGAGTGTCTGATGTAGGAGCATCTTGGGTGTAAGGGAAATCTTGCACCACCAAAATATATTTTTGCTTTCTCATTTTCAATAAGGGCTATTTCAATACAAAGTTACTATTTATGGAAACTTACTATTTTTATTAAGTGGGTCATGCGATCTCAAAATGTTTAAATTTCATAGGTAGAGGTTCATCGTAGACATATTGACATGCCATCGGAGCTGCATTGTCATACCATATCTTATAGAAGTTATTAAGGTTTTTGTGTATGGTCTTAGATTTGAAGGTCTTAGAGGATCTAGAATAAGGTTGTGCTTGGGCTGACTAGCACTTGTACATGTCCGGCATTGTAGTTCAGAAGTTGACAATTCCAAAAAGTACTTATAGTTGAAAATTGGACGTATGATTCGAAAGTTATGGCCTCCAAAATTTGAGGTACCTAAAAACATAATCAAGGCTGACCCTATGTAATAAATTAGGAAATAATTTTTAATTGGAGTTTTTTTCAGCCTCAAGGGCTAGGGTTAATGTCTAGAACCTTCCTAGGCAGTAAAAAATAACCTATATAAGGAAGTCTTGTAGTGATGTTTAGGTAGTTCTAGGTGGTACTTCGTGGCTTTGTATTGAAGAATATTGTAAAGAGATTTACCATGTGGGTTTTCATATTATATTTCAAAACTTGTAATTCTGCATATGTGGCAATAATAAGAATTCCATATGTTGTTCTCACAAATTGTTATTATTTCTTTATTTCTGTTATGTGTTAAGGGGAGCACCCTTCATTAGGAATCTTGCAAGGGTACTACACCATAATTATCTATGGAGGAGTTTATTAATGTTGTCAATACGGAAAAACCTTGTCAATAGAGTAGGAGGTGGAGCTAGTGGAGATACTAAAATCTCTATCATGATAACCCTTCCTCCTTTTTTCTTGTGAGGAATTGATGGGATAGAAAAAAAAAAGTGTTTTATTCTTGTAATTTTTTGGTTCTTTCAATTCCCTCTTTATTTTTTTGTTGTGTTATGTGTGTCTATATTATTAAATAGAGTACCCTTCATATTAAATGTTTTAAAACTAGATTCAAAACTATTAGACAACATAAAAATGAATTGTTTTTTTAACCAACGACAAATGATGACTACTTTTATGTGAGAATTCTTTTATAAAGGTAAAATACATTAAGGCCAATAAATAATTTTCCCCATGGCATCTACATATCATTAAAGGACACTCGAAGGAAAGGGTATCATACATTTAGCATAAGTTACTCTACTTATGGTTGAATACATAGCATCAACATGAGTTTCTTGTAGAATCATAATCCTTTCATGTGGCTCAATCAAAATGGTTGTCATATTCCAACTAATGGTTATTACTATTGAATTTATTTGGGTTTTAACTTTACCAAAAGACATAGGTTCAAAGTTCATTAGTTTTTCCCCAATTTAATTAAATGATCTACTCCCTCTTATATTTCCCTACTATTTATCCTCTTCTCTTGTCATTACTCAATCATTCTTATTCAAAAGGGAGAATAGATTGAGGTGCAACCTTGTCAACAATGAGACATTTATTGTAAATTTTCCTATAACGTCAAAAAGATTGAGCAGAACTAGGGGAAGACACCCAAACCATGATGAGAAGAAAGAATCAAGCAAATATAAGATCTTGTTTTAAAGGTATTGTTGGCTCCTGAATCAACAACTTTTGAATAACCCAATGATAGGAACAAACATGTCTAGGGGCTACTAATTCCCATGTTCAACATACCTATTCAAAAATTGGGTCCAAATATAAGGCTATACTCCTTCTTTAGGCTCTACAAGACCTAGGTAGGTAATCCTAGAGATTCTATTATGTGACTAGTTCTTAAAACCATAAAGATGAATATATACAAAGCAATTGAAAACCCCTAAATCTTCTTTTCTTATGCAAATAGCAAAGACATGAAATAGCCAATATTATGACCTATAAACTTGACAAGCTAAGTGAGGGAAAATCCTTTTAGCTCTTCAACATAAAGGGGAAAAGACTTTGATTAATATGTTGAATATCAACAAAACCAAGATATGAACAATTTTTTTTAAAAGATCTTGTAGCTTATCAATGCCTTATCTATTGGTAAATTCCACAAATTACTAATCCACATCCTTGGAAATCACTGATACATCTAATATATCAAGACTCCGGATCTATCCATTCACCTTGTGAATCATACATTTGCATCAAAATTGAATCTCATACTTGACCTATCCCTTCATGAAATCTGCAACCCCATTATGGTAAATCAAGAATTTACATGACTCCTTCAATCATAAGAAAAATATACCAAAAAAAAAAACCTAAAACAAATTTCAACTCAATTTGTGCTCTTTGTTCATAAACCGCAAAAGATTACAAACATCATAAACAAGTGACAAGAACCAGATTGAAGATAAAATCATTGTTGCATTTTATTTATTTCCTTGAAACAAATATATGAAGATGCATGAAAATAGCTCATGAAACAGCTGAATAGACTAGAACTTTTTATCACTATTGTTTATACAAGAGATAAATGATGGGCATGAATGGTGGGTTCACAGTTAGAGCTATGCTCAATAGTCTAGAAAATAGGCAACCATCAACAACTAGGTGGTATCACAACTATGGAAAGCTATCTAAAATATTGGAACCAACCTTTACAATGAGGGAGAAAGAGAGAGATATAGAGAAAGAAGAAGAATCCAAATCTGATTTGGAAGTGACACATGTTCACTTGAGTCTTCATCCCATGCTACTACAAAGCCTCTCTCTTCTCTCTTCCTTCAACTGAAAACCATATCTCATTATTCTATTTGAAAAATGCTTGAAATTGCCCAAATGATGGAGAAAGAACTAACTAAAGAAGATGCCAGATCAACTACTAAAACACATGCTAAAATGAATTCTTAATGACTTTAGAGGCAAAATGATACTCTTAGGAACATTTCCCCCAAAGCTGGAGCTAACAAACTTCTCTATTTGCTTTCCAATTAAAATTGATGCTCCATCATGAAAAACACTTGTTCTATTGAGAATGCCCCTAGTTTCACAAATCTACTTATATCTTTTACCATTGATGACCTGCACATATTCTGGCTATAGATTCAGAAAATTCATCTTCTCCCCTTTTTGATGGTATATTACACTTCACATTTTGGCAAAAAATGAGGCCTTTGGCATGCATTTGAACATTCTGGACCTTGGCCATGAACAAACTATTTTAAATTTGAAAAATTTGAGATTTTACATAGTTTGGACTTTACATTATTTCTCACATTTATTTTCAAATTCTCAAACCTGAGAATGCACGTACAACCTTTTGAAGGAATTTTTTAATAACTTTTTAATATTTCAAAATTAGCATTTTACCTTCAACTCCATTTGGTCAAACCTCTAGTTGACCATCTAATGAATGCCACATGTCATTGCCTGATAGGCCAAATCTACCACCTCACAGCTTCATCATCAGTTCCTTTCCACATGTCACTTTTTTTCCACTTGACAACCTTTAGCCGATGTTGCCGACTAACCACCGTGATCACATGATAACCTTTTCACAACAATTTTCCTTCACCATGCATTGACCTGAGCAAAGTTATGATTTAACATTTTTCCACCATCATCACTATTACCCCTGACTACACCTTAACTCCTGTGAGGTTGTGCTGACAATTAACCCTGACTGTTTCACACTTTCATTGCGGTTAGGCTTAACCACGCTCTAATTTTCATGACACTATGAAATCTAGGCCCACCTTGAACTATGTGTACATGGCACTCGTTGATTTATCCTCCTATCACCATGTCACAACTTGTCGCCTATATGTTGCATCAAAGTTTTGCTTTTCCATCATCGCCAGCTGTCCATCTAGGTGGGTGTTGGCCCCATGCGTGAGCCTCATGTCTCAAAAGGCCCATGCCTTTTAGACAGTAAATTTTTTGTGTGTTAATGTATTTAAATATTAAAATTTGTTGCCTACCCAATATGGGATATTATGATAGTCATATTTATCACCAACTAAGTGCTTGTATGCCCCTTTTTGAAATATTATATCAATTTCCTGTATGCATCGGCTTGAGATGATCCATCTTCATACCATGGCATCCTTCATTAACCAATAAAAATGTCCACGACCTTAATACATTGGACAATATAAGAAAAAGCCTCTTGTAATACCCATTTGCCTCCCTGTCCTCAGTCAAGGATGAGCTCTAGCTTGTTAAAAAACCACATTCATCCCTCGTCAAGCCATGAATTAGGATTTCAAATTGATTCCAAACAAGTTGAAGAATTTGAAAGGAATCTAGGGAAATAACATCATGGAATCAATGGCATAGGAGGATGGTGAGGCAACATAAGCAATCAATTTTGACCCAAATCTGGAAAGTTTTGTCCATTCAGCATAGGACAAAAGAGTTACCCATGTTGCTAACACATTTGAGTCAATGGCAATGCTCTTGTATATGTGTGAGATCTCTACGAAAATTTTTTTTGATGGAATTTGTGGTGACTTCTTATTTCCACATCACCCAAACTTGTGGTGTGGTGAGCTCATCGTCATTTCACTTGTTAATGCCAAAGCATGCCTCCCTTTGACTATTGCATTGCAAATGATGCTCCTCTTTGTATCTCTTTGTAGTGATGTCTGTACCATGATTAGTATGTGTTGTTCATACGTAAGAGAATGCACAACCTGAATTTACCATAGTATTTTTTGTGTAGAGCTCTACATGGGATGTTTTAGTTTGGTCTCTTGTTGGATAGACCCTACACAAGGAAAATTTTTGAGTGTGTTACATGACATTACTCCTTCTTTACACTTGTAGAGGCATATTAAGTGGATTGTATGCATTTAAAGGGGGATGATTAATCATTAGTCCTTTTATGAACTCTTTGATGGTAAAGCATGCACTCAATGCAAATCCTTGCATCCATTATGTTGACTAAGCAATAATCACTCCTCCTACAAAAATCATTTGGTGAGATGGTAACCTCCTTTATCTCATGTTGTAATAGAAGTAAAATTATTCATTTATGCTTAAGATTTTCTACCAACAAACAAATGAAACATGGGTTTCTCTTTTTGATTAGTGCCTCTTCAGATTATGATCTCTCTCTTATTTCTTGAGTCAAAAAGATCCTATTGGGTTTACGCCCCTTTCAGAGACAGATTAACACATTTCCTCTAAAAATAATTATAACAATCCATCCTTTGTTGAACTACATGATCGATCCACACACAAAGGAGAAAAAAGTAAACATAAAGAAACAGTCTCTTTGTTGACCACCGTGCACTTCTATATATACATATTTCCCTTTGGACACTACTTCATCTAGCATGATCCAATTAAGTTCATCATATATTTTACCCAGTTATCTCCTGTCACTTAAAGATGTTGACTTTTAGTTTAATAATTCCCTACCTGAGTGCATATTCCTATTTGATCTAGAATGATGTTAAAATTCATTTTTGAAATATTGGACCCTATTGACCATTTCAAGCTTTATTATAAAATCTGAAAATGGACATTTTTACAGAAATTTCAGCAGCATAAAAACCTACAAAATGACATTTCCAGATCTATATAGCCTTTACACAACAGCTCACAAATGTAGGACAAAAACTATGCTCATCGGGCTCCCGAAATTAACACAAAAATGCTCGGAAACACCACAAAAACACTAATAAACTATCTCAGAAGTTTAATCACGTCCCAATACATATATTCAGCTCTATTTTAACAGCTTAAAGTCTGAAATACAGCAGCAACCAAAACTGATATGAAATGCTCAACTGAAAACACCAAACTCATGCAAAAAACACACCCAAAAACCCACAAATCTACACTGTTCAACAAAAAGGCAAACTCTGTATGAGCATGCACATGGAATGGCTTCAAACTCCCATCCTTAGCCTTCCTGGAAACCTGCAAACTCCCGTTCTTGGGTCTCCCTGGAAACCTGCAAACTCCCGTTCTTGGGTCTCCTTCTCCACAGGTTTGGCAGCCTCTGAAGAATAACAAAGAATGAGCGAAAATCAAGTTCTGGAATGAGCCCAAAATGCCTCCAAACCCATTAAAAGAGGGCATAACTATAAATCACGTCCAAGAGAGGTTAATGAAACATATTTTAATAATAATTTTCATTTATTAGTCCAACGGTTTCCAAAGATTAACCCCCTTTTTCTGAAACTTCACTTTCTTGGGCCTGCCTGCCTTAGCAAAGATTATTATTTTTTAATTATTTGAAAAGGGGACATGACAAGTCCTCCCCTCCCAAACATTGCTTGTCTTCAAGCAATGGCTGAACAATAAACCAATCAATCCACCTGGATCCCAAATGTAGTCATAAACTATACTACTACCAATTAACACAGGCTCTTGCAATATCCTCTGCAATATGACCAAGAGGAATCCATAATCAAACTGACAATTATAGCTCAACCAAACTCCAAAATCACAACTTCCACAATCAGAAACCCATGAGACACAAACTCTTAGAACATCAAAATCCAAGTAAAGTGGACTACCAAGACAGTAAATACCATCAATGCATTCCACTGGCCTATACGGAATGTACAATCCAACTCTGCAACAATGGTGAATGCTCCCAAATGAAACTGTACCAAGTATGGAGAATCCACACACTATACAATGCCTGCAGTCAACACAACTTTGTAGATCACCAACCACTATCTCATAACCATAACTACCATACACCCCTGATGGTGAAAAGCCATCACAAGATAAATAGCAAGAATTGGAACCCAAACCAAATTTTCCTGCCATCAACTCCTCAACACAAGGATCAAATGCTAACTGATGTACATACCTTGCAATATAAAGTTGATAAAAAAAACCAACCTCAGTCAATAGCTCACCATGAACAAGTGATACAACCCACTGTGACTGTTCACCGGCTAAGTCAGGAGATGTCATAGCCAAAGGAGTAGAATCAATAACAACACCCACTGAAGCATCACTCTGAAACTCCTGCTCTAAGTCATGTATTATCAAGCTGTCAACTATAGAACCTATCACCATGTCATGCCCATCACAACTCTCATCCTGAGATGTCAAACTATCCCATAACTGATGACAAGCACTAGGAACCAAAGTACATCTTTGTATCATCATCTCATCAACATGGTCATCAAAGGTAAATGGATGAGCGTACCTCATAGTGTAATGCCGATAGAATGCGCCAATCTCAGTCAGTGGCTGAGACTGTAATCCAGATGAAACTAACTGCAATTGATCATTAACCATGTTGGAACTGACTACTACCTCTGAAGATATCACCAAGGGAGTAGTATTACTAGCAGGAACCATGCCAATTGCCAACTCACCAACATCACACATGATCTTTGATACATCTCTAGTCTTTGTACCATCAGTACTAGAGGCCACCACCATGTCAGGCATACAATAATCTGCTACAACACCCAACTCAACTGAACCTGACTCTAGTGGGAATGAACCTGATATGCCAATGTTAGTATCAAAGATGTATGCATCCCCATCTCCACTGTCTCTGACAATCTCGGCCATGGACATCCTCAGATCACCAAACACCACAGCTTGTGACTGTATAGAATCAGGTAAAGACTGTAGTCGCTCTAACTCCATGGTCACCTTAGCCAAATGAAATTGTGACTCCTTGAAAGCCAACTGTGTACTCTCAAGAATCTCAGAAGTCACCTCAAGCTGCTCAGTAAGCTCACTCACCTCATCTTCCTTAGCCAACAATGCATCATATGCTGTACTGCCCCACTCCATAAGATAATCTCTGTCGGCTACCAACTGCATATAATTTTGTCTCAAAATCCGAATAGCCTCCCATAAAGAGTCGAACTCTGTCAAGGAAAGATAACTGCCTCCCTGCTCATCACTAGTAGGAGAACACCATCCATAAACTGCTAACAACTGACGAGCAACATCAAAATGTTGGGAAGTGATAGCAATGTCTCGGTCACTAACTCTCAACTAATTAGACACATGATGGCACTGGCTTGACTATCTCCTACAAACCTCCTCTGATGCACTATCTAAAGGAGTATCCTCAAAGTTACTAGTCTCTAGAGTATTACCATCCATATCCTGTGAATCAAATCTAAAGCTCATATCAACATACGAAGTATCAAAAACATTAGCATTGCTGTCCAACTCCTCTATACCCAAGGAAACTAAGTCTTGAAAACTGCCCACTGCATCCTCCTAGATGTCATCAATGCCAATATGATCCTGGGACTCATCTATACACACTGACAAATATGAAATATCATCAACACATTCCAACAAGTATGGTCGACCAGATATATGAACAAAGCCCAACATTGGTGTATAAAAACTAATACCAACATCAGACAAGATACTGGCACAAGAAAAGACAACACCGTGTAATCTGCTAATCAAATCCATGATAGCACCCAAACAAAAACTGCTACCAAAAAGTGTTAAAGATCTCCAATCAACTGAATCCCAAATGCCAATATAACAATCTCGAGTCCATATCCGTAAACTAGAATCAACTGGTAACTCAAGCAAACTCCTCACCTGAGTAATATGACCAATACCAACTAACTCCACATACCTGTCATGATGAGATAATGAAGTCACAATACTATCTATGTTCACCTTCAGCTGGTTGGACAAATCATGTGAAGTACTACCAGCCGCAACCTCATGTGATGAAGCATCTAACTGTGCCTCGTACTCTTTCTCAGCAAAGTCATGAATGCTCAATGTCTTCTCATCTCTACCAGGTATCTCACCATCCTGCACAACAACATCCTCATAATCATCATCTGAACCCACTACACTGTAGTCACTGCCTGTTGTAACATACCATCTTGAATACTTGTGGCATCACCCTTTGACGACCTATAAACAATTGTCTCAATTTGAGTATCAAGTTGACCGTTACTATCAATCTGTGTAATATCCTTTCCCACCACCTCCTGTGGCAGAGTAGAATCTGAGACCTCTACCTGGCTATCAGCTAGTTTCTCAAACTCCTCATGCAAGTTCTTGGGAATTGTGTCATCTGTCCTGTGAGAAAATCTGCCAAATAGAAATCCAGTCAACTTATACACCTTAGCTGGGTCGGACAACATGTCATTCATTATACGGTGGTGCTCAACCAACTGTTCAGACATGTCATGGCTTATTTTCATAAGTTTATCTCGAATGTCTAAATAACCATCCTTTCTACTATTTTGACTCTGGATATCAATTGTCTAAGATCGTGTCCTCTGAGACTCTGTACTATACCTGTCCATTCTGGATAAAGTAGAGTATAACCCCAATAATATATAACTTCTTCAAACACCAAGAACTAACATGCAACCATAGATTTTGACATGCAACTGATTAGAAGCAACATGCAACCACCAAATTCACCAAGAACTAACATGCAAATGATTAGAAGTAGCATGCAACCATAAATTTTGACATGCAGCTGATTAGAAGCAACATGCAATCATAAAGTATGACATGCGAGATCTGGGTAGTTGTCAAAACTGACATGCAAGATCTGGGTAGTTGTCAAAACTGACATGCAAGATCTGGGTAGTTGTCAAGACTGACATGAAAACTTCTACAACCACCAAATTAACTAAGAACTAACATGAAAATGATTAGAAGTAGCATGCAACCATAAATTTTGACATGCAACTAATTAGAAGCAACATGCAATCATAAATTATGACATGCAAGATCTGGTTAGTTGTCAAAACTGACATGCAAGATCTGGGTAGTTGTCAAAACTGACATGCAAGCTTCTACAAACCCTCAGGCTAGCAAGATCATGGCTTTGATACCACTGAAATGTCCCTTTTCTGATTTTACATGATATTTCAAGCCTCAAATCAGATCTTTAAAATCAAACAACTAATATCACAAAGATCCCTCCAAATTTCTCAAGAAACCCCAAATCGGGTATGCCAGAAATGGTGCCAAAAGCTTCACAGCTTCACCTATTATTAATAAATCTGAAAATGGACATTTTTACAAAAATTTCAGCAGCATAACAACTTACAAAATGACATTTCCAGGTCTATATATCCTTTACACAACAACTCACAAATGTAGGACAAAAACTATGCTCATCGGGCTCTCAAAATTAACACAAAAATGCTCGAAAACACCACAAAAACACTAATAAACTATCTCAAAAGTTTAATCACGTCTCAATACATATATTTAGCTCTATTTTAACAGCTTAAAGTCTGAAATACAGCAGCAACCAAAACTGATATGAAATGCTCAACTGAAAACACCAAACTCATGCAAAACACACACCCAAAAACTCACAAATCTACACTGTTCAGCACAAAGGCAAACTCTGTATGAGCATGCACATGGAATGGCTTCAAACTCCCGTCCTTAGCCTTCCTAGAAACCTGCAAACTCCCATTCTTGGGTCTCCCTGGAAACCTGCAAACTCCCATTCTTGGGTCTCCTTCTCCACAGGTTTGGCAACCTCTGAAGAATAACAAACAATGAGCGAAAATCAAGTTCTGGAATGAGCCCAAAATGCCTCCAAACCCCTTAAAAGAGGGCATAATTGTAACTCACGTCCAAGAGAGGTTAATGAAACATATTTTAATAATAATTTTCATTTATTAGTCCAATGGTTTCCAAAGATTAACCCCCTTTTTCTGAAACTTCACTTTCTTGGGCCTGCCTGCCTTAGCAAAGATTATTATTTTTTAATTATTTGAAAAGGGGGCATGACAATTTTTCTTCATAGACTCTTTTACCTAAACATTGGTAGTGCTCGATAAAAACTGCCTCAGGGTTTGTTCATAAATGTCTTTTGTTGTTTGTGTAGCTGAGTCCCATCTTGGCTTCAATTTCTCTAAAAGCACATTAGAGATCTGAGAGGCTATCTGATTAGGGGAATACTTCCATTTACCCATCTTGGTTAGCACCAATTCTTCAATCTACTTCTTCTCAGCCTCTGTCATGGTCTCATACTTCAATGATTTGAAGTTGGTTATGCCTACACATTCTTCCAATTGTTTTACTTTTTCCTTGAAGGTGGGAGGAGGCTTGCTAAACACAACTTCACTACCTTTCTTCATGGATCTCCTGGTAAACACTGCAGTGGATGGCTTGGGTGGCTTGGTGATGATCACCTTGCCTTTTTTTCTTTACTGGCTCTTCTTCCTTTTCTGACTCTTCTTCATCCTCTGCTTCATCATCATCTTCCCCCTTACCCTTGGTCAACATAAGAGGTGTGCTAGATTTGAGTTTTTCTATTCTCCTCTTGCCTTTGTTAACTGCCTATGGAAGCTTGATTTCAAGCTCTATTCTTGCCTTGGTCTCATCATATGTTCCAAAGTGTGGTGCCTTTGGATCAATAGGTTCATTTATCAAGGCTTCAATTATGTCTATTGTTTCATCAATGTTCACCTCATAGGGAAGAGGTTTTACCCATACAACTCTTGGATTTACTACCTGAATGTAGACTTTGTCACTGTCTACCATGAAACAAACATCATCTTTGTAATCTTCAACCAATTTCCTAAGAATCCTGAATCTATTATTCATTTTCTCCTTGAAGACATCAAAATAATTATCCATTATGCCAACAAAATTCTCACCAATTTCTACAATGTATTCATTAATCTGATACAAAAATAGCACATCCTTTCTCCATACGACTGTACCTTTAGAAGGGGATAACTTTTGAACATAGAAAAATGGACATGTCAACAATGAACTGAATTTACAAGGATTGTTCTTGGATGTCCTAATACTTTCCATGTTTTTGTTAAATTGTTTCAACAACAAGTCTGCAAGATCATATGATAGATTATTCTTCACAACTTTGAATGCCAAGTCTACTGCTTCACATGACACACTATTTAGATGACTAGAACTGTAGATCTTGTGTGTATCACATGTATGCCAAATTTCGGTTTTGCATATGTTACACTACTAATCTTCATACCTTTGTCGTCCGACTCAGCTAGGGTTTTCTTTTCTAACTCCATCCGACCTAGGGTTTTAGTAGTTTTGGCTTTGAAGTACAAAAATTTAAAAATACTCTAAAAGGCTTCCCCAGCTTGAGATGCATACAATATACAAATTATGCTACCAATGCAGTATATTTTAAGTTAATAATAGTCTCAATCATCTTTAAGCTTGGTCTTCACACGATATATCATCTTCTTAGTGATCAAAACTGGTTGCTCAAGCCATAACTGACTGTTGTGAACTCAGCTTAGGATGTATCTGATCCATTTGATTTGGAAACTTTGGGGTAGGTGGGGAATGTGGGTTAAACCGTTATCTTCCAAGTGCTTATGTTTGGGTTTAAGAACACCATTCACAAAAAATTCACCTAGGTCATCATCCATCTCCAGGGTTCCAATTTCTTGAATTGCATACTTAAAATGAGTTCGGATATCGTTAATGAGTAGTACCTTAGGAGGGATTTGCAATTGCGCTCCATTTGGATGTAGGGTTTCAGCAATTGATGGCACAAGTTTGAAATCTAGTGGTTTCCATTCGACTCCTCGAACCAACATTTCTAATCCTTTTTTTACCTTGCTGCTACTGCTTGTTGCTGGCATGGCTACTTGGTAGGTTATGGAAAACTTCAAAAAACTTCACTACAAATTCCACTCAAATTTGCTTGTTCACTTTGCAATTTGCTTCATCGCAATAACACTTTAAAATTTTTGGTGAAAAATGAATTCGATCTCCTTCCTTTTTTATAACAATTCGCCATTAATGCTTAGTACGAAAGTAGTTGTGATGACATCATTATGCATGATAGGCTGTCATCCACTATCTATTCAGATCACTCAGTGAATGCTTCATAACTCAGTAACCAAACATGTATGACTAGTTACTCTCGACCTTGCTTGGTAGAATCCATGACCCAACCTTACTCGGTAGACAAAGTAACTTGGTGATAACTGATGTTGATCTTCTGTGATCCCTTTTTATCTTGAATACTGATTTGGATCTTGCTTCCTTTCAATTTTGGAACTATTTCGATGTGATCATGACAACGGAGTTCCAGTTCTTGCTTAAGAACTTAGTTGGAAATGGTGGAGTCACCCACTTCTTGAGTGACATGACCATCATTGCTTAGACTAGCTTCCTCGATAGATTTAGGAATCCATTGCTGCCTTATTTTCTTTTTGATGTTGTTTGCTTTAGCTTTCTTTTCATTTTCAATCCTACTTGTATTCATACAATTCTTGACTAGATGACCAAGTTCTGTACAAGTGAAACATCTTATGGTGGCATCTCTCTTTCTTGTGTGATGTTTAACACAGTTCATGCCAATGTGTCCATACTATCCACAGTAATGACATCTGCACCAGGTGTTATAGTCCCAACCAAATATTTCTTTCACAATTTGCTCTGCTAGATTGAATGATTTGGTTCTGCAGTTTGATGCCTTGCGACCTTGTTTCTTGCATTTGTGACATTTGCCTTCAAATTTTGGTTTCTCTTTACATTTATTAGCCTTGTGACCATGCTGATTGCAATTGTAACATTTTCCATTGAATTTTTCTTTACCATTACTCCAACATTTGTTTGATGTATGACCTATCTTACCATAGTGATTGCAAGCAAGTCTTTGATTCCTTTGAGCACCTTGTTTGGAGGATTCACCTTCTTCTTTATATCCAATTCTTGCTTTACCTTTTTGTCTGTAGAGATTCTTCTCATTCAGTTGATTCAATTGATTCATGTCTGCTTGGGATTTCATCATTCTCTCATTGACTTGCTTTTCAGTGTTTAGGTCATTTTTCAATCTTTCACTGATTTGCTTTTTAGATCTCAGCTCACTTCTTATTCTTTCATTGATTTTTCTTTCTGAATTTAGATCATTCCTTAATCTTTCATTGATCTATCTTTGATTCATGATTTCTTCATTTGCATTAGAAATTTGATCTATAAGATCTTCATGTTGAATGGATTGGTTCTAGATCTCATTGTTTCTTCCATCCATTTCTTGTTTCATCTTGTTTCGTTGTTTCACGATTTCACATAACCATATTGATTGAATTTCTTGTTTTGTTTTGAGCTTTCTTACTTCTTCTTGTAGGGAACCATTCTTTTCTAAGAGTTCTTTGATTGCATAATTTGCTTTATCTAAACTACTTGAAGGGAAAAGGTCTTCAATCTTTTCTTCAATGTATTGATCATCATTCATCTAATTTTCAAGTTCCTTCCTTCTCTTTAGGGATTGGGAAAGTCGCTCCTTACCTTTCTTGAGTTGTGCAATGGTCATTTCTAGATCTAGCTTTTCATTGTCAATTGCTTTATCAAGTTTGAATATCTCCATTGTCCTTGATCTTTGCTCAAGCTGTTAAGCTTTTATCCTAAGAACCACAAAAGCCCTGATACCAATTGTTGGAAATATTCAAGACTATACTAGGTTAGTGAGAGAGGAGGGGTGAATCAGTAACCTCAAAAACTTTGTCAAATTCAGATCTTAATTGCAATAATCCAATAACCATTCAATTCATTAAATCAGATCTAACCGCATGCATGAGAAACTGAAAACATAAACATTGATGGCAAATGAACACAATAATTTTTTGACCCAGAAACCTTCCAAATAGAAAGTAAAATTGGGGTGGGGATGATACCCACAAAACTTTAATACTGCAGCATAAAGTTGTCCTGTTAAGGCTTACAATGATTGCTTTTGATGATCTTCCCTGTTAGGAGCAATTAGGACTACTAGGTCCACCTTGTTAGAGGATTTATAAACATACAATGAAGTATGCATTTGGTAAAGAGATTTGATAAAAGACTATTAAGTCTACCTTGTTAGAGGATTTGAACTAATTCACTTGTTAGAATGAAATAGTAGATCTTTGACTTACATCTGATTTGCTGCTAGAGATTCTTTGAAGTACTGATCACCTTTATGTGATAGATATGACTTTGCTGCTTCTTTGTTGATATGGCCTTACAATATACTTTGTTGCTGATTCACATTTGCATGCTTCCTACATATTCTTCACTCTCACTTTTCATTCATGCATACATACATTCATCTATTCATTCCTTTATATATATTGGATATGATACAATACATTACATATATATCAATCCAATTTACAAAACTAGAAAGTTAGCCAATATACAAGTTAACACCAATATTACAAAGTCAGCTCGAGTGAAGACACTCGAGTTTTGAAGACTGATTTGGTGAAGTTTTGATACACAACGTCCACTATCATTACTCGGCATCGTCATGTATTCAGTAGAAGTAGAAGCTTGGTCCATACCAATTAACTCAGAGTAGTCTCAAACTCGATCTGCACTGGTGACTCGGTAGATACTGTGTAACTTGGTAGAAACTGAATTACACATTTACCATGACTACACTCGGTAAACATTGATCATCACATATCTCGGTTAACACTAACTTCACTTCACATGAACTGCTAGCTTGGTTTGAATTGTGAAGCTTGGTAACCATTGAATTTCTTGGGTTGAATAGTTGGACTTCACACTGCCTAATTTCACTTGGTAACCACTGGGATGCTTCGTAGGAATTGTAAAGCTCAGTGACTACTAAATTACATGGGAAACACTATAGACTGTTCAAGGAGCTCAATAGCCATAAAAAATCTGAATAAGTGTTGTCACTAATAATAAATTTGACTTAATCTCAACAAAGATTAATGGAAAAGAGGGAGTTTTACGAAATGATTGATTGTACTTTAAAGTGTTGTCTTGATGATTACAAGGCAAGCTGGACTTGATGCCAACTGTGGTAATTATTGCCCTTTCAATCTGCATGTTTTGTGGGTATTTTGGATCGATCCTAGCTACACTCTTCCTACCCTAGTGGCTTACTATGGTTTTTGTATTTTCTCTTTCTGTGTTCTTTGTGTTATTGGTGCTTTCCAGATTGTGTTTGAGAGAGGTCTAAAGATTTGGAGGTGTTGTTTTTCAATTGTGGGAGGGAAAAGGCATCGTAGAGAACTTGTTTCTTGTGAGAAGTGGAGAACACATAAGAGGATCTCGAAGATTGTGGAGGAGGGGGGTCTCACACTGTTTATGGAGAGGCTTCATGGTGGCAACCCTATGGTCACCAAAATCTTCCACAAAAATCGAAATGAAGGTTTGTTTGTGTTTCAAGGTTAGAAAGTCACTGCCAATGAAGAATTTATTTCTCAAGTCATAGGCATCTCGATTCTAGGGGAAAAAATTCTAAAAGGACAGGAAATACTCAAGTCTATTGTTAATCTCTTCCCTAAGGATGATGAGGAGAAAGATGCCTTGGTTAAATTGAGTAAGACCTTTTACTCCTTGAGCTCAATTAAAAAAAATTGGACGACTGTGTTGAAGGCTATAATGTACTATGTTACTCTGTATGGTAGATTTTTTAGAATTTGTAGCTATCATTTGTGCTCTTATACCATTTTAGGCACAATAAGAGAATCTCCATCCCTTATTACCTATTCACTTCTCTCAATGCCAGTATTAATGGTATTCATTCTCAAGAGGTCACCAACCCTCTTGTGCATGATGGATTGATGGTTCTTATATATGAGTATCTCAAGACTAATTTAGTTGGGTTAGCTATTCAAGTTAATCCTAAATTTGGAAAGAAAATGAAAGATTTTGAGTCATTTGGTGATGAGAATTTCTTGAATATGAGCAAGGGTTCAAAGTCTGAAGATGATGAGGGGAAGAGTACTAAGAAAATAAATAAAGGGAAAGCCCCTAAAAAAACTCCACCAAAGTCTATGGGGAAGAAGAGAAAGGTCATAAAAGGGGAAGCCTCATCTGATGAGAACTACAATGAACATGATGCTGAGCTGGAGATGGATAGGAATGAGATGGGGACATAGAGCAAAAAGAAGAAGTCCCTTCCTCAAGACTCTACTAAAGATTAGGAGCATTCAGTCAAAAAAGCTTCATCTCCCTCCCACAATGTTCTAGATGATGGCAACATTGCCCATATTCAGGATGATAACCCCAATGATAATACTACCTAGTCCAAGGGTCCCAATAATTGGAAGTCTTTGGATATTGAGAACCTAAAGATTAAGGTCTTGATGCATAAGAAAAATTGGGTTGTCAATGGTAAGGAGACGGGGTATGTGAATTTGGACTAGGTAATTGACCCCTCTATGAGCATTCTCAGTGATGCTAGTAGGGAGTGTGGACTTGATGGTCTTTTAGCTACCAGGAATGGAGTGTTAGACTTGTTGGAAAATTGGAGAGATTGTTGGAAGATTGATTGGAAGCATGAATGTTGATGAGTTGATGATATGTTACATTCATGACTGAGTTTTTCATTGATGTCAACATACCATGTTTCATATCTTTTGTGGTATTTGACAGAAGAACAACAGAAAGATTAAGTTGGTACGGATGACCAGTTAAGCATGATAACCACTCGAGATTATGGGAGATACTTCTATGTATTTGGTATATGTAGTTAACGTTGGGAGCAGAAAGGATAAGTCAAGAAGAAGTTATGTAAGTTTTGGTGATGTTTGTTATGAGATAGAGTTTACAGAAGCATGTTCTGGTAAACTTGTTATATCTCTTAGCAGACTTGATATCTTGAGGATTGAGGTTGAGGACATGGAGAAGACATGTTGAGGATGAGGTGGCTAAGCTTGCTCGTCATAATATTGTGTGTACGGAAAGTTATTCAAGTTCCAAGGCAAAAGATTAAGGATATCGCTAAGTGTAACATGTTCTTAATATGGTCCTATAATAATTAATTGAGAAGGACTAATAGCCAACTTAGGGACTTATTTTGTGGGCTCGGTATAAAGGAATGACATTTTCCTTTATCATGGTAATTTGAAGACATGTGTTGATATGAGTGAATGTTCAGAAAGCAGAAAAGAGTGTGGAAGTGAAGGAAACATCATTGCCGAGGTTTTGTTGAGTGATCCGAGGTTTGGCATTTGGATCCGAGGTTCATGATTTGGTCTACAAGGTCTGACAGTGAATGGTCTGGTTCATAGGATAGAGGAAAGGACAAAGGAAAGAAGAAAATAAAAGTAAATTACTTGTTGAGCAATGAGTTCTTCTTGTAATTGAAATTGTATGTTTGGGCAGTGGGCTTTTCTTGCATACATTATACCACAACTCCTAACAAGGTTGGAATCCCCTAACAGGGATTCAAAGTCTCCTAACAAGGACTCATTGTACTAATTGTTGTAATAGACTCCTAATAGGTTCCATCCTCTAACAATGAATATTTATATTAGTATATCGTCTTGTGGGCATCATTCCCACCAGGGTTTTCCCTCTAATCAAGGGTTTCCCTACTCAACATATTTGGTGCAATTATTTATGTGCATCTTTATATGGTTGTTGTTTACTTTGGTTGAATGGTTAAGTTTCTTTAAAGAAGATAAATGTTTTAATTGTTGGATAACTAAATTACCCCCACCCCCCCTTCTCAGTTATCTTGGTGGACTATTGTTTCTAACAATTGGTATCAGAGCGTCAAGCCCTTGAAGGATAATCTTAACAGCTTTGGGAGATTAGTGACGAGCAAAGATAGTCCTAAGTCAGATAGTGGAAATTTTGACACAGAAGCTCTTGGTGAGTTATCCAAAGAAGACATGAAGATCAAGGAAAATATTGATCTGGTAATGAAAAGAGAAAAAGAAGGTATCAAATTTTTTTCTTGTTGGATATGTAATGAATTTGGTCATTATGCATCTACATGCCCTGAGAGAGTAAGGAAATCTAGAAAGAATTTTCTTTCTGATGAAGATGAACAATTTAAAGCAACTATGGGAAGATTCTTGAAAGATTGTGATAATGAGCTTGAATTGATTAAGGAAAGGAAGTAGTAGAAGAGATAGCTTTGGTAACTATTGTTGATCCTAAGGCTAACCATGAAAATGCGGAAGTTATCATTAGAAATGATTTGTAGAATGAGAATCAGATTGAAGAACTGAGATCTGATCCTAGAGCAGAAGAAAGAGTTGAGTTGAGAACCCCTGAACAGAATGGTGTTGTAGAGAGAAGGAACACGTTTGTTATAGAAGTTGCAAGAGTTATGTTAACAGAAAATGATGTATCCAAGATATTTTGGAGAGAAGTAGTGAATACAACAGTCTACACTATAAACATAGTATAAGTCAAGAAGGATGCAAAGAAGACACCTTATGAACGGTGGTTTGGTCACTCACCTACAGTTAAGTATTTCAGAATATTTGGAAGTAAGTGTTACATAAAGAGAGATGATGACATTGGTAAGTTTGATGCTAGAAGTGATGAAGGTATATTTCTTGGTTATTCATTGAAAATCAAGGCTTATAGATGTTATAGCCAAAGAACTAAGACTATTATGGAAAGTGCAAATGTGAGAATTGATGAGAAATTTAGCATATAAGAGAGAATAGTTGATTACAATTCAGATGATGATGTTGTTACTAAGCCAAGGAGTGATGAGGTATTTCTTAAGACTAACAATGATTTGCAGAATGAAGGAGAGCAAAGGCAAGAACAAAGCTTGGAACCTTTGGTAGAGCCAAGAATTGAGATAACAACTCCTTCTTCAGGAAGGAACATGATAAAGAATTACCCATCTGAACAAATCATCAGAAGCAAAGACAAAGGTGTGATGACAAGAAGTAGAGTGAATGAAAAACTATGCTTGATATCTCAAGTTGAGCCAAAGAATGCAAATGAAGCACGTAAAGATGACTATTGGAAGCAAACTATGAAAAAAGAATTGGATCAGATCGAAAATAATGAGACATGGGAATTGGTCCCTAGACTAGTAGACAAGAATGTGATAGGAACTAAATGGGTATTCAAGCACAAGATGAATGAGTAAGGAGAAGTTGTAAGAAACAAAGCAAGATTGGTATGTAAAGGTTACTCACAACAAGAAGGAATAGATTATGAGGAGACTTATGCTGCAATGGCTAGAATAGAAGTGGTAGGATTATTCTTAGCCTATGCAACACATAAGAAATTCAAAGTGTATTAGATGGATATCAAGTCAGCATTTCCGAATGGAGAACTTGAAGAAGAGGTATACATTGAGCAGCATAAAGGATGTCCTTTGATAGATGACAAGGACATAGTTTGCAAACTAAGGAAAGCATTGTATGGATTGAAGTAAGCACCCAAAAACTGGTATGCGAGGTTGGACAAGTATTTGACAAATCTTGGATATAACAAAGGTATGACAGATAGTAATTTGTATTGGAAAGAAATTGATGATGGTTTAATGATTTTGGTAATATTTGTTGATGACATTATATTTGGAGGTAATGATGAAAAAAGTAAGAAGTTTGCATAAGAAATGAAGAAAGAAATTGAAATGAGTATGATAAGAGAGATGAAATATTTCCTAGGATTGCAGATTGTACAAAATAAAGAAAGAATCTTTATTTCTCAGACTAAGTACTTGAAGGATTTACTAAAAATGTTTGGTTTGGAAACATGTAAACCCATTGGAACACCTATGGTAACTGGACACAAGTTATCTACTAAGGATGAGACACCTACTATTGAGTAGAAGAAGTACATATATATGATTGGAGGATTGTAATATCTAACTCACACAAGGCCAAATATAGCAAATGCATTTGGAATTGTTGCAAGATTATAGGTTGATCCCAGAGAAGCACACTATGCAATAGTGAAAAGGATATTTAGATATTTGAAGGTAACATTTAAGTTTGGATTATGGTATGACAGGTCTAATGATTTTACTCTAAGTGCTTATACTAATGCCAATTGGGCAGGCAGTATGGATGACAAAAAGAACACTAGTGGAAGAGTTTTCTTTCTTAGAGGAAGATTGGTTTCTTGGTTAAGCAAGAAGTAGGATTGTACATCTCAAAGTACAGTAGAAGCAGAGTATGTTGCAGCAGCAAATAATTGCAATCAAGTCATTTGGATGAAGTAGATGTTGAAAGATATAAGGATAGAAATTAGTGAACCTGTTGTTATACATTGTGACAACACAAACACGGTAAATATGTCTAAGAATCTAGTGTTGCATTTGAGAACTAAGCACATTACTATTAAGTATCATATGTTGAGAGAAAAAGTTGCAGAAAAGGAAAATAGATTGGAGTATGTGAGCATTAAAGAGAAGATTACAGATATATTCACCAAGCCTCTTCCCAAAGAGACTTTTGAGTATTTGCGAGGTATGCTTGGGGTTATGCCCCTTCCTACATCAGAGTAGAAGATGCAAGAGTGCATCAGTCCAAGTTAATAGAGCACCACTGTTTGTCTGGACTGGATGCTGATGATTCCTGTATGGGGGAGTATCTATGATGGACAAAGTCATCTAGGACTCTTATTGATGTTATTTTAAGCAGTGCCTTTTGACACTTGAGCTAATAGGTTGTTGCAGAATTTGATGCAGAGATGTTGGTTGCAAACACCTTTGACATTGATGTCAATGGGGGAGAAGTATTGCATGAAAAACATTATACTAAGTGGAGAAGTATGTTGAAGGAAAAGTTTGGCATGAATTTGTAATATCAGTTTGGTATAGAGCACATTGAGGTATATCAATGGAGGAGTATGATTGATAAAGAGGATTTGAAGACTGATAGTCTTTTGTTGGTATTCTTGGAACTAGATGTTTTTCATCTATGTTGTCATCAATGCCAAAGGGGGAGATTGTTGGAAGATTGGTTGGAAGCATGAATGCTGATGATGTGATGATATGTTACATTCATGAGTGAGTTTGTCATTGATGTCAACATAGCATGTTTGATGTCTTCTGTGGTATCTGACAGAAGAATAACAGAGAGATTAAGTTGGTACGGACGGCTAGTTGAGCATGATAACCACCCAAGGTTATGGGAGATACTTCTGTGTATTTGGTATATGTAATTAACTTCGAAAGCATAAAGGATAAGTCTAGAAGAAGTTATGTAAGTTTTAGTGATGTCTATTCTGAGATAGAGTTTACATAGGCATGTTCTGGTAAACTTGTTATATCTCTTAGCAGAGTTGATATCTTGAGGATCGAGGTTGAAGACATGGAGAAGACATGTTGAGGATGACGTGGCTAAGCTCGCTCATCATAATATTGTGTACATGGAAAGTTATTCAAGTTGCAAGGCAGAAGATTAAGGTTACTGTTAAGTGTAACATGTTCTTAATATGGTCCTATAATAATTAATTGAGAAGGACTAACAACTGACTTAGGGAATTGTTTTATGGACTCAATATAAAGGACATTTTCCTTCATCGTGGTAATTTGAAGACATATGTTGAAATGAGTGAATGTTCGGAAAGTAGCAGAGAGTGCGAAATGCGAAGTTGAATAGAGTAGTTCGGAAGTGAAGGAAACTTCATTATCGAGGTTTTGCTGAGTGATCTGACGTTTGGTATTTGGATTCAAGGTTCGTGACCTGGTCTACAAGGTCTGATAGTGAATGGTCTGGTTGACAAGACAGAGGAAAGAAGAAAATAATAGTAAATTACTTGTTGAGTAGTGAGCTCTTCTTGTAGTTGAAATTGCATGTTTAGGCAGTGGGCTCTTCTTGCATACATTATACCACAACTCCTAACAAGGTTGGAATCTCCTAACATGGATTCAAAGTCTCTTAACAAGGACTCATTGTACTAAATGTTGTAATAGACTCTTAACAGGGTCCATCCTCCAACAAGGAATATTTATATTAGTACATCATCTTGTGGGCATCATTCTCACCAAGGTTTTTCCTTTGATCAAGGGTTTCCCTAGTCAACATATCTAGTGTAATTGTCTATGTGCATCTTTTTATGGTTGTTGTTTACTTTGGTTGAATGGTTAAGTTTGTTTAAAGAAGATAAATGTTTTAATTGTTGGATAACTAATTCACCCCCCTCCCTGACACCCCCCTAGTTATCTTGGTGGACTATTGTTTCTAAGAAGACTTCTATAGAGTCATTAAATAGTCTTTTCATGAATTCAAGGATGTTTATCTCAAGCTCAAGGCTCTGGAGAGAAAAGTTGAAATTCAGGAGGTGACTACCACTGTCAAGGAGATGGTGGGTGAGGTAAACTCAAATGAGGGGGACAATACAAATGTGATTGGGAAAGAGAAGGGTTTTGTGGGTATCAAAGCCTTGGAGGACGGGGTGTTGGTGTTGGAAGGTAAGGTTAATAGCATTGATTATACCGCTAAAAGCATTTATGAGCACAATTATAAGATCATGAAGGCCTCAAATGATCATATTGAGATCCTCTTGAGCATGATAGAGAATACCAATATGGATAGGGCCATGATTCAAGTGGTTGATGATAAATACTCTCCACAAATTATTGGGTTGGGATTAGTAGAAGAACTAGAACAAATACTAAGAAGAAAGACTCCCACTCACTCAATGAAGTCAAAGAGTTAAAGATGGTTGTTGGGGAAATGGAGAAGTTGGAGCTCAAGGTGACAAAGCTACTAAAGCGCTTGGGTAGGTGTGTTGTGCATTGTCATTTTCTATCTTGGTTGGTTTTGGGGTGTTGGTTGTCTTCTTCTTGTCCCTATGTTTGGTTAGCTTTTGTTCGATGTCATGCTTGTTTTTTGTTTGTTATTGTTTTGTTTCTAGGCTTTAAAGGTTTCCATATGTTGTACTAAGTTGCAATGGGTTTTAGGGCCCCTTCAAAACTTGTTTTCACTTCACCAAAAACTATACTACTTCAACATAAAAAGAAATCTAATCCAAGTGAAAGATTGAGGAAACATGCAATACTTCAAAGGAATATTAAGTAATTCACCATAAAGAACCAATAGTGAATTTTTCTTTACTTCAAAAGCATCATAGCAACAATTTGATCAAGTCTCTCCCTTGGCTACCCTACTCTACTTCTACTACTAGATCTTCTAACTTCTACTTCCTCCACTACTCTAATGAATTACAAATGAGCTTTATATGTCCAAATACAACCATCCTAGCCTTAGTCAAAGAGTTGTTTAAAATGAAAGGGTCGGGAAACTCAAACTTATGGTCAAAAATGCCCAAAATAGGTTGGATTTTGACTTGCTTTGGACAATTCTAGCCCAACACGAAAATTTTTAAGTCCTCAAGCCCCTCTAAACTTTCATTCTACAAGTTGTTTTCTCACCAAATTGGCCAAGACTAAGGCAGGTTTCAAAAGGTATTAGAGTTTGAGCTAAAATAAGGGGTCGGAGATTTCATGATCTTGAGCATTAATGCTCAATGAAGGTTGGATTCTAACCTATTTTGGGCAATCTTAGTAAAAAAACTCAATCAAATCCACCCAAAAATTTCATTCCTTAAAGGCATTTTCTCTCCAAATTTACAAAGATTTCACAATTTAAAGCATGAAATCCAAGATTGGAGCTAAATAGAGTTAGAAATTTAGGAACTTTGGACAAAAATGTTAGATTCCAAAAAATTCACTCTCCACGCCACATTTCCATCAAATTTTGCCCAATTTCAAACACATTTTAAATGTACCAAAGTTTTGAGTTAAATAGCACGACATAAATCATCTAAGTTTGGGCAAAAATGCCCAAAGAGGATCGGATTCCAGCCAAACTCTCTACAAACTATGTCGGCAATTGCAACATTTATGGAGTTGATCCAAACAAGGAGGAAGGTCCATGTATGAATACATAATCTAAACACGTTACTAACCAGAAGGATCAGTCCTTATCGAGAGATGATCCATTAACACATGTATCATGTGAGTAGTTTGCAAACTCTGTTACTACTCTACAAGTTGCCAAGTACTCTATTTTTGTTTTGTTGGGTGAGTCTTCACAAGTTAAACTCGCATTTTTGTAGACGCAAATAAACATGGGTGAATATATTGACACATGTAAAACGCTGGTTAAAAATGTATTTTTTGCATGAATTTGCAATAAAACCATGTGTTTTCCCTGTTGAGATGTCAATCTTTGATTTAATGCATTTGTAATTGAATTTTACAAAAAATAATGTCTCTTTAAGAGATTTTAAATTTTAGTACTTTCTAAGTTGTCGAGTTTTTGCTGAATTTTTTGTGCTTGCTTAGTTCTCTCTTAGTCTGAGTTTGAAAACTATGGAAAATGTGATTGAAATTAGATGTTTTATGCATAGTTGAAAAACTCGATTCGGTAATATCTAAGCTAGCTGAAAAATTTTGAAAATCTTAGAATTGCCAAAAACTTGGCAAAACTTTTGACAATAGATCAACACTTTTATCGAGCATTTGAAAATATATAATTTCTATTAATACATATTTAATATGAAATTGTAAAAGAACACTCTAAATTAATATATTCGTTCTCAATATGAAAAAAATTATAATTTATAAACACTGCATAAAATTATAAATACTGTTAATAAACAATGCATATGCATATTAGCATTAAGAATAAAATCTACAATATTATAATTTATTGTATATACAATTATTAATTTATACTAATTTATAACTCAGTATAAATTTATTAATATACAATATTATATTACTTTAGTACTAATATACAGTATCATACATCTGTATTATACAGTTTTATAAATTTACAATACCATTTCTGAATAAATTAAAATCTGTATATTATAAACTCATCTATAAACTCACGATCATCTATTCATAACTTATAATTCTATAGATTCACAACATACAGCTCTATAAAGTTATACATAGTCACGTTGATGTGTATACAAGAGCATAACATATATGAAACAACATTAATCCTTGCTTGGGACATGGGAAGATTTGACTACTATGCGCTCACTTTCCCAGTGATTAATTGGGATGAAATTTGGCATACGCAGACAAATTTACATTAAATTTTCTAAAACGTTTTTTTACGATCTGTTGAAGAGCAAAATGGTTATGTGTGTATCCCACAATCAGCACTCCATGTAATGGCATCTTTGAGGCATATTGTCAAAATACCTCGTGTCTACATCTGTGCTTCTACGTTTTGTAATACACATTGATCATGGTGGTTAAAACAATAACTTCATCCATACATTGAAGGACATCCATACCCAATTCATTTGTGCAGTTCCCCACAGAGGCCACGGCATCGGTATAGACACATAAACTATGAACTTTACGGTTACAGTTTCTGAAGGATGAAGAATGGCGCAGCTGAATGATTCTGACTTCTAATTTTCCTCAGCAGCCATCACAGCCCTTTTCTTAGCCATCACAGCCCGCAAGAAAATGAAAAAACTCTAAACATTTTTTCTAAGTACTTTATTGTTTTTTAAGCTGACTTTAACCAGCGGTTTTTTGACCCAAATATCCTAAGAAACTGTGATTTTTTTATCCCAAATATGGTGCAATTTTTTCAAAATATAGTTGGTGATTTATTTGGCGATTATATTGCCTGGCAGTTCTGCTCATGATATCTCGTGATATTAGCAGTATATCGCCACTATTTTCAACTATGACTACCAACTTTCATGCATAGAAAGCTGAGATGAACCTTTATGTTAACACGTGCAGTTTGGGGTCCAGTGACTGTAATTGGATAAATTGAAAGGCTCAAGTCCAAATGGCTAGAGGAAACCTGCCAAAACAGACAGAGATAAAGAACATAAAAAAAGAATTTGATGACGCAGGATTGCAACTGAGTTAGAGCTGCTCCTACATCAGACACCTCCGGTAAGAAAAGAGCAAACCCCTAATCACAACACCTCGGTGAATTCTTCAATCTTATAGCCATTGCAGCACATGTAGGCTGGAATTAGCCATGTTGTCTACTTAGTGCTTCTTCCTTCCAATTTTAAAAGATATTCCATATGATCCTTATCATCAGTTTTCTCAGAGACTTTCATCCATAATATCTGTTCAATCTGCAGCTCAGACCACAAACAATGGATCTTCAATACCTTCTGTTCCCTTATGATACTCATGAAGATCCAGAGTGTTGAAAATGGGAGAGATACCCGAGTCATGTGATAATTCTAACACAAACACGAGGGTAAATCTTCTTCAGTATTTTGCAGGGCCCAATCTTCTTCAAATAGAGTTTGTTGTAGGTGCCTTTGGAAAATCCTTCCCTTTCAAGATGAGCAAGAATCAGATTACCAACTATACCTACTCATTCCTTTTTTTCTTATCAGCATGTACTTCGGTATTTATCTACCATAAGTCAAGAATTACCTAACTTCTTTGTGGAAATATTATATATATGCAAAGAACTCTAGTGCAGCAGTGCTCTGTTTTGGTTCCCTCTGTGATCTTTCAGTTCCACCATCATTGGGGAATTGCAGCCATATACCACTTGGAATGGAGTTTTTCTGATATTCAAAAAGCTGGTAAACTAATCAATTATACAAAAATTCTACCTGCACCACAACCAAGTCACACTGCTTAAGCTTGTCTCCCTAAACATTTCATCAAGTTGCCCATGTCAGTATAATTGCGTGTGTCTCTACATTGGTCAGGAGTGATAGGCACAGCTGAAAACTAGCTAAGGTCCCATTCTCTTTCACAAGGTCCATAAAAAATGAGCAATAGACGTTTTGTATCCTGGTCAGACACTATGCTATGGGGCAAACATGCAATCTGAGTACTTCGGACAAGTAAAGATTTACCACGAGTTGCATCTCTGTCCTCCAATATGGAATGAAATGTGTCATTTTGGACTCCCAGTCTACTACCACAAACACAAAATCCTGTTCATGATGAGCTGGGAGCTATCCAGAACAAAATTCACATTGATGTCTTCTTAGGTCTGCTGCAGTACCAGTAAGGTTCAGTATAATATTGTTTTCTGACTACCAACCTTAGCGATTCAACATACCAAAAATTTATGAACAAAAGTATGAACCTCAGTTCCCATGTGTTGTCAATAGAGCTTCCTTTAAGCAGTGTCATAGTCTTCAGAGCCAAAATGGCCTGCCGATACACCACTACGTTTTCTCCTGACCAATTGTTTTGTTTCCTAAACAACTACCCATTCTAAATGATGTAGTCCACCACCATATCCTATCACCTTATGTAGGATTTTGGCAAGTTCCCCTTGATTCACCAAAATTTCCATCCTCTAGATATAAATCTTTCCAGAAACTTCTAGTCTCATCTCAATGACTGTACTTCACCCACATAAGGCATCTGCAATGCACTTGGATAACTAACTTCTATGCTTTGGCACAAAGGGCTAACAAGAAAATCAACAAATTTGAATAGCCTCTAATTAAAATTATCCTGGTTGTCAATGAACTGAAGTCTTGATGGTCAATAAACAGTACAAATTCCTTCAGCAATAAATAGTGTTGCCACTTTTTCCATAAAATCTTGATCATACGTTGAATAATGCACTTTGAAGATTATTGTCTCAAAACACAAAAGGTGGTACCATTGGCATCATAATCCACTTGAGAGACTTTTCAGAAACCTCGTAGAGATAACACTAGTTGTTCCATTATGTCGTGCTTAAGTAGTTCACAAGTTTTTGTGCTGGTAGACAACCATTTCATCTTCTTATCCCTTTGCATTGTCTCAAGGATCGGCATACAATGTCACTGAAGTTGCAAATGAATTTCTGGTAGAAGCTTGCCAACCTATAAAAGTTTTGCGCCCAAACAAATTTGACTATCTTGACCAATCTACAATTGTCTTCACCTTTGTTAGGTTCACCATTAACCCATCTTTGGAGATTACAAATCCCAAGTACACCAACTCTTACATAACTTCACTTTTTCAAGTTTATGAGAAAATTTTCTTCCCCTAGTCTTTGCAGCAAAGACAAGTTCATCCTTTTGTTTTGCTAAATATGAGTAGATCATCTAAACACGCTATCATGAAGTTGCCAATAAAGGGCTTTAGCATTTCATTCGTGAGACACGATACACAAAGGTGCTTAGCGCTCTGGTCAAGCCAAATGGCATAACTTACAACTCATACAAACCTCCAACTCATTCAAAGTAAGGTGTAAGTTGGAGGAATTTATTTTCTTATCCAACTTCCTCATCTTCCCCCCCACCGTTTCAGTTATTCCACATGATTCTTTGTGTCCTATCCATCCCAATCTCCATTACCGATGTTGTATGGAGTAAAATATGGATAGGGTTTATTGGGCTATCCAAAATACATAGACCTACTAGAGCATGACTAGAACAAGAACTAGGACAAGAACCTATTATGTGGTATTCCATTCATCTCCTTCTTAGATGCATTGGTGATATTTTCTCTTTTAATCTATATTTCATGAAATACCAAATCCCATGTTGGCCATCCATCAAACCATCCATTGTAATAATGTAAAAAAGACACTTAATGGTGATCTTATTAAAAGCTCTGGAGTTTGTACACAACACCCATCACTATCCTCCTTGGGTATGAAGATGGCCAGTATTGCACAAGGACTAACACTTCATTGATTACCCATCTTTTCAAAAGTTTCTAATCTTTCAAATCATTTTCTCATGGACTTAATCGATATGCAGCATTATAATTTAAGCTAGCTTTTGGAATTAGGTCCACATGATGATTATTTTGCGTTGGCACCACAATTCTTCAAGCATATCACTAGGTACAATATCATAGTATTATTGATACAAACTTGATTTCTCCTAACAATTCTTGCACTATTACACTTTTGTCAATGGCTTCAGCAATCAAGATGTATCATATATTCCAGCTGAAATCCCCTTTGTATTTCATAGCAAGTTTAGAGTAGATCATAATCTGTGTTTTTACAAGCCTATAAGTATGCATTATAGCAAATAGGACATGACAAACATCCATGATCATGCCATTGGATGACACTCCATTCTGGTACCTAGCACTTTAATATAGTGTCCCTCTACTGCCATCTAGGTTCCTTGTACAAGTAAGACACCTTATATGAGTTGATGAATCCTCCTCAATTCCAACCTCCTCTACAATCTTAAAGCCTAGCTTCTCCATATAAAAAATATCAATAATAAACTTTCAACATTTTCTTTAGCTTTAGACATAATCCAAAATATACTTTTTCCTTAACCAATTATTAAGTGCCTTGAGGCAATTTAAGTAAAACCCTTCTCATCATAAGTGCTTCACCTTTTGTCTTAGATGATAGACAAAACCAAGATATTTACATCTTCTACCATAGTTCCTAAAATCAAACACTCAACAACTTGATGTCATTTTGCACCACTTAGAACAAAAAAACTCCTTAAATCCCTTTTAATGACTTGTGTTGAATAAGCACTTCCAATCTTATAGACAAGCAACTGAGGAGATCCAATTCCATTCTCTCCTTGAACCCACCACGTTCTTGGCATGCTAGCCCTATTTAGCTTCTCCTTAGTCTTTAACATATTGGTATGCTTCCCTAATGGTGTTGATCTACAACATACCCACTTCCTCTCGAATGGCAAGTCACAAGCCCTTGACATATTGTACCACCTTTTCTTGATTTGAATCATGATACCAAGATGTGATGGTTAACTTGTAGAGCACCATGGTGTGTTCTTTTACACTACCATAGGCTCTACAATTTCTTAATCAAATCCAATTACTATTCCCTAGGCAATAACTTACCCTTTAGGTTGAAGACCATTTCATCCCTAAAAACCTAATGGGTGATGATCTCCTTCCTACTATTCAATTTTTGAGATTGCATCCTCTTCCATCACGAGGTGTGCCCTTACAATTTATATTACACAATTCTAACACTTTGTGAATAATATGTATCCTCAAATTCAAAAAAATGTCTTTATGATCCAATTGACCAATCCTACTAGATTCGAGGATCTAATGAAACTCAGATTCTATCTATATTTTGTAGCCAATCCTCAATGTGTCATCTCTCTTTTCAAAATTAGTATCATGGAAAAACCCAACTTATCCCTATTTCCCACAGGTTAAAAGCAAAACAATAGAAATGACAATATTGATATTTTAGGTTGGGCTCGATATTCTATATTTAAAAAGGGCACCTTATGATAATATTATTATAATATTTTTAAACACTTAATGATTAAAAAATAGTTTAAATACTTTAGGAAAATTTGAATTCATAAGCTTAAATTGAGAAAAGCTATATAAATGGGGTGTTTGGATCCAAAGAGGAAATTAATCATTGTGTCTATCTTTCTGATGAAGGATGCTACCCTTAATACCTCAAACACACAAAGAGATAGAGATACCCTTGATACCTCAAACACACAAAGAGATAGAGAACCAAAATATCTTATTATCGCCGCAAATGCAAATTTATAGAATTACATTATGCAAACCTACATGGGTGCCTTCCTTAAAACAGTCTGCAAGACAAAGCTGCAACTATCACCTAGAACTCCCTTGACAACCTACGGGCCTTCCTTATATAGGCATTTTTCACTGCCCATAAAGGTTCTAGACACTAAGCCCTAACCCTTAAGACCGACCAACCTCATATTATATTATTTTATTACATAGAATCGGCTCAAGACAATTTACAAATTACATTTTCGAATGGCCCACTTCTGTAGACCATAACTAACCAACCGCTGACCCAATGGGCTATTATAACCCCATTCTGGAATCCTCGGCTAAAGTTTTACAGCAATGGATCACGCAAGTGTCAATCAGCCAAGGTTTGACCTTGTTTCGGAGCCATTTAGGCCTTCATCACTGGACCTAAAGTTTGGATAGCTAAAATTCATACCAAAAATCTGCAATAACTGCACTAATACATATGATATGGCAATGAAACTCATCTAACATGCCGATATGTCTCAGATGAACCTCCACATATGAGATTAGAACAATCTGAACACATAAGACCAACTTACTAAATTTAGCAAACTTCCACAAATAGCAACTCTGCACATGAATAGCCCTTATTGAAAACATAAAATTGGAAATAGAAATATTTTTGGGTGATGCAAGATTGCCCTTACACTCAAGATGCTCTTGTATCGCTTTCACATCTAAAGATGAAATGCCTTGGGACTTTGAAGATCATGGAAATCTAAAACACTTATCACTGAATTCAAGATGAAATCCTTCATCTCCTTTTAGGTGATTTTTGTTGAACAAATTTAGCTGCAAGATATATCTTTTGCCTAAGGTTCAACTTCTTCTTACCTTCTTCCCAGTTTATTATATCATGTTGGGTGTTGCTGTTATTTCTTTTGTGTTCTGCCCGTCAAGTTCTCCACTATCATATGTTTACTCTTCAGCATGTAAGTGTGTTGTGATTGCATGTGTTGCTGTGAAAGCCTGTCCTGTTCTGACAACATTCTTATCATCTAGTGTAGTATCACACTTTATGTCATTTGCAGCTCCTGACTCATTGTGGCACCGTCACTCGTTATGTGGCATTATCAATGGTTTGGCTCATTGTCTCTGCCATGGCATCCAACTAGGATCATCGTGTGCACTTGATCCTTGCTGACAGATATTAATGGTGATATGTGAGCTTTAATAACAACCGCACACTTCTAACTGTTGGTTCTTTCTCTCCCTGCGTAAAGTCTCCTTGGCTGTCAAGTTTGATCAGTTTTTGTGTAATCATTCTTAACAAAGAATGACAGTGATATTGTGAGCATTGTGATGAATGGAAAAACTGTATCGTGTGCTAGCAAAGACTATCATGTTCAATTTGTTATTTTGCAGAGAAATGAGTTCACATTAATTTGAGAAGACTTTGTTCTTAGCGGCCAAGATATTCAATCTACAGAAGTTGATCATAACATGTGTTTGAAATCATCGCTTTGTGCTTCTCTGATAACGCTGGAATATCTATCTTGTGATTGTAACTTGATGCGTGATGGTTTATGCATTAGTTTATTCTTGCATAGATTTCTAAGAATGTGTAGTTATCATATTTGTTACATTGTGAACTACTTAGAAATTCTTTATTTGAGAAGTTATCTGCAGATGCTTATTACTGTTTTGTTCAATACTGATACATGTTCATGTATCCTGGAGAATAGAAAGTGATATAAGCAGAAGTCTTATAATTTTTTATTTGAAGAAATTAATAAAGATCTAAATATTAGCAGGCCGGGTTGTTTCTCTCATTGAGGAGGGTCTTTCCTGTTGAAGTTGATGAACGATCAATCCCACAGCTCCCAAGAATCACATGCATGCAAACCCCTGTCACAGAAAAGAGAGGCAAAAAAGCTATGGAGGCAGGAATTGCCAAATCCATAGGCGAGACATTCTTGATGAGCAAAGAAGTAGATTGCTATAATCAAAAGTGAATTATCTCAAGTGAATGTTTACAATGAGAGATCATCCTTATAAAGGAGATCGAAACCTTAAAAAAGGTCTAACCTAGGTTGCATCAAAATAATTAATAAAAGAATTAATTATTAGATGCCTAAAGTTTAGCTTAAGCAACTAGAGTTAATTAGGAAATATCTAATTACTCTAACATTTCCCAGCATATCTCTTGTGTGTCTTGCATTATTCTCTCAAGCTCTTTTGTCTTCTGGTTCAAATTTCAACAATTTCATACAAGAATTGCATTCAAACTAATAATATAATAGCAATCATCCTTTGAGCTTCAGAAATGGAGTAATTAGTATTTACGGGAAAATCATTGATATTGCAAGATTTCCATATTTATCTACATATTTTGCTATTGTGTAGCAACATTTAAACTGTTCTCATTGTCATCTTGGAGCAATTGCATTTGGGAGGAATTATTGTTGCTACTCAACATCGTTTCCGTCACTTTCCAGCTGTCTCCCTTGTTGAACATGACCATACAGTTGCAAACATACCAGCCAGTCATATAACTGTTTCACTTGTGAGACAACCATCAGATAGCATTTATTATCATTTCCAATTATGCAAGTACTCAATAAATCAGACCAACTGTTTTGATACCCTGTGAGTGGAAATTTGTCATTAGTATTTGTGAAAGTGTGTTTCAGGCATATAATTTTATACACAGTTGTAATTTATATACCAACTTGATGTGAATAAAAATCAGTTATGGATGGTTTTCTAAAAGATGCTTTGATTTAAATGTTGCTGTGATTATCATTCCAAGTTCAAATTCAGATCTGAGCACATTTGACAACCTTCGGTTTTATATCCATTGTTCATGTGTAATCTATTACGATAATAAATAATCGTCTATTATTAGTTAATGGTAATCTATTGTAAATATCTAGTTAGCTTTAGCTTTTTTAGCTTTCTCTGCTAGAATAGAATGTTTCTATTCTTTACAATCGTCCTAAGGAAATATCATTTTATTTTTTTGTATATATTGACCTTTCAGTCTTTGATAATAACAAGCAAATATTTACCAATTACTTCATAATATAATCAGCCATAAATCAGCAATCATATTTAATATATTCTGATACATACTATTTAAATCAGTGATATATTCCAGTAGTACAAGTGTTCAATATGCAAATTCCGGTCACTTGTTGTGACCAGCGTTAAGTACAGTTCATTATATCAGTTTATCTTTGTTTCAAAACTTTAAAAAATCACAAAATTTTCATATTTTCTGTATCAATCCCAACTAGGGATATTACACAATAATGACTATGTTGACCAGAATTTGAAATGAGCTGTTCGCAATAACCACCTCAACATGCTCTTACACGCCCTTGCTGCCTCACTACTCTGGGTCACTATGGACATCTTCTTAGATGAATCCATCTGTCTCATACACTTCCATTGCCTCATTTTTTGTTGCATCCTCCTCCTTAATAATTCAATGATTTCATCTAACCTCCCTACAACATTGGTAACCCCAAGTTGGAACATATCAACTATTTGAAAGGGTATTATCTAAATATTATTATAACACCAATTCCTATAGGTGTGGATACAAGGGTCGCTACACATAGATCAGGTTCACTCAGATCTTATGAGAAAAATTTCATTACTTGGAGTGCACCTTGCCCCAATACCACCTCAGAGAGAGCAAGGTCTCAAAGGCCAATGAAAGACTGCCAAACCAAGCAGCTCAACTCAAATACACATACATAGAAGACAAAATGGAAATTAATATTGAGGATGATACATATAGATCCTAATATATGACTTATGATACAAATTGTAATTAAAAAATAGGGACTTCAATAGTAAATTGAATCCAAAAGAAGTGAATTTGAAACCCATAAAGAAGATAAAATAGGTAGGTCAAAAGATGGTACAAACAGGCAGCACTCCAGCCATAGTAGTGTCCATTTGATTATGGAAACAAAAATTTGAAATAAACAGAAGTTGTTTTGACGTCCAGAACCCACAGTAATTCTTCTAAAGCTCAGGGGAATGCTTCAGCATCAGTGGGCGTTGGGAGGTGTTTATGACACGTAACAATGAACAAAGATGGATTGAGTTAAGATTCTATTGTTCAGGTCTTTTGGAAGGGATGAAATAATAGAAATGGCTATTAAAGGATTGATGGACACCTTGCATCCCAAGTAATCTGTTATACTTGGAAATATAATAGTGTTCCTTTGACTATGTTGACCAGAATTTGAAATGAGCTGATGTCATTTTGACTTCCCACATCCCTGTATAAATAGAGGTGTTGTGAGGTGCTTGTGAAACATAGGACGATAAAGAATGTTGTATTGAGAAAAGGAAGGAAACTTTGACTGTTGATAGTGTTTTAGCAAGACTAAGACAATAGAAATTGCCATTGAAGGAGCATGGGGCAGTTAGCATCCCAAGTAATCTGCTGTAGTTATTGCTATATATTAACATAGGTAATAAAATGCTGGTTTTCCCTTTCCAGGGGGATTTCCAAGATAAAAACTTGAGTTCTTAGGAGAAACCATTTTGTTGCAGAAGATTTTCTTCTTAACCTGATCTTTAACGCTATCATTTGAATTTACAAATAGCATAGTATGTTAGCACAAATTTGGATTTTTATATTTTACTAATTTAGAGAGTTTACAGATAAAATAATCCCAATAATGATGCTTTATAGGCAGATTCATTACAACTTGGAGTACAGGCCTATTCCTGGAACAAAGGCCTACAACTTCATGCAAGGACAAATATCATAAATTGAAGACCTTTACAAACTATGTCAAAAAATACAGCTTCTTCAGAAAGATTGATAATCCAAACAAGAAGGCCAACCTGTTACCAGCCACAAGGATTGGCCCTTATCAGGAGTTAGTCTATTGCCACTAGGATCCAAGAGGAAGTGCCCCAGTTAGATATTTTGAACATTGAAAGGTGAGAAGAACCTTAGCATCAATGCATGTGCTATCCTAGGCCGAGTGAATGAAACTGGAGAAAGCAGAGGGCTCTTAGTCCAAATGGCCAGGTGGAAATCTGCCAAAACAACAATACATTAAAAAACAAAAATATTTCGGTATAATGTAGGATTGTCAGTGAACTAAGAATGCTCTTGTATCGGAAGTTAGAACACTGTCTATTAACCATATTATAATCCATGTTATTAGTAAATGATAATCTATGACAAATGCCCAAATTACAGATGTTGACTAGCTCTAACTACAACATCAGGCATATCTAACATTGAGGGCATACATAATCATCAGAAGAAAGCTAAGTGCCTTTAAATGATTGTACTGTTAAAACTCCGCCTGTCATGGACTTCGATTTCCATTTTATGTCAAATTGAAATGACTTCAATTACATGCATCCATCATCTTCAAGCTAGAGTAGTGTCTGAACAAATGACGGGCATAAATTTGTATTCATGAGCGAGATTCTAATAAATATAATTTTTCAAATCTAAAAGGAACAAGAAGTGTTCGACAGTTGTACCTATCCCACACATAAAAACTGTAAACAGTGGCACTATAAATTCTTCCAAACAACATGAGCAACAATTTGCATGAATAGGGAACAGGAGACAACCTTTTGCACCACAAATAAGAAATATTAAGAATGATAATACATGATGTGAAGGTCCATTCACTATTCAAGCATTGCTCAATTATAGAATAATACTTGTGTGCGGTATTGTAATTGAATTTCATGTGCCAGCAACACATATCATATTGTTAACAAAGTCCATGGTCCCAGTTTCATCTGAAGAGCTAAATTTGAGACACAAATTTGGAATCCGGCATTGGCAGTGTCAGACGTGAATACTACAACATCCATTCTAAAGTGAAATACAGCTCACGCAGCATTAAGAGTAAAATGTGAAAATGAGTTCCACTTGGGAACTGAAACCAGCTGGATCATACACATTGTAAATGGTTATCGATATAATCAAATGCCATTATGGTATATACCTGACAGATTTGTAATATCATAGGATTTGTAAATGATAATTGTCAATTTATGATAAATGCACCAGTTAAAAAATGGGATTAATTGTAACTGCAATAACAGACAAATCATCTATCAAGAACACATACTTGTCAAAAGAGAATCACTACCTTTATATCATTAGTATTTCACCATCACATGATCTCGAGTATCTCTCTCTGTCAACCTCAAAATAACCCGAAGGGAAACAAATGGAAGATAAATGCGTCTCATGAACATCCAATTATCACTTAAAATAGGAATGTAGATTACAACATCCATCCTCATTAGTTTGAAGTGACCACCGTAGAAGTTATCATTATGTGTGAAATTCTGATGAGTTAGTATTTAAGACAAGAAAGAACAAGAAGGATATCTGCAAGGCTACCTATTCTGCACCTACTGAGAGTATCTGGCAAAATCTACTCTCCCGAACAACAGGAAGAAGAATCGCATCAAATGGAAAGCCTGTCACTCAAATCACAAATACAACTGTTCAAAGCTTTCATCCATATAGAAATAAGGAGAATGATGAGATAGATATGGATGCACAGACAGGTAGACATTTGCTTTTAAACTTAAACTCATTGGTTCTAGGGCAATGATTAAGCATGCAACTGTTATTGAATTTCACATATCAGCAACAGTTACCACCAAGTCTTCAAAAAAACTGTGTAAATGGTTCTTGATCCTCTTTTATATCTCAAAAACAAAAGGGAGACGCAAGTCTGGAGTTTGACGTTAACAGCATTGAATGTGAATAAAATAACATCCATTCTAAAGTGAAACACAACTCATCCAACAACTTCATGTAGAATGTGAGCCCAGTATACAATCATTACTTTGCTCAGTTGAGAATAATTCATGGAGTAAATTCTACGACCATCAAGTTCTGTCAAAAAGGGTGATTTTGTAGCTATATCAATTATACGTAGAAATTTCCTCTTCCATTGCAAGGTGAATTGTGAAAACCACATTCCTAACAAAATAGAATCCTCCATAAATATTGCCAACATACAAATCCACATCTAACAAGTGAAAAACAAAAAAGGCAGCCCCATGCAGCAATAAACACAATAGAAAAAGGAACTTCTACAAGGTTGATTTACACCTTATTAGTGCATACAGAAAAAAAAGACCCCCTATAGTGCAACTTGTAATCAGGCCAAAATGGTTCCTGGTACGAGTCCAATAAAACCATCGTGATGCTATGAGTTTAACTCTAACATGTCAACTCCAAGCAGTGCATCGCTTCGTTTGTGAGATCTTGAACGAACCACACCAGTAGCATTGGATTTTGTAGTTGCTGGATTTATTGGCCGTTCATTCAAGTAAGGAAATACTTGTCTGCCCATTCCCTCCACACGTGTTGGGCCTAAATTCCCATTCATGCTCAGACCTAAAAAGTTTTGCATTCCAGAAAAATTTTGCATTGGCACTTGGCTTTGCATGCCCAGAAATGAAGGCACACTAGAAGTATTCAGGTTGTTCGACACAGTGGTTTGCATGCCCATTGGAATTTGCATTCCTGGAGTAGTATTAGCAGCATGCATTACTGTTGAATTCAGCATTCCTATATTGTTTTCATAGGCTGTGCTGGTATGAACCAAACCTCGGTATGCACCCAAAGTTCCATTTCCAAGCTTGGTGTGGGTATCATAGTTGAAGCCATGAACTGATGAATCAGAAATATTCTGGTTGAGCCCTCTTGGTGTCTGTCCAACATTGTTCCACATCATACTCAGAGCAACTGGGTTCTGCAAATTCTGGTTCTGCATTCCGATTAAATCGGGAGTCCTCTCTTCATCTGAAATATGTGCAGAATTAACCTTGAGGTTTCCTGCCGAGTTTGCTGAAGTACTTGACCTCCCCATAACTGTTGAGCTCCCATTTTTTATCATTCCCCCACCTCGTCTCCCATCCTGAATTCCAGTGCCATTCTCACTATTTTGTCCTCCAAATACCATTCTAGTTTCTCTAACCGTCTGATTTGCATAACTCATCCCTCCTGAACCACTTTGCTGTGTTGCCCCAAATGTCATTTCACTTGGTGCCGAATGCTGATTCCTAAAACTGAGAATGCCATCGCCAGCACTATTTTGCCTTTCAAAACCCATTACTTGCACTGACCCATTATGCAAGCTCATACCAACTCCTCCTCCGTGACCCCTACTTTGCATTCCAAAATTCATTCCTCCATTCCCATCAGTATTGTCCCTCACTCCAAACACCATATCTGCCTGTCTACCGTTCTTCTGATTATGGCCTCCAAACCGCATACCTGTTCCATCTGAACACTCGTTCAACCTTCCCAAGCTGTCTTCCCTTCCACTTACCCCGTTTTGAGTACCATAGTTTGAATCTCCACCATTCTGGACATTGTAACCAATTCCACCCCCTCCAACAGCGGGGCTGCTGGTATGCCCTGTGAAAAACTCAGTTCCACCACTCCCACTACCTTGAGCTCCAAAATCCATTCCGGTGCTTCCATTGCCCAAAGGAGTGGTGCCACTAATACCATTGTGCTCAGAGCCCTGCTGCTCTTCACATTCCATTTCACCCCGAACCGGTCCCCCTCCTCCTAGGCTTATCCTCCTGCCACCACTGGATCCCTCGTTGAAAAGACTCTGCATTTCGTGTCTCAACCAGATTAGCATATCCTCTCTGGCTTTCTTCAACTCCAGCATTATTGACTGCATACGAAGCCTCGTACCATTCGTGGTCAGAGGTTCATCCTCCGTTATCCTTTCATCCTCATCCCGTCTTCCGTTTGCCACATCTCCTACAATTTGCGCATTCATCTTGCTCTCCTTAATTGCTTCATGAGGCATCTTGGGCTTAGACTCTTGGATCTCCATGACCCCTTCTTTGTGTTCATCAAGCCCAGCCTGACCCATGATCCCATTGTCTAGCTCAATTCCTGTTGCATCAAAAATCTCCCTTCCCACAAGCTGAAGATCATCACTATCTCCCACCTCTTCGCTCCCATCAGCCCTCCAATCTGATTGAGATATAGCCTTCTTCACCTTGGGCGCAGTTGTGGAGCTGGATTCCCATTCATCATTGGGCATATCATTACTATCATTTTCAATTGGATCATGGTTTTTTCTCTTCTTCAATTCCCACTCCTTGTGACCTAATTCCAAGGCTTCAGGCATGCTTTCCCGAGCGGGGGCTATTTGAATTTCACAAATAGACGTGTGTCAAAATTTTATCAATATTCGAATCGTCCCAACCTGGAATTAACCATCCAGTGAATGCAGTGGTCTAAAATTAGTTGTTCTGCAACAAAACATGCGTTTCGTAATCATAAAATCCACCTATTGCACAACCCAAAACCCTGTTCTTGTTATTATAAAATGCCGAAATGGGATTTATCCATCCAAAAGACAAATGGTGAGGATAGACAAGTACCTTATCTTTTGCATGTCCAAGAGGATTGGTCGTCTCTTTTCATCTCAGTTTCGAGATATCATTCCCTCTGAACACCTTAACGGGCAATTGCAGAATTTTGGCAGACTGTTTCTGAAACTCACAAAGGCAACTGCACTGCCTAAAAACTAAGCCTACCCACATCGAGACTGGCAGAAGCACTACATCAAAAGGGATTATAGTCCACCTTAATAAAACTATAGATTATGAGTCAAATACATGAATTTGTCAGAAAAACTCAATGCCCACAAGAACAACACACTGCCCAAAACTAAATTGCTTTCAACCCCTCTAAAAACAAAAATTGAAGCATCCTCCCTGCCCACTCCATTCCCCATCCCCACAGCACCGATAAAGGTACTGATGCCCCTCTGGATTTTTAATGCACACCCATCTCCCCAGAAAGAAAATATCAAAATGCAAACACGCCACCCACAACCACCATCAGAAAAAAGAACCAAAAAATAATGGCAGTGATGAAAGAAATGTTAGACAAGGATAAAGTAGGGGGCAATAAAATTATGAGGTCATCAGAAAGCTACTGTATTATTGTCCTCGATCCCTTCCATGGACAACAATACAACGAACTCAATGTTTGAGTGTGTTTGTTTTTTCAAATACTTTGTTGTTGTTTACCTGTTTTTGGGCCTGCCTTGAAGGGCCCCTAAAAACAGGGGACTTAATGCTATAGTCCGTATTGTTTTTAAGACATTTTAATTTTAGTAGGGCAGGCAGCCAAGTGGTCCATGTTCCTTTGGATCTGCTACAGTTGAATTCAATATTTTGGAAGATTTTTAAATGACATATCACATGAATATGGTGTAGGATTTTATGGTCAAATAATTGTTGTGCATATGCAGTTTGTTCACCTAAAGCTTTATTGCTATGCTTGAAATCTTTCATGTTCGAATGATTCTGATATGGTTTTTGGGTGGGTACTCCACATCAATTTGTTGGGTTTTTATTTGTTTTTTCTGCTTTTACATTGGTACTCACACCAATTGGTGGTGCTTTGCACACAGAGCTTCCTGTCTCCAAATGTGTTTTAATAAATTGACATATATTCCAAGGACAAGATTTTGCCAATATTAAATAGTAAAGGATGTGTTGGAAATGACATGGATGATCACTATTAAATGAATGTTGGGAACTTGACATTGACTATACGGCAAACTTCAGCAATCTTCATGCTTTAAATGTTTATTGGTTGCATTATTTTGCTTTTTATTCAAATTTTTTCCCCTAAATACAAGCACAATACTGTCCATGATTGTCCATGATCCAAGCCAAGTATTTCTAGTGCTAAATAAATGAGATGTCTCAAATGATATGGATGTCCACTATTACATGAAGCATGTGAAGTGGCATTCACTATAACAATGCAACCTTCATCATATGATGTCCACTCCGCAATGAAGGATGGCAAGTGGCATTGACTATAGCAAAACAACCTTGGTGGATTCTTGGGGTTTATTTAAAATCTAAGATTTTAGATGTGAAAGTATATTATTATTAGTTTCTTTAGTTTTGTTAATTCATTTTTATTTTTATGTTTATAACGTGTATTTTTATCTAAGAGTTAATATTTGTCTTAAATTTGAATTAAATTTGAATTAAATTTGAATCTTTGCTCTTTAGTGATATTGTCTTTACTTTCAATTTTCTTATTCCAATACTTTTGAGGCGGTTTTAAATCTAGTTTAGGATTGTGATTGCAACCTTGACTACATATAACAAAGCTTGGATTTGGTTATAGGTTGAAGTTGATTTGATTTAAAGTAGTTGATACTTACCAACTCACACATAAAATATTCAAATGAGAATGCTAAAATGTTTGATTTAAGGATAAAACCCTAGTTCATTTCCACAATCATCATTCATTGATATAGTTATCATTGCATGCAAACATACCAAGATCAAGCATAAAACAAACATTTGTCACGTCTTGCCCTAGAATCATTTTCTTTTCTTGCTTATGTGGCAAATGTTGACTTGATAAAAAAGGATTAATTTTAATTTAAGATAATGAAAGTTAATATCTTAGAATATTATTAAAAATTAAAAGCATTATACATGATTTGTTATGTTAGGATGACGTTGCCATAAGATGTACTCTTAAATGTCGTGATTTAATAGCAATGTGATTATGTTAATGTTTTATTTCTTAATGATGATGTAATTAAGATGTGATGTTTTGATTATGATAGATACTAACTCGTTTTTGGTTGCAAGTGTCTGAGTGGATGTAGGGATCGTCACGACAAGAGTGTGGTTGAGGTAGAGAGGGCTAGCCTCTCAGAAGGGGATGTGTTAGATGTTGTGCTGCCACACACACATCACATAGAAGTTATGTTGTTTGTGGTGTTCTTCTATTTCATTACATATACTAAAAGTTTATTTTGAAAGTTGAAATGAAATTGATTTATAGATGATATATTTGAAGATGAGTTGATAGAATGTGAATATATAGAAACCCTAATGGATTAGCCTTTGATGTTTTTGAATTTGATATATATATATATATATATATATATATATATATATATATATATATATATATATATAAAGTTCTATTTTGTTGGAATAAGCGCTTAGAAGCTTTATTTTGTTACGTGTGTGTGTGTGTTTGTTTAAAAATGTTTTATTTTCCTTAAAACTTCCAAACAACAAAAATAAAAACCATGACATAACTATTTCAAAACGGAGGAGGCCATTGTGGAAGGACAATAGATTTAGGTCAGTTATTTGGATGTGGTTTTAAAAGAAGGGGGTTTCAGGAATCAAGGAAAGAGGGGAGCGACAAACTAAGATAGCGAAGGTTTGTGGAAGAGTCTTGCTCGACCTACGATTGGTATTCGATGCTCTCTCTTTCTTTCTCAAGGGTTCTTACCACCAACAGAGGTAGGTGTCATCCTTCCTATTAAGGCATATGCAATTAAAATTCTATGCTATCCTACAATATAATTAGGAAAAAGAGAGCAAGTCTGTAACCTCCATTAATACTATTTTTGTACATTTGCAAAAGCGTGTTTTCCTTTGAATCTGGCTAAAAATGTATTTTATTTCCTTATCCATGCCTGTTCTATTTTGAGATTGTGAGTTGTTCATCCTAACACTTCAATCGGAGAACCATTTTAAAGAACCGAAGTGTATTGGGAGGTAGACGGATTAAATTTGCTCGATTGGGTTTCACAAGCATCTTCTTGTTAAGTTTTTGTTGTGTTTGGGGGTTACTCTTTGTTTCAAAAAGAGATAAAATCATACCGTTGCTAGTTAATATAGAATCCAACATCGTTGAGAATGGAATAGAATTTTATCAAATTAGTGGTCTCCCAAGATTAGTCAAAATGTCTTGTTGGCTTGGTTTGACTGTAAAAATTGTGACCCTAGGCTCTAAAAGGGCTCATAGCTAGAAAGTGTTTAATGATAGCTTAAAATTGAAGTCTATGAAACTGATTCTCCAATTTCTTTTCTTGATTACCTACAACAATGAGCAGATCTCTATTTAATTCTAGATCCCACTGTACAAAGATGCACAAAAACCTGAATCTTCCTTTACATGTTGATTTGGTTACTACCGAAAGGTTGAACTGTTCAATGCTCTAGCTGTTTAGTATGTTGGTTGGTGTTATTATTTAATTTCTTAGGCTGTATGATGAGCTATTCTCCTAAAAACCATTTTAAGAAAAAGGTTTCCTTGCATATCAAAACTTTTCTTTTAATATAGAGAAAACTTAGTTCATTCATGATATTATAAAAAATGTTCTTAGATCTCCTTGAGGACATATGATAGGATTTTAGAGCACTACTAAGGTTGCAATAACCAGTAACCAGCAATGATGAATTACCATTAGCAAACTGAAGTCAATTTAGATGTACTTTTGAGATATTTGTTGACTATTTCCAAATAAATTCCAAATTTTAGTATGTACTACTGCCAGAGTTTCAGAGTACTTTATGGTTAATAAATTATGGTTCTATTCATTGATTTTCTTTCACTCTTAGAGTAATTAGATTGTTGTTAGTTGTAGAACATTATATGCAGCAATGAGGAGTTGGTTGTTTCTTAAGAACAAAATCATCATGAATATGTTTAAATCAATTGCAAAGTATTCATATCAGCATTTAAGTGTATGACTATACTGTAGGAATAGTACAAACCTATATGTATTAAAAATTAGTTGCATGAGTCCTCAATCAACATTTAAGTACTTTACTATACGTGTTAATTCAGTTTCAAAAGTATTCAAATAGCCTTGATATGATGACTGTACCCTACGGAAGGAATAATCATAAGTGTTCTCTTTAATAAAAATTAGATTTTGTTAAACATCTTGTTGTAAAGCAGCATTAATATGTGTATTTTCCTTCATGGCTGGGTGTAATGTAGAAATTATGGGAAAGATAGATGGATACTTTAGATTTAGTTTCTTCTATTTGTCAGTTCTGTAGAATGGATACATGATGTTCTTGTTTCTTCTACTGTTAAATCTAGCTTTATAAAGTGCTTGGCCAAGCCATTTGATTTTCCAGATAATGCATATGTGTGTATGTGGTTATGCTTATTTGGTTTTACTACATATGTGTAGATGTGTAATTTATTTTATTCCTTGCTACATTCTGTGATTAGGCTACTAGGCACATGGTTGCAATGTAGTGTGTTTCAAGGTCGCACTGGATCCATCCGATCCATCTTGCTCCTAGAAGCTAGGCTTCTCGTGTTAGGGTCGGGGTGTTCTTTGTGTCAGGAAGAATCTCGAGGGAGTAATCACTCTGTGGTTAGCGAGGTAAAAGCACCTAGGCCACACTCCTATCTTAGATTATAGGTGGACGATGTCCTGTGGCTTTGGAGACAGGTTATGCCGAAGAACACAATGAGAAAGGTTATCTTAGTTTTGATTGTAATTGTTCATCATTGAGATGTACTGATATATGTAATTGTAATTTGAGAGTTATGTAAATTCTAGAAAATATTTAAAATGTATATATCACTGCAATTGTTGTATGTTGGATCAGCAATTTGGTTATATGATATTAGTTACCGACAAAACATGAGATGTGTTAAGTTATTACCATTATGGATGTAATTTTAGATTAAGGTAGAAATAGGTTTTGAAGGGTACCTGAAACCCTTAATAGAAAAGCAAAAGATAAAATAAAAAGCACAACTAGGTTTTACAAGGATCTGAAACCTAGTTTTTAAACAAAATGAACAAAAACCAGATAAAAAACCTAGACCGAAGACCAATTACTGGGACCACCACCATAATAGAGACTAGTTACTAGGGACACCATTGGCTGCTACTGCAGCTCTTTGATCGTTTTCACCACCTCTTTGCCTGCCTCTGTAGTGCTTTGGATGGTATCAGCAACAAATCCCCTAGTTACCTTAGTCACCTTCTTGCTTGAACTATGTCTTGTTCTTTTACTTGGACCACCAGGAGACATGATTTCTTCATTATTTCTCTTCCCTAAGCTTGTAGCAACTGCACAAATGTTGGATGTAATTTTTGAACATCATTTTTTTTTTTAAAACATGTTAAAGATGTGATATTGCAAATCAACCTCTTGATGTTATGCCATGCTAATTAACTAGTTGTTAATGGTTAATTAGTTTGACTTTTCCACTATATTTTGATTGGTTCTCTTCCACTTTTTCTGCAATTGATGATGTGGAAAAATTTAAGTAGGACATGGATCTTACATATGGTATCATAGCATGATTTAAAACCTAGGCCCTTGGGCTACTCTACTAATTGTGCCTATGTTTAATAGGTGTTTGAATTATCACCATGGCCACAAGATCTAAACGAAAAGTGAGTCCAGTAGTGGTGCACAGGCTAAGGAACCTAATGAGAGGTTAGATTAGATAATGGCACTGCTAACTCAATAGGGGGCTTTGTTATAGCAACACGACCAGAGGATGGATAACCTAGAGCAAGGGGCTCAAGGTAGACATGTTGAAGAAGAGGCAAGGAAGCGTGATGGAGAGCAATGCTTTGAAGCCCTATACAAACAGGAAGAAGAATTGAGAAAGGAATGTAAGGATGAGTAGTTAGCTGAGGCTCTTAGGAGATTTGAGATGGAGCAGAAGGCACAAGTTGACCGTTGGAGTGCTCTCCTTAATTTTGATAGGATTCAAATAGTAGTTGACTTGAGCAAAGATCTCAAGAAGGTGACTCCACCCATGTTTCATGGTAGAGCTTCTAGGGAAGATGTTGAGGCATGGATCACTAGTATGGAGAAGTACTTCCTAGTTCAAAACTATATGGGGAAATCTAGAGTAGTTTGGGTCACCTGTCAGCTAATGGGTGAGGCAACTACTTGGTGGGAAAATGTCATGGCCGAAAAGAAGATCCAACATGGGGAGGTAACCTAGGAAGAATTCTTGCAACTTTTTTCGCAAACGATGGTTACCTCAGTTGTACTATGACAAGAAAACAACAAACTTATACAAACTAGTTCAAGGGAACATGAATGTTACATAATATCATGAGTGATTTTGTCATTTGGTGAAGTATGTTCCTTAGTATCAGCATGATGATCTATTTAGAACTCGAAAGTTTGTAATGGGCTTGTGACCAAAGATCTATAGTGAAGTTGAGATGCAGGAGCCTGAAACCATGGCCTTTGCACTGCATAAGGCCCTTAAGCAGGAACAGAGGTTGAAGGATGCTTCTTCATATAAATCCTCCAACAAAAACTATAAAAGGAAGTTCCAGGATAATAGGTCATATTAGGATAACAAGGGTTATCATGATGATAGGCCAAAGGGGAATGGAAAGAAGCAACAAATCATAAACATGAAGAATAAAAGATAAGAAAATTTTGACAGGAACAAGGAAAACTGGAACAACAACAAAAACCAAAATCCTAGAAATGGAAGTGGAAGGAATGGAAACAACCGAGGTGATCATAATAGGAACGAGGATAGAAGAGGACCTAGAGTGGGTTGTTATGTATGTGGTGGTCATCATTTTGCTGTTAAATGCCCACAACGAGCCGATAAGAGGGACTTTCCTCTACAACACCTCATTCATGCTATAGTTGATCATAGACAGGCAGATTATTAGGCCACTCATATACAAATGACTGGTACACTTTTTGGTCACCCTATTTCTATCCTTATAGATATTGATGCTACTGAATGTTTTGTAGATCCTAAGATTGTAGCCAAGATACTTGTTAGGGTTGGTTTTATGGTTGAACCTTGGTCTATAGAGTATGGTAATAGGGCTAAATGCAGGGCAGAGTAATGCTTATTTTGCAGTGAGTTGGAACTCCCTAGCTTCCGAATAGAGGTCAACTTGTATGTAGCCCCTTTGGGCTCATATGATGTCATCCTAGGCATCAATTCATCAAGTGAGCATAAGGCTTTGGTAGACTATCAGGATAAGGTGATTAAATGTCTCGATGACATAGGGTATTTAGTGACACTAAATGGTGTCAAATGACCTTTGAAGTTGAGGCAAATTTCAGCAATGAAGTTAAAGAAAACCAAGAGGAAAGGATGTCAGTTATACATTGCCCATGTTAAGAGTCTGGAAGAGACTACACCTCAATTGGAGGATCATCCCATTTTACAAAAAAATAGAGATGTGTTTCTATATGATTTTCTTGAACTACCCCCTAAGAGGGAGTTCAATTTCTCCATAGATCTCGTGCCTAGAGTAGAACCTCATTCAAAGGTTCCCTACCATATGACTTCTATAGAAATGTATGAGTTGAATATTCAGCTATAGGAACTCTTGGATAAATGTTTCATTCGACCTAGTGTGTCACCATGGGGAGCTCCTATAATCTTTGTCAAGAAGAACGATGGTACCTTAAGGCTATGCATTGATTATTGCATGTTGAATAAGGTGACCATAAAGAATTGGTATCCTCTCCCAAGGATTGAGGAACTTTTCGATCAAATGAAGGGAGCAACTGTATTCTCAAAAATTGATTTGAGATCAGGATGCCAGTAACTTCAGATTTAGGAGGAAGACATATCTAAGACAACATTCAAAACAAGATATGGCCATTATGAGTTTGCAGTCTTGCCTTTTGGACTGACAAACACACTTGTCGATTTCATGAACCTGATGAACAGTGTTTTTAGAGATTGTCTTGATAAATTCATGGAGATATTCATAGATGATATACTAATATACTCCAAGAATTTAGAAGAGCATGAAGAACATTTGTGTATAATGTTGCAGCATCTAAGAGATAGGAAACTATATGGAAAACTTTCTAAGTGCTCCTTTTATCAGATGGAGATCCACTACTTGGGACACATTTTGTCAGCAAAAGTCATAACAGTGGACCCCGCAAAGATCAAAGCGATCCTTGAATGGCCAAGTCTATAGAATGTAAGCAAAGTTAGGAGTTTCATGGGTCTTGATGGGTATTATAGAAAATTCATTGAGGGATTTTCCTGCATAGTAGCACTGGTTACATCTCTTCAGTGCAAGGGTAAAAGATTTGAGTGGATAGAAGCATGTGAGAAAGATTTCCAGTTACTTAAGAAAAAGCTTACTACAACTCCTAATTGATTATACCAGACCCAAATGGACATTTTGTTGTCACCACAGATGCATTCGAAGATGGGCTTGGGGGTGTATTGATGCATGATGGTAGGGTTGTTGCCTACGAGTCTAGGAAACTCAAATCACATGAAGTAAATTATGCTCCTCATGATTTAGAGTTGGTTGTGATAGTACATGCCTTGCAAATATGGCATCATTACTTATTAGGGAAGCCATTTGAACTCAAGATTGATCATATGGAGTTGAAGTACATTTTCACTCAACCTAATTTGAATGCCCGATAGAGATGGTGGCTCGAATTTCTCAGTGAATATGATTTCAACATAGAGTATATTAAAGGAAAAGAAAATAGAGTAGTAGATGCACTTAGTTGCAAGATACACATTGCTACTATCTCTTCATCTCGAACTTGTATGAGGGAGTATATCCTTCAGTACCTTCCTGGAGATGCCATTATGAATGGGTGAAGTCAGTATTGGATACTGATCTTCTAACTCATGGTTTGATGATTATTCTTTTTATGAGGATGGTCTGCTTAAATACCAAAATAGGATTTATGTTCCCAACCGTAAAGGATTGTGGAAAGTTTTACTTGAGGTAAACAAAATGATGGCTGATTTGAGGCCTTTATACTTTTGGCCAAGACTCAAGTGAGATGTGACAGATAATGTAGCCCAGTGTTTGTAATGTTAGCGTGTTAAGGCTAAGCATGCCCATTCGATAGGTCTTTTGTACCCCCATGAGATTTCACAATATAAATGGCAGGTTATCAGCATGGATTTTGTATAGGGTTTACCCATGACTCGACATAGGCATGATATCATCTTGGTCATAGTCGACAAGTTACCAAAGCTACCCATTTCATTCCTGGTAGTCTAAAGGACAGATCTCCAATGTTAGCAAGAAAGTTTGTTCATGAGATTTTTTGACTTCATGGTATTCTAGAGACCATTATTTTCGACAGGGCCACCTGAATGACTTCAAGGTTTTGGACAACCTTGAACTCCACTTTGGGCACACACCTGAATTTTAGTACAATATACCACCCTAAGAATGATGGACAGATAGAGAGGGTGAATCAGGTGCTAGAAGATTTGTTATGCATGTACTGCATGGATCAACAATACAAATGGGAGGAGTATCTTCCATTTGTAGAGTTTTCTTATAATAAATCCTACCATTCTTCCTTTGGTATGGCTCCATTTGAGGCTCTCTAAGGATGGAAATGTCAAACTGGACAAAGTTATTATGGGCCCTAAAATGCTAAGAGTGATGGAAGAGCAGGTGATCTTAATCCATAGTCAACTGAAAGAGGCATCAGATCAACATAAGAGTTATGCGGATAAGAAACATACTTTTCGCCAGTTCCAAGCTAGGGATAAAGTGTTTCTGAGGGTTTGGCTACAAATGAGTTCAATCTCATTCGGCAAGAGTTCAAAGCTTGCTCTGAGATTTATTGGTTCATTCAAGGTCTTAGAAGTTATCAACCCAGTTGCTTATCGGCTTGCTCTGTCGCCTACTTTAGCTCGCATTCATAATGTCTTCCATATGTCTTGCTTAAGCCTTATCATCTTGAGATATCACATGTTCTTGACTGGCGTGCATTGCAGGTACAAGATCTAGAGGTGATGGAAATTTAACCCACCCGAATCATTGAGCAGTGTACCCTTAGGGTATGAGATAGGGATGTTCTCCAGTATAAGGTCCAATGGGACCAATTTGGCATGGATAGTGCCATGTGGGAAGATGTGGAGGATTTACAGAAATATTTTCCCCATCTTTTTGTATAGTTGTTTTATTTCAGATTGGATAACAATTTTGGTATGTGTATACTAAATTTTGTTGTGAAAGACATCAAGACGATGCCTTTTCCTGGTGGGGAAGGATGTCACGTCTTGCCCTAGAATCATTTTCTTTTCTTGCTCATGTGGCAAATGTTGACTTGGTCAAAATGGATTCATTTTAATTTAAGATAATGAAAGTTAATATCTTAGAATATTATAAAAAATTAAATGCATTATTTATGATGAAATAAATGATTTGTTATGTTAGGATGATGTTACCATAAGATTTATTCTTAAATTTCACGATTTAAAAGTAATGTGATTATGTTAATGTTTTATTTCTTAATGATGGATATTGACTCATTCTTGGTTGCGAGTGTTTGAGTGGATGCAGGGATCGTCACGACGAGAGTGTGGTTGAGGTAGAGAGGGCTAGCCTCTTAGAAGGGGATGTGTTGGATGTCGTGCTACCACACACACACATCATGTAGAAGTTATGTTGTTTGTGATGTTCTATTTTTTTACATAAACTAAAAGTTTAATTAGAAAGTTGAAATGAAATTGATTTATAGATGATATATTTGAAGATGAGTTGATAGAACGTGAATATATTGAAACCCTAATGGATTAGCTTTGATGTTTTTGAATATATATATATATATAGAAGTTCTATTTTTTTGGAAAAGGCACTTAGAAGTTTTATTTTGTTACATATATATATGTGTGTGTTTATTTAAAAATATTTTATTTTCCTTAAAACTTCCAAACAACGAAAATAAAAACCAAGAGATAACTATTTCAAAATGGAGGAGGCCATCGTGGAAGGAAAAAAAATTAGATCATTTATTTGGATGTGGTTTTAAAAGAAGGGGGTTTCGAGAATCAAGGAAAGAGGGGAGCGGCGAATTGAGACAACGAAGGTTTGTGGAAGAGTCTTGCTCGACCTATGATTGGTATTTGGTGCTCTCTCTTTCTTTCTCAAGGGTTCTTACCACCAATAGAGGTAGGTGTTGTCCTTCCTATTAAGGCATATGCAATTAAAATTTTGTGCTATCTTGCAATATAATAAGGAAAAAGAGAGCAAGTCTATAACCTCCATTAATATTGTTTCTGCACATTTGCAAAAGCTTGTTTTCCTTTGAATCAGGCTAAAAATGTATTTTATTTCCTTATCCATGCTTGCTTTGTTTTGAGATTGTGAGTTGTTCATCATCATACTTCAACCTGAGAACCATTTTTAAGAACCAAAATGTATTCGGAGATAGACGGAATAAATTTGCCATATTGGGTTTCACAAACATCTTCTTGTTAAGTTTTTGCTATGTTTGGGGGTTACTCTTTGTTTCAAAAAGAGATAAAATCATACTGTTGCTACTTAATATAGAATCCAACATCAATGAGAATGGAACAAAATTTTATCAAATTAGAGGTCTCCCAAGATTAGTCAAAATGTCTTGTCGACTTGATTTGACTGTAAAACTATGACCCTAGGCTCTAAAAGGGCTCACAACTAGAAAGTGTTTGATGATAACTTAAAATTAAAGTCTATGAAGCTAATTCTCCAATTTCTTTTCTTGATTACCGACAATAATGAGCAGATCTCTATTTAATTCTAGATCCAAGTGTACAAAGACGCACAAAAACTTGAATCATTCCTTTATGTTGATTTGGTTACTACCTAAAGGTTGAACTATTCAATGCTCTGGTTGTTTAGTATGCTGGTTGGTATTATTATTTAATTTCTTAGGCTGTATGATGAGCTATTCTCCTAAAAACCATTTTAAGACAAATGTTTCCTTGCATATCAAAACTTTTCTTTTAATATAGAGTAAACTTAGTTCATTTAGGATATTATAAACAATGTTCTTAGATCTCCTTGAGGAAATATGACAGGATTTTAGAGCATTAGTAAGGTTTCAATAACCAGTAACTAGCAATGACGAATTATTATTAGCAAATTGAAGTCACTTTAGATGTACTTCTAAGATATCTGTTGACTATTTCTGAATAAATTCCAAACTTTAGTATGTGTTGCTACTAGAGTTTTAGAGTACTTTATGGTTAATAAATTTTGGTTCTGTTGGTGTTTTAAAAAGTACTAAAACTACTGAGCGACAAAAAGCTTAATACCAGAATGACAGTACATACACAATCTAAAGATTAGCCTATTCTTATCAACAATTGCATATGTAAGGTATTTGGACCCAACTTCAACAAAACCACAGATGGTTTTCTACTCTTTTGGCTCTGCAAAACCAGGGTGGGTATACCCAGGGATGGTTCAAATATGAAACGACTATATGAGGATTATTCTTAGTTTCATTCTGATTCTCATTTCAAAATCCTCAAATATATATATAATTCTTACTAATCTTGCCAAACACATCCCATAAACAGATATGGCCAAGAAGTCTTCTATAGATCTGCAGACATTTTCAACAACAATGGCTAACTGAAGCTAAAAAGATTTCATGCAGACAAGTGCTGGCCAACTTTGAAGATCTACAGGAAATAAAAGTAAAATTTGATTTGATGATGCATTTGAACAACCATTTGTAAGATACTTCTCTTTCAGCTAAAATAACTTGATCAGTGCCTAATCCATTGGGGTTTCAGAGTCTATAGCAAAATCTAAGATCTAATTTGTTGCCTTACAACAAATTGTATCAGCAATTCTTATCAAAATTTATCATTCAAAATCCTTTTCAATACTTAAGGAATCTTATCACATTCATCAAAGCTTTTACTTAATCCATTGAACTAACAACAATGATAGATGGATATACAACCTAACTAGATTGCATTCAATTGTACAGGCTTTTACTCATACAACATGAAGGTAGCTAAGTATTGAGCAGGAGACAAAATTCAGAAAGAACTGATATGGGGACAGTTCATAGTTTGTATTCATTTCCTTTGAAAATGGTACATCTTTTACAATAAACTCAGAATAGCCTTCAGAAATAAACACAGTTCATTCTATCTTCATGTATTTTCAGAAAATTTTGACAGAGAAACACATTACAAACTTGCCTTCAAAATTTGGACCAAAAACTAGACTAAGCACAATACTTAGAAGAAAAAGAATTCGGACCCTTATTTAGCCTTGGGATCTCTAGCTTAGGGCTAAAGAGAGTGGCACGTGTCCTTTAAAAGATACCGACGAGTGTCTATAGTAAAAGACAAAAATAAACAACAAAGAAGCTAACACATCAAAACATCCTAGGTGGGTCCCTTTCTGTTATACTTCTCATTTGTTTTAACAAGAAGATAGGACCTGATTCTCCAATTATTCTTCATCCTCAGAGTAAGTAGCCATGAGGTTTGAAAGTGATGTATTGTCTTCAGTTATCTGTAAATTTACTTCAGCCTGGGGAGTTTCTGTGTCCTCAGTATTAACGTCGGGGGTGATTGTTACTTTTTCACCTTCTTCCTCATCATCTTCTGATATTTGTTCTAGAAACTAATTTTTCCATTTATTAAAAGCATCATCATCTGGCCAATCAAAGCTCAGAACTTCTCTTTGTATCATTATTAAGGAATTTGCTTTTTCTTCTAAAACATCAAATTCTTTCCCCTTATCAGTATAAAATAACTGTACTTTTACTAGTTCCTCATTAGTCTTAGCCCAGAACCAGTGGCCAGTCTCACTCATGATGTTTATCATTCTTTCATTTAATAATTCATCCATCTCCCTTTTCCACTTTTCTTTTTCTTTTAGCATATCCACAGATTCTAAAGCACAAGGAAAAAGTGTGAAATTTTTAGCGATGTATTGGGAAAAGCAGAGTGTTAATCTTCTCTGTAAAGAATCCCTTTCATCATCAAAATTCTCTAGCTTATTTAATAAATCAAAAAATTTCTCAACTTGATGATAGGGCATTTGAACTGCAGATATACATATGATTGTAATATCATTATTTCTCTCTTTCCATTTCTGTGCAAGAAGAGTTAGCTTATCCTTATCCCTGTTCAACTCATCCATGAGGGCTGCAATTCTGGCCAACTGATCAAATAATTTTGACCATTTTATTTTATCCCTCAAATATATTATACCCTGTTTCAACTTTTCTTCATATTGATTTCTCAATTCTATCTGCAACTCGTGCAATTTTGTTTTTTCTGCTTCAAAGTCCTCTGCAGTATAGAATTGGGGCCTTTCAGGGGTGTCAGGTATTTCAATGATAGGGGTTGATCCAACAAATGACTGTGAAGGGTATGCAATTATAAGTGTACTAGATTCTCCCACCTTTCTTTTCCTAAGTACCTTCTCCAATTGAGATACCCTGTTTTCCAGCTTAATTCTCTTTTTTACTTCTTGATTGTAGGCATCCACCACTATTTCATACTTATTCTGCAAATCAGTCATTTCCTTTTCTTCTCTTTCTGCAGTGGCCAAGGAAAACTTAGAATAGTCCACATTCATGTAGGCTGCCTGTACATTTGAAGTATCAACGACCCTCCTCACAATGATATTCCCTGTTAGTCCTGAATCATCAGGCTGTAATGGAGTAGTCCTGGATCCTCTTCTTAGTGACCACATAACAAGGGTAGCTTGATCATTACTGAATGTTGTTCCTAAGAATTCCTTTTTATCTGGATCCTGTAATCCTAAATTATTTGACACAGAATTAAAAATTAAGGCATCAACAATATCCCAATTGGGCAACAATAAAATATTTGCATTTTTTACCATCTGTCTACCCTCGTTAGGGGTTATATTTCGGAATTCTTGTATCATTTGTTCTTTTATTTGATTTTGAATGGAGGCTTCATCCATTTCTAGATGCTCTGCTTTCATATTCCTACACCTTTGTTCAAAAATGTGCATGTTTGCCCTAAATGCAAACTGATGGAAAGCCCTAGATTTTACAAAACTGTTATCAGACAAAAATTGCTGACTGGCCTGCTCCAAAACAGGGTCTAATTCCCTTCCTCTGAAATTTGCTACAGTCAATTCAAAACTTGGCACAAGAGGTTCCTGGGGGTTCCCTTCATCAATTTCTGCTTGAGTAACAAAAACTCCTCCTTGCGACCCCATTTGTTCAATTTTCTCATTGGTGAGCTGCTCTTCCTCAATTCTCATTGGAGTTTGGGAAGGTGAGTAACCTTCATCATGGGATTCCTCTTCTCTTATTTTTTTTCTTCTTTTGGGAGAAGGTTCAGGGGGTCTTTCTTCAAGGATAGTACTAGTAGATTCAATTACCTATTTTTCTTTGCTTACAATGGGCATCTGCTCCCGAATAACAGTATATCCTGTCCTCTTTCGGACAACCAGTGGACCTACTCCTATGTTAGGGGTGAAACCCAATTTCCTCATAAATTCTTTGGCTTTATCTGGAAAAGAATCAATAAAATGTTGTTTCTTTTCATTCATTACCTCCATTATTTCTAAAAATGTATTCATGAGCTTATTTATCCTATCTGCATTATTTGCAGCATTACTAAGAGGACTGTAATCTTTGTCAAAACAATTAATGAATTCCAAAACTTTTGAATAGACTCTCCATTTTTCTTTCTTTGTTTCTTGCTCCTGGAGAGAATATTCATTCCTTATTATATCTTCAGGGAAATAAAATTCATGCTGACTTGGACGAAGCTTGATTCTATGTCTAAGAGCAGAATTAAAGAATTCTTCTGTGTCACAAAAACGAGCATGAGATACTGCCATCTTATACCGATCCAAAAATTTGTAGAGGAAGATCCACCCTTCTTTAGTTATTACAAACTGGTGAGCTATAGTGCAAGTAGGAAAAATTGATCCTGTTCCCCTTTTGTGCAAAAAGGTCTCCTCCACTCCTCCCAATTGCCATAAAAATTCAGCTACCCCTACCTTTAAAGGTACCTGATAGGGTAGTACATGGGGTGTCCCTTTGAAACCATAGACCGTAATGACAGTTGAGACTGGATATGGGATGATATCTCCCCAATTATGTGACACTTTTAAACTGTGGGGTCTGTCCATAGGCCTAACAAGATGCATTAGTGCCTTAGGAATTCTAGGATTGTCACTTAATATGAGGCATCTTAGTTTAGAAGCAAAATGCCTATCAAATCTGACAAAACTAGCATTTTCTGCCTCCCAAGTCATGTCTGCACTCCATAATTGAACTGGTAGTGCCTCCCCCTCTTGTTCCCTATTTAAAACCATTTCTTTAGCGAAATATGTAGCCCCTTTAAAAAGAAACATATGCATCAATAGGGAGTACTGAACCCAAACCTTTTCCACCTTGCCCTTTTCAATCCCCACTAATCCATTGTGAATCTCATTAGCCATGTAGGATGAAAAATCAAAAAATATTTCTACACCGAAAGAAGAGATTTGGGTGATCATATACATGAAGCTCACTGGAATAAAGTCTTCTTCACCCTCTCCGAAGACTCTGCACAGGGTCCTGTATATTTCTACTGCCCTGTCATTAAAGCATGATTTCTTGAAAGGTTCTTTAGAAGATGATGTTATTGTTGGTAGGTTTCCAATCTTGCCTATGTGGGCTTTCAATGCACCTTGTCTAACTATATCCCTTTTGGACATATATTCTTTTTCTAACTCTATCAAATTAATGGGCACATGATACATGGTGAGAGGTCCCAGACTGAAAACCTTCCTAATTTCTTCTGGACTGATGGTAATTAAAACCTCACCATCCATTCTTCTCACTACCTTAGTGGTTGGATTATAGCTTTTCGCTATAGTTTCAAGCAGGTCATAATCCATAAACACATTGGGAACAACAAGCTTCCCAAGATCAAAATTCCATATATTGGCATGAGGGGCATATAATTTCCTTTCTGCAAACCATTTTTTGAATAGACTCAAACCAGTTTGAGAAGTCTGAGCATCCTGAACCCAATTACCCTTATCATACAGTCCATCAGCTATCCTTAGCCTAGGGTTCAATGAGGTTAACCTCTTAACTTGTGCTGTCTCTATAGTAGACTCAGGAAGCAACTCAAGCAAATCATCATGCACATTCCTATCCAAATAATTTACTGCACCTGAAAATCCCTTCTTCGGAGGCATCTTGGACTTATTTTTCACAGAACTGAAAAGCCTACGAGGATTATGGTAGTATTACTTACTTGAATTTTGTCTTTGTTTTCCTCTGTATTTCCGCAAACTTTTCGCGAACAGACAACTTCACAATTTCTACCAGTCTTTGGCACACTTTCCTTCAGTAATTGCTTCTGCACAAGAATGGCTTCAAATATTTGCTTGCGTAAGATGAAACTGATGAAATCTCTCTGTATTATACTCTATTTTTTCTCACAGACGATGCTTTCATGTCTAATTAATACCAGGAGTGGCACTACATTTTGTGTTTAAAACTGCGCCGTCGATCGTTAAAGATCCTACGATCATGTGATACGGAGAGAACAACTAGGAGTTGTATTTGACATGTTAGTCACTTTACCCAATGAGAACTTACCACGTATATCATTCTTTCCTTGATGGCGCTTGTATCTGGACCCATTGACATCTGAGGACATGTGTCAGCATGTCGCTACTTTGTTATGCATAAAAAACAAGCATCTTGCCATAGCGAAGCAGCGACAATCGTCGATCTGATTCGGAATCAATCAAATGATATGCTACTGGGTTTGCTCAGAAAGAAGGCGGTGGGCCCTATTCGCTATGTCGCTATAATTATCTCCCTCGCAACTCTTCATAGCGAGAAGGCGACAACCGTTGATCACATACTCAATCAAGGGTGAGGAAACTGCGCGGGGTCTTCTGATTCATACTCGTTATGTTGCGTGGCTTAAAAAACATGCAATTTTGCATAGCGAGGTAGCGAGGACCATTGATTCTGTTCCAAGCTGACGTTCAGGATCTCTTTGCACATTCGGTCAGAAAGGCATTAATGAAAACAAAGATCTTTGCATAGTTGGCGCCTGTCAAAAATTTACTGTAGTCCTAATTATCATTCCATGTCACCAAAGGTCACCGCCGATCTTTCTTTTTTACGGGGCCTCGCTACTTCGTTAACGATGAAGTATCTAATTTTTCCAATAGCAAGGTATCGAGCTCTGACATTTTAATGAATTCCGTACCGAAAAATGCAAGGGGCAGAAGATAATAATTTCTGTTACTTAAACTGCTTCTGACAACGGCATTTATGACTTGTCACGCCACCTGGTGAAGTCGAGGCACCAAAAAAATGCAACATCACTGCCCCTTTAGACTTTACGGGGCCTCGCTACGAGGTGGCGAAGCGTCAGAAAAATCATCATTCCGGCTCTTATTTCAGATATCCTGTTGGGTCCCCTTTCCTGTTTGGATGGTAGTTGCAACGTGTACCTGCACAATAAATCATTCAAAAAACAAAGCTCCAACCGCCGTATCTTCATTTTGCGGTCCCGCCTTGTAAAATACTCAGCATTCGCTACCTCGCATGGCTTAAAAAGCATGCAATTCTTCATAGCAAGGTAACGACAGTGGTAGATCTACTTGGATCTGAGGGTTGGAAAGATTGAGAAAAAAGGGGATCTCAGGGAAACAGAAAATAAAAGGGATAGAATATTCGTCTCACTTGAAAATTCAAAAGTTTCGTGCCCGACAGTTTATGAACAAATAGAACATAGGGTTTTCATGAGTTTTTTCTTATGGATGGATTATCCAGAAACCCTATGTTTCACTTAGAAATAAAATTTTTGACTTTTCTATAATTTAACAAAAACCTCTGTTGCACAAAAAGTCAGACCAATAGGTTCTACTCATTGATTTTCTTTCACTTTGAGAGTAATTAGATTGTTGTTAGTTGTAGAACATTATATGTAGCAATGAGAAGTTGGTTGTTTCTTAGGAACAAAATCATCATGAATATGTTTAAAACAATTGCAAAATATTCATATCAGCATTTAAGTGTATGACTATACTGTAGGAATAGTACAAACCTATATGTATTAAAAATTAGTTACATGAGTACTCAATCAGAATTTAAGTACTTCACTGTATGTGTTAATTCAGTTTCAAATTTATTCAAACAACCTTGATACAATGATTGTACCCTATGAAAGGAATAATCATAAGTGTTCTCTTTAATAAAAATCAGATTTTGTTAAACATCTTGTTGTAGAGCAACATTGAGATGTGTATTTTCCTTAATGGCTGGGTGTAATGTAGCAATTATGGGAAAGATAGATGGATACTTCACATTTAGTTTCTTCTATCTGCTAGTTTTGTAGAATGGATACATGTTGTTCTTGTTTCTTCTACTGTTAAATTTGGCTTTATAAAGTGCTTGGCCAAGCCATTTGATTTTATAGATAATGCATATGTGTGTATGTGGCTATCCTTATTTAGTTTTACTACATATGTGTAAATGTGTAATTTATTTTATTTCGTACTACATTCCATGATTAGGCTACCAGGCACATGGTTGTAATGTAGTGTGTTTCATAGTCGCACTGGATCCATCTGATCCATCTTGTTTTGGGAAGCTAGGCTTCTCGTGCTAGGGTCGAGGTATTCTTAGTATCAGGAAGAATCCCAGGGGAGTAATCACTCTATGGTTGGTGAAATAAAAGAATATGGGCCACACTCCCATCTCAAATAGCAGGTGGATGACGTCCTACGACTTTGGAGACAGGTTATGCTAAAGAACACAATGGGAAAGGTTATCTTAGTTTTGATTGTAATTGTTCATCATTGAGATGTACTAATATATGTAATTGTAATTTGAGAGTTATGTAAATTCTGGAAAAAATTTATAATGTATATATCATTGCAATTGCTATATGTTGGATCAACAATCCAAAACATGAGATGTGTTAAGTTATTGCCATTATGGATGTAATTTCTGAACATCATTTAAAAAAACCAAACATGTTAAAGATGTGATATTATAGATCAGCCTCTTGATATTATGCCATGCTAATTAACTAGTTGTTAATGGTTAATGATTAATTAGTTTGACTTTTCCACTATGTTTTGATTGGTTCTTTTCTGCTTCTTCTACAATTGATGATGTGGCAAAAGTTAAGTAGGACATGGTTCTTACAACATTGGATTAGTGTCTAGAGACATTGGATTATGCTTAATGTGTTGAACTTATTCAAACATCATTGAATCAATACACAATGCTTAGCCATAATCAAGACAAGTCATTAATTTTTCTACTTGATAATAAGTCCTACTAATTCTTTTAAGCACCACCCAATCAAATTTGTTTACAAGTGGGTAGGTTTTTAAGTAGTAAAAGTCCAAGGGTTATGCTAAAGTATAGGGTCTACCAAAGATTTTATTGATAATAGAATGTTTTATCATTCTACACTTTATTCTATAAGTATTCATCATTCTTTGTCAATTGAACATCTACTTCAATGTTTGTTTAAAATTAACTACTATATCTAGGTTAATTATGACATCTAATTATCGTAACTAGTTGTTTAGCCTAGATGGTTGTAGAGGTAAATTTCACCCTTTTCATTTTAGAGTGTGTGTATGTGTATACACACAATTATATACACATATGAATTCAAATCTAGTCTCATATATATTCTATATTTCATATCAAATCTAGTCTCATATATTCTATAAATTTCATATCAAATCTAGTCTCGTATATTTTTTGAATTTCATATCAAATATAACAATTGTCTTGGATTATAATGCATTCATTTATCGTTATATATTTTCTGACATCCTAACATACAAGAAAATATATAACTCCCCCCATGCTGAGGAGATAATCTCAAGTCCCAAACACATAACTATCCAAAAGTCGAACAAGAATAATCCTGAAAGCAATCTATCTCAAAATTACCAAGTACACAAGTAACATCTAATTCCAGAGGCAACAAAGACATATAGGAAACCTAATATGCATTTGGGCAGGTGTCATCATGTGAATCAACTCTAAGGTTACCTTGGCAATCTCTCTGAACTAGTGACTCTATGCGGCATCAATATCCTTTCTTATAGACAAGGCATACTAACGAGGAAAGTGATGGTGTTTTAAGACTACCATGCTGCTCTAAACCCAATATTAGGATGCAAAAGATAAAAACAAGCCTAAGGACTACTTAGATCCCATATTCAGCAGGATTAATCTTAGATCTAGACCAACTTCAACAGAATACAAAGACTCTCTACACTTTAGGCTCTATAGGGCTAAGGTGGGTGCACCTTAGGGATGGAAATGACTGCTTATTTGACCTTCTTCAAAACTCATTCAGTCAAATTCTTCTCTTTAGATCTATCCCCTATAGCAAAAAATGGTCATCAATCTTCTTGGATTTGTAATTAACTCCTTGATTACAGTAGCTAACTATAATTTAGAGGAAAACTATTACAAACAAGTAACGACTAACAATTTGATTCTTCATTACAAAAAGTAACTATTGATTTGATTTAAATGTTCTTTGTGCAACCACATGAACTTGTCAATTTGCATTTGAATTAATGATTAGTGCATTATCCATTGTTATACAGAGTCACACCAGTAAATAATTGACCTATTTAATTGACTTGTAATTAAATTCATTAGTTATTAACCCTACACTCTATTCTTATGATATCCCTCTCCTATGACTAGAAACCCTATCAATCTATGGAAGTATTTACTTAATTCTTTGAATTAAAAGCAACAATAAATTGACATACAACCTATCCTAGTTGCATTAATTGCATGAACTTTGCTCATTCAATCCCAAAATAACAAGCATATGAAAATGGAGATAGAATTTAGAGACACGAATATTCATAACTCCCTCTTTGTGTTAATATTCTTTAAAAATAATACATCACTAGCATAAACTCAAGAATAACTCAAGAAATGACAAATCTGTCATTCAAGATTCATTGTATTCTTAGACAGCAAATTTGAAGCAACATACGATTTACACAAAAACTAGACCGGCTGCAAAATAACATAAAAATTAAAAAATATCCAAACTTCAGACCCTCACTCAACATCTTGGAAATTCTTTAATAGGAATGATTGCAACAAGCTTTAGATGGGAGGACATATGTCAAAAATCTAATGGAAATAAAATACAAAGATATTTCTATGTTGTTACATTACAAACATTCTTTGTACTTTGATAAAAATTAGGATGCGGTTGCAAAATTGGTTGGTGGCAATTTCTATAGGTGTCTTCAACATATTTTTGTTTCTCTTCAACTGCCTATTGATTTATTTTCCTTTTCTTTATCTTTCTTGTCCCTTCTGCATTTAACTGCTCCCTTAAACTGCCTAGTCAATTTCAGCAGATGGTATGGCCTTTATATCTACTATAACTTCCCAAAATATAGCAATATTAGTATCCACATTAGGCTAGGTGGCATTTCATATGGTGTTTAACTCATTTAGGCATTTGTTCCATTTAGATCAGTGATTTTTTTTTACTTCTCCAGTAAATTTGCTCATATATGATTCGATCCTAAATAGAAAATCAATCATATCATAAACAACTGTTACATCTATTTCATTATTACAGTAAGCAAAAAACTGTGGATGCCTCAAAATATCCTCAAAAGAGGAAGAACACTCCTATCAATCTTTTATGATTCCATTAATATGTAAGATACTAGGAATAAAATGGGGAATCCCCGTGGCAGTTGTCCTCATTTTACCCTGGATCTATTGCATTTTGCCTGAGAAAAATCTATTTAATTCCTTTACCATGTTTATCATCTTCCTGACAGGGATAATTACCCCCTTGGGCAATTCTTTCTTTTGAGTTAGTAGAGAGACCAAGCTATTAAAAAATTGTGTGTAGAGCCCCCATGTTGTGAATAGAGGGGATAGCAAAGTTAATGCTTCTAAGCATTGAAACTCAACTCCTTGCATATAGATATAGCTGATGTGTACATTTTGTAAAATATTTTGCAAGGCACCTAACTTGTGCATCATCAGGCTTTGAATTGTCCTGAATCATTAGGCTCAAAATTGTCCTAATTTCTACCTCCTTTGCACCATCTCACTCATCAATATCTATTTTTTGGCTTTCTCCCACATTTGTTATATCAACTTCTGTCTGGGCTTCTTGATCTTTCACTTATGTGATGGGCCTAGCCACATTTCTCATGCTTCTTACCTCTTCATCCAAGGTGGTGCAAGGCACCAAGGAAAATAGGTTCAATAGGTCCATAGTGTAGTCAATCCAATAAGGTTTTTGTAACAAGACCAAATGTAAGGTCAATTGGATCCTTGGTATCATTATAAGCCAAGATACCAATTGAACCAAAGGTCAAATTTTACGAAAATTGAGTGGTTTTGAGTGTAACAAGGAATTTTTAAGTCCTTAGATGGATTTAGGTGTCTTTAGGATCATTGGGCAAGAATCTAGGTGTCTAGGAGGTCATTAGTGCAATAATATCAATGTTGTCATGCAAAATGCAAAGTTGATGACAACATTTTTTGCTAAATAATTGAAAAGGTAGTTGAATGTTGGCTTAACCATTTGAATGATGATTATGAACATTGGAGGAAAGGAATATATGTTTTAAAAGGTTGTACATGGAAACAACGATGCAGTTGTATAGATTGGTGAAAATTTACAGCAATAAAACTTTGATTTTTTGCCATTTTCTCTATTTTTCTGAGTTGTACAGACTTGTATGGATTGGTGAAGGTGATCAATTATCATTGTTGGATAGCCTAATGAACTAGATCTCATTTAATTTTGGTTTTAAGGTTAGATATTTTCATTTGTTCAAGTTATTACAGATTTTGTAAAGGTTGCTAGTTTTGGTCTAAATTCAAGGGTTTTGGCAAACATGTGCCTCTAACTTGCAACCCCACAGTTGGAATTCGATGCCTTTTTGGGGAATGCAATTTAGGGGTGTATACTTTAATATGACAGAGTTTCAAACCTGGAGGAGTTGGTTTTCTATTTTTACCAGCAGGCCCTAGGCTGAACATCTCTATGTGTTCAGCCTAGAATTTAAGAAGAAGTGGCATTCAGACTTCCAAATTGATTGTTTGAACCTAGGTGAAGGGTGAAATGGATTTTTAGGAAGGAGAGGAAAATATCCATGGGGTTGAGTTGATTTTATGAATCCATTTTCAAGAACTTGCTTTGGAAACCCAACCTAATTAGGCCTATTAGGTTTGCAGACTAAGGTAGAATTTGGACATGCTAGAATAGAGTCAGCCATTGATCCTATGAAGTCTTCAAGAACTAGGTAAAGGGTATCTAAAAAGGTGATTATTTTGTCACATCCTTTGGAAAGTTTGGAAGTTTGCTAAGTAAAATTGAATTTTGATCTACTAGGATTTCTAGGCTTGATTTTGGGAAATTGACCATTTGAAGGTGTTGAAGCCCTAAAAGTGCATGAATCCTAGTGGTATAGGCCTAGTGATGCTAATCCTAGCCTAAGTTGAAGTCTTGAAACCATGTTACTTGTTTTGCCTTATTTGGCCTAGTTGAGGGCAAGTGTCCCTAAAGCCTTGATTTGGTCCAAGTTTGCCAAGAGCCCTAGGGAAGGGAAAAGACCTTAGGAAAATGAAGTCCAATTGGAGAGGTAGAGGTCATCATTTGGCAAAGGCTAGTAACCAAAATATCATCTTGTAGTGGGTTTGAGAGCCATTAGAGACCTAGAAGGCAAGTGGTAGAAGTGGGTTGTGTGTTTTGCATCAAGTGGTATCAGACCCACTAAGAACCTGTTGAGGCAGCAAGATGTCTAAAAATGAAGGAGAGAGGCAGATAACTCTTAGAATCACAAATGTGGAGTTGGCCAAATTGGTCAAGGAGCAGATGGCAAAAAGTAGGGTAGTAAAAGAGGAGAATAGAAGTATGAAGAGGGAACTAGACAAATTAAAGGGCAAGATGGCTAGAGGAGTCTTAGAAGACTCTAAAGGAGAAGAAGAAGGGACTAAAGAAAGAGAACCTAGGCATGATAGAGAAACAATGCTTGCAGATCTGAGAGCCATGTTGGAGGCCCTAGAAAGGGTAGGAAGAAAGGATTAGAGGTCTGACCTACCTATGTTCAGTGGGAAACTAAATCTAGAGGAGTGCATAGACTGATTGAAGCCCTTGAGAATCACTTTGAGTGTGATAATGTGCTTGAGAATCAAAGGGTAAAAGTTGCTAAGTCTAAGATGAAAGGATCTGCCCTTAGTTGGTGGAATTTTCTTCAAAATGAGAGGATAGAAGAAGAGAAGGAACCCATAGCAACATGGAAATGAATGAAATCAAAGATTAAGAGGTAGTTTATACCGGAGGACTATGAGGTCCCAATGCATTAAAAGTTGCAAAGTCTGAGGCAAAAAGACTTGGATGTGGGGGCATATACAAAGGAGTTTCATAAACTCACTCTAAAGGCTCAAGTTCCTAAAAATGAGAAGCAAAAGTTAGCAAGATACTTGAATGGGCTCAAGTATTCCATTAAGGATGAATTGATTTTGTTCAATCCTAAGACTGTACATCAATGCTATCAGATGGCCCTCAAGGTTGAGGATAAACAAAAGAGGAAAAATGATTCCCTAGGTAGAGGGAAAGGAGAAAATTCTAGAGGTGGAGGAAGATTTGGGGGTGTTGGGACTAAAAATTGCATAGTCAATTTTCAGTACCATTGAGAATTTGAGCCCTATAAATGCCTTTTGATGCCTATGTACCCAGTTGTACTGTTGAGCCCCAAGAGGTGTTCAATGTTTTTGACACCTTTCATTCAACCTATCTAAGTGTTTCATGAAGTTAATTTGTGATTCTGAGCCATTTCGTGGTTCTGTTTTGAGTAAATTCCAAATCTACATTTTCACCCGTGTCAAACAGTGACATGAAGCCATGTTTTTCAGTAAATGTCTTGCACCTAGAAATGTTTCTTGACTTACTACTTTGGGAGTGTCTAGTGTCCATACTCGAGAACCTATGTTTCAAGTTTTGAGTCGTATCGAGACTAGGTTTAGAATTCCTCAAAGTTGGTAGTTTACTGTTTGCATGCTTTTGCACATTGCACATGATTCTGGGAAGCCCTGTTTGATGAGTTATAATTTTGACCTAGTTGACCAAAATGTTGAAATTCCTATTGCATTGCATTGTAGATGTCAGAGACTTGTTATGTTTCAAGTTTCAGATCATGACGAATCCATTTGATCAATTTTCAGATGTGATTCCAAATGGAATTTCTAACTTTTTACTGATGTCAACATTTGCAGATTTGTTGGAACCCCTGTTTGGGATGTTATAATTCCTAATCTGTGACCGGTAAGAATCGAATGGATTGTACCATTGTGTTGTAATCTGAAAATACTTTAAGTGTGCCAATTTGCAAGTCATGACGAATCCATTTGCGCACTTTCACAGGTCAATTCCATTTGTAAAAAATGTTTTCTGTTAGTGTTTCTTGTTTACAAATTCTGAGTAGCTCACTTTGACCGCTTGCCATTTACGTCCTGTTATTCGTCATGAGCCCAAATCTCAAATCCATATTCTTCTCATGACAGTAAACTAATGCTCTAGTTTTTGTCCTCCCAAGTATCTGTTTGCCCAGTTTTCAAAGCCAAATTCGAACCCAGTTTATTGTTTTCTGACATGTTTACTTGCAAGTAATTCTGAGAAGGCAACTTTGACAGTGAATATCTTTTGACCTTGAATTATTCATGAAATGAGATTTGACAGGGTGCAAGAGTGTGGAGTAAAGAATCAGTGTACCAATTTTTAGAGCCCAGTCAGATGTTCGAGTCAATTTTTAAGTCCGGTCAACATACGTCTTGGCAAAAATTTGACAGTTGGCAGAAAGTGATAAATTGATTTTTTAGCGATCAATCTGTGATCAAAATTGATTCTAATCAGTTTAAGGTGACTAGTGGATCAATTTGATGGTTCAAGTGTTTGAAAATGAAAAGTTTTTAGCCAGACCCACCTTGGGGCTCGACTAAATTCATCAAAGATTCAGGCTTAGAGAAGGTAAACTGGATGATGATGTTCATCAAGAGGAGACAATTCACAAAGGGATGCAAAAGGCAATCTTCAATCAATTTCTTACAAGAGCACCTCTACATGAATTTTGATAAAGCAACAAATACACTTGCACTTGGTACAAGTCCTATGGTTCATGCACTTATCGATCCAAATGGTGCCATGGATGATATACACAAACTAGATAGTGTGAGTTTCTCTGAATGGTTTATATCACATGGAGGCAGAATGTGGGAGCCTGTTGCTTATGCACTAGGGTTTATTGATTGTAATAGTATCTAGTGCCCATTGTATGCTTACAATATTTGTTCTATTTGCCTTTAAGAGATAAGCATTATTAGTGCGCATGCTTAAGGGATCTCTTGACTTGTATTTAAGTGCTCCTATTAAGAAGAGTCAACGCCATCAGCAAAAGGATACAAGAAGAAAGTAAAGCATGCAACAAGGGGCCATATGAACAAGTTGCAACAGAACATCATATGAGGGCTCTCATGATAAAAAGGAAGATGTAAATTTTATTGTACGTTTTGCACAAATAGGAGTTTGACTCATGCAGGAAAAGACAACCCACACTAATAAAAATGCAGTCAAAGATAATAGCAGGAGCAATCACACACATTAAAAGAAGATTCTCCATGCACATAAATGAGATATGTGCAATCAAAAGGAAGAACTCAGTCAAGAATACTGTAAATATTTCAAAGAAAGCCTCCATCAAAGAAAATCCATGCAGAGCAGGGACAAAAGCCGCCTAGCAGCAGGAAAGCCTATGCACACATATGCAAGAGTAAGTTTGCAAAAAGCCACAGTCAAGAGAGAAGCACACCCAGCCTCAGAAAAAAGCCACAACAATTAAAAAGGAAAGACACGCAGACAAAGCAAGAAGCCGTGAGCAAGAAAAGTTTAAAAGAATGGCTAAAAGGAGCAGTTGGCAAATCAAGGAAGGAGAACTTCACGCCAATCAAAGGAAAAGAAGAGTCGGCTAAAAAGAGGTAGTAGTGATAAGAAAGAATCCACGCCCTATAAGCAAGCAGTCACATTTTAAATGAACACTCCTGTGCATATATTGGAAGTTGCAGTCTGCATGGCAGGAGGCAAAGAAAATGTGGAAACACAAGTAAGACCAATATCCCACATTGGTGCCATTGGTATTTTTTTATCTTTTTAATACTCAAACACACAAACCTTATGGTGTCTAAAAGACAACGCATTATGAAAGGCTGCAGGCTAGAAGGTGGACCCTGTGCACCAGTGGATGCCAGCTTGGTGATGACATTAGTTAAATTTTGAACAAAAATGTGAGATCGATGACATGGCACCCAAAATCTAGATGCAACAAGATGATGCCACGTGTTTCGATCATGCAGGGGATGCAAGCCCGCAAGATGAAGTTGCGTAGAGGATAAAAAGTTTGAGAATGCAAGCACGTGACATGTGGCAAGTGGGTCCCGTGTGCGATGAGGTGGTGCCAGTTAAGCATTTTTAGATGGAGGTCACAGGATCGTGACATGTGTCATGATCCAACAACTTGTGCAATTCCGCAAAACGAAGATGCACACTGGTTAAGAAATGTGGGATTGCAGGTGTGTGCCACGTGACAATGAGCCCTAGTGGTGTTGACATGGTGGATGCATGTTCGAGTAGCCAATCAGAGGCTGCCATGTGGCACTTGGTCAAACCTAGGTTGACCCCCGAGTTTCAAGGAGAGGAAAGAAGTTAAGTCATAAAACTTTTAATATTTTAAACTCCTCCTCAAATGTGTGTTGAGATTGTTTTTTTTAAATTCAAAGGGAGATTAATTCTAAAGTATGAACTTTAGAACATTTTAAATGTTTTGAAAATTTTAATTTTAGAGTTGTAGACTTGAGTTTCTTAGTAGAGAGGAGCATTTTTCAAATTGAGATTTAATGGGTTTCTGGAAGGCTAATATAGCGATGTTATATATCGCCGGAATCATGAGAAGATGAACTTTTCGATTATGGAGTTCATTTTTGCATAGGTACTCACTGGTTTGAGTTATAGTTAGAAATGTGAAATTTGGGGCCTTTTCAGTGGAATTGGTAAAAATTGAAAATCTAGTTAGAAGATCAGTAAAACTTGGTAAGAATGCAGTTGGAGTTCACTTTGCTCACATTCACTCAGTAAAAACTTGAATTTTGCCAAGCATTTCAGTGGGTTTTCAAATTTTGATGACTCAAAAGGTTTTCATCATTGAACAAAAGATATTTTCAAATCAGTTACATAAATGGTGAAACCAAATCAGATCAAAATGGGAGAACAAAGAAAGAGGTTATTCAATTGTAGAAGATTGAATTCCAAATGGACACATGTCAGGCAAAGATCAGATCTGGGAATCCATCTTCTTCTATATCTTTCTTTCTTTCTTTCATTATAGGGGTTGGTAGTTTTCTCTGGGTAATACCAGCAAGATTCTAGTGTTTTACTGTGAAACAATTTTCTTCAGCATATTCTCTCTTGTATGAACAGCATTAGGAAGGATAATATAGATAGTTTAGATCTATTAGGTGTTTTCTATGTTTTCATTTCATGCATATGAATGTATAATTTCAAGGAAATTAATACAAAGAACAATAGATGGTTGAGTTTCATCTTGAATCCTATCTCCTTCATCAGTGATCTTCAATGTTTTATAATCTTTGAAATAGAGCTTAGGTTGTAGTTGCAGTCCCTTAAGGTTGTATGTTATTTCATTGTTGCTTGTGACTCAAAGGGTTACGTAAGTGCTTCAGGGAAATCAACAGGGTTGTGAGGTTACTGATGGGGATATCATGTAAGAATGAGGTTTAAATTGAACATTGATGTCTATTTACAAGTTGAATAGATAGATCAGATATTTGAAGATACACATATGTCTCAGATATTCATATGTATGTTTGTGATTCATGGATTTGCCCAATGGTTAAGGCATTGATCAGTTACAGGATCATTAGGTCTTATTGTTGCATATGAGGGGTCTGCTAAAATCAACATTATTAATTAAACGTATGTTACCCTTTTATGTTGAAGAGCTATCAAAGTTTAACCCTCACTCAGCTTGTGCATTTCGTAGAATTGTAATTAGCTACTGCACTTCTTTGTTAATGCATAAGGCTTTAGGAGATATAAAGGGTTTTCATCTGCTTAATAGATTCAGGGATATGTATTTGCATTGGTATGGTATCAATTGAATCTAAGGTCCACCCGCCTAGGTCTTGCAGAGCCTGAAGTAGAAGAAGGGTCTAGCCTTATAGTTGGCCCAGTGTCTGAAATGGCATGTTGAAAATGGGAGTTAGCTGCCCCTAGATATGTCATATTCTCATTGGGATAATTGAAAACCCTCCAACATTTTCAAACACCAACAGGGGGCAAAGGTTCATCTAATAAATCCCAAGGAGAGAAAAGCAGCCAAGAGAAATCAGAAGGAGATGCAAATCCTAGAGGAGGATTTAGAAGAAGAAGGCCTAATGGAAGAGGCAGATTTGGAGGGAGGACTCCAGGGGTCTTCACTGGAAGGTGTTTTACTTGCAATTAGACAGGGCATAGATCTTCTAGATGTCCTGAGAAAATGGGAAGCAACAACCAAGAAGGGGAAAGGAGAATCCATTTGGTTCAAGAAGAGGATGCACAAAGTGACCAAGGGGCAAGAGGAAATGTTGATCCAGAGAGAGGAGAGTCTTTAATGTTCAATAGGACCCTGCTAAAGACTATTATAGAGAAAGAACCTCCCCAAAGGAAGACATTGTTTAGAACTCTTTGCAAAGTGAAAGGTCAGGTCTGCAAAGTTATTGTTGATTTTGGTTCAACTGATAATATAGCATCAATAGAAATGGTTGAAAAGCTTGGATTGAAGAAATTGCCTCATCCTAACCCTTATAAGGTTTCATGTCTAAATAAGGAGCATCAAGTCATAGTAAATGAACAAGTTCATGTTGAATTTCAAATAGGGGAGTACAGAGACAAGATTATCTGTGATGTTGCATAGATGGATGCTTGTCACTTATTGTTAGGAAGGCCCTGGAAATATGATGTAAATTCCAAGCATGATGGAAGGAACAATGCTTACATTATCTCCAAAAATGGGAAGGAATACTCTATGAGACCCTTATCAAAAGCTGGGGAGAGCCAACATGCATCTAGTGTGATGATGGTTGGAGAGAAGGAGTTTTTGAAGACCCTCAAAGTGAAGAACACCCCTTGCTTTTCCATATTAGTGAAGCCAAAACTTGGAGAAAAGGGAAAGGAAGGCAGATCAGATGAGAAGATTGTCGAACCCAAGGAAATGAGACAATTATTGGACAAGTACAAGGAGGTGATTTCAGACTATACCACAGACACCTTGCCACCTTTTAGAGAGGCAAGCCATTGTATTGATTTCATACCTGGTTCTACATTGCCAAATAAACCTGCATATAGGTTGAGACCAGAGAAAAATAAGGAATTGGCTAGACAAGTAGAAGAATTACTTGCAAATGAGTTCATAAGAAGAAGCATCAACCCTTGTGTAGTCCCTGCATTGTTGGCCCCTAAGAAGGAAGGTACATGGAGGTTGTGTACTAACTCCAAATCCATAAAAAAGATAACTATCAGATATAAGTTTCCCATGCCTAGGATGGAAGACTTAATGGATCACCTAGGAGGAGCAAAGTACTATTCTAAGATTGATTTGAAAAGTGGATACCACCAAATCATAATAAGGGAAGGAGATGAATGGAAAACTACCTTCAAAACCAATGATGGACTTTCTGAGTGGATGGTGATGCCTTTTGGCCTCTCAAATGCCACAAGTACATTCATGAGGCTTATGAATGAGGTATTAAAGCTTTTCATTAATCATTTTGTTGTTGTTTATCTTGATGATATACTGATTTTCAATTATTCTAGGGAAGAACATCTAAAACATTTGGAAATGGTTTTGAGGAAACTCAAGGAGAAGGTACTAAGAATCAACTTGGACAAATGTGACTTCATGAAGGAGGAATTGGTGTTTCTAGGCTTTGTCATCTCCAAAGGGAACCTCAAGATGGATCCATCAAAAGTGGAAGCCATTCTCAACTGGCCTACCCTAAGGAATGCAAGTGAGGTAAAAAGTCTTCATGGCTTAGCAAGTTTTTATAAGAAATTCATTAATGGTTTTAGTACTGTGTGTGCCCCTATGATTGATACAATCAAGGGAGGAAGAAAATGTAAATTTGCATGGACTAGGGATGCAAATCAATCCTTTGAATACTTGAAGAAGAAGGTTGCAGAGAAACCTATCCTTGTTTTTCCTAATTTTAATAAGGTGTTCACCATTGAGTGTGATGCAAGCAATAGGGCCATATGAGGAGTCCTAATCCAAGAAGGTAAACTAGTAGCCTTTTTTAGTGAGAAGTTAAATGAGGCAAAGCAAATATATTCAACATATGATTTGGATATGTATGCATTGGTTCAATCTTTAAGAAAATGGAGGCATTATTTGTTGCCTAAAGAATTTGTGCTTTATATTGATAATCATTCTTTGAGCTTTCTAAACAAGCAAGACAAACTGAACCATAGACATGCTAAGTGGGTGGAGTACATCCAAGCATACAATTTCATCATCAAGCATAAAAAGGGGTTGCTAACAAAGTAGTAGATGCCCTTATTAGAAGGAATTTGACCATTCAAGAGACTAGATTCGAGAGCATGGGAATCAATGCAATTAAGGACATGCATGAAGGAGATGAAAACTTCTCTGAGGCATACCATGTGTGCAAGGAGATGAATGATAGGTACCATACTAAATTTGCAGATTTTATGTTGTAGGAAGGATTTATTTTCAAAGGCACTCAATTATGTATTCCAAAAGGCTCTATAAGGAAGAATATAACAAAGGAGAAGCACTATGGGGGATTAGGAGGACACTTTGGTCTAGATAAGACACTAGAACTAAGCAAAAGGTTCTATTTCTGGCCCAAAATGCAGACAAAGGTAAGAAGTTTGTAGAGAAATGTATGGTGTGCCAAAAGGATAAGGGAACAACATTAAATTTAGGTTTATATACATCATTTCCTATTCCAAGAAAACCATGGGATTCCATCAGCATGGATTTTGTACTTGGTCTTCCCAAAACTAGACAAGGTTATGACTGCATATATGTTGTAGTGGACAGATTTTCCAAAATGGCCCATTTTATTCCTTGTAAAAGAAGTCATGATGCTTCACATATTGAAGGGATATTCTTCAAGGAAATTGTAAGATTACATGGGCTACCCTTGTCTATAATATCAAATAGAGATCCTAAATTTTTAGGACATTTTTGGAGGACCTTGTGGAGAAAGTTGGGAACAAATTCGGCCTATTCTTCTGCATACCACCCATAGTCACATGGCCAGATAGAGGTCATAAATAGGTCCTTAGGGAACCTATTAAGATGTCTCATAAAGGACTATGGAGTCACATGGGATTCAGTCCTAGCATAGGCAAAGTTTGCCTATAATGATTTAGTGAACAAAAGTACTAGATTTAGTCCCTTTCAAATTGTTTATGGAACTCATCCTAGAGGAGTAATGGAGTTGAGGGATGTCATCCAAATAGCAAGGAAGAGTGCACAAGCAAAGGAGTTTGTAAAAGTCATGAAGGAGTTACACCAAGAGGTCAAGGATAGATTGGAAAAGACCTCTGAAAAATATAAGGAAAGAGTAAACAAAACTAGGAGAGATCTTCAATTTAAAATGGGAGATATGGTGATGGTCCACCTAAAAACTGAGAGATTACCCAAAGGAAAATACACAAAGTTGATGATGAGGAAGATGGGACCTTCCAAAATTTTGCAAAAATATGGCACAAATGCATATAAAGTGGAACTTCTTGCTAACATTGGTTTATCTGCCATTTTTAATGTTTCTAATTTGTATCCTTATAAGGGATCTATTGCTTGTGATACATGTCAAATGCATGGAGTGAAGGTACCTACAGAACTTCCCAAGTAGCCACCACCAGAGGTTTAATGCCTCTTAGATATCAAAGTGCTGAAAGAAACTAGGAGGAAGACTTATTATCAGTACCTTGTCAAGTGGAAGAACAAGCTTGTGGAGGATGCAACCTAGTTGACTGAAATAGATCTAATCAAGATAGGCCTTAAAGTAGAGGATTTTCCAATTCAAGAGACTTGATTTTTTTAGGCCCTAGGAGCATGGTGCAGGGTACCAAGGAAAATAGGTTCAATAGGTCCATAGTGTAGTCAATCCAATAAGGTTTTTGTAACAAGACCAAATGTAAGGTCAGTTGGATCCTTGCAGTCATTATAAGCCAAGATACCAATTGAACCAAAGGTCAAATTTTAGGAAAATTGAGTTGTTTTGAGTGAAACAAGGAATTTGTAAGTCCTTATATGGATTTAGGTGTCTTTAGGATCATTGGGCAAGAATCTAGGTGTCTAGGAGGTCATTAGTACAATAATGTCAATGTTGTCATGCAAAATACAAAGTTGATGACAAAATTTTTTGCTAAATAATTGAAAAGGTAGTTGAACATTGGCTTAACCATTTGAATGATGGTTATGAAAATTGAGACAAGGAATATATGTTTTAAAAGGTTGTACATGGAAACAACAATGTAGTTGTATGGACTGGTGAATATTTACAACAATAAAACTTTGATTTTTTGCCCATTTCTCCATTTTTCTGAGTTGTACAGACTTGTATGGATTGGTGAAGGTGATCAATTATCATGGTTGGATAGCCTGATGAACTAGGTCTCATTTACTTTTGGTTTAAAGGTTAGATCTTTTCATTTGTTCAAGTTATTATAGATTTTGTAAAGGTTGCCAGTTTTGGTCTAAATTCAAGGGTTTTGGCAAACATGTGCCTCTAACTTACAACCCCATAGTTGGAATTTGATACATTTTTGGGGAATGCAAGTTAGGGGTGTGTACTTTGATATGGCAGAGTTTCAGACTTAGAGGAGTTGGTTTGCTACTTTTACCAGCAGGCCCTAGGCTGAACATCTTTATCTGTTTAGCTTGGAATTGAAGAAGAAGTGGCATTCAGACTTCCAAACTAATTGTTTGAACCCAAGTGAAGGGTGAAATGGAGTTTTTGGAAGGAGAGGAAGAGATCCATGGGGTTTTGTTGATTTTGTGAACCCATTTTCAAGCACTTGCTTTGGAAACCCAACATAATTAGGCTTATTAGGTTTGCAGACTAAGGTAGAGTTTGGACATGCTGGAATAGAGTCAGCCATTGATCCTTTGGAGTCCTCAAGAACTAGGTAAAAGGTATCTAAAAAGGTGATGATTTTGTCACATCCTTTGGAAAGTTTAGAAGTTCACCAAGGAAAACTGAATTTTGACCTACTAGGATTTTTAGGCCTAATTTTGGGAAATTGACCCTTTGAAGGTGTTGGAGCCCTAAAAGTGCATGAATCCTAGTGGTATAGGCCTAGTGATTCTAATCCTAGCCGAAGTTAAAGTCTTGAAACCTTGTTACTTGTTTTTCCTTATTTGGCCTAGTTGAGTGCAAGTGTTCCTAAAGCCTTAATTTGGTCCAAGTTTGCCCAAAGCTCTAGGGAAGGGAAAATACCTTAGGAAAGTGGAGTCCACTTGGAGAGGTAGAGTTCATCATTTGGAAAATACTGGTAACCAAAATATCATCTTGCAGTGGGTTTGGGAGCCACTAGAGACCTAGAAGGCAAGTGGTAGAAGTGGACTATGTGCTTTACATCACAAGGAAACTAATCTTTGTTCCAAGAAATAAGTTCTCTTTAGCTCCTCTTCATACTTATTTTTGGCATCAATGGATATGATGTATGTTTGATACAATTGTTCTTCCAAAATATCCATTTTGCTCTTCCCCATGAGCGATGTTGTAATGCCTCTCTAGGTGACCCAAAATAAATTAACCTATTCACTAAGTTTGGCAAACATTTTTTTTAAAGATAAGGATATAAAAATAGTTATAGAATTGTGGAAGTAATTAACTACACTCATACATCAACAACACATAAACAAGTTATAACTCTTAAGGGTCCCATGATGATGAATCACATTCAATTTTAATTAACCCTAAATCCAATATATAATAAATCCACATCAAATAATAATATACAAGTATGAATCTATTTAGATAATATACAGTCATCTTGAATGCCACTTGGCAATAATCATAATGCACCATCATCCACTGTATAGGTCATAGGGTATGAAGGGTTGAAATAATATACAACATAAAAACAAATTACAACAACATCTTAGAAGATTCATGAAATCAAATACAATAAAAAAAGTATAACCATCCATCATATTACACAAGAATAGAATGAAAGGAATACAAAATAGGGAACTCCAACCATGACATTGAATTGTTGGATCCCAATGGTAAAAGTAAATAGCACTACCAACCGACCTTGTGGTAACCCAAAAAGGTACACTCCCACCATGTTGAGGAGATAGTCTCAAGTCCCAAATAGGATAATAGACTCAAAAGTCAAATCTAACATCTAAGTCAAGGAAAACCTAAAAGAAATCTAACTTAGAGGTACCAAGATACAAATGACATCTAAACCTAGAGGTAACAATGACACATAGGGAATCTATTATGCATGTGGGCAAGTTTCATCATGTGAGCCAACTCTAAGGTTACTCGATTAATCTTTTAATCCTCTGGCACCCTAGTGACTCTATGCGGCACTAGAATCCTTTCATACTGACAAGACATACTAATGAGTCTGCTCTAAGGTTAATCGACTAGTCTTTTAATCCTCCAACCCCCTAGTGACCTTTTGTAGTACCAATATCTTGTTAATTCATTTTAAACCAATATAACAAAATGTTATCACTTATTAACATAACCTACAATAGGTTCCATCAGCCTCTTTAGGGCCTTGGCCTCTATTGCAAGCCACTTCCCAACATGACATACAAATAACCTACCCTAAGCTCAGTAAAGAAAAAAATATCTCAAAAGACCACATACCATACATAATTTCTTAAACAAGTAACTAATCAGTATTGAAAACACTAGTCAAAATACAAGCATCACTAAAATGATCATCCTAACAGGATTGATCCAAGAAAGTACACATAAACCAATCCACGTCATAACATGACATCACCAAGAACAAATCATACAAACACCTCAATCCTATACAAGTGACTGAAAAGCAATCCAAATACAATTGATTGAAGGCTCAAAGGTTATATCAGATAGGTCACACCATTCACCTCAGTTTCACACAAGAACACTGGAAAGCAATAACAATCAATAGATCAAAACGCCTCACAAAGCATACAAGACACATTACCATGGTTGAGTATAAATATTATGATCAAAACATCATCATGACATCACAAAATAAAACTCATGAGCCTTTGGTAAACATCTTGATTTGGTCAAAGTATTAAGTCAACCTGACACTTAACAGTAAAATCACACATGATAAAAATGGTACATACAAAAGTAACTTTCACAAAATATTAGGTTTAGAAAATACAATAGTTTAATTTTCATTAAAGGTTTTCAAGTTTTCGTTGTCATTTTTCAAATATTACAATTCATAGTGTTTGCAATCTCAAATAGGGTTTCAATTTCCATTTCTCTAGTTACTAGATCTACTAAGGTTTTCCCAAGTTCACTAGAATCTCAGACAGTTCAAAAATACTTATAATGTTGTTTAAACATAGTTTCATAGTTCAATTCATTATAAAAAATACACAAGATTTGATGTTGAAAACTATGGTTTCAGTTTTCATTTCCAAGTATTACTATTGCTAAAGTTTTCAATCTCAAATAGGGTTCATGTTTCCATTTCCAAATATTACAGATTCACTAAAGTTTTCAAATCCACACAAGTTGCAACACTCAACAAAACATAACAAGTTGTTTAAACATAATTTTCATAGTTCAATTCATTTCTAAATAAAAGATTCAACAAACAACTAGTTAACAGTTTTCATCTTTTCAGAGTGTTACATTTTGATTGGGTTTTCAAGTTTGCAAGCATAACAAAAGAGTCTCTACAAACCAATAAAAACACCTTGGTAGAAAACCCATTTCAGAAAAAAGAGAGATACCTTTATAAAACCAAAATCTTATTTTTTTATAAACAATTTCTCTTGATTAAAATTCAGATATTCCAATCTCAAATCTATTATTTTTATATTTCAATAATAATCGAGATAAAATCCTTAATTTAAAAATTATACAACTCCAATAATAATTACAAAATTATTATTCAATTTTTTTATTATTGGTAAACGGTCGAAGCCTTATATTATATTAATGAAATAATAAATAATTACAAGATTCTCCATTTTGATGGGCACTGGTAGGAAAGAATGGAGAAAGAAAACCTCTGATCTAGCTTGGGACTGACGTCCTTTATTATACAAAAAATAAAAGGGGCATACCCTAGTAAGAAAATTGATCAAATAATTTTCATAAGATTATGCATACAATTATACTTTAGTAATTTTAGTATTGATAATCCACCAGCACTCTGAGGAATGCAACCTTGTGTTTGGAGTAAGAGCCCTGATTACATAAGAAACACCACAAGCTAAGAAATAAACAAAGTTAATTGTTAATGCAAAATTAGAACATAATCAAAGACTATAATAGTATAATCCAAGAAGGGAATAAACTAAAAAAGAGCCAAAGTGATCTGATGTGTAATCCTCAATTGTAAATAAGAGTGACTGAATCTGGAGCAAAAAACCGCACTCCTAAGTTTGATAATAATTGGATAAATTTAAGTTTGATTCTAGATTGATTAGTAGGTTAAATTGCAAAGAAATAATAGTGAAAGTACTCTTTTACAGATTTTGAGGAGTTTTCTTACTAATAATGGTTGTACTATTGTTAGCTTTATTATAATGTTACCCGTATTCCATTTTAACTCTGAGATCTTAGTGTATAATTAAAAAGTGTTGTCTGCCCATAACAAATTTTAACCTTGTAATTTGGATTAAGGGTAAAAGTGTGAATACTATCAAGATATGAAAATAGATGACATAATGTAGACTAATAGAGGACATACTGGTCGAGAGCCAAACTAGAGCTAATAAAATTTGAATCAAGATAAACTAAATAAGGATTTCATATTAATATTGTTAGAATTAAACAGAACAACCTATCCAACCCTGATTACCTAAAAAAACTATCTTGGCTGCCTATGTAGAGTGCAACAAGACAACATCTACTAACTTTATACATTATATATGCTGCCAAAGGAAAATGTAGCCACATCATATCTGAAACTTTATACATTACGTTGTCAAGGAAAAATACATCCAAACCATACCTAGAAAACTATAGACTAACTACAATTATATCAACTTCAAAGCTATAGTGATGGAAGAGAGAAAAAACCAGAGTGAAGACGTAGGTTTTTCCCGCAGTCTTGGTTAAGCTTCCTGGTTCCATTTCTTGAAGACCATGATAATTCCAGTGGCTTCTTGGAGGTTTTTTTCCCTTAAACTTAGAGGAAATTCGTAAGTGTTCCTAGTCCTACTTGACCTATCATAGTTGGGTAGGTACAATTCAATTGCATCCAAGTCAAAAAAATTCACCTCCAGGTGAATGTAGGCATCAAAAGCCTATAGGTAGTTCGTGAGCCAATCCCTTGCTAGGTCCTCTATGATAGCTCACCAATGCAATAAAAATTGCACACTTGCCTTCATTCTCAGCTAGTCTCTGTAAAAGAGGATGTTGTCTTAGATAACCAAGCTAGGGCATTTAGGGCTTCTTGCTAGTTTAGGGCTGCCTAACTGATACTCCATATAAGCCTTCGGCAAAGGGATTTTTAGTTTATCGTCAATGTTGAAAACTACTTCCTCCAAACCTATCAGCCAACTCAGGTCAATAAGATTGAGGCTTAATGTGATAATGTCCCATTTTGCTACTCTGGCCCTCGCTAGGCATCCTATCCATAACCCTAGTTTATCACTATTGGTTCGCCATGAGTATTCATAGTTGAAAACCTCTTCCCCCAGGACCTTGCTGACAACCACTCTACTCATGTCTTCGATGGGTCAAAACAACTGGTTCCATCTTTCTGAGTTAACAGGACCACAAATGCCATTATTCTACTTTCAAAGGCATGGTATAAGAATATGCTAGTTTCCATAATGGAGAAGCTATACAGTGCCTAATACTAGAAAGGAGGGGTAAAAACATGGAAACCAAATTCCAGAAAGGTTTAATATAATATCTAGAGGGAAGGATCTAGAACTACGAAAGGTGACGCCATTCATATGTTCTTTGGATGATGATTTCCTTCTCAAAGTCATAATTGAAGTGTCACCTTGAATCATTTTATTTCTATAAGGCTGATTTTATGCAATCATAGATACATGAGCCAATATATGTGCCGATTAGGAAAATCATAAGGCCAAGTGCCAAGGGGAATGATTTTAGGAAAGTCTTAGAATAATGCATGAACTAGCTATGATTAAATCTTAAGATGTGTCCTCCATCTGTACCTTTGTTAACTAGATGATCTACTTCAGTGTTGCCTTCTCTAAATATATGGGAGAATCTAACTTCTTCAAATCCTTCCAATAATTTTAAAGTTGCTTCCAATCAAGAGTTTATAATCCAGTTTGGAGTTTTTCCTTTCTTGAGTACATTTATGACTATTTGTGAATCTCCTTCAATTATAATTTTCTTAATTCTTAGCTTGATACAAATTTTTAGTCCTTCCTCTAATGCTTCTAGTTTTGCCAGGTTATTTGGTGCAACTGCTAGAGGTTTTGCTCTTTTTGCTATCTAGTTCCCCGTTTCTTTTCTAACTATACATCCTATTCCTACCTTGCCAGGATTGCCTTTGGAGGCCCCATCAAAATTCAATTTCTTCCAGCCTTTCAGGGGTGGTTCCCATTTACATTCTTTTCTGGCCATTTTATTGTTCTTCATGTATGTTAGGAGTGGATTGATTAGAAGTTTCTAGTGTTTTTTGATTTTAGCACCCCACTTTGTAAATGAGCCTTCTTCTATCATTTTTCTTTCTTAAGTTACTATTTATTACTTTCACTATATTTGCTTCAATTTTATTGCAGAGTGATAGTGTATTTAGCTCTTTGTCTTGAAAGATCCATCTATTTCTCTCTTTCCATATCTCCCATACTAAAATTGTTGGGGTGATGTTCTAGAGTTTTCCATATACTTTCTTGTTTGTGTGTTTTGTCCACCCAATTATATGATCTTGCCATTTTTTTGGTAGGGGGTTGACCAATTTAGTTTTGATTTGAGCCAGATCTAGCACTCCTTCGCAAATTTACATTGATATAGGAGGTGCTCTATAGTTTCTGTTTCTTCTTTGTATAAAATACATCTTGATGGGCCTTCTAATTCCATTTTTCTAATTTTGTCCACTATGAGGATTCATTTTTGTATGACTGCTCAAAGGAAGATACCAACTTTGGGAAGCCCTGCTGAATCCCAACATAGATTCATTGGGATGTTTAATGTTTCCCATCTCCGTGAATTAGTAATTTGTTTATATCCTTCTTTGACTTTATAGTTTCTGTCTTTAGATGCTGCCCATATAAGCCTATCCTCCCTATTTTTAACTTTGATCGACCGATATTTCAAAATGTTTTCTAGGGTCTCCTGATCTGTCTGATTTAGGCCACAATCAGCTAAGGATTTCCATTCCCAAGAAGTTTCTTCACGGGTTTGAGTTACTCAAATTTAATCTTTAACTTTAGAGCCCCATCTATTTTTAAAATGAATTATGACATTATGGGTCAGACCTAATTTTTCAAGGGGGGATATCCATTCCAGGAGTCTTCCCAAAATAACGCTTTATCACCTTTCTCAATATCCCAAGTCATATATTTAGTTATGAGGGGATGACATTTCATTAAGAAATTCCAAGCTGCCGAACCTCTGGGGGGATTTTGATGCAGAGCCACACCTTGGAAAACTCAGGAGGAATCAGTCACTCAACTGAGTTGCTTCAAGGGGCATCTACAACCTTCAAGATCACACACTAAAATCAGATTCAATAAACAAAACTTTGAAAATAAATCCCCCAAAATATCTTCTTGCTGCCTTCGGATAGACCCGCACTCAGACATGAATAACTTTCGAACCAAAAAAGATTTACTCAATCCAACCATTGATATTTGGCATAACTAAGTTTCAAAAAACATATAAAATTTTTAAAGAAATCCAACGGTTCAAATATGAGATATTGACCCCACATCAGAGTACATTTTTTTTGAAAATAAATCCCCCAAAATATCTTCTTGCTGCCTTCGGATAGACCCGCACTCAGACATGAATAAATTTTGAACCAAAAAAGATTTACTCAATCCAACCGTTGATATTTGGCATAACTAGGTTTCAAAAAACATATAAAAATTTGAGAGAAGTCCAACAGTTCAAACCTAAGATATTGACCCCACATCAGAGTACATTTTTTCTACAATTGTTATTCCCTAAACTGATTGCCATGAGAAATATATGAAGCATAACAGTAGAACCATAATCTTGAAAAAAATGCAGGAAACCAAAGGAGACATAAAACTTCCATTCCTCCCCAAGTTCGAATCATTTTTTACATAAAAGATTGGCTTTTTAATAACCAAAGTCTGACTAGCCTTGTTGTCCAGTAGTAATAAAAACGTTTTCTTTTCCATCTAAGAATAGGAATTTGAAAGACGTTTTACCATCAATACCATGCAACAATCATGGATATTCTTGTAACTGCTAAGAATAGGAATCTGAAAGATGTTTTACCATCAATACCATGCAGCAATCATGGATATTCTTGTAACTGCTAAGAATAGGAATCTGAAAGACGTTTTACCATCAATACCATGTAGCAATCATGGGTATTCTTGTAACTGCCTATTATCTGTCACCAGTATTTGATGGAATTCTCTTTAATTATTTAGCACAACTATGAATTAAAACAACTATTCTAATTTTAAAATCCACACACCTGGTCCTAGGTGGCTATATCTGGAGAGCTCATCGAATTGCTACTCCAGGTAGGCCACCACATGTAGGACATTATTGAAAACATTTAAATTTAAAACACACACAAAACGTAAAACATTACTTATCATATTTTTCACTCTGCTACTGCAGCATACTCCCTTGTAGAAAGAATCTCAAGTCCACTTGAGATGAGATCTTGAACAGATGAACCATACTTGTTGATTTGTTTCTCATCCATCCAGATAGCCTCTGTCACTGGTTTGTTCTTCCATTTGACTAAATACTGAGTGTATTCTCGTCTGCGAGTCTTCTTTATTTTTGTATCTAAGATTTTCTCCAATTGAGGTGGTGCTGGTTTAGGTACTTGTTGCAGATCTTCTGTTACTAAATCTTCATGTACAGCTTGTGTTTCAGAACCTTTGTATTGTGTGAGATCACAAACATTGAATATGGGTGAAATACCAATGTCTGTAGGTAACTGAATTTTGTATGCATTATGTCCATATTTTCCAAAATTTGACAAGGACCAACCTTCTTAGGTAGTAACTTTGTATTCTTCATTTGGGGTAACCTTTCTTTTTTCAAATATGCCCATACTAAATCACCAACTTCGAATTGCACTTCTCTTCTTTTCTGATCAGCAACTTCTTTGTACTTCTGATTTGAATTCTGTAGCTGCAACTTGACTTGATCTTGGACCTCTTTAATAGCTTCAGCAAATTCTTTAGCATGTGAACTACTTGGAAAAGTATTTGGAAGTTCCCTCAACTCAAGAATTCCTCTTGGATGTGTACCATACACAATCTGAAATGGAGATTTCCATGTACTTCTATTCACTGTATCACTATATGAGAATTCAGCTTGAGCAAGTATGTAATCCCACTTTTATCCATGTTGTTTTGTAAGGCATCTTAATAGATTTCCCAAAGATTTGTTGACAACTTCTGTTTGACCACCAGTCTGTGGATGATATGCAGATGAAAATGATAAATTTGTGCCAAGTTTCTTCCAAAGAGTCCTCCAAAAATGACCCACAAATCTGCCATGTCTATCTGAAACAATATTCAGTGGTAGTCCATGAATTCACACTATCTCCTTGAAAAATAAATCTGCAATGTATGATGCATCTTTGGTGGATTTACATGGTAAGAAATGTGACATTTTACTAAATCTATCCACAACAACAAAAATGCTATCATAACCCTTATGAGTTCTTGGTAATCCCATAACAAAATCCATACTAATACTTTCCCATGGTCTTGAAGGAATAGGCAAGGGCTGATAAAATCTTGCATTGGTACTTTTACCTTTACCTTTCTGACAAATGGTGCACTCTTCCACAAATTTCCTCACATCCTTTTGTAACTTTGGCCAAAAATAGTGTCTACGAACCAGCTCTAAAGTCTTATCCAGTCCAAAATGACCAGATAATGCCCCACTATGTTTCTCCTGTATGATATTATCTCTCATTGAACACTTTGGGATGCAAAGTTGTCCTCCCTTGAACAATAATCCTTCTTGAACCAGAAAATCAGAATATTCACTATTGTACCTCTCATCCAAATTAATACATGCCTGATAAATGTCTTTGAAATTAGCATCATCAACATACATACCTTTCAGATTTGAAATGCCTATAGTTTCTAACTGAATTTGTGACATAGTTAAAGTTCTCCTGCTTAACGCATCAACAACCTTATTTGTTACTCCCTTCTTGTGCTTAATAGAAAACGTGAATGCTTGCAATGTCTCCACCCATTTCATGTGCCTATGATTCAATTTCTCTTGACTTTTTATGAAACTAAGTGCCTGGTTATCTGTGTATACAATGAATTCTTTGGGTAGTAAATAGTGTCTCCATTTCTTTAGGGATTGAACAAGGGCGTACATTTCTAAATTGTATGATGAATATCTCTATTTGGCTTCATTGAGCTTCTCACTGAAAAAGGCTACAGGTCTGTCCTCTTGACTAAGAACACCTCCTATAGCTATGTTGCTTGCATCACATTCTATCTGAAAGACTTTATTGAAATCAGGAAATGCAAGGACTGGTTGTTGGGCCACTTTTTGCTTAAGAAGTTCAAAGGCTTTATTGGCTTCTTCTGTCCAAACAAATTTACACTTTTGCCCTCCTTTTATGGTGTTCAAAATAGGTGCACAAATTAAACTAAAATTTCTGATAAACTTTATGTAAAAAGTGGCTAAACCATGAAAAATTCTAACTGCTACAATAGTTCTAGGAGTTGGCCATGAAAGAATTGCACTTACCTTATCTTGATCCATCTTGAGTGTTCCTTTTGAGATCACAAAGCCAAGGTATGTTAGTTCCTCTCACATAAAACTACATTTCTCCATATTGATCATTAACTTTTCCTCTTGTAACCTTCTCAACACCAAATCTATGTGTTTCAGATGCTCCTCTTTTGTTTCGCTGAAAACCAAAATGTCATCTAGATACACTATCACAAACTTTCCTGTAAAATCTTTCAAAACTTCATTCATCAGCCTCATAAACATACTAGGAGCGTTAGACAATCCAAATGGTATTACCTTCCATTCATTTAATCCCTCATTTATCTTAAATGTTGTTTTCCATTCATCTCCTGGCCTAATTCTTATCTGGTGATACCCACTTTTTAAATCAATCTGTGAAAAATATCTTGCTTTCCCTAAACAATCTAGTAAATATTCTATTCTAGGCATTGGAAATCTGTACCTTATAGTGATCTTGTTCAGTGCTCTTGAATCTGTGCATAGTCTCCATGTTCCTTCTTTCTTTGGTGCTAAGACTGCAGGTACTGCACATGGGCTTAAACTTTTACCAATCAAACCAGCCTTGAGCAACTCTCCAATTTTTCTTGCCATTTCTTCATTTTGTTGTGGTGTTAGCTTATACGTCGCTTTGTTGGGTAATGTTGATCCTGGTATGAGATCAATACAATGACTGATTTCTCGTACTGGTGGAAGACTTCTTGGTATTCCTTTAGCTATAATTTCTTTGTACTTGTTCAGAATTGGTTCCACTTCTTCAGGCACCTTTTCCTTCTTCTTTTTTGTCACTTCCACCTTCAAGTTTGAAGACTCCATCTCTGAATTTTCTTCCTCAGTCTGATTTTCAGCATCATTCTGTAATTTATCTTTGAGTACAAGAACTAGTGCAAAGAGTGGACACTTCTTTCCTTTCACTTCTTTCAGAAATTCTTTCTTACCCATCACCATAACTTTGGCTTCTGTGGCTTTGGATTCTTCTTGACTTGGCTCAACTAAAGGTATCAATTCAATGACCTTTCCATTTTTTGTAATGGTATACGTATTCTTCACTCCATCGTGATGTGCCTTGAGATCATATTGCCATGGTCTGCCAAAAAGTAAATGGCATGCATCCATATTAACAATATCAAACAATAATCTATCTTTATAGGCTCCAATCTGAAATTCCACCCAAGCTTGCTCTTCTACTATAGTCTGTTGTCCTTTATTTAACCAAGATACTTTGTAAGGATATGGGTGTTGTATTCTTGGTAGCTTTAACTTTTCCACCATTTCAAGAGACACAAATTTTTTTGTAGAACCAGAGTCTACCAGTACCTTACAAACTTTTCCTCCAGATTTACAGGTAGTTCTGAAAATGGACTTCCTTTGTGGTGGTTCTTCTTTGACAGGCATTTTCAACAGTGTTCTTCTCATCATAAGTGCTTCCCCCTTTTCTGGATAACCATAACTTTCTGAATCTTCTTGTAAATTTGCTTCTTGTGCCAGGTGTATTCTCTTTTTGCCATGAGTACTAGAGCTTGCTTTTGCTGGAAATTTGTGTGCCATATGACCTTCCTGATTATAGTTGTAGCATCTTATTGGTCCATTCGTCCTTCCTGGTGATCTTCCTCTGAAATTTGGCCTTCTACCTCTGAAACTTCCTCTGAAATTATCAAACTTGTTAACTTCATTATGCAGCTTTGTTTGTGGTTGAAAATTTGGACTTCTTCCTCTAAATGTACCTCTTCCTCTGAATGGCTACCTTCCTCTGCCTCTGTTGTTATTTTCTTGTCTCCTTTTGATTTTCTCTTCCACCTTCAAAGCTAGCTGATAGCACTTAGCTACGGTGTTAGGAATCAGCAACTGCAACTCTTCTTGTATGTTCATCCTCAAACCATTCAGGTATCTTGCTACCTTGATACTCTTAGGTTCTGCAAATTTTGACCTTAGACTTAACTTCTGAAATTCTTTTGTATAAGTACAGATATCCATATCCCTTTGTCTGAGATTCTGCCTCTTCTGATGCAACTGTACCTCAAAGTCTTCAGGGAGATACGTCTCTCTTATCATTGACACCATCTTCTTCCATGAATAAATCTTCCTTTTATCCTCTTTTACCCTTTCTTCTTGCACAAAATTCCACCATGTAAGGGCTGCTCCTTTCATTCTGGATTTAGCCAACTTAACTTGCTACGACTCTGAAACTTTCTCACATTCAAAATGATTCTCTAGAGCTTCAATCCATTCCAATACTAATTCAGCATCCATCTTTCCTATAAACATCAGTAACTCAAAAGTTTTTCCTCCCAAAGCCTTTAAAGCTTTAAAAAATGGCTTCTCATTCTCAGATATTTCATCTTCTTCACTGTCGGGTACGTCTTCCTCTTCTTCCATTTCTTCTTTCATTTCTTTCTTCTCAACGACATTCTTCATGTATTCCAACTTACTAGCTAGTTCTGCCACTATCCCCTTCAACTCTCTATTCTCTTTTTGGATAAGTTCTTCTTGCTCCTCAACCTTCTTTGCTAAATCTGCATTGGTCACCATCTCGCTTGACCCTATTGAAAAATCTTGATCAGGGAAACTCAACATATAATTTCGCAACCTGCCACTCTTTAGCTCTGATACCAAAAATGATGCAGAGCCACACCTTGAAAAACTCAGGAGGAATTAGTCACTCAACTGAGTTGCTTCAAGGGGCATCTACAACCTTCAGGATCACACACTAAAATCAGATTCAATAAACAAAACTTTGAAAATAAATCCCCCAAAATATCTTCTTGCTGCCTTCGGATAGACCCGCACTCAGACATGAATAACTTTCAAACTAAAAAATATTTACTCAATCTAACCATTGATATTTGGCATAACTAGGTTTCAAACAACATATAAAAATTTGAGAGAAATCTAACAGTTAAAACCGAAAATATTGACCCTGCATCAGAGTACATTTTTTTTGAAAATAAATCCCCCAAAATATCTTCTTGTTGCCTTCGGATAGACCTGCACTTAGACATGAATAACTTTCGAACCAGAAAATATTTACTCAATGCAATCGTTGATATTTGGTATAACTAGGTTTTAAACAACATATAAAAATTTGAGAGAAATCCAACAGTTCAAACCCGAGATATTGACCCCGCATCAGAGTACATTTTTTCTGCAATTGTTATTCCCTAAACTGATTGTCATGAGAAATATATGAAGCATAACAGTAGAACCATAATCTTGAAAAAAATGAAGGAAACCAAAGGAGACATAAAACTTCCATTCCTCCCCTTCAAATCATTTTTTACATAAAAGATTGGCTTTTTAATAACCAAAGTCTGACTGGCCTTGCTATCCAGTAGTAATAAAAATGTTTTCTTTTCCATCTAAGAATAGGAATCTGAAAGACGTTTTACCATCAATACCATGCAGCAATCATGGATATTCTTGTAACTGCTAAGAATAGGAATCTAAAAGATGTTTTACCATCAATACCATGCAACAATCATGGATATTCTTGTAACTGCTAAATATAGGAATCTGAAAGACGTTTTACCATCAATACCATGCAACAATCATGGGTATTCTTGTAACTTCCTATTATCTGTCACCAGTATTTGATGGAATTCTCTTTAATTATTTAGCACAACTACGAATTAAAACAACTATTCTAATTTTAAAATCCACACACCTGATCCTAGGTGGCTATATCTGGAGAGCTCATCGAATTGCTACTCCAGGTATGCCACCACATGTAGGACATTATTGAAAACATTTAAATTTAAAACACACACAAAACATAAAACATTACTTATCATATTTTCTGCTCTGCTACTGCAGCAGATTCCTTGTTCTAAATAATGAGGTGGTTTCAAATGCATTGAGGTATTTATTGTATAGAATTCTATCCCATTTACTATCTCTTTCTTGATACATTCTCCAACTTGTTTTTCTCCTAAATCTTTATTTTACCATTCTAGGTTTTTAATTCCTAGACCTCTTGCTTCATTAGGTCTACATATTTTCTTCCATTTGATTAATTCTACTTTCTTTTTGTCTTCTAAGCCATTCTAAAAGAAATCTCTAAACTTCTTTTTGATTTTTTGATTTATGTTCTTGGGTACTTGTAAACATGAGAGTTGATAGATAGGTAGGGTTGATTGATAACACAACTTTGATTTTTGTAGCTTTTCCTGCCTTAGTCAACCATTTTCCTTTCCAAGCTTCTGTCTATTTGTTTAGTCAACCATTTTCCTTTCCAAGCTTCTGTCTATTTGTTTATTCTTCCCAAAGTTTGTTCCTAGCGTTGGTTCTTTTTGTTTTCTTTTTCTAGATATATTCCTAGATACTTGAAGGGGAAAATACCTTTTTTGAAACCTACTTTATTGCAAATATAATCTTCTCTTTCTGCTGTAGTGTTTAAGAAAAAGATTTTTGATTTTTTTGCGTTGATTTTTTGACCATAAGCTTTAGTGTAATTGTTGAGGATATTTTTGAAATGGTTTGTTTGTTTCTTAGTACTTACTCCGGCAAGAATTGTGTCATCAACAAATTGCTAGTGAGTGGTATTTTCCACATTTTTGGTAACCTTTACTCCTAATATTTTCCTTTGAAGTTGTGCTGTTTTGATTGCTCTTCCAAAGGATTCAACCATAATGATAAACAAGAAAGGGGAAATAGGGTCACCTTGTTTGAGCCCCCTAGATATACTAAAGAATCCTTCTGGGGTCCCATTGATGAGGATTGATATTTTAGGGGTGGATATACATTGAAAGATGATATTTATCCATTATTTTGAAAACCAAAAGATTCAAGAGATTTACATGGGAATCTCCAGTTGAATTTATCATAAGCTTTTTGTATGTCTAATTTTAATAACATACATGCTTCATTATTTTTGATAGCTAAATGGATAGTTTCTTGGATGATTGAGATACCATCCAGGATAGATCTCTCAGGTACAAATCCTATTTGTTCTGTTGATATTTAACTTAAGTAGAATTTTTTTGAGATGATTAGCTAAGGTTTTGGAGAATACTTTGTATATAGTGTTGCAAAGAGCTATTGATCTATAGTCTCCTAGTTCTTCACTCTTGTTTTTCATGGGTATAAGATTCAAGAAGGTGTGATTGATTTCTGCTAGAAGTGTTCCTCCATTCCTGGATGCTTCCAATGCTTTCCATAAATCTTCTACTATTATCTCCCAACATTGTTGAAAGAGGAAAGCTTGAAATCCATTAGGTCCTGATGATTTTTCTGGATTTATATTAAAGAGAGTTGTTTTGATTTCCTGCAACATGAATGGTTTATTGAGAATTTTGTTATCATTAGGTGAAATTACTTTAGGTATAGTTTTCAACATTTCTTCTTATTTTAATCTATTAGAAGTTTCATAATTATTGAGAATATCTTTAAAGTATTCCACAAATTTTTTTGCTATGTTGTCTGGATTTTTAGTAAGTACATCTTGCTTGTTTTTGATTTTTGATATATTATTACAATCCCTATGGTGTAAGGTGCTGTTATGAAAGAAATTTGTGTTATGATCTCCTTCTGCCAGCCATTTTTCTCTAGGATTTTGCTTCCAGTACACTTCTTCTTTAGCCAATATTTCTTCTTGTTTTAATAAGTATTCTTTTTCTAGTTGGTAGGTTTCATTATTCATTCCTTTTTTAATGACTTCTTTGTTTAATTTTTCCAGTTTCTCTTCTATATCTAACTTTTCTTTAAATATGTTTTTGAATTGTGTATTATTCCATTATAGTATCCTTTCTTTTATACTCTTAAGTTTGGATACAAAGTAGAACATTTTAGAACCCTGAAATTGTTCTTCTTTGTTAGAAATGCTTTAGAATAACTGTGAGGACGAGTGAATCAGTTATTCAAGGTCCAAATTTCCAACTCAAACTTTTCATCAAGTAAAGTGTGCCCATTAAACTATTCATTCATCCAGTCTTAAAATTTTCTACTTAGCAAGTTACTGTAAATCAACATGCAAACATAACACATGAAAAGATCAACACATAACATAGTGATTTACATGGAAACCCAATTTGGGAAAAACCACCAGTAACATGCTACTCGATTCTCACTCTTCTAAAGTGATGCCTTGTGAAAGGCCTGCACTGTTAAAGGCTACAAAATACTATTAAATGTGGCCTGGTTGAAGGATTTAACCACCCTATTAGAAGTGGGCCTAGTTAGAGGACTTTAGAACATTCACTTGGAATGTCACCCTATTAAAGGATTTACAAATGGCTGTTAAACCAACCTAAGTCCATAGGATTTTTACCCTAACTGATACAATTGCTAGAGAGTAACAATAAGGGGTTTTGACTTGATCACAACATACAACTTATCTTGCAGATTTCAGATCACCATTCAACTCATAACATTACTTGGCTTTCTATCTCTGCAGCTCTGACAACTTGCCCTCCTTTCAAGCATTGTCTCCATGCTCAATGTACCAGTTCAATCCTCTCTTTTTGACCACTAATCAAAGAAAAGTCTCTGTACTCTATTCTTTCTTCTCCTAGATGCCTTCTCCTTGACACCCTTCAACCACTTCGCAATTTGGCACACCAACAATTCTTGCTTCTTGGCCTATGACTCCTTAAATAGAATTATAGAATTTCCTTTCTTGCTCGATTCTTCCCTCTAATTTTAGTTTGAATTAGGTAGGATTCATTGAATCTAACCCACATCTTGTTTCTTCTAGAAACATCATGAAGAATCCTCTTGAATTCGCTCAAAAATGATTTACATAGAATTTGTGCCACCAACTCATCATCCTTATCTTCCAACCGGTTCACAAAATTCAAGGTAACAACTTTGTCAGCTCAGATTTGTCAAATCTTTGACATTTTCAATAATGTAGCAGCTCGACACTATTGAAATTATGGTGCTCGACACATACTATGTTACTCAGCATCAACTACATTTTATTGATGCTCGGCACCTACTGTGGATTCACTCGACATCCATTAAGTTTTCTATTTTCTTGACTCCTTCTATATCACTCGGCACTTGAACTTTACTTGGCACGTGAAGTTTACTCGGCACACACTAGATTTTGCATTTGCTTGGCTCCAATTGAAAATTTGCTTGCCTTCAACTAGCTTGCTCGACACTCACTAATGAACTTAGTTAAGCTTTGTAATCAACCTTGTTACAACTTAATCCTCTAGTATTTCTAAGTGTGACCGACCTTTGTATCTTCAAGTATGTTATCAATGCATCATCTAACCATTGTCTTAACTGATCCTTGCTCTTCATTACAAAACCATAACTCAACCTTTCCCTTAGGTGCTCTTGTTACATCTTGTTGATTAAATCCTCTTCATCAATCAACTAAGTGACAATGCTTGGATCTTATAAGCAATTTTCATTCCATGAAATAGTAGGTTTGACATGAATGACAAAACAATGATTGAAAACATTCTTTATCAACAATCTTCCTCTTTTAGTCAATCTTCTTCTCACAATGATCTTTTCAATCAGATTTCCAACACTTCTTGCCACCAATTTTTTATATTATTCATGAAGTTTTTATCCATGAACTACATCTTTTCTCATTTGAATGGGTTTCTATTGGGTTTGGTTTGTTCTTTGATTTTGATTTTGACTAGAAGATGATCTAATCCTACCATAGGTAGAATTTTTGCCTTGAACTCTTTATTCAGGTTGCTTAATTCTCCTTGAAAGAAAAATCTATCTAATCTTTTTGCTATGTAGCTAAAGTCTTTTCTTCTATTATTCCAAGTGTACACTCCATTAGATGTCAGGATGTCAATAAGAGAGTTCTTATCTGTCCATTCTCTAAAATCTTTTGTAGCTCTAGACATTATTCTGGCTACACCATATTTTTCATCTCTATTTAAGATTGCATTAAAGTCTCCCCCAATAATGACTTTTTCTTCTTGTAATGTGTTGAGATAGGTGTTGATCTCACTCTAGACTATTAATTTATTTACTTTTTGAATAGGTCCATACACATTAATTACTATCATCTGTAAGTTTGTCTTAGTGCTAGAAACTTTGCTTCCAATCTAGTTTGACTGTGAAGTGATGTCTTCTATATTAACCTTTCAGTTGTTCTAGATAATGCCCAGTCCTCTTGAGGCTCCCTGAGATGGTTTAAATTTTGATTTCTAGATTCTTAGTTTTTGTCCTAATCTTGGACCTTCTTCTTTGCTTAGTTTTGTTTCTTGAATTAATATAATCTCTGTATTAAATATTGTTAGGTTATGCTTCAATAAGCATTTCTTGCTAGGGGCATTTAGGCCCCTAACATTCCATGTAGTGATTTTCATTGTTCCTTGGAAAGGTTCTTCCCCTTCCCTCCTTGTAGGATTTCTATTATTTTAGTTTGTTGCTTTACCTATCCTGTTGCTTCCTTTAACTCTTTCAATGATTTTCGTCCTCTTTTGTATTTTAGTTTTCCATTGATGGGTCTCTTTATGTCTTTCTAATTCATTAATAAACCCAAGTTTTCCAAATTTGTTTGATTGATTACTCTTTCTGCAGTTTTAGATTCTTCTATTGTCTATTTATCCTCTATTAAGATTTCTTTGATAAGTTGGTTACTTATTTGGTCCTCTTCTACTTCTAGATCTTGCCCTTCTTCCTCTAGTCTTTTTTCTATTGTTTCGTTCTTCATAGTGGTTCTTTCCACCAAAGGTCCATAATCCTCCCATATTTCCTCTACTTGATTTTCCTACTTTTCTTTTTGCATGCTTGTTTTCTTATCAATTTGTTCTATTTCTAATGTTGCTTTTCCTATATCTATCTCCTTCCTAGATTCCTCTTTGTCTTGATTGGACATATCCTTTCCATTACTTGGTGTCTGCCAAAATTTATAGCTCTTCTTTTTTGCCTTTTTCCTAATAGTTATATTACTCCATTGTGCTGAATCTGTTAGTGGGATACTTGGACTCTGTTCTTTCTTCTTCATTGTTTGATCTTGTTCTTGATTTATTTCTTGCTTTGGTTCAATTTCTCTGCAAATTCCTATTTCTGACTAATTATTACAAATCTCTTCCTCTACTAGTTTAAATTGTATATTGATGCTGTTTGGTATTTCCTCCTCTGCATCTGTCTTCAAAATTTCCTTACCTTTGTGTATTGTATGATTAGCTTCTGCTATGATGCATTGGTTTTCCAAATCATTCTGTAATAGCAAGATCTCATGAGTGATAATCTTTATTTTTTTGACATTGAGCTCTATCTCATCTTTTGAGTCCATCTCTATTTTGCAATCCTAACATTTTTTATATTTTTCTAGTGAATGTTGATAATCTATGTTTGTCATTCATCTGTATTCTACCTCTTTTTCCCTTTCTAAGTTCTTTGTTTGAGTCCCTTGGTCTATCCCTGCTTTCTCCATGTCTTTATTTCTATCCTTTCTCCATGTCTTTATTTCCATCCTTTTCTGGTATTCTTTTTGCCTTGTTTTCCTCTATTTTTTCATCCTTTTTCCTGCCTGCCCTTAGTAATTTCTTAATGTTATTTTTGATTGTAGTGCTATTAAAGTATGTTCCTATAATATTATTGATTTCTCCTGTATATTCAATGAATTTTAGTTTGTATATTGATCTATTTGTTATGATTTTCTTGTTTATGGAGTTGCTTTGGTTGGTTTTAACTAAAAATCTTATTTTACTTGTTTTGTATTTACTTGATTCAAATTCTATTAGAATTCCTAGAGATTGACCTATTCTTTTAATAATGTGGTTTTCATTTAATTTTGATGGCATGTTTGCACATTCCATCCATTTGATTGCCTGTTTATGATTGTTATAATTTTCATTGAAATTTGGCTTCCATGCTATGAAATCTATATGATGCCCTTTGTAATAACAATTTGATAATTCTAAAAGTTCATTTCTAGAATCTATATCTTGACATTGTAGAAACCAATAATGCTAAGTATGGGATATTATGTTACTTACCTTTGCTTCACAAATTTTAGCTAGGTTTTGTTCTAGATTGGTTCTGTATTTGTCTGGACTGTTCCAATATGCATAAACATATTTTTCTATGAATTCCTTCCATTTTGTTTCACTACTTATGTTGTTGATGGTTATAGTATCAACATTGTCTTTGTTCGCAGAGTTGCTTTGTTTAGGGTATCTTTCATCACTCGGTTTGCTTGATATATTTTGCATCTTCTGATGGGGTGGAATGTATGTTGACCGGGACCATGCTTTGGTTTCCCTCCTAATCAATTCTGGATTTTTTGGTATAGAAACATATGATTCTTGCTTATCAATTGGAGCCCATATTTGTGGCAGGGAAGGACCTAGGGGTATGTTATTGGGCTCGAATATCTAGGTGAGCTAATTTGTATGCTTATTGTATTGGCTTTACTTCAACGAAGATTTTTTCTTTTCTCTATTATGGTATTTGGTTTTATTGAAAAAGACCTCTTGATTTTTAAGCCACTGGTTTATACCTTCACTCCCTTTGTATGGTTTTGAATTTTGGTTTTTATTTATTTGTCTAGTCTTCTTTCTATTTACAACGGTCTTCCATTCATGTTCATTCATGCTATTTTGAGACTTGTGAATGACCACATTGTGTTTTGTGTGAAGACAAATTAGGGTTTTGAATCCTATTGATTTTTTTGGGTGTTTTGAATTTTTGTTGATTCTTCTGGATCTTAGCAGGTGCTCCAGATTGGTTTTTAACTTGGTTAGAATTGCTTCCCTTTGGTTGATGTAGAGGCCTAGTTTTGGACATGATTGGCTCTCCTGCTATCCTAGCTTTTTGCATTTTAACCATATCTTGGAATGAATTTTTCTTCTGATCGCCATCTGTGAGTGCTTGGAATTTGTTACTGATTGGAATGTAGGGGTGGACTTATCTTCCTCTCAGTTCCTTTGCTAGTAATATTGCATTATTCAGACAACTTTGTTTTACTACATTGCCTCTGTTGCGAGAGGGTTTCTGATTTGTGTGAAAAATATTTTCACAATAGACTAATTTTTTTTCACTTTCTCTACTTTTCTCACCATTTTTTTTACTATGTGAAAATTTAATTAATCATTCAAAATAATATTAAATTAAAAATAACTAATATTTATTAATAATAACTAATATTATTAATTTAATAATAATCATAATTAGTAACAATTTTTTTAATTAAAAACACATTTAATAATTATAATATTTTAAAACTTAATAAAATAAAATAAAACAAATTTAAAACTAACTTACCTTAGACCTCACATGAAGGGATGTGTCCTGCACAAAGTAGCCACAGGTGGCCTTGGGCAACCATAGACTACTTAAGCAGCTATGGTCTGCCTTTGGCAGCCGTGGTCTGCTCAGGCAACCACGTGCTCCCAACCACTAACGAGAAAGAAAAATAGAGGGGGAGGTGGGGATGGTGGGCTGCCTCCCTATTTCATCTTTATTTAAAAAAAAAGCAACCCCCCCCCCCCCCCCCCCCCCCAATTCATACAAAATCACAGGTCTCTGCACTTATACAATTTTATCTTAAAAAGTAATAATTTCATTTTATATCAAAACAAACAAAAGAACAATGCCCTCACAATAAACTTGTGATTTCCAATATATATATATATATATATATATATATATATATATATATAATTCAAAAGATTTCTCCATTAGATCTGATATAAAAATTAAATACAAACAATCAAACACATCTATATAAACCATTTCTGATTCTCTTTCACCAAACCCTCATCTCGATTCTAATAATCCAATTACGGATCCCCAATTCATCAAACAAGGGTTTCAAAACTAAACTTCATTTATAGATGTTTCTAAAATGAAGAAGGATATTTCAACAAACAAGGGTTTCAATTCTAAATTAACAAATAATGATTTCAGAAGAATGAAATTCATTCACAGACATCTTCAAAAATGAAGACCAATAAATTCACAAGGGTTTCATCAATGATATCAAACAAATCTGTGAATTTCTAAGAATGGATTTGTCTAGACATGAAACAGACAAAAGATTGGAAAATGGAAATCGATTGCGTAAATTAATCACAAGATTTTGCCTGAATATGATGTTAGCATGCAAACACACAAACAGACGAAGAATGCAAGAAAACTCCTTTCTTCTAAAAACTTCCTTCTCTCCAAATCGCTTCTCCCAAAATCCTAGGTATTAAAAAATGAACTCTCGATCTCTGATAAAAATTTTTCCCCTAAATTTGGGGCTCTGATTGTACAATCACGCAAGGGAACTTGTTGATCAATTATCTTTTATTATTTTATTATCTTTTACATTTTCATGCGCAAACTTTTAGATATTTAATTACAAAATATCTTTATTTAAATAATTTTCTTTCTCCCTTTAATAAATTTATTATATTTTCACTTCAAGCATACACTTTATGAAATTTAATTAAGATAAACTTTATTAAATAATTGCTTATTCTCTCTTATTAATTTTTGAAGCTTTAATAAAAATATATTCATTAATTTAATGAATAACATTATTTAGAGTTTATTATTAAAATAAAACTCCTAAATAACGATCATTAAATTAAATAAATATAACTACCCACAATTAGAACCATAACTTTATCTTTAAATTTCATTCTTTTATTTAAATAAACTCACAAGACATTTTTTAATAATATATTTATTAATTCAACTAATAATATTATTTAGAGTTTATTATTAAAATATAATTGCTAAATAATAATTATTAAATAAAATAAATATAATTATGCCTAAATTAGAACTTTAATCAAATCTTTAAAATTAATTCTTTTATTTAATTAATTTCTCAATTAATTAAATATTAAATTTCTTTATAAAAATTTCATTAAATTTTCTTTTAATTTGATTTAATTAAAACAAAAAATCATCACAGACCAACAAGACCAAATATGACAATTCAACTGAAGACATAGAACATAATTAAACTCCAGGGTCAAAGTCATGAATTCATGTACTTGACAAATTTAGAAAGGTGAACTAACTTAGATATTTGTCCTAGTTTCTAGGACAATTGGCTTAGGTTAGGATTTGGACTCAAGAGTTATCTCCCCACTTATACCATTGAAATACTGTCGTAGGGTATGCTCATCCTAGCAATTCAAGGAAGTTGATACCTAGTACCTACAATCTGCATAAAATCCATGCATGTACAAACACATATATTCTAAACTAAACTAGCAATGTCATGAAGTGGTGCATTGTGTAGATCCTGACTAGCAGGTGACTATGACTCCCTTCCTCAATCACATCAGAAACATGAAACATAAAGAAAACATACACGCACACCATACACATGCAAGTATGGGGTGAGTATCCATAGAAACCACATAAAAATCATTCATCTAACTATCATCATTAAATAACTGAAATCACTTAACTGGACCTACATATATATATTATCATAGAAATAATCTTGAATACATGAAATAACTTAGTAACTCAAGACACATATCAACTGAATATGAAATACATTTAATCCAATCTGGTAACTAAGTACCAATAATCATAAAACATAATAAAAAAATTGGCCTAAAAGAATTTGGCAATACAATCCAAAAAGTCAACTAGGGGTTGGTATTACAGATGTTGTGTTCATCAAGTTATGTATCTAGTTACTAGACACAATAGTGACATTCCAAAATATAATGTTTCCTTGGGAAGAGTCCTTTATCTCCATAAGGGTTGGCTTGTTTCCCTTAGGATCCATGCTCCATATGCCCATTGTTCTACTGTCAATGTTGAAACCAGACCCTTGTAGCTCACCAACAATCTCTTCAAAAGAGACTAATTTATCATGTCTTCTTATTTGATCAAGCATGAAGGATGAAATGAGCTCCCACCTTGGGAAAAGAAGCATCCCACTCCTCGTCACCAGCTCTCTAGCTTCTTCCATAGTGAGAATCTCATTGTTTGGGTCATATTTTTGCAATCTTTGTAGTAGTTCAATAGTCTTCTCTAGGGAGTCTCCTAGTTGTAGTTGCAAGGTAAGCTCATTTTTCTTGACCTTGTATAAGAATGATTTGAATTCATCATCTTTCATAAATTCTTGAGCTTAAATTATTTGCTTATCCAACATCTGGATCTACAAATCAGTCTTGTTAGGGATTTTCTCATTTCCCCCAGCTTGCTTCAATAGGAAGGTATGTGTGATTGTATCAAAAAATTGAGATCCTCTGGGAAAAATTTGCAATGCCTTCCCTCTGACCTTGTCAGGAATGTTAATCATTTTTTTTTCTTTTTCTTCCTTGGGCCCATGAAGAGCTCTTAGGCTAATCATCTTCTACCTCAATATTTATAACATCCTCCTGCTAAGGAGGTTGAGGCTCTGCTTTGTCTCTTATTTCTATAGGTATGTGTGTAATTATATGATCAAAATTATCAAGGCACTTGTTGTACCTATCTAATTATCTTCTTTCATGATAGAAACCCTAGAAAGATGGATTTGCTACCTTCATGGCCTCTTCTATCCTCATTATCTCTCTCCACTTGCAGGTTCTATCTCTACAGGACCTTTTTGTCCAAATAGTTTATTATACAATCTTCCTCCCAATTTGACTTACTATTAGGAAGAGCATATTTTCTCATTTTCTTCTGAGCATGCCTCGCTAAATCATTTGGATCATAGGTTCTGGCAAGGGCTGAAGGAAGCATGAGTTATGTAATGCACTAATCTATTTCTTCTATTGCATCTTTTTCTATCGCAAAATCCCCTACCTTGGTATTTCTGGCAACCTAAGTATTCCTTGTTCATCATAAGTAGTTGCCAGAAAAATTCTAATTGGCCTAATCTTTATGGGACATATTTGGGTAGCACATGAGGGGGTTGAGGACACCCAATTTTTTTTTTTTTCCAAAAATAACAGACTCGCCCAACTATGACTCATTACCCTATCCTCATTTGGACAAGAAAATGGTCTTATCAACATTCTTACTCCTCTAGGTACTCTCTCAGTTATATCAACTAGCATGTTTGAAATGGGGAAGACAAAATCATTATAAAAAGTAATAGCACTAGCATAGGGATAAAACCTTTGCCAGAAACAAGTCCACAGCTGCATAGGTAGGTTCTCTCTATTCTCTTCTATGGCTTCAATGAAATCGGGACTAACATTCCCTATATTCTTATAAAGAAAAATGTGCATTTGTAATGAGTAATGGCAAAACCTAAAGTTTCCCAATTCTCCCTTCTAATTTGCCACAATCTCATCATGCATCCTATCAATAATATACTCAACAAAGTCATATCCAAAATTATAATTTGGTCCTAGATGTCTAGAGCCATGATGCATATGTACCCAGGGGCATTCATGGTACCATCTACTCCCACCAGTTTGTTGATCTCGAAATATGGTATGTCTAAAATACTTGTAGAAGAATTCAAGAGGCATAAGATCTTCTATCTTCTTTGGTAGTTCACCCTTTTCCTTATTTTCTTTGGGGATGTGTCTTCTCATAACCCTTCTAGTAAAGAAACTCTTCTAGCTCTTGAATATTTCATTAATTTTTTCCTTCTCAATTGGTCTCATCATAGGCCCCCCCTAGGTTAAAAACTTCAGTAAAAGTCTCCTTATCCAGCTGGCATGGATACTCATGTCCTTCCTATGAAATCCTTTAGTCATAGGATTGTATGATTTGATCAATGCCTTCATTAAATCAACATCTATTATTACATTGGGAATTATCAATTTTGCCATGTTCTTGATCCAAGGGTTGCAGATTGGTGATTTCTCAAACCTATTATCAAAAAAATACCAGAAAAGCTCATTCCCATTGGTATTAGGAACAATGGCATCTCTGTAGAAAGAGTATGCATCCTTGAAAACATGGGAATTCATGGTTTGAACATGGGAAGATCCTGGAAGGAAGTATACCCATTCCTTTGCATATAAACTTGCCAACTTTGGTTTGGCCTATTTAGTGGCTTGTGAAGATTCTTCTATGTCAACCTGGGCTATAATTTTGCCTTCTTCTTATGCCATGACTTGTGTAATAAATTCTTCAAACAAATCACTATCAAGATCAAGTCTGAAATCTCTGAATGTCTTTGCAAACTCTGGAAATTTCTTAGCGCTCAAACTTCTATCTCTAGATTGTGCAAAATACTATAACTCAGAAAATCATTATGTCAACTTATTAAATAGAGAATGAGCAATAGAGAAGCATTTATGTGCCTTTATGCCAATGTATATGAGAACTCTCAAAATCTAAAAAAGTTCCAAAATTGACTTGTATTGCCAACTTTTCAAATCTTTTTATGCACTTTTTGACAAGACATCACCTTTTAGTCATAATGAAACTCTTAACAATCATTTTTATATCTCAAAACTCTACTTGAGAGCTGAGGACCGCTCTTAAATGATGCTTCACAATCAATTTTTGTCTCAGAACTTAAAAGTAGCAACCAAGCAATCACAACTTCACACCTTCATCATTGCTTCGCAATCTAGTTCATGCTTCAAAAAATCAAGTGTATGACTAAGTGCCTTAGGGAATTTAACCCTTTTATAGTTTTAATCGTGCGGTCACTTCATCTTATCAAGACTAACATTTTATTTCTACAAACATGCGACTACCCTTAACTGTCACAAACTCATAGCTTCACACACATTTCCTACTTTTAGACTTTCCTTGGTGTGACCAAGTGATCATTTGTTGTTTACAATTTATTGAACACTTTGTAGGGTCACAACTTTTCTTATTTTATGAAAAACTTACCATGTGACTGTGCGACCAAAGGATTGTTCATGCATTGTTAGCCCAGTCATTGCTTCACAACTTATCCTAACTAATATCCTTTTAATGTTGTGACTTATTATGTTCTCCTTTCAATCTGGCTATATCTGCTGGTCATGGTCTAAACACTTTTACAATTCTTAACTAAACAACCACACAAACAAGCATCCTTTAGTTGTTTTCACAAGGTCACATCTTGTTTTGATTAATTTCTTCTTAACATTGCAACAATGCAACTTATAAGTTCTCCCTTCAAACAAACTACATCGCTTAGTCACTGGTTTCATAGCTCTTATTCATTTCAACTACACGACCAAACGAACAAATAAATTTATGCACCTTGTAGTTATATTTGCCAGATCATAGTTTATCTTGCATGTAAACCTAATTGCCATGATTGCGTGGCTAAAGGTAATCCTGAATGCTTTTAACCTTGTCATTGTTTCGTAGTTAAAACTCTTGATTACATGCTTTTCCCTATGACCAAACACATGAAGGTTCTCTATGTGCTTACCATTTTTGCCTAGTTGCAGACATCTTAGAGTCTTTACCTTTTGAGGCCCCGACTGTGCAAACATAATAGTTTGTATAGTCGCTGTTAAAATTCATGGTATCCTTTCAACTAGGTGATTGCACGACTAAGGCTATATTGACTGATTCACTCAGTCAAAATACAAAAATTATTTAGTGAACTAGCATGACTCAGTGAACAAAAGAAACTTAGTCACTTCCCTAGGTCACACCATAAGATGCTACAGCTTGATGAAATGCCTCGACTGTGCAATTAGCTTGGTCACATGGTCACACACTTTAAAATTTTAAGAGCTCACATCAAAATGCAAACATATGCTAAAACAAGCTAGAACTAATTGAATTTTTCTTAAATTTTCAAAAAGTTTAAAAAAGGTGTTGATTATAACCAAGGGTTTGTTAGGACAAATTTTTTATGAAATTCAATGGAAACATAGCTATGAGGAAAAGGAAAACATATCAGGTTAGGGTTTTCATCAGAGGACTGATAATAGAATATAACAAACCCTAGCTGCACAACACAACTCAAGTTATTTTCACATAAAAATGTTTATAATTTAGGCATAGTGAAAATGAGGGCTCTCAGCAAGGTCGCAACCAAGCATGCTCTCTACTCCTATCCTAGCCTATACTAGCACTCGAGACATGGGCAAGGTAATACACTGATTCTTGTTATTTTATTTAAATCCCATTAATGAAATGCTATCTCTTATTAATACAACTTACAATGGGTTACCCAAGTAGCCTCTTTAGGGCTTCAGCCTCCATTGCAAGCCACTTCCCAACATACACATAGATAACCTACCCTAATCTCATAAAATCATAATATTCACATGTCCTATACAAGAACCTGGAAAGCACCAATAGATTACTGATCGAAACCTCATAGGTTACACCAAGAAAATTGCAATATTCACCTCAGTCCTATACAAGCAACTGAAAAGCACCAATAGATAACTAATCAAAAACCTCAAAGGTTACACCAAGAAAATCACAATACATGAGCTTATAAAAAAGAATTCAATCTCATTATACAAACACATGGGTATAACATATTCGTTGGGAATAAAATAATTGTGACCAAATAACATCATATAACAATATCATAAAACCATCACTTCCCAAGCCTTTGGTAAACAATCCTATTTGACCAAAGTACTAGGTTTCTCTAAAAACTCATAACAAGATAAAATATGACATCTCGACATGCATTTAAAACAAGTGTAGTTATTTAGTCTTTTTTTAGTTTTTATTTATTTTTATTTTAAATATAATTCTATAAAAATTGATTTGCATCAAATTTAAGTTAACATTTCATAATATTATCATAGTTAGATAAGGTTATAAATCATGCAATATTATTATTAATTTAAATAATCTTAAATCATGAATGATTTAATTAATAATATAAATATATATTATTACATTAAATCTTAATATTAATTTCATTTCTTAAATATTAATTTTATTTCTATTTAAGTCTAATATTAATATTTACTTTTCATTTAATTCATAATGCAACTTGAGATAACTCAAACTTGAAATTATAATTATAATTAAACTATTTACAATTTCTCCCATAATATTTAAATATTCATAAGTAGATGATTATAAAGTTAACTCAACTATAACTCTTCTTAAAATATAGCTATGCCACAAATATATATTTATTAACTTATAATTCCACTTGCATTAATAAATACATACAAGTTATAATCCACTCAGAGTTTATTTAAATTTTTTTTTTTATATATATTAAAAATCCACTTATAAGAAAAATAACCAGTATTTATTTATTCAATTATATATATAATTAATAATTTTTTAAATATAATTTTTTAATTTTTTGAAATTACTAATTAATCATTAAAAAGTTGTTTTTTAATAAATAAATAAATTTGAAAATTAAAATAGAATTTTATAAAATAAAAATAAAAATTCAATTAGTATTTTTGCATGCCTTTGATCTCTGAAATCATGCAACCATAATATACTTAATTTTCTATATTTGTTTTCAGATACATGTATAAGTTTAGCTAAACATTTTTTTCTCTCAATTAATTTTTTGTTTTTCCAATAACTTTTGTAATTAAATTATTTTAGATTTAAGAAGTGATGCAGGAGCATCTTGAGTGTAAGAGCAATCTTGCATCACCCAAAAATATTTCTATTTCAGTCATTTCTATTTTAATAAAGACTAGTAGACAGGGTGGTGACTATTTATGGGAACTTGCTATTTTTTGTAAGTTTATCATATGAGCTTGAAATATTCTCATTTTCTATAGGAAGGATTATTTTAGAGTTGTAAGTCTACCATAAAAATCTTGTTCATGCATTCTTGGCTCAGTCGTTGCTTCACAACTTATCCTAATTGATATCCTTTTAACATCGTGACTTATTATGTTCTCCTTTCAATTTGGCTATATCAGCTGGTCATAGTCTAACCACTTTCATAATTCTTAACTACACAGCCACACGAACAAGCATCCTTTAGTTGTTTTCACAAGGTCACAACTTGTTTTGATTAATTTCTTCTTAACACTGCAACAATGCAACTTATAAGTTCTTCCTTCAAATAGATTGCATCGCTTAGTCACTGGCTTCATAGCTCTTATTCACTTCAACCACACGACCAAGCGAACAAATAAATTTATGCGCCTTGTAGTTATATTCGCTAGATCACAGTTTATCTTGCATGCAAACCTAATTGCCATGACCACATGGCTAAAAGTAATCCTGAATGGTTTTAATATTATTTTTTAATTTTTGAAATTACTAATTAATCATTAAAAAGTTATTTTTTAATAAATAAATGAATTTGAAAATTAAATTAGAATTTTATAAAATAAAAATAAAAATTCAATTAGTATTTTCGCATGCCTTTGATCTCTGAAATCATGCAACCATAATCTACTTAGTTTTCTATATTTGTTTTCAGATGCATGTATAAGTTTAGCTAAACATTCTTTTCTCTCAATTAATATTTTGTTTTTCCAATAAATTTTGTAATTAAATTATTTTAGATTTAAGAAGTGATGCAGGAGTATCCTGAATGTAAGAGCAATCTTGCATCACCCAAAAATATTTTTATTTCAGTCTTTTCTATTTTAATACAGACTAGTAGACAGGGTTGCTACTATTTATGGGAACTTGCTATTTTTAGTAAGTTTGTCATATGAGCTTGAAATATTCTAATTTTCTATAGGAAGGATTATTTTAGAGTTGTAAGCCTACCATAAAAATCTCATTGCTCAAGCATAAGTATCAGAGAAGTTATTACAGATTTTCGGTGGAAAAATTTGTAAAAAATCTTCAGGCTCATCGTTCGAGGACTTAGAGTGCCCAGATGAGGTCCAAAAACTCAATGGAAGGGCACTAACATCACCCCAAGCCTGTAGATCAAGAGCTAGCATTTTCGAAAAGTGGTTATAATAGCCAATCAGAGCAATGGTTCGTGAGTTATGGCCTTTCAAAGTTGGGCTACCCAAAATATCTAAAATAATTGTCAAAGATGTATTTGGCTGACTCTATATGTATTGTTAGGGTCTGTCAGCCTTAGGTATCAAGTTTCATTGCCTAGAACCTTCCTGGGGGGCATAAAATTGCCTATTTAAGAAAGGCCCAAACATTGTCTAGGACAACTTAGGGTGATAGCTCGCAACTTGTCTTGCAATTTATTGTAATTAAGGCGCCCATGTAGGTTAGCATATTGTACTTGTGAATTTTGTAATTCCACATTTGTGATGCAAATAAGAAGTCCATATTTTATTCTCACATTTGCTATTGTTTCTTTGTTTCTGTTATGAGTTTATGGTATTAAGGGGAGCACCCTTCATCAAGAAAAATATTTATCTTTATTTAGAAACTCCTGAAAATCACATGAAAAATTTAAAGTTCGAACCCTAACTATTCAATTTGTTGTTTTTTTTCAATTTTCTATAACCAAATTTTCTCTATATTAGAAAAGGTTTTAAAAGAATACAATCATAATAATTTTATAATTTTTTTTTATAGTTTTCCTTAGTTATGTTTTCTTAATTAATTTCATTTTCAAAATCTACAACATAATTCTTTATCCATAGATTAATACAATAAATTAATAAGCATTATACAAGTACCTAGGAAGACTCAAAGTAGACAAATCTTTCAACAAAATTCTACAATGGGTTTTGAAACTTTACCTCAAAACAATAGCTAAAATATGAGACAACCTATGAATGCATGCAAAGCCAAACCCTTTGAAACTTTTAACAATTCTTTTGCTCCAATTCCAAAATTTTCTCCCCAAAACCTATCTATGGAGAAATGATCTCTAATCTCTTAATAAAGAATTTCTCAACCTAGGGTTTCGGTTTTACGAACATGGTTTTATTATTTTAATTTATTTAACTCTTTGGGCATACTGCTTGTATTTTAATTATAATAAAGTTTATTTAAATTATTCTCAATTTCTTTTATTAAATAATAAGACGTAATTAGAAAGTATATTTATTAATTTAACTAATAATAATTTTTAGAGTGCATTATTGAAATGAAACTTCTAAATTAATTATTATTAAATTAAATTAATATAATTATGCCAAATTTGGACATTTAATTAAATCTTTAAATTTATTTTTTCTATTTAATTAATTTCTTAATTAATTGAATACAATTAAAAAATAATTTTTCTTTATAATATTTTTGTTTGATTAAATCATTTAATATATATTTGTTTGATTTAATAAAAACCAAAAATCATAACAGACCCACAAACTGAAACCAGTAAATGTATGTAAAAGACAAATTACAAATATAAACTTAAGGGTTAAAATCTTTACTTCATGTCACTTGAAAAATTTGGAAAGATAAATAACTCAGATACTTGTCCTATATTTTAGAACAATTGACTTAGGTTTAGGATTTGGACTCGAGAACTATCTCCCCTCTTTACCATTGAGATACTATGATAGGACATGCTCATCCTGACAATTCAAAAAAGTTGATGTCTGATACTTGCACTATGCATAAAAGACAAACATTTACATATGCTTATAAATATAAACTAAACAAGCAATGGCATGGAGTGGTACATCCTATAGATTTCAACTAGTAGGTGACTATGGCTCCCTCCCTCAACCACATCAAAAACATAAAATATAAAGTAAAACATACATGTACACCATACACATGCAAATATGGGGTAAGTAACCATAAAACCATATATAAATCACTCATATAACTGTAATTATGAAAGCAATTGATATCACTATATGAAACATATAAAACATCATCATCAAAAGAATAACCATGAACACATGAAATAATGAAATATCAAGAAGCTCATCAAATATAACAATGTCTCTAGAGAAGCAAGGGCTTGTAAACATATAATACAATTTTTTCTTGCATGTACATGGATGGTAGCACTCCATCCCATTCTATAATTTGCAGGCTTTAGGCTTTACTCAGTTAATGCCAGCCATGGAATCTCCAGCTGAACACATAAATTAAATTTGGAATTATTTATGCACTTGATATTTCAAATTTGTATTCAAGCAAGGATTTAGGGTTTTCTTACTAGTTCTTTCCCTAAGGAGGTCTTGAACTAGATTTTTATTAATAAATATATATGTGGTCTAATCCAATTTGCCTAAAAAAACATCAATCAAATCAGGTAACCAAGTACCACTAAATCATAACACATAACAATAAAAGATGGCCTAAAAGAATTGGGCCCATATAGTCATTTCCCAATAAAACTACTTGGGTCAACCCCTTTATGGATATGAATCAAGTTAATTACGCTGATATTAGTTCTTTAAATCATAGAACTTATCGTAATAGGGAAGATGACTTTAATCATGATGCCCATGTTACATGTATGGGTATGTCATACATGAATACTAATACATGTATCCTTAATTAGATCTTTCTAATTTCATTAATGATGAACTAATCCTTAAATTTTGTTAAATCCTTAATTTGATCTTTCTAATTTTTTATTATCAATATTCATAACTTGTTGATATAAAAACCTTATTGGATGAAATTATTAAGGTGTATAGGTTAAACGATAATCTTGTAAAGTTATTTATGTGGTATGTATCATTCCCCTCCTTCATAAGTTTATTCCTCTATTGTTTACCCTTGCAAATTCTCTTACATTAGCAATGCCATGTTTTCCTATTTGTTATATAACTCCTACCACCATTTTTAAAATTGTAACTATCTATCATATTTCACCCACTACACATGTTCCTCCTATATTATCCTAAATTAGAATCACTTGAATTTAGTGATTGTTTAGATCATATTTAGTGTTCTTTCATCATACACTTGTATTATGAATACATTTAATTCAAATTTTCTCTTTATTTCTTAGGTGAAATTGAAAAAAGACCTACACTAGTAAAATTTGACTAATTTTTTGATGAAAATTGGTCAAATTTTTGACCCATGTTGGTCTAATATTCGACCAATCAGTTTATTAGTATTTTTATCATCAAGATTTTGACCAACGCTTGTATTGGTCAAAATGTCAACGATTTATTTGGTTGAATTTGAACTATTTTGTCATTGCATCTTGGTGAACGCATTGGTTGAAAGTTCCACCAATGTTGGTCAATGCATTGGTCAAAATTTCCACCAAGATTGATCAAAAGTTCCACTAGTTTTGGTCGATGCATTGGTTGAAATATCAAAAAATTATTGGTCAAAATTGCTACCAACATTGGTCGAAAGTTCCACCAATAATGGTTGATGCATTGGTCAAATTCTAGACAAATCTTTGGTCGAATCTACCACCAAGATTGGTCGACTGTTCCACCAATGTTGGTTGATGCATTGGTCAAATTATGAAAAAATATTTGGTTGAAATTGCCACCAAAATTGGACAAAAGTTCCACCAATGTTGGTCGATGCATTGGTGGAAATTTTGACCAACTTGTTTTGTTTTAAATAAACATTCTCTGCTTCATAACTGCCAAACATGAAATATCTAGCAGTTCCAAAGTAGCAAAAAGGAAAAGATAACTATCTCATAGCCAACTACTTTATGCCATCATAGCTTCATGACTTCATTTCTTCATTGACTGTGTAGACTTGCAAAGCTATGAAGATAACTTTCAACCATTGATCACTCCATCAATCCATCATGATTGCTTGTTGTTTCTTTCCACTGACTACTATGAAATGACAATAACCACTAGAATAACTACCATCACACTATTGTGACTTAGGTTCTTAACTCAACAAATAACCCTATGATATTGCGAACAATGACTACGCAACTACAAAATCTTGACCAGGGTTTGCACTTAACTTTTTGCAAAATTTTCAAGCAATGCATTCCACATCATTGCCATCTTGACCCTAGGTTAACCTTGATCGCTTACAATGGTGCAAAATGGACTGCTCTAGTCAGCTTTCACATCGTCACAACTTAAAATCCATAGTGCATTTCAATAGAATGTATCGATCAAAACTAGTTTGCATCTATTGAAGGAATACTCCTTCGAAAATTGAATATGAACCAGTCAACATCCATTGAAGGGATACTCCTTCAAAAATTGAATATTAAAACTTTTTCTAATAACCATGTAAATGTAGCTATCTCAAATTAAGATACTGTCAATGATTGCTAACTTAAGGTGGCTCTTCAGTAGTGCTACAGCTAGACATCAAAAACATGTTATGTAGAAAAAAAAAGTATTTTTCACAATGTTTTTTTATGAAGAATGAAAAAAGACAACCCATTGCAATCGCTCCTCCCTTTGGCTCCCACCTATTAGCTCCCCAACCTATGAAGTAGTGCACATAAGCTTAACTTTTGACCAAAAGATGTTAATTGCAATCATAACCTTAGACATATGTAGCCTAAAAGACAAAAGAAAAATATATAAAAATATATTATATGCTCACCAGTAATTAAAGATCAACATCTTTTGAACTCCTCAAAGAATTTATAGATCCATAGCCTCAAATCCCTAGCTACTACTTCTCCTAAAATAAATGGAAAATCCCAAATGTGATTTAAAGAATGATTAAGTCAACATAAAAAAGAGAATGTAAAATGCAATATTGATATTCATAAATTTGTATTGTATTGTATTCATAAATTTGTACTAATATTCAATAGATGATTCTACAACTTATGTTGATGTATTGTATTTGTGGATGCCTAGAGCCGAGTGTACCTCTTAGCAAAAATGATGAGAATTAAAGAAAGTTGGTATACATATGAATTAAAGTATAGAAATGTAGTTAACAAACAATTACAAAAAAATACCTGATCAAGGTTGATTGTTATTACAGTTCTTGATAGGGGAGAAGTAACATGATCTAGATAAGCAACAGGACTAAGCATTGCAACTTTCTTTACAAGGCTTGCAAGACCATTATTTGTGAATCCACCAAATCCTATCATGGCTCCCTGCATTACTTAGATATGAAATTTAGCTAGTTATATAAAATTCTTTTATATATATGTATATGTATAGATTGAATTGAAGGTGAGTCCAGAGGTTGTTGATTGTAAGGAGATTTTATAGCAGGTACAATGGTCATCATGGAAGAAAATATGGATGCAAGGTGCATTCAAAGGTCATCCATATCCATTTGAAATCCCTAAAATTCTATTACCCTAATGACTTTTTTTCCCTAGATTCCTAAAAGTGGGTTTACGTTGTTCAAATTTTTAAGAATGCACGAGAGTTTTCCCACTTAATTTTTAAGGTTTTCCTACTTTATTTTTTAAAGTCCTAACTTTTTGTTAACCCTTGAGACGATGCGACAAGGACTTCATATGCACCTAGCCCAAAGCTCATATTCCTACAGTGGCTAAACTTTGCACATCTTCAAAAATCATGAATATGCCAACCACTGATCTAACAAGATTTGATGGTTATCAAAATCATGAGCCCCCTAAGGTATTCTTAAGGTAGAACTTGACCTACAACCATGTGATGTATGGTTAGTCACAACTTCGTGACTTGAAACTAAATGCTATCCTTTAAAGTTGTGAAGCTGCATTGACTGTTGAGATGACCGTGTTGTGCCTTCATGACCCCTCTGATAGTTAAGTAATGAATTGGGGTGATGAAGTGAAATGAGGTAATTGCATCATCACAACTTCAAAATATTCATTCAATGCAAAGGATAAGGACTTAGGGATACAAAGAATGAATAAGGTTTTTATGTATCCCTATCAAGTTTTCATGGAAATAAATGAAGACTAGATGCAGAGGATAAGACTCAGTCTAAGGGTTATCTACTTTCTATATTCAACTAAATCCTCTCCAGATCTAGACAAAATTCAACAAAATCATATGGACTCTCTACACTTTAGGATCTATAGGGACAAGGTGGGTGCACCTTAGAGATGAGAATGACTGGATATTTTCTGATATTCTTTTACATAGTTCATTCATTCACACTCTTCTCTCTAGATCTATCCCTTATAGTAGATAATGGTTGTAATTATTCATAGATTTGTAATAACTTCTTGATTATAGTAGCTACCTATAATTTAGAGAAATATTATTACAAATAAGTGAAGACCAATAGTTTGATTCTTCATTATAGAAAAGTAAAATTGATTTGATTTATATGTACTTTGTGTAACCAAACAATTGCATCAATTTGAATCACAACTTATGATTAGTGCCTTATCCATTTTGTATACAAAGTCACACTAATTGCCTTGCAATTAAAATTATCAACTATTAACCCTAAATCCCATTCTTATGATATCCCTCTCAAATTCTTTGAAACCCTATTTATATAAGCAATTACTTAATTCCTTGAATTAAAAGCAACAATAAATTGACATACAACCTATCTAAGCTAAATTAAATTGCATGAAATCTGTTCACTTAATCGCAAAGTAACAAGCATATGAAAATGGATATAGAATTTAGAGACACATATATTCATAACTCCCTTATTAATATTCTTTGAAACTAATAAATTACTGGTATAAATTCAATAACAACTCCAGATATGACATACTTGTTATTCAATATTCTTAGACTTGCAAAATTGAATACATCATACAATTAACATAAAGAAAATTGGACCAACTACAAACAATAGAATAAACACTAAAAGTTATATAGACTTCGCTAGCCTTGGGAACTCACTTATAGAATGTGAGATGCAACAAGCTACGGGCATAGAGGGAAAAGGACAACTGTCCTTAGAACAAAAGAAAGACAAAAGGAAAAAAGCTATTGCTATCACAAAAAGACAAAATTTGGTGCTCGCTTGTAACTTTATGATAAAATATCTTTATAACTGATCTTCTTGTGGTGGGACTAATTCTATTGTAGCAATTGCTTGGTGATCCACTGCATTTGGTGATTGGCTCTTTTGCATCTGTTGCTCTTCCAACTCTGGAACCACTTGGCTTATACTTGATGTATTAGGTCTAGTGATCTAGATATTTATCACACTTGGTTGATCCCATACCATGTCATCAGTTTGATCTTCCATGTCCATAGTTGCAATTGGTTGTTCTTCATATAATCTCTCTATTTGCACCAATACTTCAATTAATTGCACCTTTTCTATAGCAATAGACTTGTCCAAGTTTTCTCCTTCAACTACCTCTTTCAATAACTATGTTAATGCTGGAGCATAATCAATAACCCACTTGTCAAAGAGTGTATCATCAGGCCAATTGAAACTCAATATTTCTTGTTCCTTTCTCAAGACATTTCCTCCAATTGTCCTTATTTCTTCAAAAACTTATTTAAAAGAATAAATTTTTTTTGTACTTGTACCACTTCCTCTATATTTCTAGAAAACCAAATATACTTTTTATCATTTACAATTGTATTAAGCCTGATGCTCATTAATTCATTTAATTCTTTAGCCCATTCCTTCTTTTCTTTTATCTAGCCTATACCTTTAAGTACATATGAAAAGAGATCAATTTTTTTACCAAGGCATTTCAAGAAACAATTATTTATTTTTCTCTGCAACAAATTTCTCTTACAATCAAAATCTAAGAGATCAGTAGCCTGGTCAAAACTTCTTTGAACTCATTCATTAGAAAAATCAATCACATGACAACAAAGGGCTGCCATGATATCATCCCTATTAATACATTTGTCCAAAATTGGCCTTAAAGTTACCTTATTATTCATGAACTCATTCCATATCTCTACTAATTTTGACAATTCTAAATAAAATGAAGGCCAACCAAATCTCTCTTCTAGATACAACATTGTATCTCTGATTCTATCTTCATACTTGATGCCCTATTCCACATGTAATTGACCATATTTTTGCCTTCTCCTCATCAAGATCCTCTTTTGTATACATTTTTGGCTCTCAAGGAGTATTGGGAATCTCTACAATTGGGATGGTATTAATAGGTGGTATTGGAGGAGGAGGATAACCAATCTCGAGTTGAACAAATTGTGTATCTACCTTTGTTTTCCCAAATCATTTATCTATTTGTGCAATCATGCTTTCCAATTGGTTGATCTTTTTCCTCTTTCTTCATAGGAATTCATGGCCTTTTCAAATTTATCATTTAACTCCAAGAATTTATTCTTGTATTTAGTAGCAACAACAACTCCAAAATTAGTCATTTCTTTAGTTGTTTGAGCCACTTTGTCACTATCTACCTCTTCTGCCCTATAAACCATGAGTTTGCCTGTGTGCTCAAAATTTGAGACCTCTCAAATTCTGGCCTTGTCTCTCTTCTGAATAGACCATATGACCAAGGCTTTTTTAGTTTGTGGTGACTGATTAGGAAAGTATTGTACATGTTGTAACCCTAAAGTGGCATAAAATTACTTGTATAAAAGGGCTTAGGGTTAGGTATTTTCATTAAGTTGTGATGCAAAATTGGTTCTTGCAGCCATATTGAGCTATAAGGGATTACAGATTGTAATCAAGTTATAATCACTAGATTGTAATAATATTAGACTTGCTGTTTGGTGGATGTAGCCCAGGAATTGGGTGAACCATGTTAAATCTTGGTGCCTTGTGTTCCTTTCTGCGTGATCTATTATTTTCTATTATTGGTTATATTTGCATGTAATTGTTATTTCTATCTGTGGTTTAATCTTAACAAGTGGTATTAAAGCAAGGTTTTTTTTTAGTTATCCTCTACAAGAAAGTCTCACAGTTGAGTGGGAGTGATGGCAGATGAGGGTAAGTTGAGGGTTGACAAGTTTAATGGGCAGAACTTCCAGTTATGGAAGATGCAAAAGGAAGACTATCTTTATCGGAAGGATTTATGCAAGCCGTTAGAAGGAAAAGCCAAGAATTAGGGATCTATGTCAAATGATGAATGGAATCTTTTAGAAAGAAAGGCACTCAAAAGCATTCATTTATGCCTGGCACCATCAGTGGCATTTAATATTACAAAAGCGAAGACAAAAAAAGAATTGATGCAAACCCTAGTGAAACTATATGAAAAGCCCTCCACTTCAAACAAGGTATTTCTCATGAAGTGTTTATTTAATATGAAGATGGTAGAAGGTGGGTTTGTTGTATATCATTTAAATGAATTTAATACTATTACTAGTTAGTTATCTTCTGTGGGTATCAATTTTGATGAAGAAATTAGGGCTCTCTTGATTTTGTGTTCTTTGCTTGAAAGCTAGAATGGCTTGGTAATGGCTGTGAGTAATTCTGTTCCTAGATCTAGTACCCTAAAATGTGAAGATGTGATCATTGTTATTTTGAGTGAGGAAAATCATAGGAAAACCTTAGGTGGATCTACATCGGGAAGTGCTTTGAATGCACAAAGCAGGGGTAGAACGACTGAGAGAGGAAGTAACTTTGGAAATCATGGGAAATCAAGGGGAAAGTCAAAGGGGAGGAGGTCTCAATTGAGAGGACCAAATGACTACTGGTACTATGGGAAACCACAACACAAAAAGAAAGATTGTTGGAATCAAAAGAAAAATAAAGGAGATAAACTAGATGGAGACAAGGAGGTAAATGTGGTAAGTGACAAATCCGAAGAGGATGCTTTGCTTCTGTCTTTAGAAAGTGTTAATGATTCATGGGTTTTAGATTCTGGTGCTTCATTTCATGCTATATATCATAGAGGTTATTTCATTGATTATATCTAAGGGGATTTTGGACTTGTTTATTTGGGGGATAATGAACCTTGTCAGATTGTTGGAATGGGAAAAGTTAAGATTAAGTTGCAGAATGGGAATCATTGGATACTACATGAGGTAAGACATCTTCCAAGGCTGAGTAGGAATTTAATTTCAGCAGGGCAACTCGGTGATGAGGATTATGTAGTTACTTTTAATGATAAAAATTGGAAGGTTTCAAAAGTTTCCCTTGTAGTAGCAAAAGGTGTGAAAATAGGCACCTTATATCTTTGTATAAGTCATATTGTTCCTTCTACTTTAATTGTTTTAGAGAAAAATGAATGTTCAGCAACAATTGTTGCAGTTGAGCAGGGAGAACAAATAATTGCTGTAGATTCTGATACAGCGCTGTGGCACAAGAGACTTGGGCACATGAGTGAGAAAGGTATGAAAGTACTTCATTCAAAGAAAGTTTTACCAGGTCTAAAATGTGTTAATATGGATTTCTGTGAAAGTTGTGTGTATGGAAAACAAAAGAGAGTGAATTTCATAAAGAATTGGAAGGAAAACAAAAAGGAGAAATTAGAGCTTGTGCATACTGATGTATGGGGACCAGCTCAAGTATCTTCCCTTGGTGGCTCTCATTATTATGTTACATTTATTGATGATGCAACTAGAAAAGTATGGGTTTATTTCCTTAGATAGAAATTTGATGTATTTCAAACTTTTCAGAAATGGAAATGCTTGGCTGAAAATGAGACTAGTAAGAAATTAAAATGTCTCAGATCTAATAATGGTGGGGAGTATTACAGTCATGAATTTGAAGATTATTGCTCCACTAATGGTATTTGTAGACATAAAATTGTTTTAAGGACTCCACAGGAAAATGGAGTGGCTGAACACATGAACATGACTATAATGGAACATACAAGGAGCATGAGGTTGCATGTTGGGTTGACCTTACATATGTGGGAAGAGGCTATCAATACTACTATATATTTGATTAATAGAGGCCCCTCTACTCCTTTGGGTTTTGGTATTCTAGAGGAAGGATGGATTGGTAAGAAGGTGAGTTATTCTTTTCTCAAAACCTTTGGTTGTGAAGCATTTGCTCACATAGATTCTGAAAATAGAACCAAGCTAGAAGCTAAGTCAAAGAAATGTGTATTTGTTGGATATGGCATTAATGAATTTCGTTATAGGCTTTGGGATTTTGTAAATCAGAAAAGTGTAAGAAGCAAGGATGTCATATTCAATGAGAAAGTGTTGTACAAAGATCTGTTTGTTGGATATGGCATTAATGAATTTCGTTATAGGCTTTGGGATTTTGTAAATCAAAAAATTGTAAGAAGAAGGGATGTCATATTCAATGAGAAAGTGTTGTACAAAGATCTGTTGCAGTAACATGAGAAGAAAGAAGATGATTATTTAGTTCTGGATGATACTCCAAAAGCTAATGTTCCAACCATTCCTCATGATGTGAAACAACCACAACAACAAATACCACACACATTGGTGAATGTTAGATAGTCAACAAGGCAAATTAGACCTCTAGAAAGATTCTCTTCATCTTTGTATTCAATTTTACTTATTGATGATGGTGAAAGTAAATGTTACTATGAAGCTGTGTAGGTGGATACTAAGATTCAGTGGGAGTCTACAATGAAAGAAGAAATGGACTCTTTGCTGAAGAATAAGACATGAGATTTATGCAAGTTGCCTACAAGTAAAAGAGCTTTACAGAATAAGTGGGTTTACAAGTTGAAAGAAGAGGAAGGAGGTAAAAAATGATTTAAAGCTAGGTTAGTTGTAAAAGGATTTGCACAGAAAAAGGGAATCAATTTTGATGAGATATTTTCTCCTGTTGTTAAAATGACTTCTATCTTTACTGTTTTAAGTATTGTGGCTACTGAAGATTTGTGTTCAAATCAGCTTGATGTTAAAACAACCTTTCTTCATGGGGATTTGGATGAAGAGATATATATGGCTCAACCATAGGGATTTGTGGTCAAAGGTAAGGAGAACTTAGTGTGCAAATTGAAGAAAAGTTTATATGGCTTGAAGCAAGCACCTCGACAATTGTATCTGAAATTTGATAGTTTTATGCATGAGCATGGATACAATAGGTGTCAGTCAGATTATTGTGTTTATTTTAAGAGGTTGGATGATGATAACTACATTATTTTATGTTTATGTGTTGATGATATGCTTGTAGCTGGGTCTAACATGGATCACATTAAGGGGTTGAAACACTAGTTAGCACATGCATTTTCTATAAAGGATTTGGGGGTAGCAAAACAAATCATTGGTATGAAGATTTTCAAAGATAGGAAAAATAGAACATTGATGCTATCTCAGGCTGATTATGTTGAGAAGGTGTTGCAATGTTTCTCTATGGAGAATGCTAAAGCTGTCAGCACACCTTTACCTAGTCATTTGAAGTTGACTAAGGAGATGTGTCCTAAGACACAAGAAGAGGAAGATAATATGTACAAGGTACCCTATGTTTCAGCCATGGGAAGCTTGATGTATGCTATGGTATGCACTAGGCCAAATATTGGACATGTAGTGGGAGTCGTTAGCAGATATATGAGTCATCCAGGAATTGAGCATTGGAATGCAGTCAAATGGATTCTCAGATATTTGAGAGGAATATCCAATAAGTGTTTACACTTTGGTGGCTCTACTACTAATTTACAGGGCTATGTTGACTCAGATTTGGTAGGGGATATTGATACCAGGCAGAGTACTACAAGTTATGTCTAAATTGTTGGTGGGGCAGCCATCAGCTGGGTTTCTAAGCTACAAAAGGTTAATGCTTTATCCACTATAGAGGTAGAGTATGTAGCTACTATAGAGGTAGCCAAGGAGATGATATGGCCTTAGTTCTTCTTGGAAGAATTGGGACACCCTCAGAAGGATAATTATTTGTTTACAAATTGTTAGAGTGTCATTCATCTTGCAAAGAATTCAGCTTTGCATTCAAAGACCAAACACATACAGTTGCAGTACCATTTCATTTGATCAATTTTGGAGGATGGATAGTTAAAGCTAGAGAAGATACATACAAATGACAATCTAACAGATATGTTTACAAAGGTAGTAACAAGGGAGAAGCTTAACTCCTCTTCAGCTTCAGTTGGTCTTCTAGACTAAACATGAATAAAAGAACAAAAAAGTCAAGGGTGGTTTGATCTAGTGAGAGTCCCATGTGGTAGTAGTATTGCTATAGGATTAGTCTCCAAGTGGGAGATTGTTGTTTAGTGTGGAGCCTAATCAGTCCCCAAGTGGGAGATTGTTAGTTTGTGGTGACTGATCAGGAAAGTACTGTACATACTTCATAAACTCAATTTTTTTTTGGGTCATGGCCAAAATTGTGGTTGACATATGGCCAACATTTTGTAACCCTAAAGCAACATAAAATTAGTTGTATAAAAGGGCTTAGGGTTAGGTATTTTCATTAAGTTGTGATGCAAAATTGGTTCTTGTAGCAATATTGAGCTGTAAGGGATTACATATTGTAATCAGGTTATAATCACTGGATCATAATAATATCGGACTTGCTATTTGGTGGACGTAGCCTAGGAATTGGGTGAACCACATTAAATCTTGGTGCCTTGTATTCTTTTCTGTGTGATCTATTATTTTCTGTTATTGGTTATATTTGCATGTAATTGTTATTTCTGTTTGTGGATTAATCCTAATAGGCTTGATGGTCATCATTTTATTTCAACCCTTTATGGGCTTACAAAACTTCCCCCTCAGTTTTGAACTAGGTATCTTTTGCCTTTCTAACTGCATCAAAGATCATTGCATTAACAATGCCCCATTTAGGAAGTATCATGATCCCTGAGTCCTTTAGTAGTTGCTTCCCCCTCCTCCCCCTCCCCCCCCCCCCCCCCCCCCCACAAAGGGTTATTTTCTCAAACTCTTCTATGAGGCTAACCTTAACCTCTTCTTAAATTTCAGAGTCCTGCCTATTAGGTTGCTCTATTTTAATTTTCTTGCACCTTGCCTCAAAATTGCTAATATTGCTCCTCCACAAAAATTTTGTAAATGCTCTAGACTTTACAAAGCTTTCATCATCCAAAAGGTTCTTAGACACTTGTTCTACCATAGGGTCAATTTCCCTACCTTGAAAATCTCCTACAGTAAGAGCTAATGATGGCATGGGAGGCTCTTTAGGTGTTCCTTCCCATATCTTTGTTGTAGTTATAACAATATTCCTTTCATCTCCCATCTATTTCAATTGCTCCCTCAAGGAGTCTTCATCATCTATTTGGATAGGGGTCTATGAAAGAGAATACTCTTCAATCTTGGAAGAGGAACCTTGTTCTAACTTCTGCTTCTTTGCAGTAGCTGTAGTGGGTGGCTCTCTGAGAGTTGTCTCTTATAAAGAGGCACATGCTGAATATCTCTTGCCACAACATAACCAAATCTCTTCTGCAATGTGTACTAGCCTAGGTTTATGACTGCTTTTCTAGCCAACCTATTTTCTACCTCAATGGCCTTGTCTGGATAAGTTTGAGTCAAAATTTATTTCTTTTCATTTAAGGTTTCCATAAACCCAAAAAAAACATTCATAAGCATATCTATTTTGGCACCCTAATATTTCTTATCAGTAAGGGGATTATACTTTGGCTCAAAGGAATTAACAAATTCAAGCACCCTATTGTACACTTTCCATTTTTCTTTTCTAACCTCTTGCTCTTGTAGTGAAAATTGATTTCTAATTATATCTTCAGGAAAATAAACAATATGTTCATGTGATTTAGCTCTTGTTCTCTCCTTAAAAAAATCATAGAAACCTTCAAGATCTATAAAACAAGAATGGGACTGGGCCATTTGGTATTTTTCTAAAAAAATTTCTAATTGCCTCCAACAAATTGTGGACAACAATAATTTGAGGGAAGAAAGTACCTTTAGATCTACCAAACAGTTGCTTTTATTCTAACCCTCCTACTTTCCATAAGAATTCTGCAATCCCCATATTCAAAAGTATTTGATATGGCAACACATGTGGTTTCCTTAGGAAACCATACACTCTGAACACAATAGAAACTAAATATAGGATAATGTCTCTCCAATTATGGCTCAACTTTAGTCCTTTGGCATGATCCTTTGGTCTAATCAATTCTCGTAAGGACTAATGTATTCTAGGGTTATCTCCAGTCAATAGAATTTTTAGCTTGGAAGCAAAATACATTTCAAATCTAACAAAAAATTGGCATTAATGACCTCCCATGTCATATCAGTGCTCCATAACTAGACTGATAATTTGTCTCCATCCTTCTCTAGCACCAACTTAATCTTTTTGGAGAAAAAGGTAACACCCTTGTACAAAAATATGCACATACACATTGAGTACAAATAGAATGGTTTTACAACTTTCAGCTTATTTATGCCTATTAACTCATCATGGATTTCTTCTTTTAAATATGTAGCAAAATAAAAAATTAAGCTCATTCCATACTGTAGTGTCTAATCAATGATAAAAATAATGGATCCTTGGATGTGATCCTATTCATCCATTCCAAATATTTTGTAGAGAGAAAAATATAGTTCTTGCGCCCCAGGATTGAAATATTTCCTTAATAATGGCTCTGGGGTGGTGGCATTCACCAATGGTAATTGACCTATTTTAACAAAGTGTTCTTGCAGTGGCCCTCTCCTTAGGTACACCCTCTATGCATCATATCTTGCTTACAAATCCTCCATGTCAATTTTCTCATGTACTACATGATTATGGTTCAACCTAAAAACTTCCCTAATCAACTCTGGTGAAACCCTAAAGAGATTATCTCTACTATGATTCTTGACCAACCTTGAAACTGGGTCATTTCTCTCTGCTATCATGGCCAATAAATTATCATCAAAGAAAACACCTAGGATGTTGAGCTCCAATACATTATTTAGAGGAGTATCAAGTTTTCTCTCCGAAAACTATTTGTGGAGAAGCTCTAAACCTCCAAAAGATATTTCGGCATCTTAAAACCAATTGGCCTAGTCATAGAAACCCTCACTGACCAGTAATCTAGGGTTTTTAGGAAATAGTTCTTTTCCTTTGTAAGACTCATTAGTTGATTGTGGTAATTGTTTTGAAAAATCATCATGTACAAATCTCAACTGGTAATCTACCTTTCCTAAAAAATCCCTTCATGGAGGCATTTTATCTATATTATCTTAATTACAATTGTGAATTCTTGACTAACCAAAGATTTTCAATACTCAACTGTGTTGGAAATATATATGATAGGCTAACTTACTGAGAGGGGAGGGGTGAATTAGTAACCAACAAAACTTTATCCTTATTTCTCAATTAATCCTTCATGTGTATTCTGATCTAATTGCATGCATGAAAAACTGAAAGCATTAAAACATTCATAACACTTTGACACACAATATGGTTACCCAGAAACCTTCCAAATAAAAAGTAAAACTAGGGTGGGGATGATACCAACAAGCTTTAGTACTGTAGTATAAAGTTGGCATGTTAAGGCTTACAATGATCACTTCTACTGATCTACCTTGTTAGGAGCAATAAGGACTGCTAGGTCCACCTTGCAAAAGGATTTACAAACATACAATGAAGTATGCAATCAGTAAAGAGATTTACAAAAGACTATTAAGTCTACTCTATGAAACGATTTAACTGTTCCACCTATTAGGATGAACTAGTGGCTGATCTCTGATCTACAACTTGATTTGCTAAATGAGATTTCTTTGAGTGTAATGATCATCTTGTTGTGATAGATAAATCTTTTCTACTCCTTATATTGCTATAGCCTTTTACTTATTAGTTCTTCTCTTCAAATTTGCATCATACTCATGTCATATATCTTCTTTGGATGTGATACAATACATTACATATATACCAATCCAATTTACAAATCATCAAAGTCGGCTACAATACAAGTTTACATAAAATACACAAAGTTTTCCCAACTACAGGAAATCAAGTTATGAAGACTAACTTGGTGAGATTTTGACACTTGGCATCCACTATCAATGCCCGACATCATCATGCATTCAGTAGATGTAGAAGCTCGGTCCATATTGATCACTTCCAAGTAGTCTGAACTCGATTTGCATTGGTGACTCAGTGAATACTATGAAACTTGGCATATAAATTGAATTACTTGATTCACACTGCATAGCTTAGTTAATGCTATTACCATGAGCTTGGTATAAACTGAATCACTTGGTTGACAATGATTGGCTCAATCAATACTGGATTTACATTACTAAAATTGTTAACTCGATAACCAATGTATAACTCGGTGTGCACTGAGAAACTTGATAAACACTAAGAAGCTCAATTTATACTAATAATCACCAACCTCGTAGAAACTACTTGGTGCAAACTAAATACTATTCCTGGTACTCGATCATAAATGTAGAACTCGGTAGAGTCTAAATTACTTGGTTAACATTGTTAAATGTACAATACACTTGGTAGCTATTATTTGCTTGAATAAGTGTGTGTCACTAATAAAAAAACTTGACTATAATGTCAACAATCTCCCCCTTTGGCATTAGTGAAAAAAACACTTATCAATCAAAACTGAATTCTCAAAAAGTTTCAAATAATCTTTATTCTTCAAACTGTGTCTTCAACTCAGTAGAGTACTATGTTTTTGAGATTTTTCAAAATTGCTTTTGTAAGAGATGTTTATCTAAATATCCACACACACACACACACACACACACACACACATAATATGATACTGCTCCCCCATACATATATATTTAATATACTTTACACGTTATATATATCTTCTCATCTTTTCTTCCCTTTACATATTCTCCCCTTTTACAATATGCTTTACATGTTATATATATCTTCTCCCCCTTTTTGACATAAATGCCAAAGGTTTATTCTATATAGTAATACCAAAATGTGACAAGAAATTAGAATGTACCTTAGGAATCAATGTCATTTTCTTGTCCCATTTTTCTTGCAACACCTTGCTTGTGTGCAATGCAATCTGCTCTTCTGCTGATAATTCTATCATGTGATCAGCAATGGAGAAGTTGTTATCATGGATGAGGATTTTAGCATGTGCAATATGTTTATGCAATGCATCCATGTTTGGGAGAATTATGCCTTGTATGTCTACAAGGGTAGCCCTTATCTTGGCTTCTTCCCTTAGCAACTATGCTTGCATATCAGTTAGAAATATGATCTTTGTATAGTGAGCATAACTATAGCTTGGGTCAAGTTGCAACTATTGTGCACTTTCCTTCAAATATTCATCAATCTTGGAGAGTTTTCCTTTAATTTCTTGAGTGAAGATTGATGTGTCATAGAGTTTACCAAATAAAGATGTTATATTGTTGGCAGAGGTCTCCAATGAGCCTAGAATAATAGACAAATCTACTTGGTGTATGAAAATATTTTGTGCTACTAGCTCCAATACTTTATTCCCAAATTTATTCTCCCCTCTCTACAACAATTTCTCTTGTCCATTCAAATATTTGATGAATTTTTGGACTACTTCTGCTAACTAAGCCAAAATTGGTTGAGAAGTGTCAACCTTAGTGCTGATTGCTTTTGTAAGAATATTCTTTGCATATTCAAGAACTTTGAATTCTCTATTCCTTTCTTCTCTAAATCTTTGTTGCTTAGCTTTCTTCTATAGTATCTCTCTAACTATATGCATTTGATTAGGATTTAGATTAGAGATATCCAATTTGGGATAACTATATCCTCATCAAGATCAATGTCTTCTTCCTTTTCTTCACCTTTGCTGAAATTTCTTGTACTTGATTGAGGCTTGGTCTCAATTGTCTTAGTACCTATTATTTGCATGCTTGGAATAGAAATAATGGTAGAAATAGTAGGATTGGAAGAAAAAGTAGATAGTGCACTTATTGCAGAAATACCTCATGTGACCAAAATTGATGTATGAGGAAGTACTGATTGCTTGGTAGATGAAGTGCTGGTCACTTCTATTAGTGAATTACTAACCTGAACAAGTGCAATTATTGGTTGAGTACTTGAATTTGCAATGTTTGAAACAACCAATTCTATATTAGCTTTCTTTGAGCTTTATGTCTTAAATGCTTTGCTTAGAGAATGAGGAAGTGAGGCTATGATCATTGTTGTAATCTTCTCAAGGTTGGTCTCCTCAATATTTTAAAACTTAGGGAGCTCTTCCTTAGTAGCTTCCTGTTCCTATTCCTCATCATCAATATTGTCATAACGTGTTACCTCTTCATTATCAATTTCCTCTTCCTTGTCATTGACATTAACAAAAAAATCACTCTGCTTATGAAGATTAAAAATGTTCTTCCATGTGTTTGTGGCATTCCTTACCACATGTTTAATGTCATTTACCAATATCAGACAAGTGTTAAATCTCAAAGTAAGTTTTTCTTGATTCTTTTTGATGGATTCTTTTACTTCTTTATCACTTAGACTCAGCATGAGTTGCCTCAAAGTTTGCTCATAAATATCTTTTGTAGTTTTCTTTGCATGCTCCTATATTGGCTTAATTTTCTCCATTAATTCATTGGGAATATACTATGCAAGTTGGTTTGGAGAGTATTTCCATTTTTCTAGCTTTGATATGACCATGTCTTCAACTTGCTGCTTCTCCTCTACATTTCTAGTTTCATATCTCAATGATCTAAAGTTTTTTATGCTGACCCTAGAATAAATTTCTTTCAGTCTTTCCTAAAAGGTAGGTGGAGGCTTTTTGAAAATTATATCCTCTACTTCTTCACCCAACTTCAATTTATTTTTGAATGTCCTCCTTGTAAACACTGTAGTAGATGCCTTTGCAGGTTTGGTTATAATAACCTTACCTTTCTTCTTTACATGCTCTTTTTCTTATGACTTCTCTTCATCTTCTTGTATGTCATCTCCTTTACCTTCAATAAATAGGAGAGTAGAGCTGGTCTTTTTTTCAATTTTGCAATTCTTTTCTTTCCTTCGTTGACCACCTGAGGGAGTTTTATTTCTAATTCAATTCTTGCTTTAGCTTCCTCATATGTGCTAAAATATGTAGCTTTTGGATCAACAGGCTCATTTAATAGTGCTTCAATAATGTCCTTAGTTTCATCAATATTAACCTCATAACCTAGAGGCTTGACCCACAGAGTTCTCAATCTGATTGCTTGAATAAGCAGTTTGTGACAATCAACCATAAAACAAATATCATCTTTGTAGTCTTCTAAAAGTTTCTTAGGTATCTTGAATCTTTTATTCGTCTTGTCCTTAAATGCATCAAAATAGTTATCCATGATATTGACATAGTATTCTCCCATTTTTGCTATATATTCATTAATTCAGTAAAGAATAGGTACATCATTTCTCCATATGACTGTACCTTTTGATGGGAAGAAATTTTGCACAAAGAAAAATAAACAAGTTAAGAGTGAACTGAACTTACAAGGGTTATTCTTTGAAGCTCTAATGCTTTCCATATTTTTGTTGAACTGATTCAACATCAACTCAGCAAGGTCAAATGATATGATGTTCTTGACCACTTTGAAAGTGAGATCCACTACTTCACAAGATACACTATTTAGAAAAATGAAGCTGTATATCTTATGTGTAATTACATGTATACCAAACTTTATCTCCATATCAATAACACAATTGATCTTCATACCCCTTCCATCCCATTATACAAGGGTTTTCTTCTCCAATTCCACCCAACTTAGGGTTTTGGTGGGTTTTGATTTTGCCAACATTGGACGCCCTATGACCCAATGGATCATTTTCTTCATTATGGGAATAGGTTGTTCCAACCATAACTATCTATTATACATATGGTTTAGGATAAATCTTATCCATTTAATTTGAAAATCTCATGGCATATGTGGAATGTGAGTCAAACCATTCACTTCTAGGTGTTGATGCTCTGGTTTTAACATTCCATTCACACATAATTTCTCTAATGATTCATCCATTTCTAGAGTTCCTATGTCTTGGATAGAACATTGAAAATGTAAATGAATATCATTTATCAGAAGTACCTTGGATAGAATATGAGATTGTGCTCTAGTGGGATCTATGGTTTCTGCAACAGCTAGACTAAGCTTGAAATTAGGTGCCTTCCATTCAACGTCTTGAACCAACATCTCTGAGCCTTTCTTTGTCTTGATACTGGAGGATACCATCACTAGATGGGGTTTTTGAAAACACAAAAATCTTCAACAATAATTCACACAGATCTCTCGGATGCACTGAAATCACTCTGCACAAATAGCTCTTGAAAATTCATGGTGATAAATGAATTCAATTTTGCCCTTTTTAACAAATTTTCCTTTCAATCACCATAAATACCTGGTACAATCACATGCTCAATGATAGACTATCTTCCACTCAGCTTGAATCAAATGCTTGGTAGGAACATTCATGAATCAATGTCCATATAAAACTTAGTTACTCTCAACCTTGCTTGATAGGGTCTTACAACCCGACCTCACTCAGTAATGACTAGCATTTTCTTTAGACACTTGATGATCCCTTTGCATCTTGGATATTAATATGGATCTTTCCTTCTAGCTAACTGAAACTGATGTAAGATGTCTACTTCAGAATCCTAGTTCCAGTTCTCCTTATGGGAGATCAAGTAGAAATGCTTAAGTCACCCAACTCTTGAGTGATATTTTTTTCATTGCTCGGACTAGTATTTTTAGAAGATTTTGGAATCCATTGTTGTCTCATCTTCTTTCTGATGTTATCAACTTTAGCTTTCTTTCATCTTCAATTCTTCTAGTATTCATATAGTTCTTGGCAAGATGACCAAGTTCTATACAAATAAAACATCTCCTAGTGGTGTCTCTTGTCCTCATGTGATGTTTTACACAATTCATTCCAATCTATCCAAATTCTCCATAGTAGTGACATTTGGACCAAGTGTTATAGTCCCAACCAAATATAGCTTTTATAATTTGTTCTATTGGATTCAATATCTTAGTTTTGCATTTAGAAGATTTGTGCCCATGCATTTTGCATTTGTGATATTTGCCTTGAAATTTAGGTTTCTCTTTTCATTCATTAGCTCTATGACCATGCTGATTACAATTGTAGCATTTTCCATTGAATTTAGCTTTCACATTGCTCCAACATTTGTTTGATGTATGACCTAACTTACCATAGTGACTACAAGTAGATCTTTGATTCTTTTGAGCTCCTTGCTCAGATGATTTACCTTCTTCTATATATCCAATTCTCGCTTTGCCCTTTTTTCTATATTGGATTTGCTCATTTAGTCGATCCATTTTTGCTTGAGATTTCATCATCCTTTCATTGGTTTTCCTTTTAGTTTTTAGATCATTTTGTAATTTTTCATTCTCTGATCTTAGATTCATGATTTCTTCATTTGCATTGATATGTTGATCAATGAAGTCTACTTGCTGAAGGGATAGGTGTTGAATTTCATTATTCTTTCCTTCTAACTCTTCTTTTGTCTTTTTTTCTCTTCCATGACTTCACACAATATTACTGACTAAATTTCTTGCTCTCTTTTCAGCTTTGTTACTTCTTCTTGAAGTGTGCTGTTCTTCTCTAATAGTTCTATGATTGCTTCATTGGCTTCATTTGAATTGCTTTCTAAATAGATGTCTTCAATTCTTTCTTCAATGTAGAGTTGGTCATTCATCTGTATTGCAATATCTTGTCTTCTTTTCAAGGATTGAGAGAGTTGCTCCTTTTCTTTCTTAAGTTTCCCAATAGCCAATTCCAAATCCATCTTTTCATTGTCAATAGCCTTATCAATTCTGAATACTTCTATTGCCTCTGAGCTTTTCTCAAGTTGTTAAAATTATTTTTGAAAACCACAAAGCTCTGATACCAATTGTTGGAAATATATATGATAGTCTAAGTTATTGAGAGGGGAAGGGTGAATTAGTAACCAATAAAACTTTATCCTTATTTACCAATTAATCCTTCATGTGTATTCTGATCTAATTACATGCATGAAAAACTAAAAGCATTAAAACATTCATAAAACTTTGACATACAATATGGTTACCCAGAAACCTTCCAAATAGAAAGTAAAACTAGAGGATGATACCCACAAGATTTAGTACTATAGTATAAAGTTGGCTTGTTAAGGCTTACAATGATCACTTCTGATGATCTACCCTGTTAGGAGCAATAAGGAATACTAGATCCCCCTTGCAAAAGGATTTACAAACATACAATGAAGTATGTACTCATTAAAGAGATTTACAAAAGATAATTAAGTCTATCTTGTGAAAGGATTTAATTGTTCCACCCATTAGGATGAACCAATGGCTAATCTCTAATGTACAACTTGATTTGTTGAATGATATTCCTTTGAGTGTAATGATCACCTTGCTATGATAGATAAATATTTGTTGCTCCTTATACTACTATAGCCTTTTACTTCTGACTTCTTCTCTTCAAATTTGCATCATACTCATGTCATATATCTTCTTTGGATGTGATACAATACATTACATATATACCAATCCAATTTACAAATCATCAAATTCAACTATAATACAAGTTTACACAAAATATAGTAAATCAGCCCAACTACATGAACCCGAGTTCCAAAGACTAACTTGGTGAGGCTCTGACACTCGACATCCACAATCAATTCATGACATCATCATGCATTCAATAGATGTAGAAGCTTAGTCCATTCTGATCACTTCCAAGTAGTCTAAACTCAATCTGCATTAGTGACTCGGTGAATACTATGAAACTTGGCATATAAATCTAATCACTTGATTCACACTACATAGTTCAATCAATGCTATTACTACAAGCTTGGTATAAGTGGCTTGGTCAACATTAGATTCACATTACTGAAACTCTGAACTTGGCAACCGCTATATAACTTAGTTTGCACTGAGAAACTTGGTAAATACTAAGAAGGTTTGTTTACACTGATAATTACCAACATGGTAGAAACCACTTGACGCAAATTGAATACTATTCCTGGTACTTGGTAGTAACTGTAGAATTCAATAGAGTCTGAATTACTTGGTTAACACTGTTAACTATACAATATGCTCAGTAGTTGTTATCTGCCTGAATAAGTGTGTGTCACTAATAAACAAACTTGATTGTAATGTCAACAACTCAAACAAACTTATTTTCTCTACTGAGATTTCCATCTGTAATAATTCATGGCTTTGAGGAAACAAAATTTGAAATTCTGAATATTTTTGCACTCTAAAAATTCTTTGTTGGTTGGTACTCAATAATGAGAGAAATTATAAATTTTAGGGAAATTGGCTTCACATGAACTTGCATTGATCAAAATTAATGCTATAACAGTCATATTTCAAGCTGTGCCATAAAATTTGAAACCTAACCATCAATTTATGCCAAATCAGATGATTCCTTTTCAAAGTTTAAAAAGATGCATTACATTTTTTAAATGTCAAACATGTGTCAATACATTTCTTCCCCACTTTAGTTAAAGTTTGATCATCTTCAAAACCTTAGGAAGTAACGATCATCGATCATCATTTGATTGACAATCAGGAACTTACATGATATACACTACTTTAAAACTAAGGAAACAGGGCCTGCACATCCACATGCCACAACTTCACATCCCTACTTTGTTTAAACCTTGTGTAACTTCATAATGTAGGGATACACCCATTTTTGATCTTAACATGATTGACGATGAATGAAATAAACTCTCCAAGGGTAGGAGTTTTTATCTAAGCTCATAAAGATTTTGTGTGACTTAGCAATCAAGTTGATCACATATTTGGAGCTTATCAAAAGACAACTCCATTTTATAGTGTGACTTGGTGAAGCAATGAAGTTTCCCTAGTTGTTGAGTCACATTAGTTAAGAACTCAAATACCTTTTAGCCTATAACTGAGTGAAATAGTCAGTAAAGCCTTAGTCACATGGTTGCTTGAATGAGAGAAGTATAATGAACCTTCACAACAACTGGGAAAACCATTGTGTTCACATAGTCAAGGCCTTAGAAGACAAAGACTAAAAGATAATTGCAATTCTACAAAACTAGTTAGAAGCACATAAAGAAATTTATTCACATGGTCACAAGGGTCACCAGATGGTTAGGTGATTTGAACAACTCACTAGAGAGAAAATTGAACAACTTGAATCTTAGGGTAGAGTGTTCATCACCACTGTAGAATTAGAAGAAGGAAATCCAATAGAACCTCCCATGCCCAACCTGGAATTGAATGTGGCTGATTTCAAAGGAAAAGGGCTAGATCTTGTAATAGAGCAAGCTAGATAGGAAATCTTATCTAATGACAATTTTATAAAGTTAATGGCCTTTTACCAATTTGCATGGAGAATAAATATTGAAAAATTTGAGGAAAGATGCTGTAAAAGGAAAGCTAAGAAGCTAGACAAAGAAGATCTAGTCATACAAAATGAGATCAAGGAAGAAATAATGTAGGAATTTAGTAGCATGACTCCTGAAGAGGGAAGAAAAATGATCAGATCAGCTAGAGTTTTACTTCTACCAAATTGGGACATTGCAGATATAATTGTGTTTAATATTGTTACAAAGAAGTTGAGCACTAAGGAGAAAATGAAAAGGACACTTATTGGTACTAAATACAGTGAAGACCATGTTACCTTAGTTATTTGGTCCTTAAAAAGAGGATCTAGAGCTGTTTATTCTCAAACTAATGATTCTGAATTAATGGGGAACTTGATTGTCAAAAGAGTAGAGGGTACTCCAAATGAAGATGCAAAAAAATTAAATATTGAAACAACCACTCTTACCCTAGCCACTGCCAGGAAAGAGAAAAGGTCTATACAAGAGTGATAGGAGAAATATGAACAAGTCCTAGATGCCTTTAATAAGGAAGTCCAAAAGAGGATTAACCTTGAAAATAAAATGATAGGACATAAAGGACAGTCTAGATGACACTCTTTTTAACAGGTGGATAGTAGAATATTCCTCAAAAAATCAGTTGTTACTAGAAGAAGTTGAAGAAATGGATGTGGACCAAGATGAGGTACAAACAAGAGACACAAGCATCATAGTTTATTTCATTTGAATTTTTAGTTTAAACAAAATAGAAGTAGAATTGAAGATAGTGGGGGATAAGTAGAGGGCCAACAATAAGTTGAATGAGATTGGAATTGATGTTTGGTGGTAAATAAGTAGAATGATGTTTGGAGGTAAATAAGTTTATAATTTTACAATTTCTATAGATAATTACATCACAACTAAATAAATTCACTCATTTTTCTAGCAATGTTCCAATTCAAGATATAGTAAATGGTAACTTTCAAAAGAATTTTAGGTGCTAAAAAACTATTGGCTATCTAGAATTCAACATACATTACAACACTACATGTCTATAATGTATGCAATCAAAATCTTAATCAAAACATTTCATTAATGACATTGATAATTGTACAATACAATCTATGTTGAATCTTGATGTGAGAGACTTGATATTGTTTGAACAATGTAAACCTAACTTACTTGCATTGGATACAAAGTCTTTCTGCAATTAGAATCTTAATTCAAATATTTTGTCAATGGCATTGATGATTACACGAGACAGTCTATGTTGAATCTTGACGTGATTGACTTGCTATGGTTTGAACAATGTAAAAATTTACAAATATAATTTCAAATGTAAAAATTGCCTTGCAATTAAAATTATCAATAGTTAACCCTAAACCCCATTCTTATGAGATCCCTGTCAAATACATTGAAACCCTATCAATTTATGGAAGCAATTACTTAATTCCTTGAATTAAAAGCAAATATAAATTGACATACAACCTATCTAAGCTGCATTAAATTGCATGGAATTTTCTCATTCAATCCCAAAGTAACAAGCATTTGAAGTACAACCAATTCATTCTTTCTCCTTATCTAAGATTAATTTATTATTATTCTTGCTCTTTCTTGTTGGCCAAGGTAGTTTATTTTCATTTAGTTTAACAAGCAATTCTTCTAAATTTAAAATAGCTAGAACACTCCTAATTTGACGGTCCCACAAGTAAACTTAGCTTCTAGGAAAATTAGTTTCCCCTATAAATACAATAAGCGGGGTTCATGCTCATCAATTTATTTCTCTCTTTGGATCTACTCAAAACAATCAAAATTTACTACACTATAATGGCTCACAAGGCAGAATCCTTAGAAGCATAAGATTAATTCTTTGCATCTTTTTCATTTTCTGCCTTCACTTGGTTAGGTATTTCCATGAATTTCCTTAAAAATAGATTGTTTTTGTTGGTAACAGGAAATAAACTAAAAGGGATTTCAACACAACAAATTTAGAGCAGAAGAAGGTGGTGAATTGACTTGTTATGGATGAAGCCATTAACGACGATAACTCAATAGTTTTCCTGCACCTAGAAACCATGGAAAAGTTGTAATTGTTTCATGGTGATACAAATATTATTAAGGTATTTTCATTAGCTCTTTACCCTTTGTGAGGTTAGGGTATTTGTGTTTGGGATTAAGAGCTAAGGGTTTAATTTTTTTTTTACTTTTCCCTTTGATCTCTCATCGGTGCCATATTGCAGGGAAAGAAAAGAAAGGATATGATTTGTATTGCCCTGATGGATGAGACTTGAAAAGAACCTAAGATTAGAATGAATTTAGTACCCAATGCCTATGTGCTGAGATGTTGACATAGTTCTATAAGTCATTATATCAAAGATTGCTAAAAAATGAGGTCTCAAATGATGACTCATTGCTCTCTATTCATAGAGTGCAAGGGTTTGTAATGGAGGCCCTCAGTTTGACCTAGTTTGTGCCCATGCAAGTACACCATGAAACAAGAGATTCAAGGATCAAAATATGCATGCAAATGAAGATACAAGCTAATCTAAATGATAACAATGCAAGAAAGAAAATGTAATCTATGAATGGAAATAACAATACAAGATTAATCAATGAAGTAAATATGACTCTAAGATAATATAAGAATGCAAGGATGAAGAATGAAGATGGAAGCCATGGATGTAAGAGAGAAGAAGACAAGAAGAGAGAAGTTTCAATGAAGCTCCAATGTCCAAACCTTAAGGCTCAAACCCTAATGCTCAAATTCTTCCTCCAAAATCGCTCTCCAAACCTACAGTATAACAATACTATATAAGGATCCTCTCCTTCTCATTTCAAGAAGAAGAATAGATTTTAGTTACTATAGTATTGTTATGCTACATGTTTAGAGAGCGATTTTGGAGAAGGATTTCGATCATTAGGGTTTGAGCCTTAGGGCTTGGCTATTGGAGCTTCATTGCAACTTCTCTCTTTTTATCTTATTATCTCTTGCATCCATGGCTTCCATCATCATGCTTTACCCTTGCATTTTCATATTATCTTAGAGTCATATTTTCTTTTATAGATTAATCTTTCATTGTTATTTTCTTTCATAGATTAGATTTCCTTTCTTGCATTGCTTTGCATTGTTATCATTTAGATTAGCTTGCATCTTCATTTGCGTGCATATTTTGATTCTTGAATCTCTCATTTTATGGTGTACTTTCATGGACATAAACTAGGTCCAACTAAGGGCCTCTATTACAAACCCTTGCACTCCATGAATATAGAGCTATGAGTCACCATTTGAGATCTCATTATTGAAAAATATTAGATATAATAGCTCATAGAAGTGTGTCAACATTTTAGCACCTGCCATGGGCCAACCCACCTTTACATGGTGGTTTTGGCTAATTTTGGAGCTAAACCCCTTGTGTGGATTTGTTTGGAGATGAAAAATCTTAGATTTTAAAGATTTGATCATATCTTCCAAGCAACTTGGTGTTTTGGTCTAAAATTGTTTTTTTAGGCTAGTGACATATTAGATAAGCTTCAATTAAAAATTTATATTTTTCTGAGGTAATTCATATTTTATATAATTTTTTCTTTATTTTTTATGAAAAATAATTTTTGGGTGGAAACTAGCAATTTTTTCAAAAAACTCTACATTTTTGGAAAGGTCTTTGAATTCTAAATAGGGTTGTTTTTTTGTGTTTTGATTTTAGAGATCATATGAGGGCTCAAACACTCAATTAAAAAAAAAATTGGTCTATTTTGGCTAAATGAGTCCCTAGGGCACAAATGAATTTTTTTTTTTTAAAATTATGACATTTTTGGAAAGGTTTTTATTTTCTAATGTGGGCCTCTTTTTTGTATTTAGGGTTTTGGGTCCGAATTCATGGCATATAGCTCCAATCTTGTTGACTAGGTAAAAAAGGAAAAAAAAAAAAAAAAGCATTTAATGATTAACTTGCATTTAATTTTCACATGGTTCAATGCATGATGTGAGTTTTCATTTTGGTTATTTTTTATTATTAATCCTAACAATCATATTTTGAGATTTAACCCCAGGGTTTGCATAAGACATATCTATCTTGTATTGGTTTGCTTGTTGTTTGCTTGGAGTGCTTGCTTGGTTCATTAGATTAGTGGAGTGATATGTAGATGTTGCTTTGGATTTGAGGTATTATTGTACATCTCTATAACATTTGGACTTTGGAATTAAAAGTGAACCTCTTGTGTGTTTGGCTTGAGTGTTTTGTATGCTTTTGTAATTCACATTTTGATTGGTGCTCTAACATTGGACCTAGATTTGTTTTCCTGCATACATGTTTCACATAGTAACTAGGCCCTATGAATACTATTTGTGGTCATTTTGAGAGAGTGAGCTTCATTCACTTGCCTTACATGCAAAGTTCTTGATGATATATCCCCTTGTAGGTAGGAAAGGATTTGATATTATTTCATTATCTTGCTTGGTTTGTCTTCAACATTTGTTGGTACTTTCTCTCTTGAGATTGGTGGTGATTGTTGTTGGCTTTCCAAACTTCAGTGAAGTGATTTCAAATTAGCATGTCAAAATTTTTTTTTTCTATGTTTGGATGAGGTGAAGAGGTTAGAGGAGTATGCTCTGTTCCCTTTTGGGCACATTAGAAACTTGGAACCCTTGAATCTGAACTAAGTCCCCATGTGGTCCAATTTTGTGAGTCTTCCTTGATTAGAGAGGTTTAACCATAGTGGACACTCCCTTTATTGGGTAAACCACATGGATAGAACCTTAAGCAATAGTAGCCACTTTCACCATGGTAGCAACACCCACTATATAAATGTCCTTGTGGAAGAAATCTGCATGTATGTAGTCTTTTGTTGGGCAGCAAGATGTCAAATTTCCTTAGCATCTCTGATTGATTAATTTCTTTGAATGTGTCAAAACCTTGGTGTGTTGGGATTGGATTTCACCCACTTGAGATTGTAAAAGTTGTAGAGTTGACCATTACTAAGAACCATAGTGCAACCCAAAATTTCTTTTCTAGGACTATGTGCATGATTGGAAAACATTTTGAGAACATACACAATAGTGGTTCTAGGGATTAGATTCATACTAAGACACTATTCTTGTTTATGTGCAAGTTTGTTTTGTCCCTTGTCCATTGCTTGTAGACATTTTCTTGAACTCCCTAATTGCTATCTTACATGTCTAATTAATGATAAAAGTCTAGTGATGAATTTAGTTGGTCAATTAAAATGAACAAAAAAATTGACTTCTCAAGTTGAAACCTTGCTGATTCATTACCACCTACAACTATCAACCTGCTCGATTTTCTATCCTGTTATTTCTAGTCTTCTTTGGTTGATCTAGGTTAGATTAGGTCACTTATCGCACTATTGGAAGCTTTTTTGCACCTTGGATTGTTGTGTTTTGACCTCTTGAATTAATAATATTTGATTTTATGAGTGACCTTGCTTGGAGTCAGTGAGTTAGAAACTGTCCTTATTGAGAAGATAAACCTTTGGATTCTTTGATAACATGCTTAGAAAGCCTTAGTAATCTCTTATCCGTTCACTTCCATTCAAATTCAATTTCAATTAATTATAATTTGGGTAAATCATCCTCCTAATCTATATGTGCTAGGGTATTCCCCCAAAGTAGTGGGCACCTCTCTGGTAGTGTTGGTTTATGCCTATTGCAAAAAATTCTATCTTATCATCTCTTTTTTGGACAAGTGAGTGCTTTTACTATCCTAGTTTGGTACTAACATTTCTTAGGGTTTTCCTATCAACTAGCACCATTTCTTTCATGCTAGTTACAACAAGATATCAAGTAGATCAAGGAAAGTGACCTCAAGTTTTTAAAAAACCAATTACCCTTACTTCAAACTTGCCAAAGACATAAGGGAAAAAAACCTATGTTTGATCAATCACCTAGGAATACCCTAGAAGTTTTGTTTGATTCCAATAGTGACCTTAGTGAGTTGAGTACACCCTTAGCACCTTATCATTGAGATATGGATATGAGTTATACAATGGCTTGATGCGAGAGGGAAGAAATGGATGAATTCCTTGATGACATATTTGAAAAACATTGAGATACCATTTTATTTGGCAATTCCTCTCATGAAATTTGACTAGTCTCACCCCTTATCTCAACTAGATATTTGGATGCACAAAAAAGGACTAAAGGAGATAAGAGGCAAGCATATCAAGAAGAACTATCACAAAATGAAAACCAAGATGATGAACCTCATGCAACTTGTGTGAATGCAACATATACCAACAACTTGTTTAGATAGTCAAAACAAAGTTCACTGCTCAAATCATTTGAAATGTACAAAAGTGACAGACTTTAGACACTTGAGCATGAAAATAATGCCTTTATAGAGAAACAAGCTATGAAGGCAAAGAGATTTAAATGTATGGAAGAAGAAAAAAAAGCTTTGTTAGAAATAGAAATGAATTTTTTTTCAAGAGGATCAATATAGACCCTTGAGTCAACAACTTAATGATGAATTTAACAACATGCGTGTTGGCGGTGGAAACAAATTTTTTCCATTCAACCCTCCTAAGACTTTGCTTCATGGAAGACACTCAAAAACATCTTCATGATCTCCTAGCCCTTAAGGAAGAGGGGCTTCAACACATGATCATTATAGGAGACCAACACCTCCTAGGATTTCAAGACAACCTTCACAACATGCTCACCATGGTTCATATTATGGAAGAGGTAGTTCAAATTTTGGCCATGAATCTCTAGATTTCATCATAATGCAAGAAGATCCTCCTTTCCAAGAGTGTGTGAAGAAGTGTGTGTGTGTGTGTGTGTTTGTGTGTGTGTGTGTATAAATATAAAGACGCATTCCTAAAAATAATAATTAATAAGAGTGCTAAAGTTCCCTAAAAATATGATGTAGAAAAATAAATTAGGAGGAAAGATATTAGGATTTAACCACAAACAAAAATAACAATTACATGCAAATATAAACAATATTAGAAAATAATAGATCCCACAGAAAAGAACACAACACCAAAATTTAACATGGGTCACTCAATCCATGGGCTACATCCACCAAACAACAAGTCCAATATTAGTGTGATCCAATGATTATAACCTGATTACAATTTGTAATACCTTAAAACTCAATACCACTGCAAGAACCAGTTTTCACATCACACCTTATGAAACAATCCTTAACCCTAAGCCCTTTGATACAAGCATTTTGCCACTTTGGGGTTAAAATTAGTTACAACATGTTGGCTATAAACTGGCGAATATAAACAATAGCCAATTGGTGAATATTAGCCATTGGTGAATAGTAGCCCGCCATTAGCAAATAGTACAATACTCTCCTGATCAGTCACCACAAACTAACAATCTCCCACTTGAGGACTAATCAAACTCCACACTAGACAACAATCTCCCACTTGGAGACTGATCCTATAGCAATACCACTACCACATGAGGCTCCCACTAGATCAAACCACCCTGGACTTTACTGTTCTTTTATTCTTATTCAGTCTATAAGACTAACCAAAGTTGAAGAGGAATTCAACTTTTCCCTTGTCACTACCTTTGTAAACATATCTTCTAGATTGTATTCTATATTTATCTTATCCAACTTTAACCATCCATCATCTAAAATTGATCAAATAAAATTGTATCAGAACTAAATGTGTTTTGTCTTTGAATGCATAGCTGAATTCTTTGCAAGATGAATGGCACTCTAACTATCAGTAAACAAATAATTATCCCTCTGAGGGTGTCCCAATTCTTCCATGAAGAATTAAAGCCATATCATCTCCTTGGCTACCTCTATAGCAGCAACATACTTTGCCTCTATAGTGGATAAAACATTTACCTTCTATAACCTAGAAACCCAGCTTACAATTTTCCCACCAATAGTAAATACATAACCTGTAGTACTCTACTTGGTATCAATACCTACTACTAAATTTGAGTCAACATAGCCTTATAAATTAGTAGTAGAGCCCCCAATGTGTAAAAAATTATTGGATGTTCCTCTCAAATATCTAAGAATCCATTTGACTACATTCCAATGCTCAATTCCTGGATGAATCATATAATTGCTAATGAATCCCACTACATGTGCAATATCTAGCCTTGTACATACCATATCATACATCAAGCTTCCTAGGGCTAAAAAATAGGAAACCTTGGACATCTTATCCTCCTCTTCTTGTGTCTTTGGACACATCTCCTTAGTCAACTTCAAATGACCAGGTAAAGGTGTGATGATAGCTTTAATATTTTCCATAGAGAAATGTTGCAACACCTTCTCAACATAATCAGCCTGAGATAAAGTCAATTTATTGTTCTTCATATCTTTGCAAAATCTTTATACCAAGGATTTGTTTTGTTGGCCCCAAATCCTTCATAGAAAATGCATGTGCTAACTGGAGTTTCAACCCCTTAATATGATCCATTTTAGACCTAACTACAAGCATATCATCAGCATATAAACATAAAATAATGTAGCTATCATCATCCAACATCTTAAAATAAACACAATGATATGAATGACACCTATTGTATCCATGCTCATGCATAAACCTATCAAATTTTAGATACCATTGCCGAGGTGCTTGCTTCAAGCCATATAAACTTTTGTTCAATTTGCACACTAAGTTCTCCTCCCTTTGACCTCAAATCCCTGTGGCTGAGCCATATATATCTCTTCATTCAAATCACCATGAAGGAAGGCTATTTTAATGTTAAGCTCTCCAAATGCAGATCTTCAGTAGCCACAATACTTAAAATAGTGCAAATAGAAGTCATTTTAACAACAAGAGAGAATATCTCATCAAAATCAATGTCTTTTTTCTCTGTAAATCCTTTTACCACGAACCTAGATTTAAATATTTTCTTACCTCCATCCTCTTCTTTAAAACTATTATCTTTCACTGCAGACTCCCACTAAATCTTAGTATCCACCTGCACAACTTCATCATAACATTCAAGTTCACCAAAATCAGTTAGTAAAATAGAATACAAAGAGGGAGAAATTTTTTTTGGAGGTCTAATTAGCCTTATTGACTATCTAAAATTCATTGGTGTATGTGATATTTTTTGTTGTGGTTGTTGCACAGCATGAGAATTGCTAGAACATCATCTTTTGGAGTATCATCCAACACTACATAATTATCCTCTTTCTTCTCATGTTGCTGCAATAGGTCTTTGTACAACACTTTCTCATTGAATATGACATCCCCACTTCTTACAAGTTTATGATTATCAAAATCAAAAACCCTATAACTAAACTCATTAATGCCACATCCAACAAATACACATATCTTTGACTTAGCTTCCAACATGGTTCTATTTTTAGAATCTATATGAGCAAATGCTTTACAACTGAAGGTTTTGAGAAAAGAGTAACTCACTTTCTTACTAGTCCATGCTTCCTCTAGAATACCACAACCCAAAGGAGTAGAGAGACCTCTATTAATCAAATATACAATAATATTTATAACCTTCATCCACATATTTAAGTGTAACCCTACATGCAACCTCATGCTTCTTGCATGCTCCATTATAGTCCTGTTCATGCATTCAGCCACTCCATTTTCTTGTGGAGTCCTTGGAACAATTTTATGTCTATGAATACCATTAGTGGAGCAATAATCTTTAAATTAATGACTACAATACTCACCACCATTATCAGATTCAAGACATTTTAATTTCTTACCAGTCTCATTTTCAACCAAGCATTTCCATTTCTTAAAATTTTGAAATACATTAGATTTATATCTAAGAAAATAAACCCATTCTTTTCTAGTTGCATCATCAATAAATGTAACATAATAATGAGAGTCACCAAGGGAAGATACCTAAGCCGGTCCCCATAGATCTGTATGCACAAGCTCTAATTTCTCCCTTTTATTTTCCTTCCCTGTCTTCACAAAACTCACTCTCTTTTGTTTTCCATACACACAACTTTTATAGAAATCCATATAACACATTTTAGACTTGGTAAAAATTTCTTTTAATGAAGTAATTTCATACCTTTCTCACTCATGTACCCAAGTTTGTTGTGCCATAGTGCTGTATTAGAATCTATAGTAGCTATTTGTTCTCCCTGGTCAATTGCAACAACTATTCTTAAACATTCATTTTTCTCTAAAATAGTTAAAGTAGAAGGAATAATATGACCTATACAAAGATATAAGGTACCTACTTTCACACCTTTTTCTACTACAAGGGAACCTTTTGGAACCTTCCAATTTTTATCATTAAAAGTAACTACACAACCCTCATCACTGAGTTTTCCTGCTGAAATTAAATTCCTACTCAGCCTTGAAACATGTCTTACCTCATGTAGTAGCGAATGATTCCCACTCTACAACGTAATCTTAAATTTTCCCTTTCCAAAAATCTGATAGGGTTCATTATCCCTCAAATAAACAAGCCCAAAATCCCCCTTGGACATAATCAATGAAATAACCTTTATGAGGTGTAGCATGAAATGAAGCACTAAAATCTAAAACCCATAAATCATCAACACTTTCTAAAGATAGAAGCAAAGAATCCTCTTTGGATTTTTTATTTACCACATCTGCCTCCTTCTTCCCTTCTGGATTATCTCCTTCATTTTTATTTCAAGTCCAACAATCTTTCTTCTTATGGCTTTTTTTTACCACAATACCAACAATCTCTTGATCCTCTAGATTAAAACCTCTTCCCCTTTGACTTTTCTCTTGATTTCTCACGATTTCTAAAATTATTTCCTCTTTCAATCATTCTACCTTTGCTTTGTATGTTCAAAGCACTTCCTAATATAGATCCATTTAAGGATATCATATGAGTTTCCTCACTCAGAATAACACCAATCACATCATCATATTTTAGGGTATTAGATCTAGAAACAGAATTAATCACAACCATTACCAAGTCATTCCAGCTTTCGAGAAAAGAACAAGAAATCAAGAGAGCCCTAATTTATTCATCAAAATTAATATCCATAGAAGATAACTGACTAATAATAGTATTAAAATCATTTAAATTATCTACAATAGATTCACCTTCTACCATTTTCATATTAAATAAATAGTTCATGAGAAATACCTTATTTGAAGCAGAGGGCTTTTCATACAATTTCGCTAGGGTTTCCATCAACTCTTCCATCATCTTTGTTTTTGCAATATTAAATGCCACTAATAGTGCCAGATATAATGAAATACTTCCAAGTGCCTTTTTGTCTAAAAGATCCTAGTTGTCATTTGAAATAGATCCCTAATTCTTGGTTTTTCCTTGCAATGGCTTCCATGAATCCTTCTGATAAAGATAGTCCTCTATTTGCATCTTCCATAACTAAATGTTCTACCCATTAAACTTGTCAACCCTTAGCTCACCCTCATTTGCCATCACTCCCACTCAACTGTGAGACTTTCCTACAAAGGATAACTAAAAAAAACAACCTCGCTCTAATAAAACTTGTTAGGATTTAACCATAGACAAAAATAACAATTACATAAAAATATAAACAATATTAAAAAATAATAGATCACACAGAAAAGAACACAAGACACCAAGATTTAACATGGTTCACCCAATCCCTTGGCTATGTCCACCAAATAACTAGTCCAATATTATTACAATCTAGTGATTACAACTTGATTACAATTTGTAATCCCTTATAGCTTAACACTACCACAAGAACCAATTTTTGCATCACACCTTATGAAACAATCCCTAACCGTAAGCCCTTTTATACAAGTATTTTTCTGTTTTAGGGTTAAAAATAGTTACAACATGTTGGCCATAAATTGGCAAATATAAACAATAGCCAATTGGCGAATATCATCCATTAGCAAATAATAGCCCACCATTGGTGAATAGTATCCCACCATTGGTGGATAGTAGCCCAAAGAATTTATGAAGTATGTATAGTGCTTCCTTGATTAGTCATCACAAACTAACACAAGATCCATCTTTGGAAGAATAATTTAATCAAGTGAAGAGTACAGTGGACAAGTTCATGGCACCTAAGAGTTCCTTCTCACTTGATTTGATTTGTCCTAACCCTTTTGATAAGAGTGTTGATATGAATGAATTTCCTAAAAAGGTTGAGATCCCCCAATATGACAATTATGATGGGAATGGGGATCCAAGTGATCATGTGCATTAGTTTTATACCATGAGCTTTGAATTTCATCACAAAGAATCATACCTTATGAGATTGTTTCCAAGGATTATTATGGGTCAAGTAATGTAATGGATCACCAAAATGACTCCTCTAGTTAAGACTTTCAAAGAGCTTATTCAAAGATTTATTCAACAATTTGCATGCAAACGTTCAATATTTTTCACTCTATTGGACTTGTGTAACACGTAGCAAAATCAAGGAAAATCTTTTGTCACTTTCTTGAAAAGATGGAGACAACAATGCTCACACCACTATAGGACTATCCCTGAAAAAGAGAAGTTTGAAGTCATTATAGCAACATGATTCTCGAAATGCAGTATGAAGTTAAGAAGATGGTTGAAACAACATTTAGAATTGAGGATGTTTTGAAAGAACAAGGAATTTTGGCCAAACATGGAAACAATAACATCAATGGCCAAAGTAACAACAACAAAGGTAAACGAAAAAATTCATATTGCAATAGAAATAAATAAGTGATCAATGATGGCATTGCGGACTCCTCCAAATCTAATGATCAAGGTGTTCTTTATTTAGTTAATGCTAATCAACAAGGAAGTAAGCCAAGATACCAAGATAGGCCAAAGGGAGAAGGGCAAAATTTTGCAACATTTGGTGAATCATATGATGAGATATTGACAAATCTTATTGCTCACAACTTGATGTGTCCTTTTGATCTTGCAAAGTTTCATATACCCAAGGTTAAGCCATGGTTGTGGGATGAGAAAGCCTATTGCAAGTTTCACAATGGCATTGGACATGATGTTGAAAACTATGGGAAACTCAAGCATATCATTCAAGATCTTATTGAGAATGGTAAGCTTCAAGTGGATGGATTGAACACTAATGTTGATCACAAGGCCTTCAAAGAACCTTTTCCCAAGTATGATAAGGGGGAAACCTCTAGACCTAAGAAAGGCAAAGATGAGATCAATTATAGCCATGCAAATGTAGAGAATGTTGTAAACATGCTTGAAGTAGTAGAAGAGAATGTAAAAATGATGATAAATAAAGATCCTTATGGTTATAATCTAGACATGGACTTTCCTCCTATCTTTGATGAAAACCCATCTTGGTGCAAAGGGGTCCTCAATCTAGAGTGTCATCTCAAAGTCTCAATGCTTTCACATGAAGTCAAGGTCCCCTTGTCATTAGAGGACCCAATTAAAGTCAACCAAGTAAGCCAAAGAAAGTGACATCTAATAATTTTACCTCAAAACCAATAGTCAATCCTAAGTCAAACTATAATCTTGTCAATTAGTTGGAAAGAACCCCAGCTTAGATTTCGATCTTTGAGCTCTTAGAATTATCTTTGACACATAAGCAAGTCCTTGAGGATGCTTTGTGCATATCAAATGTTTCCAACAATTTGGATGTTGATCAATTCCAGAATATGGCTAACCATAGCCCTCATTACCTTACCTTTTTAGAGGAAGATTATAAATCCTTGAGCCACCCACATAATCTTGCTCTCCATATTGAAGTCACGATTCACAAAACCTGTGTTAGGTGAGTGTTGATAGATGGGTATGCTGGGTTTAATATTTGTTTTTTGAGTCTTTTAAAGACATTGGGTTATTTTGAATAAGTCATATCTACCAGAAGATAGATCACTATTAAATCCTATGATGAGGTGGAAAGAAGTTCAAAATGGTTGGCCATCCTTCCTATTGGATTGGCCCTATTGAGAAAGATATTTTATTTCAAATAGTTGATGTTAGTCCCCTTGCATATAATATATTACTTGGTAGGCCTTGGATTAATTATATGCAAGTAGTTTCATCTACCTATCATTAGTGTGTCAAGTTCCCTTACAATGGAACAAATATTTGTATACCTGGGGATAATACTTTATCTATTAACTCAATTTCAACGAGTACTCATGTTCTCCTCAATAGAGAAGTAGATGATTTGATGCAGCTTTAGTTGAATGTAGAGACAAATTCAAATCAATAAACCTTGGCATGGGAGGTTATCAACTCAATTCCCTCACAACATTACCAATTTCACCTAAGGCTTATGGAAAACCTTCAAAAGAAATGAGACCTTACTCTTTAGTTATGACATTATTTGACACATTTTTAAAGTCATCAGTGCCTATTCGAGATGAGAAAGAGGACGTAGCTGTTAGAGATTGGATTTATATAGAAGAGAAATATATGCACAATGAGATCTTATCTCACTCTTCTAAGGCCTATGTAAGAGGGTATACTTTTTTCAAAAAGATGATTTATCCTTTATATGGCCCTCTAAGTCATAGTTTGGATGCTTTAGCCAAACCTCTTGATCATGCTCTTTTTGGGTGCAAGTCTATGGAGACGATTGGCCTAGGATTTGCAAATCATAATAAGAACACTACTCCTATTCTTGAGAAGTGAAATAGTGAACATAAACCAAAATATGTACCTAATTTGGAAAATTAGAAAGATATGTGTGAAGATTGGGTTCCTTCCACTAGTCTCCTTTGGGAAAATTTAAATAGTGCAGTCACTCATGAGACAGTTGCAATTGTGGAGCAAAATAAATCAAGTTTAGATAGTTTAATGGAAAGAGAAGGTGTTACTATTGATGATATTCAAGCTTCCACATCAAGACATCCCAAGCCTTCATGAAGTAAGTACCCTAGTAGAAGTTCATAAATGAGTTCACATGAGTATGAACGAGATTCCTTCTCGGAGCCTTCCACAAATGACATGGATGTTGATGTCATCCACTCTTATGGTTCTCAACGTAGGGTAGCTCATAAGTCGCATGTAGAATTAGAGGATTTGAACTCACATGTTGCCTTAGTAGATGATTCTTCACTTGTTGAGATGAATCTTGATTTGGGTATCTTAGGAAGTTACTTGATTGACTTTGACTTTTCAGTCACTAGAGATGAAACCATTCACATTAACAACCTTGAACTAGTCATTGACTTACCTCTTTTTCATCCTAACCTCATTGATTGGTCCCAAAACTATAAAGAATCAAAGCTCTTAACATTTTAAAATGACTATGAGATAGCCTGTTACTTGAATGCCACTAAACCCGCAGTGTCCTCCACCAGTGAACCAGCTACCAGCATGATAGAGCCAAACAACAAGTACCTTAGTCACAAAAAGAAAAGAAAAGAAAAGAAAAAGAAAAAGAGTTCTAATAGTGAAAACCACTGTGTGGCAGTATTAGAACCAAAAAAGATAAAAATAAAGGACATATCCAAGGGTGGAAACCTCTCTAAGGCACCTAAGGATGAGGTACTTGATCATCTCCCTTGCTACTTTCAAGATCCTAAGTTTTACAAGTTATTGTTCCCATGTACAAACAACATTGTTGAGTATGAAGCTTTAACAAATGGACTTAAGATGACCATAGAATGGAGAATCATAGAGTTACACATCTATGGGGATTCGTAGCTAATAATCAACCAAGTTAATGATGAATATTTAACAAAATTTTGAGAAATTGGCACCTTACAAGAAAATGGTTGATTCCTTGAGATGATATTTCATATTTGTTACATTTCAAAAAATACCTAGAGAAGAAAACAAAGTAGCTAACACCATGGCTCCACTTGTTTCACTTATTTAGTTAGAGCAACATGAATCTAGATTTGAATTCCTGGTGGAAGAGTTACATCACCCTATCTATGATTCCCAAGAAAGTCATGTTATTTGTACCCTTGTTGGTCGTGAGTCATCTGATTATGGTGCCATTTATTCATACCTTTGTGATGGTATTATACTCAAAACATTTAACTGATCTAAATGCAAAAACCTTATCTAAAATGCCTCTCACCATTATCATATCTCTAGTGATTTATATAGAAGGGGTCTAGATGGAACACTTCTTAGATGCTTAGAAAAGAAAGAATCTGATCAAGCGTTAGTTGACATCCATGAGGGCATCTGTGCGGGACATTCCAATGTTCATTCCATGGCCCAAAGGTAACTTAGGGTAGGATACTATTGGCCCATGATGCAGATTGATGCAATAGCTTTGGCAAAGTCATGTGAAAAGTATCAAAAACATAGTAACTTGATACATGCTCCAGGTAGGGAGCTCATTCCTTCTATTCCTCATTGGTTGTTTCAGCACTGGGCCTTTGATCTAGTTGGGCAGATTTATCCAACTCATCAAGTGGACATAGGTTTATTATCACTACTACTAATTACTTTACTAAATGGGTAGACGCTGTCCCAATTTCTATTGACTTAGGAAAAAAAATATCTCTATTCACTCTAAACCATATCATCTATTGATATGGAGTGCTTTCTGAGATTATTACCAACAATGGAGGCCAATTAAAAAATAAGGACCTTAAATAACTCTGCAAGAGATTCAAGATTAAATAACTCTGCAAGAGATTCAAGATTAAACAACATTGGTCCTCCATTTACTTTCTAGAAGTAAATGGTCAAGAAGAAGCATCAAATAAGGCCATTCTAAAAATCCTACATAGAACAGTTCATAAGAGTGGCAGAGATTGGCATTTACAGATAAATCTGACTTTGTGAGCCTATAGAATGAGTATTTGTACTCCTACTGGGGATACTCCTTTTTCCCTCACATAAGATGTTGAAGTAGTGTTACATTTAGAGGTTGAGATTCCTTCACTTAGAGATTCTCTCAAAGGTCTAGTTATAGATGAAGACTACCATGCCATGAGACTGCAAGAGTTAGAACTTCTAGATGAGAAATGCAAAGCATCATTTGACCATATGAGGGTTTATCAAAAGTGCATGTCTAAAGCCTTCAACAAAAAGGTTCAACTGAGAGAATTCCAAGTGGGAGATCTTTTCCTATGTGAAAATGCTAAGAATCAACAACAAAGAGATCAAAAGGGGACATTATAACCTAATTGGCTTGGACCTTACATCATTACAATAACTTTTGGGTCTAATGCTTATTCACTATCTATAGAAGAGGGAGAGCAGCTCCTTGACCCTATCAATGTATTGCACTTGAAGAAGTTCTATCCATGATTCCCAGGGGCATCCTTTATATATACTTATTGATCCTAAAAAAATCCCCCCAAAAATGATATATTTCAAAAAACCAAAAAAAAAGATATATTTCAAAAAATCCAATCAATGATATATTGTCAAAAATTCTAAAAATTGGAAAATGTCCTAAAAAATGACCATCTTAGTGAAAATAGCAATAGGCACTTTAATGTATCTCCAATTTTTTTTTTTCTTTCCAAAAATACAAAAAAAAAGAAAAAGAAAAAAATACAAAAAAATCAAAAAAATAAAATTGCAATAAGATCAAAGTGGTGAAAACCTAAAAAGAGGCACTACTTGAGGCCTTTGAACCCCTATTTCTTAGCGTTTGTCCTCAACACTTAGCTTTTCTATTAGGATTAACCTCAAACATAAATAACAATTACATGCAAATATAAATAATATCAGATAATAATAGATCGAATAGAAGAGAACACAAGACACACAAATTTAACGTGGTTCACCAAAACCCTAGGCTATGTCCACCAAACAATAAGTCTAATATTATTACGATCTAGTAATTACAACATGATTACAATTTGTAATCCCTTATAGCTCAATACTGCTACAAGAAGCAATTTTCACATCACACATAATGAAACAATCCCTAAAACTAAGCCCTTTTATACAAGTATTTTTTTCTCTTTAGGGTTAAAATTAGTTACAGTATGTCAGCCATAAAATGCCAATAAAATATAAAATTATGGAGTATGTATAGTACTTCCCTGATCAGTCACCACAAACTAACACTTTCTCCATCATTCCTTGTCCTTGTTTACTTTGTTTGGAATTGGTCTTTGTCTTTGTTTAGGGGGCATAACTATGTTAGCTTTGGTCTCTTGGATGTGTTATTCTTTAGGACACCTTACAAACAATGTTTTCCAACACCATCCCAATTGTATTTTTCAACACAACCCTTGACATTGAGTGTTTTCTTTAACACATTGGTTTGGTCTTACCTAGTTCTTTCATGTGATCTTACCAACTTGAAAGCATTCAATCCTTACCCTTAGAACTCAGTATCAGTTAACACACTTAATGTTTTAAACACAATTACTTACTGCTTGAGCCTTGTCATGCTATTTTCTTTGTGTGTTGATTGTTATTGATTTTCATTGAGTGTCCTTGTCTTACAAGTCTCTTTAGTATACATAGCTAGAGTACTTGTGGCATGGGGCATATTTTTCTTTGCTTTTTGCTTGTGGGTGTGGTCTTAAAACTCTAGAATGTCTCTTGTTGTCCCTTTGAAACACTTAGGAGATTTGAGGTTTCATCCTTGACTATATTTGCACAACCATTCTTATGGTCATCCCTATATCTATGCCTTGATGCAAGCATAGTTTTGCTACATTAAAATGGGTAAGCTAACATTGGTATCATCTTGACCTTTATTGATGCAGGAGCATCCAGAGGTATAAGGGCAATCCTGTGTCACCCAAAAAAAAAAGTACTTAGACTTAGTTTCTGTTTCATGTGTTTTCATTTTTGGATACCCATTTGGGTCAAATAAAGGTTCCAACTCTCACAGTTCCACTATCAGTGTTCTAGGATAGAGTATTTGAACACCTTGGGATACATGTAAATACCAAAAAAATTGGAGTATGAAATTGAGCCATAATTTTTGTGAACTAGAAGGTGTAAATTGGTCAGATGATTGTAATTGTAATTTAGAGCATTCTAGAAAAGGAATCAGGTCAAAAGGCCCCACGGTTTGAAAGTTATCGCATTTTTTTCAGTTTTTGGAGACCTCCTAAGAATGCTTCAAAGTCAGGTTAGGGGCATTAAATGACCTTGAACAGGGCCAAAAAATGGGGGATAAGAGAAGTTGGTCCATAGGGCTATAGAGCGCTTCGAGAGCTTTTCAGAAATGTAAACAGTTTGTCAATCGGAGCTACGGTTCAAAAGTTATGCCTTCCAGAAGTTCAGTTACCATTTTTGGATTCTTCTAATTTTGTGCTGACTTCTAATGCGACTTCTAGAACCTTCTATTTGGTCGGTGGATGCCAACTAGCACTTTCTAGAATGTATTCCTAATCCTTAACCCTCTGGGGTCTATTTAAGAACCTTTCTGGCATTGTAAAAGGTAGTTCGGAGTGGAGTTTGAGAGGAGGTATAGAAAGGAGAAATTATCTCCAGATTTATGCTATTATAAGCCCATAGGGCATGTTTTGAAGTCTATTTTCTCTGTACTGAATGTATTATCTTATTTACAAAGTTAATAAAATTTCCTTTTCCCGTTGAGTCCTTTTTGTGCTTGGGTCGTGTCCCCATCATTTATGTCTTTGATGCTTATGTTAGAATCTTTACACATTCCAATTTGATATAAATCACATTCATATCTTCATAGTTGCACTTTTAAATAGTGATTTTTGTGTGATTTTTTGATGTTTATTAATAATGGCCCAATAATGAAAATAAGTTCCTTCACATTCTTTAATAATGATGAACATAAAATCCTATGTTACAATTTCTCTATTGAAAGTACAACTTTGCATTTTCATGTAGCTTGTATTGTTAGACTTCATGTTAAGTTTCAATTTTAGGTTGCATTATGAGTTTGAGAGGGTTTTCATTCATCTTTCTTATGGAATTTTAATCAACTATGGTCATGTCTTGATCTTCATTTCCTTATCTTCTTTTTTGATCTCAATCAAAATTTTCTATCTTAAAACATTTGATTAATTTTGAGGCATTCTCTTTCTTGAGGCAAATTAGCTTTCTTCTTTACATTTCTTTCCACCTCTTCCAAACTTCTATCTTCTACTTTCTTTCACCCCACTTCTTTTCTTCCAATTCAACTTTGGGGCATAATATTTCATTCTTGATGATCTACCTTGGTTTTGTGATCATTATATTTGTTATCTTACATCAATAACCTTATCTTTAGTTCAATTTGTTTAATTTTTTCAATTTGTTGTTTCTCCTCTATTTCATTTTGATTCCAATCATGAGGGGGCAACACCTATGAAACTTCAATCATTGATTCAACTTTATCAATCTTTATTCCACCTGGGACAACCTTGTCTTTATCAAGACAAAATTATTATAAAAAATTTGTATTCTTTGTCTTGATGTGTTCCTAAGTTGACCACACATCTGTATTGTTCTGTGATCCCAAATCAACCTCACACTTCAACTGCATTCTTTGACTACATGTGTTCTCAAAATGACCATACATTTGTCAAAGAGGGACAAATGTATGCACCCTAAAATGTCCACCTAGACTATGGGACCCCATTCTTCAATTTATCAATTTCCTAAACCAATGCATTGCAATATTTTATTGAATCAATTCAAATCATTTTCCTTAATCAAATTAAAATTAATTTAATTATTTCAATATTTCCTAAGCTTTGATCATCTTATTCTAAGTCTTATTTAATTAAAAGAAAATTTCTCTTTTAATCAAATAAAATAGCTCATATTTAGTTAAAAGAACTTGCTCCCTTTTAATTAAATAAAATCGCCACTTAAATCTCTTCTTTTGATGAAAAAAAGAAAATAAATATAAATAAATAAATCCTTCTTTTTCTCTACACTTAAATGCACATATTTCTAAGTGGGATTCCTTAACTTCCTCTTTCCACTTTCTTTTCAAACACTCCTCTTTTCTCATTGGTGGAATTTTGTTTCACATAGATCAAGCCTTATTATCCCATATTGGTTTTGAGAAGCCTCCCACCTCCACATTTGACTATACAAGGAGCCTAGTTTCTATAGTATTGTTATGCTACACATTTGGAGAACAATTTTGGAGGAGTTTGAGCATTAGGGTTTGGATATTGGAGCTTCATTGAAACTTCTCTCTTCTTGTCTTCTTCTCTCTTGCATTCATGGCTTCCATCATCATGCTTCATCCTTGCATTTTCATATTAGCTTAGAGTCATATTTGCTTTCATAGATCAATCTTTCATTGTTATTTCTTTTCATATATTAGATTTCCTTTCTTTCATTCCTTTGCATTGTTATCATTTATATTAGCTTGCATATTCATTTGCATGCATATTTTGATCCTTGAATCTCTCATTTTATGGTGTACTTGCATGGGCACAAACTAGGTCAAACTGAGGGTCTCCATTAAAAACCCTTGCACTCCATGAATAGAGAGCTATGAGTCACCATTTGAGACCTCATTCTTGAGAAATCTTAGATATAATGACTCATAGAAGTGTGTCAACATTTTAGCACACAATGCCTAGGTGTAATGAATTAAGTACCCTATGCCAAAGGGTACAAGTGGTGATAGCCCCTCTCTCTATGAGGGGCTAATTTTTGTGATTTACCACCATATTTTTTCACATTGCCCTAATTTTAGTAGAAGTATATTCATTGGGAATGATGATTTTGGAACTAGTTCCTTTGTGAAAATTCAATAAATTAGCCCCTCTCTCTTGAAGGATGTTTTGACAAAGATAGTAATGAGGAACATTAAGATACATAATTTTTAGTTTGATTTAAATTTAAGTATGTTATTTATTAGGCTTACCTCTATTATTTCCTTGAACAATACTCTTTTTGTTTCTTATGCAAAGAACCTTAGTGATGTTTGGTTAGTGTTGCTATTAGCTATTTTTGATAAATTTTGTGGAAGGTATATGTTACATGGCTAGCTTATGATGCTTTATCCTACTGCTTGGCTATAATCACCAAAAAAAATACCAAAAATGATTACTCTCTGTAATGGTTCTATGGGTTCAAGGCAATCTCTTAGCCTTGTTTATCAAAAACAATATTCATTGTTTCAAATGTTTAAAACTTTCAAATGTTTAGTTTTGAAGAAAAGAGTGTGAGTGAATGAATTCAGAAGTATAATATCAAATAACTAGTGATTTTTATCCCTAAGGTGTAATAGCCCTTATATTCACTTATCCAATTGTCTAAAAAATTTAAGGTGAGAGTGCCTTGATTTGTGTTATGTAGTAAAGATGATAAGTTGCAACCTAGAGATCACTACTACAAAGTGCATAAAATGTTTGTTCACTTAGTCACACTATCAAAGAAGATAAGAGTGATCAAGTCAGTGAATTAGTGACGAGGTCAACTTAGAAGAAAATGCATGTGATTGCACTGTTGTAGTGATAAGAGGAAAGTGATTGAAGCAAGTTGCAACATGGCAAAACCAGTTAAAAGACACTTGTTCCCATGGTCGCATGGTTAAAAATGTAATACATGATCAAATTGCAACCATGTAATATAGTCAGATTGAAATTAGAATGTAAAGGGTTGTGCAATCATGATGTTAAAGAAATAACAATAAAGATAAACCACGAAGTGGAGACCAAGTTAAAAGAGCATAAAATATCCTTTGCTTGCACGATCGCAAAGAAAAATTGTTATCAAATAAGACAAGTTGTGACCTGATGAAGTCTTAAGGTTAAACTATATACAATATCTTGATTGCTTAGTCAAAGGAATAATAACTTAAAAGAGAAAGAGGTGTGCAAAGCCACGATTTCATGGTTGCTAGGGGTATTCACATGGTCACAAACAATAAATGTAAATGTTAATGAAATGAAGTGACAATGTGATTATGGTTTTAAAGAGAGGTCAAACCTTTAATGCAACCATTCATGTAGCTAATGACCAAAAATGTTAGATAGACTGTTAAGTGGCAAAAAGGGTTTGAAGCTATGGTTGTCCAGTCTCCGATGCTTAAGTGCTAAGGCAGAAAATGACTGTAGAATGATGAATAAAGGGAGTCATTAGGTCACGAGGATGGTTTTTAATGAAAAAATAATTATTAAGGAGCCTCACTATGACTTAAAAGTGATGTCCTCTCAAAAGTGCATAAAAAGTTAGGAAGGCTGGCAATACAAGTAGATTTTTGCACTTTTACAAAAAATGAGATTTTGTCATGCATGTTGACATAAATAGACATAAATGATCACTCTATTGTATGTTTTCTCTATTAATAGGTTGGTTTAATGATATTATGAGTTATAGTCTTTTGCATAATCTAGAGATAGAACTATGAGCACTAAGAGATTTTTTAGAATTTGTAGAGCTTTCAGAAGTTTGATATTGAGAAAATTTGTTTGTAAGAATTTGATTGCAAAATCATGGAACAAGAAGAAGGAAAGATAATAGCTCAGATTGATGTGGAAGAGTCTTCTCAAGCTACTGAACAAACAAAACCAAAGTTGGCAACCATATATGTAGAGGAGTGGGTATATTTCCTTCTAGGGTCTTCTCATGTTCAAACCTTGAATGCACATGTTTTCAAAGATGCATGCCCTTTTTGAAAAGAGACCATTATACTTGACACAAATGAAAATGAGCTTTTTTGGTATTTCTATCAAAATAGGTTTGAAAAGTCACCGATTCACAACTTGTGGATTAGGAATATAGCAATAATGCCAAAAGTAATCATGGATGTTGATTTGATTAAGGTATTGATCAAATCCTACAATTCAACAACTAAATCTTTCCATAGGAAGGATATGAGTATCCTATGTAGACTGGATAGGAAGACTTTCATTAAGGTCTTTGACCTAGGAGGACCTATGACAAAGACAATTGAAAAGGAGAAGATGAATGAAACTTTCAAAAGTTCTAAGAGTTTCTTTGCTAGAAGAGTCATGAAGAGGCACATTCCCAAATCAAAGCTAAAGAAGGGTGAGATGCCAAAGAAGCTAGGAGACATGATGCCACTTAATTTTTTCTGCAAATATTTTAGGTACACCATTTTTGGGATAAACAAAGTGATAGGAATTTATTGCACAAATAATGCCCCAGGTTACATATATATCATTGCTTTGGATATTTATGATCCAAATCATAATGTTGTGCATGATTTTGTGGAGTATATCATCAATAGGATGCATACTGAAATTGTTGTGGCTCAGAATGGAGAGCTTGGGAACTTCAGATTCTTCTATTACTCATTGATGATGCACATCATTCTATATAAGAACATAGAAAATATCAATCTAGAATTCTTTGAAGCCATTGAAGAGAATGGAGAGAACTTTCCTGTGCAGATGTGGAATCACTTTTGGCAAAGGTTTTATCCATATGCTAGTGCTATTGCTTTTTACAATGATTTTGTTTTTCCTATTACACACATGTTAGTAGATATTACTAAAAGAGTACCTAGAGGGGTAAGGATGCTAATAATACCATCCACTTCCCCAAATGAGGATAGGGTACTAATTCATTATTGGGCTAGTTTGTTTCTCTTTGAAAAATTTTCAATTATAAGGGATTTTGGGTGTTTACAACCCCCTCATATATTACCAAAACATATCCTTGAAAGGTTAGACAATTACAATTCTTTTGGAAATTTCCAATGATGAATAAAGAATATTTATGTCCTACTATTAAGAAAGGCTCTTTTGTAGCAAGGAATACAAAGGTAGGTGATTTTCTAATAGGAAAAGATGATATAGAAGAGATAGATCAATGCATAGGAGAGTTCAATCTTCCCTCAACCCCTACTAGGACTTATGGTCCAAATGATTTGTGAGATTGAGGCATGCTCTTAAATAGATGAGAAAGTACACCCTCCCTAGAAGAAAACCAAATTGGGAAGAGGACTACATAATGAACTATTTAGAAATAGAGGTTTATAGAGGTAGAACCCAAAGATGGAGTAAGATAATGAAAATTCTAGAAGCCATAAAGGTAGCTGATCAATAATTTTAGGGTTTCTACCATAAGGCAACATACCTAGACAAATATAATAGGTGCCTTGACAATTTTGATCAAATAATGGGGTAGGTGCCTACTGAAATGAAGGATAGGGCAGAGCCTCAATCCCCTCAATAGGAGGATGTCATAACCATGGAGGTTGATGATGATCAGAAAGAAAGTTCCTCATGGTCACAAGGGAGGAAGAAATAAAAAATGATTGAGATCCATGACAAGGTTAGAGGAAAGCCACTTCAAATTTTTCCTAAGGGATCCAATTTTTTTGACACCATAAGACACAATTACTCACTGAAGCAAGTAAGGGAGAATGAGAAGATCCCCAATAAAACTGAATTATAGATTTAGATGCTAGATGAGAGAATCATTCAAGCTCAAGAGTTCATGAAGGATGATGAATTTATCAAGTTAAATGAATTCAAGACATTCTTATACAAGGTAAAGCAAAGTGATCTTACCTTATAACTGCAAGCAGGAGATTCCCTTGAGAAGATTGTAGAGCTGGTGCAAAGGTTGTAGGAATATGATCCTATCAGTGGGGTCCTCATATTCATAGAAGCCAAAGAACTTGTAACAAGAAGTGGGATTCTTCTCTTTCTAAGATGGGAGCTAAGTTCATCTTTCATGCTAGACTAGATCAAAAGACATGATAAGTCAGTCTCTTTTGAAGAGATCAATATTGCTGGTGAGTTGCAGGGGTCCATATTCAACATTGATAGTAAGAGAATGGCTATATGGAGCATGGCTCTTGATGGAAATAAGACAAACCTCATGGAGATAAAGGATTCCCCCCAAGGCGATGTAATATTTTAGAATGTCACTACTATATCCAGTGATCAAATCCATAATCTATAAAACACAACATCATTGAAGGGGAAGAGAAAAATGGATATGCTAGAAGAAAAACTGTATCAAACAAACAACATATCCATTGATGCTAGGAAGAAGTATCAAGAAGAAATAAAGATGACTTATGTCCTAGAAGAAGAGACAAGAAGCCTTAGAACTGTTACAACACCCATCATATAGGTGAGAGAACAAGAAGCCCAAATAGAAGCTGATGTAACAAATGTAGGAGAGGGTTAGTAGATGTATATAGATAGCTAGGATGGTGCCAAGGAGGTAGAGATCAAGACAATTAAGAGCTTGATGATGCATAAGATAGGTGACCTACAAATTGTATCACAAAATGTGCATAGTAGCTACATTTCTTTGCAAGGAGCTGAATTCTTATGCTCAAAAGCATTAGCTCTTCTATCCCCTTTATTCACAACATGAGGACTATATACAATATTCTTTGATATCTTGGTTCCCCAGTTAGCCCAAAAGAAGGAATTACCCAAGGTAGTAGTTATTAATGCAAGAAAAATGATTAATAGGGTGAAAGAATTGCATGGACTTTTCTCAAAAAAAATGCAATTAATACAAGGTAAGCCAAAGACAATTTCCATGGGGATTCCAAATTTTATTCCTACTATTCTAAATGCTAATGGTGTTATAAAGTAATGGAAGGAGTGGTCTTCCTCTTTTGAGGATATTTTGAGACATCTAGGATTTGTGGCTTATTACAATAATGAGACAAATGAAGCAGTTGTTAATGACATGATTGAATTTCGATTTAGAATTGAGTCAGACATGAGAAAGGTTACTGGAGAATTGAAAGCAATAAATGATACTAAATGGAATAAATATCTTGAAGAATTGGATGTAGTTAGGTATGCCACATGGCCAGATGTGGATACTAATATTGCCATCTAGGAAGTCATTGCTGATATAAAGGCTATACCATCTATTGACAGTGACTAGGCAATGCAAGAATATAGTTAGAGGCAGAGGAAAAAAGATAAAGGAAACTAAAGTGGTAGGAGCATGAAGACTAACAAAATTTGCAAGGATACCTATTGAAAGTGCCACCTACCAATTTTGTAACTACATCCAGTTTTTTGATTAAGTAAAAAGAACGTTTGTCATATAACACATTTTTTTGATATCTATGCTCACATCTAAAGGTTGTTGCAATCCTTTATCTAAGGATTTCTAGGATGTGGAGTGAGGGTCTAGAGTTTGCATAATTTAGTGCTTTTGCTATTCATAGTTAGTCAAAATTTTGTCATTCATATGTTGTATTCAACTTTCTAAATCTAAGAATATAGTGAACATTGAATGATTTAGTTATAGACCATTATTAAGGGAAATTCCAAAAAAGAATTTGAGTCAATATGTACTTCATTTATGCTATTACTATTTATAGTCCTGCATTCTAAGTATTGGAAATCATGGAATGGATTTTTCAATACAACCCTATTTTTCCTAATGGTTATTTTCTTCTAATAGTATTTTTTAATAGGGAGATATGGATGCTTCCCTAAGGGATATAAAAAGGATTGAGAAATCTTCTTTAGAGAAAACAATACAAAATATTATAAAGAAAGAACAAAACTACTATATTTTTACTTATTTTATATGGATCTTGTATTTGCACCAACTATAAAAAAATGAAACCCTAATAAAAAAAATTGAACAAATTAAAATTCATATTGATCTACTCACCGTTATTGTTATTTAACTACTGCCAACAACCACATCCTTCATGTAAAACTATTGTTTCAGAGTAAGCCCTAGATCTAGCTATAAGACCCAAAATGAGGTAAGTGGTAAAGTTGTTGAATGAAATTGATTAATTAATGAAGGTATGTTGGTTTGATCTTCACTTGGTTTCAAAAATACTTTAATATTCTCTACTTAACAAGGCCAACCATGTAAAGGTGGAAGATCATTTGGCCTCACCCCCCTCCCCCTAACATCAATTTAAACTCCCCTTTATCATCTAATTACATACTTCATTCATTCATTCATTCATTTATGAACTATAACATTCAATGAATACAATCACATAACATTCATTAATATGATATAAAATTCATTAATACACAATACTAATCAAGACTTTATTAAGACATAAAAATATTCATTAACATGACATAAAACTCAATATTAATATGCAAAATTCATAGATAATTACTTAAAACAACATTCTTTCATTATCCAACAAAGTTTATCAAATAGACTTTTTAAAAATTAGTTCTTCTTTTTGTTTTTCTTAGCTCTCTTAAGGTAAAGGTTGATAGGAGCATCGATATCTTCCTCATTCGCCTCCTCTTGTGGCACATGTAATGTCAAATTATGTGCCAATTCCTATTTTGAGGAGCAAGAGGCTGTCACACTAAAGGGGGCTCTATTGCAATAACAGGTAAATCGACTAAATTGACATGCTCTATTTCCTTTTTAAACTATTAAAACTGTTTAATTAACTAGTAGAACATAACATGCATTTTTATTACTTGACAATGCTACATCAAGTATAATAACATTTTGATCTGTCACCACCTCAACATGCTGAACACTTGGAACATGCTCCACTCCTTCACCATGATGTTCAACATACTCTAAAACTTTCAAAAAAAGGTTACACATCAAATTAAAATTGAAGATGTTAAATTTTATTCATAATTACGTAATTAATTTTCAATAGAAAATTAATACCTTCACGACTATGATGCACATCATGGCCTTCATCACTTGCAGGTTATATAATAGGATATGAAGGCTGCAGTGAAATATTATGCACATTTTTATGCAGTCAATTTATGTTGGAAACTAACACCAAAAAAGAAATTTCTCAACTATTCAATTTGATTTACTTTTCATTCGACCAATTTACCTATGTCTCATTTGGTGCACTAGATTCTTGGGTATGACTTTCAGCGTAGGCATGCAACCATGACTTTATAGCCTTCCCTCAAGGCAAATTTTTTATCTTCATCCATGGGCTCTACATTGAATTTTGTGCCCTATATTTTTGCTTAATATCATTAGGTCTACATGTATGATTTGAATAAAAAAAATTGTTTACAATATTATATAAAAATTATATATGAAATTTCATTGCTGCTACTTACAAGTCAAGACTGAAGATTCATATAGCTACCAGAGCCAAGTTTTTGTTGGCCAACCTTTTCTAATATTGCTTTGTAGCTACTAATGTGTCCTATAGTCTATGAATAGTTTGAAACATTTTAGATTATATATTTACAAAGATCACTAATTAGTGCATGATTACATTCTACTTAATACTATCATGAATACCTTCTTTTGCCCTTTTCTGGTTCATTTGTTTTACCACATAGCCTTTTCTCTTTTGCATCTTCTATTATTTCATTCCACTCCATCAGTGGAATCATAGGAGGATGGTCATACTTTGGGTTATCCTTTAGACCCCTTCTATATTGGCCCCTCACATTCTTTATATGTCTAGATGCTCTTTTGAGAAGTAGGGTAGTGTCAAAAATGTTTTTTCCAAAAGGGTCCTCAAAAGATGTAATGAGCTGATTTTCTAATTTGAGGTCCTGTTCATTCCATCTTTAAAAAAATAAATTTTTTTAGATCAATTACTTTACCATAGTACAATAAATGAAAGAAAAGAAAAATATTGTAGCAATGATACGAAACTATGTACCTTTTACGTATGGTGGGTCCAAATAGCTTCAATGTCATTTGAAAAAGATGATCAAAGAATACATCATTTCCTACAAAAACATCATGGAATTATCAGTCCAAAATGAGTTATATACAAATAAAATATAATTACACTATAAATAATAACAATTTTAAAGCACCTAGAAGCTTTCATAATTTTAATAGAAACATAGTTTTCTTGTTAAACAATAATGTCCCAACAAATGAACTAGTACTAGTCACACGGGTTGCTCCAGGAAATGGTTAAGTAATGTAAAAATCATCAATAGAGTAAACCAAATTTTGGGATACAAAAGAATCCCTTAAAAATTCATCAAATAAATTTCATTCTTAGACATCTCATGAGGCAAAACAAAGCATTTTCCAACACAAAGTCATTGACCCTTCTTGATTTCCATATCTTGAATTCTACCCATGTACATTATTCATAACTTTCAATTGTGAAATTTTCTTTCAAAAATATTTGGATAATTTTTTCCAAATTAGGAATAATAAAACATATCCAAATCTAAGTAAAAAATAATAAATCCACTACACATTATAGTCTTTGCATGTAGACCCATTTTCTCTGTCATAAATTAGAAGTAAAAATAGAAACCCTTCCTTGGGAATCTAATAACTTTCTCAAAATGACTCCAAATAAAATCAAACTAATTTTCACTCAACTCTATTTGAGTCTAGTTTTTGAATATATAAGCCATTAAATTTTTCAATTCATATATTGTTCTACAAGCACCAATCATTGCCTGTAACTTTAAAACAAATCTTTAAAAACTAGTCTTCATTAAAATGAACATAACTGACACATATCTGAATGAAAATGACTCAAACCAATTGGAAATCAAATTTGGTTCATATATCTTTTCAATGAATACTACTAGAGTTTCTATTTCATCAAAATATGCCTATACCAAACATATAAATCTGACTATAGCTGGGCATCCTCAAATCTACAAATGACCACTTTTACCAAAACTAGCACAACTTCTTCAAAACTTAACAAAATTGTTCCAAACCAAAAAGAGAAAAAATATTATTCATCATAATCTTCAAATGTATAGAAAATATAATGGTTATAGGCTGTACATGGCCGTACAAGACCTGGAACTAGCACTAAAATAGTTAAAACCAATCAAAATGGCAAGTTCTTGAGAAACCAACTATTTCAAAATGATCTATTCTTCTTCTCATTAATCACTCTCTATTTGGACTGACCAATACAATGATTTTTAAGTGATTTTTTTGGTTTAAAACTTCCCAACCACCTTTTTAACCAACCCAACACATTCTTTTAACCATTGTACATTTTTTAATGCTTTTTGAAGTACTCCCATTACAACACAAATGTATTTGTTTCTAGTTTTTAATACATCACAATGCAAAGTTAAGAATTTTAACCATTTCTTCAACATGGTTATAGGAAAATTCAAATGACTTAAATATTAAAATATTATGAAATTCATCATAATGTATGAAGGGTCAAGATGCTCCTGGATCATACTCCCAGGCTTAAAAGATTTCCATGTCCCATGGAAATGTGTAGTGGAGAGTTCAACAAACAAATCTTTCACTTCTTTGTCTTTATCACTGGGTCCATGCTTCTACTGTGTACTCTATCCTTTTAAAATAACTCCCATCAATGGAGTAAAGACTGGCTACTAGCCATCATGCTTCATGATGCTTCTTCATACCACCTTATTGTCATCTTACCCAACAGTGGAATCCGTCTGGTGATGCACTTCCCACTCTCGCTCAGTGGTTGCTCTCAACATCCTACTCTAGAAGTATCTGTAATGGAGACAATACCAAGATCCCAGCTTGAGATCTTCACATACGCAATTGCAAATGCATCCTTCTTGCAGCTATGATGGATCCACATACCACCAGTTATCTCTACCCACAAAAACACCAGATCTTTCGTTGGGCTCTAATACCAATCTGATGTAAAAATCATCAATAAAGTAAACCAAATGTTGGGATACTAAAGTATCCCCTAAAAATCCATCAAATAAATTTCATTCTTAGACATCTCATGAGGCAAAACATAGCATTTTCCAACACAAAGTCATTGACCCTTCTTGATTTGCATATCCTGACCTCTATACCTGTGTACATTATTCATAACTTTCAATTCTAAAATTTTCTTTCAACAATATTTGGATAATTTGTTCCAAATTATGAATAATAAAACATATCCAAATCTTAGTCAAAAATAATAAATCCACTACACATTATAGTCTCTGTATGTAGACCCATTTTCTCTGTCATAAATTAGAAATAAAAATAGAAACCCTTCCTTGGGAATCTAATCACTTTCTCAAAATGACTCCAAATGAAATCAAACTAATTTTTGCTCAACCCTATCTAATTCTAGTTTCTGAATATATAAGCCATTAAATTTTCTAATTCATAAATTGTTCTACAAGCGCCAATCATTGCCTATAACTTCAAAACAAATCTTTAAAAAGCAGTCTTCATTAAAATGAACATAACTAACACATATTTAAATTAAAATGACTCAAACCAATTGAAAATAAAATTTGGTTCATATATCTTTCCAATGAATACAAGTATAGTTTTTGTTTCATCCAAATATGCCCGTACCAAACATATAAATATAACTATAGCTAGGCATCCTCAAATCTACAAATAACCACTTTTACCAAAACTAGCATAACTTCTTCAAAACTTAACAAAATTGTTCCAAACAAAAAAGAGAAAGAATATTATTCATCCTACTCTTCAAATTTATAGAAAATATAATGGTTCCAAGCTGTACATGGCTGTAAAAGACCTAGAACTAGCACTAAAATAGTTAAAACCAATCAAAATGGCAAGTTCTTGAGAAACCAACTATTTCAAAATGATCTATTCTTCTTCTCATTAATCACTCTCTATTTGGAATGACCAATACAATGATTTTTAAGTGATTGTGGTGGTTTAAAACTTCCCAACCACCTTTTTAACCAACCCAACACATTCTTTTAACCCTTGTACATTTTTCAATGTTTTTTGAAGCCCTCCCATTATAATGCAAATGTATTTGTTTCTAGTTTTTAGTACATCACAATGCAAAGTTAAGCATTTTAACCATTTCTTCAACATGGTTATAGGAAAATCTAAATGACTTAAATATTACAATATTATGAAATTCATCATAATGTATGAAGGGTCACATTTGGTCACTCCATTGATGTTATTTACATCATTAAGCTTCAGTAGTACTATTCTATGTTGTTCTATCAACTGTAGGTCTATCTATTAGTGCATAAAATATGTCCATGAGTATAAAATCCACCCAAGAAAAAAAACAATTCATGATTAGCAAATTACAAAATATAGCAAAACAAGGTTTTACTAGTCATACTTGGCATAGTCGAAGATGTTTGCAAGCTCCTTGTTGCCAACAATGCACTCATTAATATGAGAGTGATGAATGAAGGAGGCATTCACACTTTGTCATGAGCTAAAGAATACATTGTTAGAATTTTTTTTTTCAATGAATAAAGATCAAATGGGATACTAGCTAGAAGCATTCAAAAATAAAAGTTTAGTGTTATAATGTTCATGAAAACAAACAATACTACACTTGTAGGGCCACAATCTTCTGGTATTGCTCATATTGTTTCATAATGTGGACAACTACTACATTCTTTCTTCTCATAGGAATATGAGAAATCATTAATTAAAGAGAAAGTGTAATAATAGTGTAATTTTTAGTAATGCTAAATATATGGATTAAATATATATACTAAGTTTGCATATATCTAACTAGTCTAAACAGAGGCTCAAGTATGGAATAACACTCACTCATAATTGAACCTTCCTTAAATAAACTCAATGGTGTAATAATACTATAACTTTCAGTAATGTTGTAAAGAGAAAGTGTTACTTACATGAAGGTTGTGCACTACAACCTTTACCATGTTGACCACGCAGACTTGTAGATGTCACAAAATCCTATAGAATAAAACATAATATTTTAGATCATGATCCATAAGATATTTTAAAATATAAACCTCTATTGAACTTCTAGTATTGCTTAAGATTAATTACTACTTACCTTCAAAGAATTGACTCTAAGTATCAATTCTTCTTGCAGTGCCTCTGCCTTCTTGGTTAGGTTTCTCTTGAGGATAATGTTAATAGTTTAATCATTGTATCTTTGTATGAGTTGGTGGGCCATGAATATGGGGTCAACACTATGAGCAATGTCATCTAGAAATGGTGCCCATGTTTTAGATTGCATTTGATTTGCTATCATTTTTGCTTTTCCCTATCAATAAGTATCAAGTTGTGACATCAATATCAGTAAAATTCCATCAAAATAACTCCAAAGCCATAAAGAAAATAAATATAATAATACAACATTTATTTCTATATAATTTGTACAACTACAATAATTAAGGTTTACCTTTCCTGAAGAAGGTGTGTGAGCTGGTACATCCCTGTCTATGCCTTGTGGTGTATCTATGTCACCTTGTAAAAATGATTAGTAATTCTTAGCAATCAACAACAAAATGAAAGTAATAGACTTACCAAAAAAAATTATTAATAAAATAGTAGATTGTATATTGGAGTCAATATTATTTTGAGGTAATTGGTTTAAATGTGATACTTACCAATCCTATGATAGAATTTTTTTTTGTATCTACATGATTCAAATTATAATCTATCAAAAGCTCTTTCCCTACACTTATTGATTTTATTGCACATACAAAAACATAGTTTCCCTCACATGCCTCAAATATACAATTCAACCACTAATTAGTTGACATAGGTTAAGAGATATTTATAAATCTTGCAATATTCTTGATTGCTTTTGGCTTTCAATAAATATACTATAAATTATGTAGAGGATAAAAATTACATGATGCATTCATCGAAATTATTGTATATTTTTTAATTCCTTACCTCTAGTTTATGTGTGATAGCCATGCAATATCATTGTATATAATCCATGACAATAGAGTTCAACACATAATAACTTAATTATAAAAACATACAAGTCAAACAAATTTCTATAAATAAATCATGATCCCATCATACTTGACATTGATCATATGTTGACATATATTTCATTGATTATCATCTTCATCCATGTCATCATCATCATCATTATCATCATACTTGTGACTTTGATCATCATCGTCACCACCACCATCTTCATCGCCATTATCATCATCTTTATCACCATTATCATGACCATCATCACCTTGATCAACACCATCTTCATCAACATGATCATGATCATGATCATCATCGTCAACATCACCAGAATCATCCTCTTCTTCTACTTCTTCATCATTGTGTGATAGTCGTCCGTGATCATCATTTAATTTGTCTTCTAATTCTTCAATATCTTCTTCTTTCATCACATTATACTTTACCAACCTTCCTGTAGTGCCTCTCATGTTTGTAGTCTATACCTTTCCTATTCTGATTTGAGAGATACACGATACTCTTATTATATGTATTTTGAGTTAGATGTTATACTTTGATTCAGTACCATAGATGCTTTACTGCTATACTATTTGGTTTATCATATTTTCATGTTGATGCTATTTTGAGATGGTAGTAGATCTATGCTGATATCTAGTTATATGGTTTATTGGACATATTTGTTGGTTATGTTATGAGATGAATTTTATGCCATGGTTATTTACTTCATTCTTGTATCTTTATGCTTTTTAGGAACGTGAGTGATGTAAATGGATTAAATAGATATTTTTAATACATGTTGCTTCGGCTATGATATTATATGCAATTACACTTGATCATGTATTTTAGTGTGCAAGAATTATATCCCTAGTAGTGGCATATGGAGTTAGTGATTTAGCTATTCATATTTTACCAATGTTGTTCCTATATGGTAGACGTATCCTTATTTATTGTTTTAAATTAAAATATTTAGGTGATTAGTAAATCTGAACTCATTTTCATTATGTGATTAGACTAGTGAGTGTGTCTGTGCATTTAGAAGTTTGCATTGTCATGAAAGTGTTAAGTGATTTTCTGTGATTTTGGGTTTTTTGGGTTTTTGCCTCATTTTTGTGTGCTACCCTATTTTCTCAAGTTTTCTTAGCCCAATGTGGGTCATGGACCTAGATGATGCATTTGGATATCCATCAGACCACTATTGCACCTTATGTTGCATTGGGGTACATGTTGCATTTGTCCTCTTGAGTTTGTTTCGGTTGAGTAACTTTATGTTTGTGTTCTCATCTAGTCCTTGTGTTGATCTTCGTGAAGGTGGTGCACCATAAATGAGTATGTATGCATACATTTGTTAGGTGACTTGTGGGGCCCAATCTTTTGTGATATTTCTGAAAATTTGATCATTGGGGTTGGGTTGGGAGTTTGCATGCCTACGAGCACTCATCAATGGATGAGCATGGGTAGTGTAGGGTAGCATATGGAGGGGCTTCTATCCAACAACCTATTGACTATTTCCCATTGGTTGGAAGAAGAAGTTTAAATAAGTGATAACTAAATTAAATTATTTGGGTGGTAATAATTATAAGATAATAAAATTTTTGGGTTGTGTGCCTTCCATTAATTAGAGTTCTTGCCTAGGTTGTGTGCTTTTTGTTGAGAAGAGTAGTTGCCAATACTAGCTTGGGCTTGTCAATGCCAAGTGACTCTCCATGATGTCAGCCCCTACATAGTAGCTCATTAAGATGTCTAACCAAGACCTGTAGTTTATGCATTATCTAAGTCTTGGATTTAGTCATCATACTGCTTGGTGTGTGTGTTAGCCATGGATGTTGTTCTGCATGTGTTTGTGGTTGGATCATTATCTCCATCAACACGATAGGTGTCGACCTATGGGTGCCATGTGGTTGGGAGGTGTAGCTACCTTCACTACTACTAGGGACTAGTGTACAGAGATGATCTTTTGTTTTAGTGCCATCGTTGCTGGATATCAACACTTGGTACTTTGGGTTCTAGAGTATGCTTTCTTGTAGGTTTTATGTTTTCATTGGAATGCTTCTATATCACATTTAGATGGTGTTATTTACTGATAGATTTCATTACTTTGATGATTAGCATGTGATAGGTGATGTTATCTACTTTGTAGGATTATCTTATGCTTTCCACTAGCATGTTAGATTTCCTTATACTTATGATTGTAGCATGCTTTAGTAGTGATGTCCCGATTATGATAGTACCGATGATCTGATTGGTGGCTTGGGATGTTATGCACGGAGGATGGCTAGGACCCATGATGGTCTTATGATGCTATTGATGGTTAGGAAGAACCATATTCTTAGTTGTTATTTCCATTCACTACGATGTTTCTTTCAGTTCTTTGTGATGTTTTCCTTCTATTCTTTCCTTTACTATTTGAATAGATGGTTAGGTGTTATTTCTAGCATTTTGTTCTTTAGTTATGGTTCCAGGGTTGTTGCCTTGAAATGTGGATCCGGTACTCCCCGGTGTGGAGGAAATTTGTTTCATAGTTCTCTTAGCTTTTTTCTACTCTTTGTTCTTGCATGTCGATTTGGGATCTCCAGTGAGAGGATGCACTTTCTCACACGAGAATGCAAGTCTTCACATGGCGTATAGGGTTTCTTTGTGTGGCTTGACACTTTCTGGCATGAAACCCTACACTAGTCTTGAGGTGTCTTGCCAGGCACTTCCTTGTGTGAAAGCACACTTCTTCATGGGAAAAGGCATTTCTTCATGCGGCCTGATGCACTTCTTCATGCAAAATTTTGGCAGAGAATGTTCTCGCATGGAAAATAAGGGCTATCTAGGCTTGTCGAAGAAAAGTTTGTAAGTTGGTGTTGGATACCCTTTTTGGTTTTTCACTTTCCTAATTAAAAACATATTTCCTAAGGGGTTTAAAATATATTGTTTAAGTATGAGTTAATTCCTTATACTTAAGATATATTTTAATATATGCGATGAATCTTTTGAGATAGGTTCCAGACCTCTACAGGCTAAGATGAAGATTCTAGGAAATTTTATGGCCTAAAAAATTCATACTTAGCCAAATTTTAGGGCTTTAGGATTTTAGATTTAGACAATTTTCAGTAGTTAGCAATTGTCTTTTAGCTTGATTGATCTCTTTTGTTTTCTTGTTTGTGTTTTGGTTAGTAGTGGCATTTGGAGATCCGTTGGTCTTGGATGATTGTTAGTCTTCCATTGTGATCTTTGTGATCCATGTATGTTGTTGTCATGTGCACTTACACTTGTTTTAAATTTTTTTTATCTTGCTTGTTTTTCATCCTTGTTTCCAAGGATCTCCATGTGGGGCATTACATCTGGTATTAGAGCCCATGTTGAAACATTGGGATCTTTGTGTTATGCTTCCACTATGGTTTTATTTTCCATTGTATACTATTATATTATGTTATTGTTTTGATATCTTGTTATTCATGGTTTTAACTCTTATGCTTGTGATCCAATTGTTCTAACATTATCTTGTTGTTCCCATAGTGATGCCTCCTACACGTAGACCTGGTGGCCATGGTGGTACCCATAGAGGTAACCATGGAAATGAACACCATGAGGAGAGATGACATGAGGGAGAGGGAGAACAGGGTAATGCTAATCAGAATGCCATGGGAGCATTGATACCAGTGCTTCAAGAAATCCTTACTCAATTGTGCCCTCGTTTTGAGGAGCACCAACAGGATCATGATCAGGAAGAGGGATCTCATCATGGAGATTCCCATCATTTAGAGCATAGACAGGAGGAACGTGAATGTGAATGTTCTTGTACTCCACCAGGTGATAGAAGGCACCATCAAGTGGTAGGGACCGCAACAGTGAGGATTTCATCAAGTTGGATATCATGAAGTCCCTTCAGCAATCCAGACCAGTAGTGTATGATGGCAAGGGAAGTGGCCTCATGGTTGAGACTTGGTTGTTGGACATGGAGCACTCTTTCACCATGTATCCTTATTCAAGCAACATGAGGGCCCATTGTGCTATTATTCAGTTGAGGGACCACTCATCCATTTGGTGGAATATTGAGAGTTAGAAGATTCAAGTTAGTGTTATTGATCTCACTTGGGAGATCTTTGAGGAGAGGTTCTGGGAGAGATTCTTATCTCCTTAGTTTAGAGAGGGCCATGCTGATGAGTTATATGCAATCTAGCAAGGAAACATGATTGTGGATTAGTACAAGATCTAATTCTTTGAACTTAGGTAGTATTCATGTTGCAACAATGATGATTTACTCTTAGCTCATCATTTCATTTGAGGCCTTAAGCATTCCCTCATTGGAGAAGTCTGCATGCATCAACCTAGGACTCTTATTCTCACTATTGAGAAAGCACATATTGTAGAGGAAAATATAGCTAATAGTTTTAGTAGCAAATCTAGTTTTCAAAACCAAAGTGCAAGAAATTCAAGGCAAGATACTCAGTATTCTTAGTCCACTGGGAGTGGTCAAGCCCAATTAGAACCCCCTCAAGGTGGCAAGAAAGGCTATTATTGACATAGGTCTAAAGGGGGGTAATACTTTGGTACCTCAAATAAGAAAGGAGACTAGAACCGAGGACAAAAATCACAGCAAGATCATCCTCTTTAGAGTGCTCAACAGAATTCTAGTAGGGGTAGTGCACCCTATCCTAGTGCTACTTAGGGTGGTCATGGGACAGGCCCCAACTTTATTGGGAACTACTATTCTTATGGCTAGCCTAACCATAAATCATTTGAGTGTTCCATCAAACCATCTACATGACCTGGTAAGAGCACAACAAGATTTGAGCCTACTGTAGGAGATGTGGGTAGGAATCATAGAATCTTTGTGATAGTTGACAACTGTCAAGCTAAGCACAAAGGTATGGTAGTCGAGGCTATAGGTACATTGCATGGTATTTTAACTTCAATTTTGTTTGACTTTTGTGCTTTAGACTCTTTTGTATCACCATCTCTTATTCAATGATATGGGCTAATGGTAATGCATCAGGTTGATGGGTGGTAGGTTGAGTTAGCCATAGGTTCCAAAGTGGCTATTGACTCGTTGGTCAGAGGTTGTAGTTTGAATTTGGGAACCTTCACCACCATAGTGGATTTATGCATTCTACCTCTAGGATCATATGACATTGTGTTGGGCATGGATTCATTAGCTACCCATCAAGTGAGTATCAATTGCCATCATAAGTTGGTACAGTGTGTGGATGACATAGGTGGGTAGGTGGAACTTTTGGGAGTTCAGAGACCAGTCTTGCTTCGTATGATCTCAGCTAATTAGCTAAATTAGAGTGTGCAAAAAGGTTTCCAATATTTTCTTGTGTCTCTTAGTGATCTCGAGGAAGCCGAGAGCTATACAATGACTCTTGATGATCACCCACTCCTTTGTGAGTATATCTATGTGTTTCCTAATGAGATTTTGGGTATGCCACCACAATGTGACATTGATTTTTGGATTGATCTTGTACCAAGAGTAGAGCCAATTTCATGAGCTCCTTACCACATGACTACTCAAGATTTGAGTAAGCTCAAATTGTAGTTGGACGAATTGTTGGCTAAGGGCCATATTTGTCATAGTGTATCCCCACAGGGTGCACTAGTCATATTTGTGAAGAAGAAGTATGGTTCTTTGCGTTTATGCGTTGAGTATGAATAGTTGAATAAGGTGATGGTGAAGAACCGTTATCCTTTTCCAAGGATAGATGACTTGTTCAATCAGATGAAGGGAGCTCGAGTGTTCTCAAAGATTGATCTAAAGTTAGGATACCATCAACTTTGTATCCAGGAGGTTGATATTCAGCAAACAACTTTTTGTACATGGTATGGGCATTATGAGTTCATGGTTGTACCCTTTGGGTTAACCAATGTGCCATCAATATTTATGAGTTTGATGAATAGTGTATTTCACACTTACCTCAATCAATGTGTCATTGTATTCCTGGATGACATATTGATCTATTCAAAGACTATGGAGGAGCATGAAGTCCATTTACATCAAGTATTGCAGTTCTTGAGAGACCATCAATTGTATGGAAACTTGAGTAAATGTGGGTTCTTCTAGTCAGAGGTGAAGTATTTGGGACACATCATTATAGGTGATGGAATTGTGGTAGATCTAGAGAAGATTCGTGCTATCACAGATTGGTTGGTACCCACTAATGTCTTAGAAGTTCATAGTTTTATGGGATTGGCAAGTTACTCTCATTGCTTCGTGAAGGATTTCTCACGAGTAGCTCATCCCATCACTTCTCTTTAGAGAAAAGGGAAGAAATTTGTTTGGTCAGACTAGTGCAAGGAAAAAATTAATACTCTTAAGGAGTTTTTGACCAATGCACCAATCATTGTAGTGCCTAATCCTATAGGTGATTTCATGGTTTGCACAGATGCTTCTTTAGAAGGTGTGGGTGTGGTGTTAATGTACGATGGTTGAGTGATTGCATTTGAGTTTAGAAAACTCAAGGACCATGAGCTTAAATACCCAACTCATGATTTGGAACTCATGGCCGTAGTGCATGCCCTTGTCCATTGGAGGCATTTTCTTTTGGGACATAGGTTTGAGTTGCATAGCAATCTTAGGAGCTTGCAGTATATCTTTACTAAACCAAACCTAAATGCATGACAATGTTGTTGGATGAAGTTCCTATGTGAGTATGAATTTGATGTTCATTACATTAAAGGGAAGGAGAATGTCATCATAGATGCTTTGAGTAGAAGGCAACATGAGGTATCAATGATGTCGTTGGAAGTGGATTTGTGAGGCTGTATCTTGGAGGCCTTGCATAGTGACACTTGATATTAGGAGGTGAGGGCAGAGATCCAGTCTAGACATACCCTTGAGGGGAGATTTTTAGGTTTTGTGCTTGAGTCTGATGGACTATTGTGTCACATGGGGCGTATCTATATACTCGTGTCAAGTGTTCTTCGTACCTTGGTTTTGTTAGAAGTACATTGTGTACCATATTCTGCACATCCTAGAGTCAAGAAGATGCATGCTAATCTCAAACAATTATACTTTTGGGTAGGGATGAGACACGATGTTTTTGATTTTGTTGCTAGATGTCTTGAGTGCTAGAGAGTGAAGGTAGAGCATCAACATTTGGCGGGTCTTTTGTAGCCACATACCATTATAGAGTGGAAGTGGGATATGATATCCCTTGATTTTATCACAGGGTTGCCTATGTCATCACAAAGACATGATTGTATCATGATGACAGTGGACAAGTTGTCGAAGGTAGCACATTTTTCACCCATGAGAGCATCCTACAAATCTTCTTCAATAATGCATATTTTCTTGGTAGATATTGTTTGTTTGCAAGGGAATCCTCATCAGATTATTTCAGATAGAGATCCAGTGTTTACTTTTGCACTGTAGACATCTCTCTAGCATGCTTTGGGCATGCAACTCAATTTTAGTTCAGCTTATCACCTAGAGATCGATGGTCAGATAGAGAGAGTCAATAAAGTTTTAGAGGATATGCTTCGTGTGTATGTTATGAATAGTTAGGTGAAGTGGGAGGACTATTTTTACCTCATTGAATTTTCATACAACAATGTGTATCGTAGTTCTCTTGGCAAGTCACCTTTTTAGGCCTTGTATGGTAGACCACGCCATACCCCTTTAAGTTGGGATCATTTAGAGGATCGAGTTATTTTGGGTCTAGAGATGCTTTAGGACATGGAGCAGTAGGTTTTTCACATTAGGAAGCATTTGGTCACTGTTCAAGATAGGCAAAAGAAGTATATAGATGCCCATAGGTTAGATTGTTACTTTACTGTTAGTGACAGGGTGTTTTTGAGAGTGCATCCAAGGAAGAGCCCCATCCATTATGGGAAAGGCTCTAAGCTGGCACCACATTTTGTTAGACCTTTTGAGATCCTCAAGAGGATTGGTCTTGATGGTTATCAACTAGTGTTTCCACTTAGCCTATCACGCATCCACAATGTTTTTCATGTTCCTATTTTGAGGTAGTATATTCTAGATGTGACCCATGTTCTTGATTGGGATGCTTTGTAGGTAGCAGACGAGAAGCTTACTTTGGAGCCCATTTGTATCCTATAGTATCGAAGGTTGACCTTATACGATTGAGACATAGAGCAAGTAAGGGTCCAATGGGACCCAAGCGATGAGACCTCTGCAACTTGGGAGGATGCTTCACGATTGAGTGGATTGTTCCCCTATCTTTTTGTTGGCTTCCAAGAGTAAGCCTATGCTAGTGGGGGTTGATGTAGTGCCTCTCATGTTTGCAGTCTATACCTTGTCTATTTTAATTCAAGAGATACTTGATACTCTTAATATATTTATTTTGAGATGACCCAAGGGTCGGATGTTATATTCAGTACCATAGATGCTTTACTGCTATACTATTTAGTTTATCATATTTGCATGTTGATGCTATTCTGAGATGATAGTACATTTATTATGATATATGGTTATATGGTTTATTGGACATATTTGTTGGTTATGTTATGAGATGAATTTTATGCCATGGTTATTTACTTCATTATTGTATCTTTGTGCTTTTTGTGAACGTGAGTGATGTAAATGGATTAAATAGGTATTTTTAATACATGCTTCTTCGGCTATGATATTATATGCAATTGCACTTGATTGTGTATTTTAATTTGAAAGAATTATATCTCTGGTAGTGGCACATGGAGTTAGATATTCAACTATTCATATTTTACCAATGTCGTCCTTATATGGTTGACGTATCCTTATTTATTGTTTTAAATTAAAACCTTTTGGTGATTAGTAAATCTGAACTCATCTGCATTATGTGACTACACCAGTGAGTGTGTCTGTGCATTTAGAAGTTTGCATTGTCACAAAAGTGTTAAGTGATTTTATGTGATTTTGGGTTTTTGGGGTTTTTGTCTCATTTTACATACCACCCTATTTTCTTGAGTTTTCTTAGCACAATGTGGGTTGTGGACTTGGATGATCCATTTGGGTATTTGTCAGACCACTATTGCACCATATGTTACATTGGGATGCATGTTGCATCTGTCCTCCTAAGTCTATTTTGGTTGAGTGGCTTTATGTTTATGTTCTCATCCAGTCCTTGTGTTGATCTTCATGATGCTAGTGTGCTACACATGAGTACTTAGGCATACATTTTTTAGGTGACCTGCAGGGCCTAATCTTCTGTGGTATTTCCAAAAGTTTTGATCATTAGGGTTGGGTTGGGAGTTTACATGCCTATGGGCACTCATCACTGGATGAACATGGGTAGGGTAGGGTAGCATATGGAGGGGCTTCTATCTTGCAACCTAGTGACTATTTCCCATTGGTTGGCAGAAGAAGTTTAAATAAATGATAATTAAATTAAAACATTTGGGTGGTAATAATTATAAGATAATAAAATGTTTGGGTTGTGCGCCTTCCATTGAGAAGAGTTTTTGTCTAGGTTGTACACCTTTTGTTGAGAAGAGTAGCTGCCAATACTAGCTTGGGCTTGTCAATGCCAAGTGACTCTCCATGATGTTAGCCCCTATGTAGTAGTCCATTGAGATGTCTGACCAAGACCTATAGTTTATGCATTGTCTATGTCTTGGATTCAGTCATCATACTGCTTGGTGTGTGTTAGCCATGTATGTTTTTCTATGTGTGTTTGAGGTGAGATTATTATCTCCATCAGCACAGTGGGTGTGGACCTATGGGTGCCATGTGGTTGGGAGGTATAGCTAGCTTCACCACTGCTAGGGACTAGTGTATAGAGATGGTCTTTTTTTCTAGCGTGACCATTGTTGGATGTTGGCACTTGGTACTTTGGGTTCTAGAGTATGCTTTCTTGTGGTTTTTATGTTGTCAATGGAATGCTTCTATATCATGTTTAGATGATGTTATTTACTAACACATTTCCTTACTTTGATGATTAGCATGTGATAGGTGATGTTATCTACTTTGTAGGATTATCTTATGCTTTCCACTAACATGTTAGATTTCCTTATGCTTATGATTGTAGCATGTTTTAGTAGTGATGTCCCTATTACAATAGTATCGATGATCTGATCGGTGGCTTAGGATGTTATGCGCGAGGGATGGCTAGCACCCATGATGTTCTTATGATGCTATTGATGGTTGGGAGGAATCACGTACTTAGTTGTTATTTCCATTCATTGTGATGTTGCTTTCAATTATCAGTGATCTTTTCCTTCTATTCTTTACTTTGCTATTTGAATAGATGGTTAGGTGTTATTTCTAGGCTTTCATTCTTCAGTTATGGTTTGATTGTTCTTGCCTTGAAAGGTGGATCCAGTACTCCCCAGTGTGGAGGAACTTTGTTTCTTATTTCTCTTAGCTTTTTTCTACTTTTTTTTCTTGTGTGCTGATTTGGGATCATGCAAGAACTCACTTTCTCACACAAGGATGCAAGTCTTTGTGTGGCATGTAGGGTTTCTTCACATGGCTTGACACTTTCTCGCATGAAACCCTACACTAGTCATGGGGTGTCTTGCTAGGCACTTCCTCATACAAAAGTGCACTTCTTCGTAAGAAAAGGCATTTCTTTGCATAGCCTGATGCACTTCTTCATGCAAAATTTTGTCAGAGAATATTCTTGAACGAAAAATAGGGGCTATCTAGGCTTGTCGGAGAAAAGTTTGTAAGTTGGTGTTGGATACCCTTTTTGGTTTTTCACCTTTCAAGTTGAAAATAGATTTCCTAAGGGGTTTAAAATATATCATTGAAGTATAAGTTGATGTATATTTAATTCCTTATACTTAAGATATATCCTAATATATGCGATGAATCTTTTGAGATAGGTTCCAAACCTCTACAAGCTAAGATAAAGATTCTAAGAAATTTTAGGGTTTTAGAAATTCAAACTTAGCTAAATTTCAGAGATTCAGGATTTTAGACTTAGCCAATTTTTAGGGGTCAACAATTGTCTTTTAGCTTGGTTGATCTCTTTTGTTTTTGTGATTATGTTTTAGTTAGTAGTGGTGTTTGGAGATCTGTTGGTGTTGGATGATTGTCAGTCTTCTATTGCGATCTTTGTGATCCGTGTATGTTGTTGTCATTTGCACTTATACTTGTTTAATTTATTTTTTAATCTTACTTATTTTTCATCCTTGTTTCCAAGGATCTCCAGGCGGGGCATTACACTTCCTCTTGGATAATGTTTAACAACAAATGACGAACTCAATTTATGTGGAATACCAAAGTAAACAATTTTCTCACATTAGATTGGAAGAACATAGAGATCATCTCCAACTGACTCAAGTGACCTTGTATTAATCGTTGTAAATCCACTATCATGTTTAAGAACTATCCTATCAAGATCATTTCGATTCAGCCATAGCCTATACCATTTGACAAAAAATAGAACTAATTTGAATGAATTAAAGTTACACTCAAGTATATCATCCAAAATTTCATAGCATCAATTTTTAGATTATTGAGGATGTATTTCATTTCTAGACAAGATATTAGTGACTTCAAAGATTGCACTTATCCTAGAATCACAAGTTTTCTTCATTTTGTCTAAAAATTTTTATGCAAATTTTATGGCCATAGTAGTACATAGCTTCATGGTGCTTGATCTACAATTATTCAAACAAGTCAAGATTATTTGCATCAATCTATGAGTTGATATTAAACTTATGAATCATGATTAGTAGTCTTCTATGTACCTTTTTATCTCTTAAGACATATGCTAGATCAAGTACCATTGGTGTAACATTGTGATCTTCATTATGATGAGCTTCTTTAAAAAATGATGCAACATTATCCCACTTTAATGAGCAACCATTTTCTTGAGACTGTTGAATCCATACCGCCATCCAATCAAAGATTGTTTGCTATATATAAATGTAGTGCATCCCACTCATGACCAATTATATAGAAAACAACTAGACAAGTTAGAAACAACTTATATTGATTATGGATAAGAATTAATTAACTACAATTACATCTTATAATTAGCTCTCATTCTCCTCAATCTACCTTTCCCCATAAGGTACTCCCCTTTGAATTTATTAATAGAGTTGGGATCCCAAATGTGATCTACATGGATATTTGCTGCAAACTTTGGAAGATATTGACTAATGTACTCAATGGTTTAGTATACCATATATCCATCTACCATAAAACCTTTAGGATGTGCTATTTTTTGAACCAAGCCCTTCATAAATTTTGAGTGCCTCTCAACCATCCACATTGACCTAGTTTGTACAAGTCGACACAATTCAATCTCCTCAACTCGATGTATAAGGTAATGTTCTTAAGTATTGGAAAATGTTGAAGGTAGACACTTTTGCATTTCACACATAAGCTGTAAAATTTTTCTCTTCCAATATTTTATATCTTTTTATCAAATTTTTAATATGATAATCACTTAAAAGAGATTCAACACACAAGAACCTATAAACGAGATTTCAAATAAAACTATAGAGTAGATTGCATAAAAAGTAAAGCTAGTCATAAATATAATATATGGACAACAAATCTAAGAAATAACACATCTGACTTCATCTATTTTCCAAGATCATATATAACTTGTTTAATATTATTGTCAAACTAGTGTGGGAGGGATAGAGGTAGAATGTACTACAATCATTAAAAATAAATATTTTAAATATATTATGAAATAATACAATAGGTAGTACATGCAATTTTATAAATATATTGTAAATAGATAACATGACTTACCTTGATGAAGGTATGCCAATCATGTATTTTCAACCCTGACCCAAAATCACCTTTCTTTGATACAAGACTACTTATATTTGTAACAAATCATGTGAGAATTTTTTTTCAAATTTTTTAAAACTTCTTTTAATGCATCACTTTGTTGCTCTATTAATAACCAAGGAAGGACACTCGTATTTATGCAATCTCCATTGCTATTTGATTCAATGGAATCTTTTAGTGAATGATTGGATTCATGAATAGCATTACAAATTTTGGAAATTTTTTTCTATCACACCTTCCATCCAATATTTTCCATAGTGTCACTGTTATATTCTTTCCAATATGTATAGAATCAAATAAATGCATGACTGGAAGATCCTTGTAGTATGGTAACCTACTAAATTGAGTAAGATAACCTTTTATTCCTCTAAGAAGCTGGTCATTGATGCCTTGATGACCTTCATGAGCATAAATTACATCATTACTAAATAAAAGACAATATCAAAATATAAATTTTAATCTTCAGACCATAAACTAGACATTACCTTAACGATTTTGTCAATCGTATTCCAACTTCCATAAATGAGGTGTCATTCTTCGTGGCCTTGATGTTGTCTCTTCTTTCCTATTAAAAATATTTTTTTCAAAAATTCAATACTTATAATTATTGTGAAGAAAGTTCCTAAAGTCATCGAAGACCTACTTTTCTAAACTTCTTCAATGATGAGATTTCATCTTCGGACTACAAACTGGACATCCAATTTTTTTGTTTATCTAAAGACCTAAAAGCTCATTTACAATTGGATCATGTAAAATTATCATGCACAACTTAAGCATACAACAATAATGTATAACCACTATAATAGACCAAAAATATGTGACCTTAACAATATAACATACCACAAAAATGAGTTAGCCCAGGGGCATCATGTATTGTCCATACAAGCATTGCGTAGAATTAAAATTATCTTTGTCCTATTGGTCTAGAGATGTCATAAATAGTGATCCCATTCAATAACTTCAACAACTCCTTAATAAGGGGATCAATATATGTGTTCATATCTTTAACTTGGTACTTACCTAGTAACTGAATGAACATAAATATTACATAATTATTATGACCATTTTGATGAACTATTTATAAATTAATTTAGATAGCTATTAAATGAAAAATACTTGGTAGAATCATTAACAATATTATGTACTCCCTCTATATGGAAATCCAAGGAGGAATGTTATTATTAATAACAAAAATAGGCCACATTGAGTAAAAAAATCTCATATCTCCAAATGGATTGACATCATCTACTGCCAATACAAGCTTGAGATTATGAGATTCTTTAAAGTGTGGCCATGTTTATTCTACCTCTTTAAATGGAAAACCATCTATAGGTATTCACATAATATTATCTTGACTTCTATTGCATGCATGGTAATCCATAAATTGTGCCAAGCTAGTACACCTGAATAATCAACAAAGACATGGAATAATGAGAATGTACCAAAGAACCTTATGAGGCATCTTTTCTGTTATTTGATCTTACTAATATCTACTAATATGAAAATTAGGGAATTCTATTTCAAATTCATATTTTTAATGATATATAATGTGATCATTAGGACATGCATGTATTGTCTGATTCTTCATTCCAATTTGATTCATAATGGTGGATAATTCTTGGTATAAATGAGGCATAATGTTTGACGATGGTAACAAAAAATCACCTATCAACTTACAACAAAATATATGCATTTTTGATATAATGAATAGTAATGGTATGCTAACATTGAAGATGACAAAAATGACATACCTTAACATACGTAACATTGCTACATTGGATAAACTATTCATAACTTTCAAGTTCACTAACAACACTATAGCAAAGAGTTGTTTGGGAGCCTTGGTATAGGGGCTCATGTGCCTTCTCAAGTATAGGTATATCAAGAGCATCTTAATCATCATTATCAAATGCACTAGTACCATCATTGTGAGCATCTTCATCAGCTACACCAATACCATCTTCTTCAATCATGTCCTCAAGCACATTATCATCTTCTTCCATGGGAGTGTTATCCTCAACTTGGATATTCACAGCTCCATATTCCTCCACTTGGAAATTGACATTCACTAATTGACAAAAATCATGGCCCCCTTCAACATGACCATGTTGCCTACAATGAATTTGGGTTGTTGTGATTATAATTCTTTGATTCTTTATGCCCTTACATTTTTTGAAAGGACAATTACATTTATCAACTTTTCTTCGATACTAAGACCACAATCTAGCAAGTGCCTCATTATTTTGTTCTGGATTCATATTGCTAGGTGTGGTCTTTCTTCATAGCAAAATATATCTAAAAAATTATTGGACATGTTGTACTTAATGTTTATATATGCACATATGGTTTTGAAAGAAAAATTTGGTCACCTCGCTCAAATTCACCCATATTATGTGTTGAGAGAAATTGTTATTAGAGATGTGACCTAGGTATTAGACATTACTAATAATGCTAAATGGACCAAACTAAAAGATGATCCTTAGAAATATTGGATTTATCTATATTTCTTGAACACATTTCTTAGTTATACAAGAGTAAGCAGATCTTAGTATATTTAAACTATTACATTCATTCAACTTCTCTCCTACCAATTGATGAGTGTAGTCATTCATTAAGTGGTAGAAAATCATAGAATTTAGAATTTGTTTATGTGCAACCTTTCATTCCTCATTAGCATCCCTATGGAATCTATATATTCAATGGTAACACCATGCTTCAAATCAACATTATTGTTGGAAATCTAATTGAAAAGGTCATTGTGAGAAGAAGATTGGTTGAAAGAGGGAGATTGTTATTTTTTTAAAAGCAAAAGTGGCAAGCCACTATTATATTTATTAATCTGATTCAACGAGGTCAACTGGGAAAGAATTAGTGAAGAAAACCCAACATCATCTCTAAATTTTACATGTATGTATATATTAATAGTAAAAAATTTACAAAAGGTTATCACCCATCTGAAGATAAACCACTCTAAACTTTTGCATAATACAGATACAATAAGTTTGGTAGCAAATAGATTTAGAGCAGAAAAATAGGAGATACCCCCAAATGAAAAAAAAGGGTAATTTCCGAGATGAACCCTTAAAACAATGCTTTGCAATTCTGCCCAATCCGTAAGAACACGAATAGAGGAGCCAGAGACCAACAAAGGGAATTTCGTAGTCAAATCATGAAATTGAACTATGTACTAGCCAATATAAATTAGAATTTGGTACACCAATAGAGTCCCAAAGATTCTATTCCAATGGTTGTGGAGTTACTACCAATGCATTCAGCTGAGTGGGGGATGAAGCATTAGGATCCGATAATAAGTAAAAAAATGGAGATTGTTGATAAAGAATGTTTTCAATCATTGTTTTGTCATTGATGTCAAACCTATTATTTGTTGGAATGACAATTGCTTATAAAATCCAAGTACTATCACTTAGTTGATTGATAAAGAGGGAGATTATTGATAAAGAATGTCTTCAATCATTTTTTTGTCATTAATGTCAAACCTATTGTTTGTTGGAATGAAAATTGCTTATAAAATCCAAGTACTATCACTTAGTTGATTGATAAAGAGGATTTAATCAATAAGATGTAACAAGAGAACCTCAGGAAAATGTTGAGTTATGGTTTTGTAATGAAGTGCAAGGATTAGTTAAGACAATGGTTAAATGATGTATTGATAACATACTTGAAGATACAAAAGTTGGCTACACTTAGAAATACTAGAGGAATAAGTTGGAACAAGATTAACTGCAAAGCTTAAACTAAGTTCATTAGTAAGTATCGAGCAAGCTAGTTCAAGCCGAGAAAATTTTTAGTTGGAGCAAAACAAATGCAAAATCTAGTATGTGCTGAGTGAAGTTCAAGTGCTGAGTGATATAGAAGGAGCTGAGAAAACATAAAACTTAGTGGATGCTGAGTGAATCCATAGTAGGTGCCGAGTAGTAGTAAAATGTAGTTGATGCTGAGTAACATAGTATGTCCCGAGCACCAAAATTTGAATAGTGCCGAGCTACTGCATTGGTGAAAATGTCAAAGATTCACCAAATCTGAGCTACCAAAGTTGTTACCTTGAATCTTGTGAACCAATTGGAGGATAAGGATAATGAGCTGGTGGCACAAAATTATATGTAAACTATTTTAGAGTGAATTCAAGTGTATGCTTCATGATGTTTCTAGAAGAAACAAGATGTGGGTTAGACTCAATGAATCCTACCTAATCCATTAACACTAAAATTAAAGGAGAGAAGAATCAAGCGGGAAAAGTAATTCTATACTTCTATTTAAGGAGTCATAGAACAAGAAGCAAGAGTTTCTAGTGTGCCAAATTGCAAAGTGGTTGAAGGGTGTCAAGGAGAAGGCATCTAGAAGAAGGAAGAATAGAGTAGAGACTCTACCTCAATTAGTGGTAAAAAAGAGAGGATTGTACTGGTACATCAAGCATGAAGACTCAAGGAGACAAAGCTTGAAAGGATGACAAGCTGTTAGAGTTGTAAAGATTGAAAGCTAGGCAATGTTATGAGCTGAATGGTGATCTACAATCTGCAAGATAAGTTGTGTGCTATAATCAGGTCAAAATCCCTTATTGTTAGTCCCTAGCAATTGTATTAGTTAGGGTAAAAATCCTATGGACTTAGGTTGGTTTACCAACCATATGTAATTCCTTTAATAGGGTGACATTCAAAGTGAATTTTCTAAAGTCCTCTAACTAGGCCCACTTCTAATAGGGTGGTTAAATCCTTTAACCAGGTTGTATTTAATAGTGTGTTGTAGCCTTTAATAGGGTAGGCATTTCATAGGGCATCACTTCAAAAGAGTGAGAATCGAGTAGCATGTTATTGGTGGTTTTTTCCAAATTGGGTTTCCATGTAAATCACTTTGTTATGTGTTGATCTTTTCATGTGTTATGCTTGCATGTTGATTACAGTAACTTGCTGAATAGAAAAGTCTAAGCTTGGACGAATAAATATTTTGATGGGTACACTTTACTTGATGAAAATTTTGTATTGAACATTTGGACCTTGAATAACTGATTCACCCCCCCTCTCAGTTATTCTAAAGAATTTCTAACAATTGGTATTAGAGCCATCTACTGATTTATTTTAAAGGTACTAGAAGCAGGAAGATCAAGATGTCCAAGAGATAAGTTCCCAAGCTTAACAAAGATAACTTTTCTACATGGAAAAGTCTAATGAAACTACACCTTGGATCAATAGGTGACTATGCAAAAACTTCAATTGGAGTAGAACATGTAGACCTAGCTAGACCTCTTATTGTAGATGATTTGAGCAAAAGAAAGGAGCACAATCAGTCAATGTTGGAGATTGCCTTTGCACTCAGCTATGCTGAATTTGATGACATCAAAAGATGTGACACTAAATTCAAGATGTGGAAAGCCCTGTTAGATATCTATGGAGGAGACTAGAATTTTCAAAGAGCAAAGAGAGAAAGCCTCAAGGAAAGTTTGATGACATGAAAATGGAAGAACTTGAAAATGCTAATCAATATGGCTTCAAAATGAAATAATTGGTAAGCACAATAAGAAGTTTGGGTGGTCAATTGGAAGAGGAGACTATTAATAGCAAATAATTGAAAACCATACTCCCTATCTGTGCTATTAGAGTTTCAGCCATCCAAGAGCTAAGGTGTATACCAGGAAACACATTGACCTTTGAAGGTATAGTGGGAAGACTTACTGCATTTGAATTGTCCAACTTTGATAACTACAGACTAGAAAACCATAAATCTGCTTTGAAGGCCAACTTGACATTGAAAGACACTGAGGAGGTGAAATCAAAGAAGAAGAGTAGAAAAGGAAAACATGCATCTAGTGATAGAAACACATATGAGGAAGATGTGGAATAGTTGGAAGCACTACTAGCTATAAGATTTCATAGAGGCAAAGGTAAATTCAAGGGTAAGCATCCTATCATTTGTTTTAATTGCAATGAAGTAGGTCATATTGCTGTAAGGTGTAAACAAAAGAAGAAATACAAAGAAGGAAACAAGTACAAGAACAAAAGAGAAGATGATAGTAGAGATTACAAGGACAAAGGCAAAAGATGCTACATTGTTGAAAAAGATTCTAATGAGAATGATGATGAAGTAGTCTATAAGGCCTTGAAGGATGAATCAAATGAAGATGAAGCAACAACACTTGTAACCTGTGTGAACAAGAATGACAAGTGGATAATAGACAATGGATGCTCACATCACATGATAGAAGATAAAAGTAAGTTTATTACCTTTACTCAATATGTTGGAAATAGTGTTAGATTTGGAAATGATGCTCCAGGTCAAATCAAATGAAAAGGTTCAATTAAACTTATAGAGAAAATCTCATGTGATAATGCATACTATGTTGAAGGATTGAACTACAATTTGTTGAGTGTATTGTAGTTAGGCAATGTAGGTTGTAAAGTAGAATTTGGAAACAAAATTGCTAAGATCTATGACACTAATGGAAATCTGATAGGAAAAGGTGAACAAACTAGGAGTAATCTATTTTACCTAGATATGGAGGATGTAACCTATCTTGTTGTTAGACTTGATGATGTGTGGCTATGGCATAAAAGACTGTGTCATGTTAACTTTGATAATCTAATTAGCATTAGCAAAAAGAAGAAAGTCATGGGGTTGCCAAAATTGAAGAAACTTGAAAACACAATGTGCAAACAATGTCGACTAGGAAAAATGACCAAGTCTAGTTTTAAAAGTAAAACATATACTTCCAAGGAAGTATTAGAGCTAGTCCATATAGATTTATGTGGTCCAATAGAAGTGCAAAGCTACCAAGGAGATAGATACATAATGTTGTTTATGAATGACTACTCTAGGATGATGACTGCCATGTTCTTAAATAAAAAATCTAATGCATTTCAAACATTTAAGTGGTATTTGGCCAAAGTTGAGAAGGAAATAAAAAAAATTCTGAAGTGCTTAAGATCAGACAGAGGAGGTGAGTTTACATCAAAAGAGTTTGAGATATTTTGCAATGATAAAGAAATCAAGAGAGAAACATCAACACCAAGAATTCCACCACATAATGGTATTGCTGAAAGAAGAAATAGATTAGTGATAGAACCTTGATGATGGAGAAAAATGTTTCTCTAAAGTACTGTAGAGAAGCTATAAGAACTATCATTTATACCTTGAATAGAGTCCAAGTCAAGAAAGGTACAAATGCAAAACCTTTTGAACTATGGTATGGTCACTCAACCAATGTAAAACATTTCAAAGTATATGATTGTAAATGCTATATTCTTAGCGATACTAGAAATGGAAAGTTTGATGCAAAGAGTGATGAAGGCATATTCCTCGGATACTCCACTAGAAGTAAGGCATATAAGTGTTTGAAGACTAACACTAACAAGATTGTGGAGAGTGCAAATTTAAGTTTTGATGAGCACACAGAAGTCTAAGTTGATGAATATGGGAAATTAGAAGATTATAGATCTTTTATATACTTCTATGAAGGAATTCCTACTGAAGATAATGCTGCCAATCAAGTTGGAAATTAGAAACAAATTTCAGTATTAGTTGAGTCATAGCCAATGAATGCCGACCTACATTCAAAAGTTGAGTTGTAGAATGAAGAAATTGCACATTCTAACTCTGAAAATAGTACACATGAAAGAGATAATGAAATACTAGAAGGAGAAGAACAAAATGAATCTAAAGATAAAGGATCAAATATGGAAAGAAGAACAAAACCAAGGTTAGCCAAGTATGTGAAGAGATATCACCCTACAGATCAAATCATTGGTGACAAGGATGCAAAAAAAATGACAAGAAATAGACTAACGAATGAATCATGTTTGCTAAGAAAGATTAAGCCTAAAATAGTAAAAGATGCACTACAAGATGATGACTAGTATAAAGCTATGAAATAGGAGATAGATTAGATTGAAAAGAACAAAACCTAAACCATAGTTCCTAGACAAGTTGATAAGAATGTAATTGATACCAAATGGCTATTTAGGAACAAACTTGATGAGACTGGTGAGATAACAAGAAATAAAGCCAGACTAGTTTTCAAAGGTTATGCACAAGAGGAAGGACTAGATTATGGGGAAACATTTGCCCGTGTAGCAAGAATGGAAGGAGTAAGGACATTACTTGCATATGCTACCTACAAAAGATTCAAAGTCTACCAAATGGATGTGAAGTCTACTTTTCTGAATGGTATACTAGAAGAGGAAGTCTATATAGAACAACTAGAGGGATTTTTTGATGATAACAACAAGGATATAGTTTTAAAATTGCATTAGACACTCTATGGTTTGAAGCAAGCACCTAGATCTTGGTATGAGAGACTGCACAAATATCTTGTGAAGATTGGATTTGAGAGAATAGATGACAACAAAAATTTGTATATTAAGGCATAAAAAGGTAAAGACATTTTGATATCTGAAATATTTTTTGATGATATAATATTTGGAGGAAAAGATGTCCTATGCAAAGATTTTTCTAATCAAATGAAGCATGATTTTGAAATGTCAATATTTGAGAAATCAAATTCTTTTTTGGGTTGCAAGTACATCAACTAAAGCATGGCATATTTGTGACCCAATCAAAATACATTAATGAGAGACTCAAGACATTTGGATTAGAAGACTCAAAAATAGTCAGCACAACAATGGTAACAAGACATAAGTTATCCAAGAATGATGAGTTAGCTGAAGTGAATCAGACAATGTATAGATCAATGATTGGAAAGTTGTAGTATGTTGTACATAGTAGACCAAACATTTCATTATCTATTGGAATATTGGAAAGATTTTCTGTAAATCTAAGAGAAAATCATCCGATGGCAATAAAGAGAATACTAAGATACCAAAAAGGAACTGATGACTTTGGTTTATACTACAAGAGGAGTGAAAAGTTTGAGCTAAGAGCCTACACTGATGCACACTGGGGAGGTAATATTGATGATAGAAAAAGCACTAGTGGAGGAGCACTTTTCTTATGTAAAAGAATAATTACCTAGACCAACAAAAAATAAAGTTGTACCTCACAGTCCACAACAGAAATTGAATATGTAATAGCTACTATCAATTACACCAATATTGTATGGATCAAACATCTATTGCAAGGTATGAAGGAAAAGGTAACTAAACCTGTGATACTTTATTGTGATAATACAAGTGCCATCAACATATCAAAGAACCATGTGATGTATGCCAAAACAAAGCATATTGCAATTAAGTATCATTATGTAAGAGAATTGGTGGAAGATAAGCAAGTGAGAATGGAATATGTTAGTTCAAAGGAACAGATTGCTAACATTTTTACAAAATCTCTACCTAAAGATGCTTTTGAGTATCTTAGAGGTAATTTAGGGGTGATACACCTAGCCAAGGCTACTTAAGAGAAAACAAGACTGCCCTGCATCAAATGAATTGATTGTTGAAATATTACACATTGATGTAGAGGATACTTACTTTAGGATTCATGCCTAAAGTAATCAAAGTGTAGAAGCTACAAAATCAATCACAAGTAAGGTGATAGAGGGAGAAATTGAAAGAACCTGCAAATACTACACTTGCATGTTAAGATTCTGAGATAATACGTCTTTGGCATTGTTATCAAAGAGGGAGAAATAGTTGAAACTGATCAATACTAAAATTGATTAATAGTGGTAAGCCACAAGATAAGAGGGAGAAAAAGAATGATTAATCAGAAAGAAAAGAAAAATGATACAATAGATAAGAGGGAGAAGTTGAAGTAAAGTAATCAGGATAGTAGATCAAGAGAGGGAGATGTGAAAACTAATGGTAACACAATTTCTTTTTGGCATTTGCCTTACTATTCTAACCTAGTTAGCATTTTGATAACTTGGTTGAATAGTTTGGTCTGATGGTTGATTAGTTTGGTTTGCCATCAATGCCAAAGAGGGAGATTATTGGAAATCTGATTAAAAAGGTCATTGTGAGAAGAAGATTGGTTGAAAGAGGGAGATTGTTGATAAAGAATATTTTCAATCATTGTTTTGTCATTGATGTCAAACCTACTATTTGCTAGAATGACAGTTGCTTATAATATCCAAGTACTATCAATTAGTTGATTGATGAAGATGATCTAATCAACAAGATGTAACAAGAGCACCTAAAGGAAAGGTTGAGTTATGGTTTTGTAATGAAGTGCAAGGATCAGTTAAGGTAATGGTTAAATGATTTATTGATAACATACTTGAAGATACAAAGGTTGGCTACACTTAGAAATACTAGAGGAATAAGTTGGAACAAGGTTAACTGCAAAGCTTAAACTAAGTTCATTAGTAAGTGTCAAGCAAGCTAGTTCAAGTTGACAAAATTTTCACTTGGAGCTGAGCAAATGTAAAATCTAGTGTGTGCCGAGTGAAGTTCAAGTGCTGAGTGATATAGAAGGAGCTAAGAAAATAGAAAACTTAGTGGATTCCGAGTGAATCCACAGTAGGTGTCGAGCATCGGTAAAATGTAGTTGATGCCGAGTAACATAGTATGTGCCAAGCACTAGAATTTCAATAGTGCCGAGTTGCTACATTATTGAAAATGTTAAAGATTTTCCAAATCTGAGATGACAAAGTTGTTACCTTGAATTTTGTGAACTAGTTGAAGGATAAGGATGATGAGCTGGTGGCACAAAATTCTATGTAAACTAGTTTAGAGAAAATTCAAGAGGATTCTTCATGATGTTTCTAGAAGAAACAAGATGTGGGTTAGACTTAATGAATCCTACCTAATCCGTTCAAACTAAAATTAAAGGAGGGAAGAATCAAGTAGGAAAAGTAATTCTAGACTTCTATTTAAGGAGTCATAGACCAAGAAGCAAGAGTTGCTGGTGTGCCAAATTGGGAAGTGGTTGAAGGGTGTCAAGGAGAAGGCATCTAGGAGAAGGAAGAATAGAGTAGAGACTCTACTTTAATTAGTGGTTGGAAAGAGAGGATTGCATTGGTACATCAAGCATGAAGACTCAAGGAAACAAAGCTTGAAAGGAGGGCAAGCTATTAGAGCTATAGAGATTGAAAGTTAGACAATGTTATGAGCTGAATGGTGATCTAAAATCTGCAAGATAAGTTGTGTGCTGTAATTAGGTCAAAAGCCCTTATTGTTACTCTCTAGAAATTTTATCCGTTAGGGTAAAAATTCTATGGACTTAGGTTAGTTTAACAACCACATGTAAATCCTTTAATAGGGTGACATTGGAAGTGAATGTTCTAAAGTTCTCTAACTAGGCCCACTTCTAACAGGGTAGTTAAATCCTTTAACCAAGTCACATTTAACAATGTTTTGTAGCCTTTAATAGGTCATGCCTTTCACAAAGCATCACTTCAGAAGAGTGAGAATTGAGTAGCATGTTACTGGTGGTTTTTCCCAAATTGGGTTTCTATGTAAATCACTGTGTCATGTGTTGATCTTTTCATGTGTTATGCTTGCATGTTGATTTATAGTAACTTGCTGAATAAAAAAGTCTAAGCTTGGATAAATGAATATTTTGATGGGTACACTTTACTTGATGAAAAGTTTGTATTGGATATTTGGACCTTGAATAACTAATTCACCCCCACTCCCTCTCCCCCTTCTCAATTATTCTAAAGCATTTCTAATAATTATGTCCAAACTCTAGAGGGGAGACCTTCATGATGCTCAGGTTGCCCATATTTAGCATAGGAAATGATGTACAATAAGTTTCAGTGAGAGGATTTTATCATGCCATACCTAGGTTCACCATGCTTCAAAGACTGAAGAGGTTGGCAATTTTCTTATTCTCTTCAATAATTCTAAAATTTATGTTAAATATCATAGTAACAAGTAGATAACTTATAAACTATAAAACATGATAATATTATACATTATAGGCCTTCAAAATCTACCAAAAGAATATACACAATACAATGATACAATGACAAAGAGCCATGCACACCTAAAGAACACAAGTTATGATGCATAAGCCTAGATCTTTGGCAAGTTTCAATGAAAGGATTTAATCATGCCATACCTAAGTTCACCATGTTCCAAAGAATGAAGAGGAGGGCATTTTTCTTATTCTCTTCAATAATTTTGAAATATATGTTAGATATCATAGTTATAAGTAGATACCTACTAAAATCAAAAACATGATAATATCATATATTACAGGCATTTTGAATCTACCAAAAGCATATACTCAATACACTAACAAATGAGCCCTGCACACCTAAAGAACACAAGTTACCATGCATAAGATTGTAAAAAAGGTTAGCAATTCCAAATACATGATTGGTTACATGGACACAACATAGCTGATATGGAGATCCCTATGGTTGTAGAATCTATACCAAATATTCCAATCTACAACAATTTCTAATTTAGATCTCATACTCGCCATGGGGAAAATAATTGCTTTAACCCTAAATATTTTTGCATAGATTTTTTCTATGCAAAATTTATGTAGTTCTACAAAATGAAAATGCTACATATATATCATTCCAACCTATAATCATTCATAAGCTTTGATAAAGATTAATTTACATTAGGGTCTTGTTATGATGAGAGTTGTTCCTATATAGTCCAAGCACAGACCAACCAATAAACTCTTGCTGAAAAACAAACTCGCCAAATAACAAGATGATGAAAATAATAATTATTTTTTCATTATGAACCTAATTTGGTCAAAATTGCAACCAAATCAGGCATAAAAATCCTAAGTTGGTTGAAATTTCAACCAACATAGGCATAAAAACAAAAAAAGAAGAAATCATAGGCCAATATGGCCTTTGGTCAAAAAATAAGGGGAAATGTACTAGTGCTAACATGTCCTTCTTAATTTTCCTCTCTTGCTTATGCAAAAATTAAAGGAGGATATAATCTCTATATGTCCTCCTCTTTAACTCTCACATTAATCCTATCTCAAATTCAAATACACTTTCTCACTTATCTGGGTGTTTACTCCTAGACCAATTGTACATTTGAGATCCTAATAGCTTTCTCATGATTTGTGCCTCCTAGGTTATATGCTAAGGTCGACCTATACCGATAATAGAGTTCAAGGTTGACATGTACCTAAGACATTGATTTTGTGAGATCTCAAGTCCATTTCAAAATAAAATTACTTTCCCATCTAGCACAAGTTGGCTCTTGGAGAATTTAATCATAAAATCACTATAAAAGAACCCTCATTTGCTTCATTTCAAAATAAGGAAGAAGGAACAATTTAGTGCACACCCCAATTTGACATAGGAAATTTGCAAGGTGGAAACCAAAGACTTGTAATTATCCATTAAAGAAAAGGAGTTCATCATCCACATTCTTTCAAGTAAGCATATACAAGTTCAATCAAGCATTCAAGACATCATTATGGAGTTACAAATGGATTGTAAATATGTATAGGAGTACTTTAGTCCTTGTGGGCTTATCATGATTTATGTGTTATTTTTAGATCTATGATATTTTCCTTCATATTTACACATTAGCATGCATTCAAGAACATATTGATTGCATTTTTATGCTAGGGTTTTACTCTCTATGGTTAGATCTTGGTATTTTATAAAACATTTGCATAGCTCCATGCATTTTAAATCCACATTCTAGATTCATGATAACTACACACATTATGTTTCCTAATAGTTATTCACGGAGGTAGAAATTGCCAAATGAGGGGTCAACTAAGGAAAACCCCTATATAGCCACCCCCAAACACACTTTTTCAAAATGACAGGATTTGAAGGATAATTTTTATTACAAATCTAGGAACCTTTTTAGAGTACTTTCTAGATCTATATTTTTTTATGAGTTCTAACACTATCAAATACAAATCAAGGTTGACATGTACCTTATTGTTGCAATGTATATTTTTATGATTGTTTCAAAATGCTAAACACCATTTTTGCAGACTTCAATCTTAATTTTTGATCCTAGGTATAGGTAAAATTTGATTTATAACCTACAAGTCAACCCATACTAGACAATAAAGAAAAGGTTTGCACATAATACATTTATGGGTTTTCAATTTCTTAGCTTGGAAATCATATCATTCCAAGGCTTAGATGAACAAAAAATCAGTCTTTTGCATTGTCTCTCTAGTTGGTTTTATAGTTGCATAGATTTCTATCTCTTTTGTTTGTGCCTACTTTTTTTATCATAATTACATATATCTTGGTCTTGTGTTCTATCTCTTTCTTATATTAAGAATCAATACAAAGTCTCTAAACTTACAAATTTGAGCTCATAAGCTTTTACCCTATCTTATTGAGAGGTACATGTTTGATCTACTTTGTGAAAAATGATTCCTCTTGATTCTCCCTTGTAGAGTCCCACAAGGATATGGGTGGGTGATCGCCCATTGCTCACCAATTTCACACATTAGATTTTGGTAAACCTGAACCTTTCATGAATTTTATTCCTTTTGTGTATGTTATAGTTTGCATACATTTCTCAAATATCAGAAAAAGAACAAAAACATTTTTGTTATGCTTTCATGCTTTTTAGATTTACTCATGCTTGCATCATCAAAGAGAAAAAAACTAAAACAATGTTGTATTTTATGTTATTACATATCATTTATATATAAGAAAAACACATAAACAATTGTATTTCATTTCTCATTTTGTCTACTTATCAACATGTATGATTTATTTCATGAGTATACTAAGTAATCACTAGGTAATAACGAGAAGTTTACTGTCAGTTGGTAATGCAAGGAAATAAGTTAACAATTTGGAAGAAAAGTGAAGGAAAGAGTTAAGTATTAAGTTGGATGTCTACACTGAGTGATTATTGTTAAAGTTTATAATGTTTTGTTGGTATTAAAATGTTTGAAGGGACTATATGATAATTGGACATAACTGATTTACTCCCCCCTCCCCTCTTTAGTTATCTAACAATTTGGTATTAGACATAGTTGCTTGGAGAAGGAAGTTTAAAGGAACTTAAGCTAAAGATTGAAGATGTATTAAAGGAATTTATCCGTATTTTCCAATCTCTGAATCATGCCCTCTCAAAGTTATTATATTATATATATACTCTTTATTTAAAAAGTCACATCTTTTCATAAAAAATACTAAATTATATTAATAATTTATTATTTCAATTATATTAATTATATATATTATATTACTAACATAATAAATTATATTAATAATAATATAAGTTATATTATTATTAATACTAATAATATTGCATAATATATTAATCAATATACTAATATTTAGTTCTCATATTTATTATATATTATGCAATGAAATTAGCAATTTTAATATTGTTAATATTTTATTATTATATTATATTAATTTATTATTTATATTATATTATTATTAACTTTATATTTTTATAATTATATTTATTCATTATGTCATTTACTCTAATAATTATATATATATATATATATATATATATATATATATATATATATAATAATTCACCTATATTACCATAATTAAGGGACATGACAGTCCACCCTTCCTCAAATTGCTTGTCCTCAAGAAATGACTGTTTACACTAAACCTTCCTTGTGAAGTCAATATGCAAGTTATACACTAAGATGCAAGAATAAATAAGGTAAACATACAGTTAATATCATAATGCATGAATTAAATATATTAGTACTTGCAGACATGAAGCATACACAAAGAAGACACATTAATGCATGAAGACATGGAGCATACATGATGAAGACACACAATACATGTGTTATGCAATTGATTGTGAACCTGCAACCACAAAGTCATTAGTACACATTCTGATGCAGGAGCATCCAGAGGTATAAGGGCAATCCTGTGTCACCCAAAAAAATGTACTTAGACTTAGTTTATGTTTCATGTCTTTACATTTTTGGATACCCATTTGGCTCAAATAAAGGTTCCAACTCTCATAGTTCAACTATCAATGCATTTGGAAATCCCAAAAAAATAGGAGCATGTATTTGGGCCATCATTCTGGTAAACTAGAAGGTGCGAATTGGCCAAATGAATGTAATCATGATTTAGAGTATTCCAGAAAAAGAATCAGGTCAATAGGCCCCACGGTTTGAAATTTATTGCAGTTTTTTGAGTTTTGGAGACCTCCTAAGAATGCTTCAAAGTCAGGTTTGGGGCATTAAATGACCTCAAAAAGGGTCAAAAAATGGGGGATGAGTGAAGCTGGTCCATAGGGCTATAGAGCGCTTTGAGAGCTTTCTGAAAATGTAATCGATTTGTCAATCGAAGCTACGGTTCAAAAGTTATGCCTCCCGAAAGTTCGGCTACCGTTTCTGGATTCTTCTAGATTTGCACCGACTTCTAATGCAGCTTTCAAAACTTTCTATTTTGTCGGTGGATGCCTACTAGCACTTTCTAGAATGTACTCCTAGTCCTTAACCATCTGAGGTCTATTTAAGGAGATTTCTGGCATTGTAAAAGGCAGTTCGAAGTGGAGTTTGAGAGGAGGTGCTAAAAGGAGAAATATTCTCCAGATTTATGCTATTGTAAGCCCTTAGGGCATGTTCTGAAGTTTATTTTCTCTGTACTATTTGTACTAGCTTATTTTATCAGTTAATATAATTTCCCTTTTCTGTTGTGTCCATTCTGTTCTTGGGTTGTGTCCCCATCAAGTGGTATCAGAGCAGGCTTTCCTGAGTGTGTAGACAGAGCGCCGACTGTGAGGCAGTTTGCACTAGGACTGTGTGGTTGTGGGTTTGAGTTAGAAGATGCCTCCACGAAGAGAGCATGGCGGAAGGGCCAGAGCTATTGATCCTGAGGAGGTTAGAGCCCTCCAGAGGCAGGTACAAGCATTGTAAGAGGAGCTTCGTAGAGGAGCAAATGTTGCCGCAGGTGACAATAGTGAGGATGACAATGAAGAGGAAGTAATGGGACTAGAAGAGGAAGTTGACGGGGAAGTTCTGAATCCTATAGAGGAAAGGCTTTTTAGGGCCATTACTAAGTTTGGGAAAAGACCTACAATTGAAGTGGGCATATTTTCAGGAAATCTGAAACCAGATGAGTTGATCGATTGGATCAATGAACTGGAAGAATACTTTGAGTATGAGGATATAAGGGACCCAGATAGAGTTAAGTTTGCAAAGGTCAAACTGAAAGGCCATGCCAAAATCTGGTGGCAAGAGGTTCAACTGGAAAGACTTAGAAGAGGAAAGGAGAAGATCACAAGATGGGATCGCATGGTGGACAAATTGAAGAAGCAGTTCATTCCTGTGGACTACGAGCTTGATCTATTTAAGAAGATGCATGGGTTAAAGCAAGCAGGAAGATCAGTCCAAGAATATACAGAGGAGTTTTAAAAACTCTTGATTAGAGCAGGGCATGCAGAAGCAAATAAGGAGAAGGTTTCTCGTTATATCAGTGGGTTGCGACCTAGCATCCAGGAGGAATTAAGTCTGGTAAGAATGACCAACGTCGAAGAAGCATACCAGTTTGCCCTACGAGTTGAAGAGAAGCTGAATAAAAGGTTTGAAGGAAGAAAAAGAGGGCGCAGTCAAGGAGGAAGGGGAAGCGGTAGATCATCTGGAGGCCACAATGAAACCCAAAAGAAAAATGAAGATGGGGGTACTAGCAGAAACCAGAGGAATGAGGGTTTCAACCGCCCATGATCAAGACTTTGGAAATCAAAGAGGAAGAGGTAGAGGGTGTGGACAAGGAAGAGGAGGCTTTCGTGTTACCTGTTTCCATTGCAATGAAGAAGGTCATTGTTCCTTTGAATGTCCTCAACGACAAGGAAGGACAGATAGGAGAGCTAAGGGCCAAGCTAGGGTTGCTCATGTGGATGAGGATGCACAATCATCACATTCAGAGGATGCAGAAAGAGGAGAGACCTTGGTAAATGAAAGAGTCCTACTAAGTGGTGAGAATGAACCAGAACAACGAAGGAGTTTGTTTCGTACCAGATGCAAGTGTGAGGATAAATGTTGTGATGTGATCATTGATGGTGGTAGCACTGATAACCTGGTATCAGAAGAGATGGTCTCTAAGCTAAAGGTCAAGAGGGAGAAACATCCCCAACCCTATCAAATTTCTTGGGTAAAAGATGATCATAAGGTCCTGGTAAGTGAACAATGTTTAGTAAAATTCAAAATTGGGAGTTACCATGATGAAGTTCTCTGTGATGTTATTTTGATGGATGTTTGCCATCTATTGTTGGGTAGGCCATGGCAGTTTGATAGACATGCAATACATGATGGACATGCAAACACATACTCTCTGACAAAGGATGGAGTTCGCCACAAATTGAAGCCCATGAAAAAGGAAGGTGAAAAGGTATGTAGAAGTGCTAGGATTTGTCTTGTTGATGGAAGGAAGTTTTTAGATGGCATGAAACATCAGCATATGTGCTATGCTTTGATTCCTAGGAAAGATAAAGAAGGTAGTAGTGAAATACCATTTGAAGTTTCAGATTTACTAGGGGAATTTGGAGATATTATCTCTGATAATGTTCCAGATGGATTGCCACCAGTAAGGCAAATCAGTCATCAGATAGATCTGATTCCAGGAGCTAGTTTGCCTAACAAGGCTGCTCACAGGATGACTCCTACTGAAATAGAGGAGCTAAATAGACAGGTTCAGGAGCTATTGAGGAAGGGCTTGATTCGAGAGAGCCTGAGTCCATGTGCAGTACCTACAATACTTTCACCAAAGAAGGATGGAGAGTGGAGGATGTGTACAGATTCTCGAGCTATAAATAGGATAACCATCAAGTACCGGTTTGCTTTACCAAGGATGGATGATCTTATGGACTTCTTGAGTGGAGCTTAGTACTTTAAAAAGATAGATCTGAAGAGTGGCTATCATCAGATATGAATTCGAGAAGGAGATGAGTGGAAAACAACCTTCAAGACCAAGGAGGGTCTTTATGAGTGGTTAGTCATGCCCTTTGGATTGACGAACGCCCCAAGCACCTTCATGTGGCTCATGAATGAGGTACTTAAGAAGTTCTTGAGAAAATTTGTTATTGTCTATTTGGATGATATTTTAATTTTCAGCAAGACTTTGGAAGAACATTTACTGCATATTCGTAGTGTCCTTGAAAGGCTAAGGGAAGAGAAACTGTTAATTAATCTAAAGAAGTGTGTCTTTGAAAAAAGGGAGTTAGTCTATTTGGGATTTGTTATATCACCTGAAGGTCTCAAAATGGATCCAGAGAAGGTAAAAGCCATCTTGGAATGGCCTACTCCAAGGACTGCTACTGAGGTAAGATCATTTCATGGTCTGGTTAGTTTTTAAAGGAAGTTTATTAAGAATTTCAGTGGCATATGTGCACCCCTAACTGATACAATAAGAGGGGATAGAAAAGAGTTCAAATGGACTGCAGGAGCTGCGAGAAGTTTTGAATTGCTGAAGAAGAAGGTGACTGAACAGCCTGTGTTGGCACTTCCAGATTTTAGAAAAGTATTCCAGGTGGATTGTGATGCTAGTGGTAGCACTATTGGGGCTGTATTAAGCCAAGAAGGTAAGCCTATTGCATATTTTAGTGAAAAATTGAATGATGCAAAGAAGAAGTATTCTGTTTATGATCAAGAGTTCTATGCAATAGTTCAGGCCTTAAAGAAATGGAGGCATTATTTATTGCCAAAGGAATTTGTTTTGTATACTGATCATCAGGCATTATAGTACCTAAATAGCCAAGGTAAATTGAATCAGAGGCATATGAAGTGGGTAGAATTCTTGCAGAGTTATACATTTGTGTTGAAGCATAGAAGTGGAAAATCTAATAGGGTTGCATATGCACTAAGTAGGAGACAGTTGTTGCTTACAACAATGCAGGTTGAAGTAGTTGGGTTTGATGAACTCAAGAATTTGTACCCCGAGGATCCTGATTTTGCTGAAGCATGGAAAGCTTGTAAAGAACTTGTTGCTCTAGATAGAACCAAGTGGTTAGACTATTTGATTTAGGATGGCATGTTGTTCAAAGGTAGTCAATTGTGCATTCCAAGGAGTTCCATGAGGGAAAATATGATTAAGGAGAAACACAGTGGAGGGATGGCAGGACATTTTGGTTGGGATAAGACCATTGCCTTTCTTAGAGAACATTATTTTTGGCCTCAAATTACACAGGATGTGAAGAAGTTTGTACAGAGTTGCTAGGTTTGTCAAGTTGCCAAGGGGTTTAGTCAAAATACTGGCCTATATCAGCCATTGCCTGTTCCATCAAGGCCATGGGAGGACATAAGTATGGATTTTGTTCTTGGATTGCCAAGGACACAAAGGGGTAATGACTCAGTATTTGTGGTGGTTGATAGGTTCTCCAAAATGGCACATTTCATTCCATGCCACAAAACTCATAATGTTGTCCATATTGCAGACTTGTTTTTCAAAGAGGTGGTAAGACGACATGGTCTTCCAAGGAGTATAGTTTCTGACAGAGATACTAAATTTGTGGGGTATTTCTGGAGAACATTGTGGAAGAAGTTGAGAATAGACTTGAAATTTAGTTCCACGCATCACCCACAGACTGATGGCCAAACAAAAGTGGTAAATAGAAGCCTGGGCAATTTGCTAAGATGTTTAGTTGGAGATAAGCCCAAGGGATGGGATTTGATTCTACCACAGGCAGAGTTTGCTTATAATAGCTCTGTAAATAGGAGTACTAGAAAATCACCATTTCAAATTGTATATGGGAATAGCCCAAGGACTGCACCAGAATTGAGGAAGATAGAACAAGGGGAGAGGACAAGTGCTGAAGCTGAGGAATTTGCTGAACACATCAAGCGTCCACATGAGGAGGTTCAAGCACACATTATCAAGATGAATCAAGAGTATAAAGCTAGGGCTGATCAAAGGAGAAGACATAAGGAATTCCAAGTAGGGGATCTAGTCATGGTGCACTTACAAAAATAAATATTTCCAGTTGGTACTTACAACAAGTTGAAAATGAAGAAATTTGGCCCCTGCAAAGTTTTGAAGAAACATGACTCAGGAAATGCATATGAGGTGGAGCTGCCAAATGGTATTCACATTTCTCCCATTTTTAACATTGCAGATTTAACAGAGTATCATGATGATGGTGCAGATGAGGAGTTGGTTTTAGAGCCATGTCCAATTCTTGCTTCTAAGAAGGAGGAGATAGAAGACATTCTAGATCATCGTGTGGGTAGGAGTACCAGAAACAGGCAGTATGAAGAGTATTTGGTCAAATGGAAAGGACGGCCGATCGAGGACTCAACTTGGATTTCAGCAGCTGAGGTTTCCCATTTGGGATTTCCTCTACCATCCATAAAGTGATAGGGTCACTTTTCAATCTACCCTGGGTGTCTGATGCAGGAGCATCCAGAGGTATAAGGGAAATCCTGTGTCACCCAAAAAAATGTACTTAGACTTAGTTTATGTTTCATGTCTTTACATTTTTGGATACCCATTTGGCTCAAATAAAGGTTCCAACTCTCATAGTTCAACTATTAGTGCATTTGAAAATCTTGAAAAAATAGGAGCATGTATTTGGGCCATCATTCCGGTAAACTAGAAGGTGTGAATTGGCCAGATGAATGTAATCATGATTTAGAGCATTCCAGAAAAAGAATAAGGTCAATAGGCCCCACGGTTTGAAAGTTTTTGCAATTTTTCAAGTTTTGGAGACCTCCTAAGAATGCTTCAAAGTCAGGTTTGGGGCATTAAATGACCTTGAAAAGGGTCAAAAAATGGCGGATGAGCAAAGCTTGTCCATAGGGCTATAGAGCGCTTTGAGAGCTTTCCAAAAATGTAAACGGTTCGTCAATTAGAGCTACGGTTCAAAAGTTATGCCTCCCGAAAGTTCGGCTACCATTTCTGGATTTTTCTAGATTTGTACCAACTTCTAACGCAGCTTCCAGAACCTTCTATTTTGTTGGTGGATGCCTATTAGCACTTTATAGAATGTACTCCTAGTCCTTAACCCTCCGGGGTCTATTTAAGGAGATTTTTGGCATTGTAAAAGGCAATTCGGAGTGGAGTTTGAGAGGAGGTGCTAAAAGGAGAAATATTCTCCAGATTTATGCTATTGTAAGCCCTTAGGGCATGTTCTGAAGTTTATTTTCTCTGTACTATTTGTACTAGCTTATTTTCTCAGTTAATATAATTTTCCTTTTCTGTTGTGTCCATTCTATTCTTGGGTTGTGTCCGCATCACATTCATATACCTGTACCAAGGAATATAAGTTAACTTACATATAAGTATACTTTCAAAGAAGCTACTAGTTTAAATTAGGAAAATAGCTCCATTGTAATGTTCCTACTTGTAAGGGCTTATAATATTGTCCTGTTTTTTCAAAGAATCAACTATTGCATTATTTAATCAAAATAATTCTTCATATATGTCTATATTCATATCCAATTGATTACATTGTATGTATATGGTAGGTCACTAGGGGATTGGACAAAGAAATTACATTAAAGGTTTGACAAGATCTTGGTCCTCACCTTTCAAATGGATACCTTCCATCCCTCACCATGCCTTGATGCTATACCATGCCACAGTCCTTGAAACATTATGGTGGGGTCCCATAGCTTGATAAACCTAAACCCAAGAGTTGGTATATACCCCTCTTGCCTTAGGACTCAACCCTACCCTCTTACCCACCTAGTCTCTTACTATTTAACATAATCTTGGGATCATTTTAGAATCATTACTTCTTAATGATTGCCTTACTAGAGTACTCAGGTATTGTAGTGGGGTTCCATTCTATTACATTGTACATATAGGCTAGGTCATCCAGAGATTGGATAAGTACACCACATTAAAAGCTTGACAGGACCTTGGTCCCCACCTTTCAAATGAGTTCTTTCCATCCCTCACCATGCCTAGATGCTATACCATATCTCAGTCCTTGAACATTGTGGTGGGGTCCCATAGCTCGATAAACCTAAGCCTAAGAGATGGTATTATCCCTCGCTTGTCTTAGGACTTAGCTCTACCCTCTTATCCACCTAGTTCTTACTAATTAATGTAATTCTTGGGATTATTTCAAGTAATTACCATTTCTTAATCAATTACATCGATTAGATGTTTAATTTCAAAGAGCATGTTCATCTAATAACTTTAATCTCTTGATATACTTAAGTGCACCTTTGATAATATAATTAACATTAAACATAATTATTTCTTATATAATTAAATTACCCTTTTTAAATATTTAGAGCATATTCATTTCTTGAATAACATAATTAGTATTTATTTTCTTATATCATTATATGAATTGTTTAGTGTTCATTGCTTAAATAGCATAATCAATATTAAACTCATTAAATACCTTATTCTTACCTTAGAACCTTTTTGTTGTGATGTGGACTGTGTAGAGCACTGTCTTTTCTACTGTGTTGGAGATATAGGCCATGTGCCTATTTTTCCTTGGTTCCTGTGAATGGGGAGACTCTAACTATCCTTGAAAATGGGGAACGATGTCTTCTATATTGTGGTTTGATGCTTGTATCATTCTTTCTCTCACTTTTTGAGGCCTTGTCCTCTACTTTCCTTTTCTCTTCAATCTATTTATACACCACTCTCCATCCTTATCTCTCTGTGATTATCTATTCTAGGATTTCATGTGTAATTAAATATATTTATCTACTACTTCTCATGACCAAAATTGTGTGAATAATATATGATATATAGTTAGTATTCAGTCTTAGTTTTTGTCTTTGTTGAAAAGATGATAATCATGACTTAATGAAGTCTTCTGCAATAAATAATATTATCTAATCTGTCTATATTTTCCTTTAACTTCAATGTACCTATTTCACTATTTAGGGTTGGATATTATGTAACTATGCTCATTTACCATGTTGAGTGGGGAGTCTAACTCAATGCCTTAATTTTCATATTCCACTCCAAATATGGACTCATATAAGAGTAGTTATATATAGTGTTGATTATTTTGAGTTTCTTTTAAATGTAATCAAATAGATAGAATTGTTGATTTTTTGACCATTATTTTATTCGATCCAAGCCTAGCATAATGTTCTAACCATCCTTCCTTCCATATCTAGTATGTTCTCTCCCTCCTTGCCTTTTCTCCTGTGCTGCCTGTCCTTCCTTCTTCCCTTGTTGTGTCCCTCCTTTCTTCTTAACTACCATGTCCTTCTCACTTTTTTCTTGCAACTAGAATGTATATCAGTTTGGAAGAGCAATTATTTATATTTAGTGTCAACTCTTTTGTTTGTGTGTTGCTAAATACCTTGCAAGTCCAATGGTTAAAGACTTTAGTATTCCTTCCTAAGCTTATGCAATTGTGGTTTAATAGATTCGATGATGTATGTGTTATGAATCACTCTAGAAGATGTGAGAAATTGGTATTCTATGGTGCTATTTGAAGGGAGGCTTGAGATGCTATTTGTGGCAGATGATAGAATTTATTTCTTGTTGATTGCCTTTTGATAGTCCTCTTCAAGCCACGATGTTAAGAAATTGCATTAATTATAGACCAATAGTCATTGTTCTCTAGATTTTTCATCAACATTGGGTGATGCAGTTGGTATCTTCTATCTTTTGCTCTAGATTGGATGGTTTAAAGATGATGCAATGAAGATTTAAGAGGGTGGTGGTGGGTGCCATCATCATTCTGCTACAAGAGACCTGCACATAACAACATTCTTTATAGACATATTGGTCATGAATTCACAGTTCATGCATGGATTATTTTTTGGTTACACCCAAACTTGGACAGGCTTGTCAGTTCGAATCTTTATTTCTTCAAATATAGGTTTAGTTGATTGCATATATTAAAATTGTAATCAAAACTTCTCTTTTTTTAATAAAAAAAATAGAACTTGATTTTCAATCATATAGTGGACTTGCTTCTCAAAGTATTATTTCTTCTATTTTTTCTTATTTTTCTTACCCTACAGAATGGCAAAATCATAGCTCTGATACCACTATAATGTCCCTTCCATATTTTGGTTCCATTGTTCCCTCAAATATACTTGTCTCTGAATTTACCAATAAGTGTTCTTCTTCAAATTATTATTTTTATAATGTTCATTGAATCTTCCTCTCCATTTATCCGTATTTTCCAATCTCTGAATCATGCCCTCTCAAAGTTATTATATTCTATGTATATACTCTTTGTTTAAAAAGTCACATCTTTTCATTAAAAAATACTAAATTATATTAATAATTTAATTATTTCAATTATATTAATTATATATATTATATTACAAACATAATAAATTATATTAATAATAATATAAGTTATATTATTATTAATACTAATAATATTGCATAATATATTATTCAATATACTAATATTTAATTCTCATATTTATTATATATTATGCAATGAAAATAGCAATTTTAACATTGTTAATAGTTTATTATTACTTATATTATATTATTATTAACTTTATATTTTTATAATTATATTTATTCATTATGTCATTTACTCTAATAATTATATATATATATACATATATATATATACATATATATATATATACATATATATATATATATATATATGTATATATATATATATGTATATATATATATATGTATATATATATATATATGTATATATATATATACATATATATATATATACATATATATATACATATATATATATATACATATATATATATATATATACATATATATATATATACATATATATATATACATATATATATATATACATATATATATATATGTATATATATATATATATCACCTATACTACCATAATTAAGGGACATGACACATGGATTCTAAAATTGTAAGTAAAGTCTTACGAACTCTTCACTATTTATGTTATCAGCATTTCTATAATTCAAGAAGTAAGAGCTATGCTTGGAGATGATATGACACTTGATAGTCTAGTTAGTCAGTTGACTACATTTGAGTTGAGCAATTATGATAACAATATGGTTACAATGAGAAATGCATTTAAGTCTTCTGTAACCATCAACAATTCAAAGAAAGAAAAGAAAGCCAAAGAAGAAAGTGACTCTAAAACTGAAGATGATCTAGACGAGTTTGAAGCATTACTTGCAAGAAGGTTATCAAGAGGTAAAGGTAAATACAAAGGTAAACTACCCTTGATATGTTTCAAATGTAATGAGGTTGGTCACTTTTTTGCTAAATGTCCTAATAGAAGAAAATTTGATAGAAATGATAAAAATGACAAGAAATATTTCAAGTATAGAAAGAATAGGTATTACAAAGACAAAGGCAAGAAGGCATGCTACATTGTTGAGAAAGATCACACCGAGACTAATTCTAATTATGCCAATGAAGTATTTGAAATGGTTTATGTTGCCATCATGGAAGATCCAAATTGTGAAAAGTATTAAAGTAAAATTGCCCTAATTTCACATGTTATTAAGTATGATTCTTGGATTATTGATATTGGTTGTTCATTATTGACCCTATGGTAAGACATATTTTCAATTAGTGACAAAACACTTAAGTCATTCAGCAAGGTCAGTTAATACTACAACCAAGCTTTCCTCTAGTCAACACGCTCTAATGTAGCTCAAGCAGATTGAAAGTATCTACTATTAACTAAGCACTACCATTTGGAACTAGTTCTTAGTGTAAACCAAGTCAGAAGTGTGAATTCATGAGCTAGCAATGTTCATCGAGTTCTTCGTTCAAGCAAGGCATCATGGTGTCACCCAAGTACATAGTATCACTTGAGCATCTAGTGTTACCCTAGTGCTAGAGTATCACTTGAGTTCACTAAATTGTTTGAACTTTAGCATAACACCTAAGTGCACAGTGTAACTTGAGCATCGGTATTCAACTAACCCAAATATGTAATTTTATTATTGTAAAGGAACCTCTTATTCTAAAGCCAACTTGGAATGAAAATATTGTTTGATGGGTATATAAGAAAGGTAAATTGTTTTGTCTAAATATGAGAAATATATTAGAGCAAGAAAAATAAAACAAGTGAAGCAAGAGAATATGGATTACAAGAAGAAGATAGAGTAGATTAATTAGCAAGCTACCAAGTAGTATAAAGGGTAGAGAAGAGACTCATCTATCATAGTTAGATTATCATAATGTTCAAAATATATGTATCAACAAATCAAGTTGTAATCAAGAATCAACCTAGTGATTGCATCCTAACAGGTGCATCAAGTAAATCCTCTAACAAGGTAGACCCAATAGTCATTTATAAAATTTCTTAATAGATTACATACTTCATTATATTTTAAAATAATTTCACAAGGTGGACCTAATAGTTATTTATACTCCTAATAGAGTATTTCACCAAAAGTTATCAATTATAAGCCATAACAGGCCAACTTTATTACTGTAGTAGTAAAGCATTGTAGATGTCATCCATACCCCATTTTTAACTTCCCTTGGAGGGTTTTTCTGTTACCAAATATTGGTTATAGTGTTATGATGTTGATTTCTTTATTCTTTATGTTCCATGCATGATAGTAGATTAGACAATCTAATAAAGAAAAGAGAAATTATTCTAAGTGAAAAGTTTGAAGTGGTTCCTAATTCAACCCCCCCCCCCCCCCCCCCCCCCCCAATCACCTCTGTGCCATTACATTTCCAACAATTGGTATTAGAGAAAGGTTCTCTTATCAAAGGCTTAATAGCTTGAGAGTAAGGATCTAAGGAAATGGAAGTGTATAAGTTAGAGAAAGCTATTGAGAATGACAAACTAGATCTACATATGGCTATGGAACTAGTCAAGAAACTCAAGGAGCAACTCACTCACTCTCTTAAAAGAAGAAAAGAGTGAGCTATATAGATGAATGAAAACATATACATAGAAGAAAGAATAAAAAAACTCTATAGAGAAAGAATTTTAGAATAAGCAGATGCAACCATAGAATATCTACTAGGAAGGAATACCATTCTACAAGAAGTAAGAAAATTGACAAGAGAGTAGGAAAATCACTCGGCTAGGCTATGTGAAGTCATGGAACAAAAGGAAAAAAGTAGTAAATGACAAAGAAATGGAAAATGAAGATAAAATATTACTTGCAACAAGATTAGAAGAAAAGACCAATGAAATCCAACAACTATCACAACATTAGGTAGACATGGAAAATCAACTAGATAATGCAAATCATGAAATAATCAATATAAGAACAAAGAATGAAAAACTTAAAAATTATTTAAGAGATGAAAAGGAACTCAATGAAAGAAGGTTGAGGCCACAATAAAGTGTTAATCAATTCTATGAACAATTTCTAAATAGACCTAAAGACACTACTAGCTTAGGGTATACTGATCAAGGAGAATCATCAAAAAAAGGAGCACAAAAGAAAAAAATATCTACATGTAAAAATTATGGAAAAGTAGGTCATAAATCAAACCTTTTCTAGAGTAATACTATGAAACCCAAATTTAAAGGTTATTGATATAATTGTAACAAGTATGGAAACATGGAAAATGAATGTAGAAACATATCATAGTTTGAAGGAAATGGTTTCACATGTCACAAACATGGTCACAAATATTCTAAGTGCAAATCAAAACAATGGAATCCAAATAATTAGCACAATGGAACCAGAAAAAGAGCATTTATTGATTGGGACTACAACCCATGGGGAAGATGTTATCTATGTGGAGAATACAACCACATTGGAGTGAATTGTGTAAGAACTCACTTTAGGAAAATAAATACTAATGTGAGATGTTATGTATGAAAAAAGATAGGTCATTTGGAAAGAAATTGTATGAATCAAGCTACAAAAAGTTCTGGTGAAGAAAACAAAGGTTGAAGAGATTAAAGCTCATATGAATTAGAAATGGGTAAGGAAATAAGAGGAAAACACAAGGCAAGACAATGAAGCTATTATCATCCAAACTAATGAGGTGGGTGAAGCAACCACATCCAACTAAGAATTCAAGGAGATGGATGGAACTGTGAATCCAAAGAGGATCCTACATCAGTTTGAGACAAGCAAGAAATAATAGTCCAAATCTACATGCTAAGATATACTAGGAGTGGAATAAACTAAGTTTAATTGAGTTGAAGAATCTTAGTTATAATTGAGCTATCAAGCATCATGAAGTCAAGATGGAAACCAATTCTAATCGAGCTTCACGATGGATGATTCATGTCAAGCTCAAGTTCAAAGACTTGAATGAGTTGAAATTTTTATAAAAATATGAAACCAAGAGTTTATTTTCCCACCACAAATTCAGAGATTAGTTTGAGCAGAGCAATTTTTGAACCCCAAGTGATCAACAAAAAATTGCTATGTTGTCAAGAGAATTTTGTAGAAGTACATTTTAGGAAGGCTATCTGCCAATGAAATTCCTAATTCACGAAGTGAAATGGGATCCAATTCTAACAAAAATGTGAAGAAGGGATCTAAAATGTTGGTGAAGAATGCAGTCTATGAGGCACCAAGATTTAAGCTTTATCTTGCAATTGTTGAGAAAAAAGACCCCACGGGAGCTCACTCAGTCATCTCTCTAAATGTACCATTGATCCACAATATTAGGTTGTTTTACCATTGCACAATTTAGGAATTGGGTTCTTTTGAGTTAAATAAAGAATATAATGCATTGTGTGAGAATGGAGTGTTGAAACTTGAACAAAGACATTTGGAAGTTAAGGGTTTGACCCATGCATTACATATGCCAAAAAATTTCCAAATTAAGTGGACCAAATATATTTGATTAGGGTTCAAATATGTCATTCTGGCTTGAGCAACTAGTGAAGATCATGAAGAAGATGATTTATCAAGTCACGGGTTATCCTATGATAGATAGACTTAAAACCAGAAAAACCTTAGCTCAAGGAGAGATTATAGAGAAAACCCTAGCTAAATGGGTCATAGAGGAATGAAGTTGAACAATGTTACAAACATGGAAATCAAGTTTGGGATCCATATGATTCCCACAAGATCTATAGCTCAAGTAGACCTAACAACGTACCCTATGAGGTGGTTGACCTAGCATTCAAGGTTGTGAAAAACAATTTGTCTTTCGACCTAGCTAAGTTGCAGTTGAATTAATTAAGAAAGAACATGGAGATCATTCAGGAATCAAAGAAAAATGTTTGTAAGTTTTTCTCTCTTCTGGTATGTTTATTTTTCTATGTGCAAAATTTCTTTTATTGTAAGGATAATGTGGTCTAGAGAAAGGATAGACCTTTCATATATTAGATTAACAAATTAATAAATGATTTAGGAGAATTTTTTGTTGGAATTATGGATGCATATTTTGAGAATTTTAAGGAAAAGGTGCATAAAATATATAGAATTGCTCAAAAATTCATTGAGTAGTATGATTAAGATATTTTCTTCCTAGTTGACTGTGATAAAACTCATATTCAAGTAGTCAGACCTAGGATTGCATGGGTAAAACCCTTGAGATATGAGGTAAATATTGAGGATACTAGGGACATCATTGAGGATCTACTAAATGAGCCATATGATCCCAAGGCTACTTATTTTGGAACCTATAAAGAGGCCAAGACCATAATATCTCTAGAAATAGAGATTCCTCAAATACTAAAGAGAGGAAGGAAAATCATGGAAAATATTTAGAATAATCTTGACACGAAGAAAGACCCTCTTATGATAACTAAGGGAAAAGGAGAGGATGAGGAAATTGAAGCTTCAAGAGGGTGATGATGAAGAGGAAGAAGAAAATAAACCTATCATCAAACTAAAGAAGCCCCCACTATCCTTTGAGCAACAATTGAAGAGATTGAAGGAAGGAAGCAGCATGGTTAATTTCAAATCTATTAGATATGAATCCAAGAGCAAGGAGGACCATCATTAGATAGAATATGCTTTAGTTGAGAAGACCGTGTTTATTTTTGGAGGAGTAAACTATATATTGGAGGGGTGAATTAGAATCTATAACAATTTATATATTTTCATAGATTCATCCACATCCAATAATTACTTATGCATGCAAATCTATAAACATAAACTTGTTTAACATGTAAATAATTTCAATCACATGCATGAATGTAATAACACATAACACAGTATTTGTTACCTAGAAACCCTCCAAGGTGAAGGTAAAACTAGGGTGGGAATGACACCCATAAATCTTCACTACAATAGTAATAAAGTTAACTGGTTAAGGTTACAACCATAACATGTGATCTACTATGTGATGAGTCTATCCTGTTAAAGACTTAAGAAACTATTAGGTTTCACCTTGTTAGATGATTTAACACTTACAACTAAGTAAGGACTCTATTAGGAGATGTACAAAGATCTATTAAGACCACTTTGTTAAGAGATTTAGCCTGATTCAAGTTCATTAAATTTGACTTAGTACCTAAATCTCATTTTTCTTTGCAAGCTAATTTTGAGTGTTCTACTTTCTAACCAATCCTCTCCTCTGATATGATACTCTTATCCTTCCCTTCTGCTTTCACTGCTTATGAATAGATCACTTGTTATGTTAGATGATAATAGAACCCTTGAATGACTTTCGATCTTCTCCTCTCTTATCTTCACAAACATGCACACAATCACTTATGATCTAGGTTAAGATCATCGCTATATAAAGATTCCATGAAGAGTCTTCTAGATGGTTCCATGTTTTGCCTCTTCATCCTAATCATTGAACATACACATGGGGATATGTGATCCAAACCATGTAAATGTTCTATAACAACCTCTTCAAGAATTGAATTTTCTATATCAACCTCTTCAAAACTTAAACAATCCTTCCAAGTTGGTCTGATAATCATTTTTCCTAAAACTCTATTCTATTCTTGACTTTTATGTAGACTCTGCATTTCTTGGCCTCTACTATTACTGGTGCTTGAAATTATTGTTTCTCAGCCTTTATTAATCTTCTAATGCTTAACGTATATTGTGTTCAACACATACTATATCACTTGGTAGTTATATACTTGGAATTTCAATTGATTGTCAATGACTTGCCTGGTCATTGAATAAGCTAGGTCCATATAGAAAATTTCTCTATGACCATACTTACTTGGCTTCTATAGAATTAATTAGTAAATACTATCTTATGTAAATGACTTCAACTTATGTAGAGTAGCTCAGTTGCAGTGATGACCATCTAACTCTGTCTTGTAAATTACTAAGTGATTGACACTAATAGACAACAATGGTTAGAGATACCAACAATCTCTCCCTTTGAAATTAGTGGAAAAAGCACTTTGTCATATCAATACAAAAATGAGCTCCCCCCCTAAGTGCTATGAATTTTGAAAATGAATACAAAAATTCATTATAGATTTTATTCATTACTTGTACATGATGCTCCTATATACATTTCTCCCTTGTATACATTTCCTCCTTGTTTTTTAACACTTGATGTCATTGTTGTTGGGGTTGAAAGTGTTGAAGTAATCCATATATTTCATTGAATTCCTTGTGAACTCTAGTAATCATGGCCAATGCATGATTCCATGTGGTTCTTGTTGCCTCTAAAATTTAATTTTACAATTTTAGTCTTGCAGCTAAATCAATTAGACTCTTAGCCACTAATAAGTTATGATCTTATGTGATAAGATCCTGTGTTGTTTCAATTCTCTCTGTATGACCTCCAAATGAGGTATCAACATTTCCTAAATTGAGATCAATTTGGATCTCATGGTGCTGTCAGCTACCTAAAGCTCAACCATTGTACCTTGAGCATTCAATAGAATATTGTAGTAATCTATGCTAGATCCCATGACTCTTAGATAACATTGCTAAATGCCTTCATCTCATCCTGAGTCCTATCTACCTATTCTTGAATAGTATTTGTAAATCTTGGCACATTTGAAAAAATTATGTACACCTGTTATACCCTCTATATAAGATTCATCATTATTGGTTCTTTTTCCTATAATAACACTTTCTGCTCAGCTATAGCTATGAAATTTTTTTCCATAACCTTGGTATCAATTCTTTTTGTTGACCAATCCATTATCTTATCAATAGATTCAAAATTTTCTACACTAAGTTGATCAATAATATGTATAAGTTGATCAATTATTGGTGTCTCTCATCCACATTTTGCATGTCAAAAACATCAACAAAAATATGGTTTACACCTTGTAGTGTTTGTTGCTAGTTTATCTCTCTCCTATGCTCTTCTTGTCTCTTTTTCTTCTTCAAAATTTCTTGTAGTAAAGAGTTTTGCAGCATGGTGAGATTTTCTAGATAAAATTGTGGCATCTCAATATGTTAATCTAGACTAACTTCACTATATGCTGAAATATCCTTTATTTCTTTTCTCTTCCTTAGGAGTGGGTGAGGGGGTGTCACCACTCAGTCTTTCTTGTGCATCAGTGCTCATGACAACAACAACCATACTTGGTTCAGCCTTACTTAATTCTTTATTTCCCTTAATTTGAGGTGCTGAAATAGTCTTATCATTTTCATCTTCATCTTCTTCTTCTTTGTTGGTAAGCCTTGACTACTTGACTTCTGGAGTGTCAGGGGTGTCAACATGTATAGGAGACATGCTTCCTTGTGGACTTGACACACCTAAGTTTTCTCCACTACTATGTTTATCATCAATATTCATAGTTTCTACCTTTTTTGTTGTAAGCCCAAAAATTATTTTCCACAAAAATTCACTCTAATTTCATACAAATTCCACTTTATTTTATATTATCAAGAACATTATGTATTTAGGAACAAATCTACTCCTATTTTGTTTCAAAAATGTGTCCTTTTTTCTTGAGATAGACCAGGCATAACTCTGACTAGTGTGTTAGTTCTTATCTGATTTTTTGTTACTTTAGCTTGCTTCCATTTCCTCTCTAATCTATCATATAGATCTTTGGGTATCTTCTTCTCTATTTCATAAGGAGCTAGTTTTTAATATGTGATCATTTATACAATAGCTCTCTCAACTTTATTTCTATCATCATTATGTAGTATATCACATCTCACATATTTGAAACTAGATAAACCTAAAAATATTCTTAGGCTATCACATACCTCTTCAATAGTCTTGATATGCCTCATTAGTGGTCCTCTAATCAATCTCCTCCTAGTTCAAGATTCACTTGACTCAGTAGTCTCTGCTACTTTTAACTTCAAAGAATGCTCAGGAATAGCAGTTGCCCTAGTCCTTAGCTTAGTTGGTGGTGGAGGTATCACTACCTTCTTCTTTGATCTTTGAACCTTCTTTCTTGGTGGCATGAAAAAAACTAGGGATTTACCCTTTTTAGCTTCTTCCTCTTCTACTTCTTCTTCCTCATCAACACTCTCTTGTTCTTCTCCTTCACTAAGACCTTGAGTCAATTGGAATGGTTCTTTTTCCTTGCCTAGGGTGCCTAATTTAGCTTCTAAGTCTTCAATTATCTTCTTCCTTTTCTTTTCTTTGGAAGCTATCTTTATGTTCATGATTATCCTTTCCTTTGCTTCTTCATATCTTTCAAATGGTTCTACCTTGGCATTTATCTCATCTTTTAATAATGTGTTAATGTTTGCACTAACATCATCACTCCTTATTTCATATCCAAAACTTTGTAGCCATACCTTCCTTGGCTTTACTACTTGCACAAATGTGTTGTTTGTATTAAAAAAAATAAATTTCACTGTAGTATTTTGTGACCAATTCCTCTAGAATTCTCATTCTCCTTTTAATTCTCAACTTGAATTCATCAAAATATGTTTTCGTTGCATTATAATTTTTTCTCCCAATTGAGTAATAAACTCATTGATTTTCCTTGTAACTGGTTTGTCTTGTTCCCATACAATATTAACTATGCAAGGAAAATACTTTTGATTATAAAAGAATGTATAAACAATTAGGGAACCAAACTTACACATTGAATTCTTTGCCTTTCTTATCAATGATATTTTTTTTTCTAGTTGTAAAATTTGTAGCTCAACAAGATCATACTCATGATCTTTCATCAAAGTTTTCCATGCTTGGTCCATAGACATACTCAACACACTATTTGACTTTCTATATTGATAGAATTTGTGAGAAATGACTCACTAAAAATTCTATAAGTGGATCAAAAAGATTTGTAATGGACAAACCATGTCAATTCTACTCCTCGACTCAAGCATCACAAGGTTTACTTCCTATATAGGGTTGGATAGCCAATAATCCTATGCATTATCATCTACATGATTTCTAATGGTCCATTCTATAGCCAATATTTCATATCATGAATTCTATTCAAAAATATTTTGATCCATTCCATTCTCAAATTTATTGGAAATTCTAGGGTTCTAGTTAACCCTTTCCTTTCAACAATCTTAAACTAATCCTTCAGGGCTCCTTGATCACACAACTTCTCATAAGATTCCTTTATCTCATAGTCTCCTACTTCTCCAATTTTGTAGATGTAGCAATTTTTGACATCATGAATCATGATGACTTTAGGTGGTATCAAGGATAATGCACCCATTGAGTCTCCTTTAACAATACTTTCTAGAATAATACAAAATTTAGGTGGAGGAAAGGTGTCACTAATCACCAATTAAACTTTATTAATGTTTTGGCTCATTCTAGTGGTCGATGAAGTTTCCATGATCATAACTAGGGTTTGATGTATTTCCTTCTTTGGATATTTGACACTTAATCAAACTCTCCTTCAACCTTTTTGTTCAATTTACTCCTTGAAATCTCTATTGGTTGTTTGAATTCTCTTTATCACTTGATTACTTAATCACTTAGAGATCTTCAAAAATCTAGATGCAAGGTATGAAATAATGTATTTGAAATATATTATATACCTCATGTTTTGATCGATTAGGTTTTCCATTAATGTTGTGTTTTTCTTTGAGTGGAAGCTAGCTAGCATAACAAATTAGTCTCTTCCATAGCATTCGGTATTTATTAGAATTCTTGGTCTATGTTGCAACACTTGGTTAACAAAGATAGTATACTGATACTTGAAAACCTTTCATAAACTTTATTCTTATGCATCTTATACATGCAGATATGAACTCTTGGCACACATTTATGTAAGGAACTATTGTACGATGTATCATTTAAGAATATAGTTCCTTACATACCTCTTTTTCTTAGTTAGATATGACATGATCACCTTCTTCATTGGATTGGTGACCTCAAATCCATTAGCTCCACTGTTTCCATCTTCTAGTTTCTTTTTCCATGTCTGGTTCATTTCATTCCTCACTTCATCAATATAAACTTTTCCTTTTCCTTTGTCTTTTGTTTGATATTTTTAATGTACTTGAGTCTTGCGATTCTTGCTTTGATGTCCAAACTTATTATATTTGGAACATTTATTATTAGGAAAATAACTCTTCTTTCTCTAATTTGGCCAATAGGGTTTTGTCTCTGATTTGCATTCAAATGCTCTATGCCCATATTTCTGACAATTGTAGTAGTATCCTTCAAATCTAGGTTTAGTAGGTGCATTTCTCAATTTTGACCTACACTCATGTATTTGATGTCCTTGTTTCTTGTAGTAAAATTAGTAACCAATAAAATTAGGTTTAGAATTTTGCATACCATGCTTTCTTCCATAGATATTTGCAATATAACCAATTTTTCCACAGTGATAGCAAGTTGGCTTGTCATTTGGCTTTGCATTTTTTATTTCTCCATTTGTGGATGATTCTCCTTTCTTAGTTCATGAATGCCCCGAACCATTATAAAAACTTGATGACTTCATAAGGTCTTCAAAATATTTCATTGCTTACTTTGGTTTGTTGAATTTCTCCATAGTTTCCTTCTTATTCTTTAGTTCATTATTCAGTATCTTAGTTTGAGATTTCATATTAGCAATATCCATATCCTTGTGATTCAGTATCTAATTTGTAGTTATTAGCTAATTCATCAGATCCATTTGTGTATTTGTGAGGTTCTACACATTTTATATCATTTCTTCTAGTCTAGTAGCCATTACCCTCTTGTCATCTTCTGCTATAGTTCTTTCTTCTTCATCTTTCTTTCTTTGTTTAGTCACTCCACCTAGTCTCATTGACTGGATTTCATGTTCTCTTTTTAGTTCCCTTATCTCTTCATTGAGGATTTTGTTCATTTCAAGTATTTCAACAGATGCTTTGTCATTAGGATTGATTGGTTCAAATAGTCCTTCAGTTTTAAATTCTTCATAAGAGAATTGCTTTATCTAGATGATAATTTCCTTTCTTTTTTTTTGGGAAACCTTTAAATCTTGTCTTGTCTTCTCTAGTTTCTGCAGTGTGAGTTGGATGTTGATCACCTGATTATCAATAGTCTTTTCTAGTTTGAAAGCCTCCATCTGTGAAGACCTAATTTCCAAGCCTTTAAGGTTCTTTGAGAGAACTAGTACTTTGGTACCAATTGTTGATTTATGGATGAGTAAACTAGATAATTGGGGGGGGGGGGGGGGGTGTGAATCAAAATCTATAAAAATTTATACCTTGTCATAGATTCATCCACATCCAATAATAAATTATGCATGCAAATCTATAAATGTAAAATTTTTGTTACATGTAAATCAATTCCATCACATGCATGAAAGTAATTACACATAACACAATATTTATTAACAAGAAACCCTCCAAGGTGAAGGTAAAATTGGGGTGGGGATGTCACCCACAAATCTTCACTAGTGCAATAATAAAGTTAACCAAATAAGGTTACAATATTTGACTATAACATATGATCTAATTTGTGAGCAGTTTTTCCTATTAAAGACTTAAGAAACTATTAGGTTTCACCTTGTTAAAGGATTTGACACTTACACCTAAGTTGACACTTACACCTAAGTAAGTACTTTTCTAGGAGATTTAAAAAGATCTATTAAGACCACTCTATTAAGAGATTTACCTTGATTTAAGTCTATTATCACTAACTCAATACTTCACTCTCAATTTCCTCTACAAGCTGATTTCGAGTCTTCTCCATTTTGACTGATCCTCTCCTATGATCTCATACTCTTATCTTTCCCTTCCACTTTCACTACTTATGAATAGGTCACTTGTTCTATTAGATGATAATAGAACCCTTAAATGAATTTGATCTTCTCCTCTTTGATCTTCAAATGGACACACATGATCACTTATGATCTAGGTTAAGATCATCACTATATAAATATTCCATGAAGAGTCTTCTAGATGGTTCCATGTTTCACCTCTTCATCCTAATCATTAAACATACACATGGGGATATGTGATCCATGCCATGTAAATATTCTATAATAACCACTTCAAGTATTAAATATTCTATAAAAACCTCTTTAAAACTCAAATAATCCTTCTAAGTCATTGTGATAATAATTTTGCCTAAAATTTTGTTCCTTTCTTGACTTTTATGTAGATTTTGCATTGCTTAGCCTCTACTGTTACTAGTGCTTGACATTGTTATTGCTCAGCCTTGATTAATCTTTTGATACTCGACATATACTATGTTCAACACATACTATATCACTCAGTACTTATATACTTGGAATTTCACTCAGTCACTAAATGAGCTCAGTCCATATAGAAAATTTGTCTATGACCATACTTACTCTTCTTCTATAGAATTACTCGGTACATACTATCTTATGTACATGACTTTGGCTTATGTAGAGTAGCTGAGTCATAGTGATGACCATCTGACTATTCCTTGTAGATGATTAAGTGATTGCCACTAATAAACAATAGTGGTTAGAGATACCAAAAGATGGCAAGATGGAAATATGATCCTAATAAGCTGAAAAGCCAAGCTCCAGAAGCCTTACTTAATGTAGTGATACATAGATGATCAAATGTTGTAGAGATAGAAAGAGACATTAGAGAACAAACATTGAAAAGTGTCATGCCACACTTTACTAAAGAAGAAATCAAGGAGGTCATGACCAAGCATGAAAATAGACAAACTTCCAGATTTAAATCTTTTCAAATTTTATCTAATAAAATATAAGAAGTTGTATAGTCCACAAGAAATTTGTGGAGTACTATTTTTGAGGAAGAGAAAAAGGTAGATAACACTAGTACATTATAGGTCAAATTTTTGCCTTTATTTTTGACCAAGCTCTTAATTGGCTTTTTGAATGTATTTTGTTTTTCTTTTTACACCCGAGTTGGTCAAAATTTTGACCAAATTAGGGTTTCCTAATTTGGTCAAAATTTTGACCAACTCTAGTTGAAATAAAAAAATAGTGAAAAGGTGTTTGTTTATTATTTGTTCTACATGTTGCATCATGAGAGCGATTTGAGGTGAGGTTTTTGGGCATATCTCATGGGCTATTTGAAGTGAGGTATGTGGTCGATTGGATAGGATTTAGTTTAATTTTTTTTCTCCATGTTTCTAGCAGATACCATATATGTGACATGTCTTGATTTATTATTTTTTGACTTTCCTATGCAATGCCCTTGACATCAAAACTACCCTAGACATCAATACTACATATTTTTTCTAAATGCAACTTTTATGGCAATTCTCTGTAAGAATTGGTATCATTGATTTAACTTATAAAAGTCCATCTATTGTTATCAGTTTGATATTTTTCTATGTTAAATATGGTCTCTATCCATTTGCAAATAAATCACAGTCCATTAGTTATGTTTCTATGTTTGATTAGTTTTTGGCATCATCAATCTTGACTTTCAAATTGTTAAAACAATTATCATGTCCTACTACCCAAATTAAATCATTGTAAAAAAATCTTCATATCATTATACTAGTCATACATGTTTGTGTTGGACTTCGTTTGAATACTATAATTTTTTTGGTCATTTATATGATGCTACCCATACTTCAATAAGCCAAAAATTTAGATCCTTCATTAACACCTTCTTGACCAAGTCTTTGTATAAGCACTGATGTCTATGCTTCAAAAATTGATGTATAAGCTCTTAGATTTAGCATTAGAAGACACAAACATTATCTTTTCCCATAATGAAATATTCTGATAACTATGACAAAAGCTTCTTATAATTGGTACCTCTGAGATTTTTTTACTATGATAAAAGCTTCTTATAACTATGCTTATGAAACAATGCCTTTTCCACCAAAGTCAAATTGTTGATGGCCAATGTACCATTTTCATTGACATTTAGGCTTGAAATATTCTAAAAGCTGCATTGTTGTACAGTGTCATCCACCTCCTCATCTGAAAAACTAGAGCACCCCAAGAACTTCACAATCTTTCTCACAAAAAAATGGGTATTCGCCATTAAATCCTCATACATGAAGAACAAAATGTGAGATCCATTTTTCCTTTGGCCTGCATTCCAATAACTCAATACATGATCAAGATAAGGTCGATAGAAGATGACCCCTTTGCAAAACTAGTCAAAAAATTCCTCCATTGATAAATTCTCCTAAATGTTAAGTGTAGGAATGATGAATTTGGTCACATATTTCTAGTAGGAAGAAAAAGTGTCCTTGGGATTTTGGGTAATGTATATGATTGGAGATCTTTGAGAGGTGATTGAATGTGGAAGAGAATTGTAAGGAAGATGGGAATGAAAAAATCTTGGAAAACCTAATTGGGACATTATGCCAGGGATAGCCATTAGACCATAACATTGGATTTCCAATGTGGGTATTAGCTCATGGAGATTTATCTTCTCCAAGATCTTGCCTTTATTTTCTTAATAGACATTAATGGTGGCCACAATGGCCTTGAACCATGTTATCCCTACTTTTACTATAGAGCTAAAAATAACATCATCATGCTTGGCCTTGAATTGGTCATTCATGGATGCCATGGATTTTATGGTAATGAGCCCATAGAAGAACCCATCATGCTCAAACAATTGGTGGTCATAATAATGTTCCACTCTTGGTTGGAGTTTGTTAAAGAAAGAACTAAATTTGAATCCATGAGAGAGAGAGAGAGAGAGAGAGAGAGAGAGAGAGAGAGAGAGAGAGCGAGAGCGAGAGAGAGAGAGAGAGAGAGAGAGAGAGAGATATGAGTTGAACAACAAATAACATATTCTTTACAATATTCTAGTGATATTAATCAAATTAAGGGCTCATATCGAGTAATACATGAAATTATATCACTTCAAAATGCCTTATAGTAAGGAACATCATGATTCACATAAAGCTTGTAATATCAATTTAATTCAAATAAAACAATAAAATTATGCCCCCTGCTAATAGAATTTGAGATGCTCTTTACCTTTAGTTCGCTACATGGGGTAGTTAGTTGCAAGATCAGATGACCAAGGACAAAATCTATAATGTAAACAAAATTTTGGCCCAATGTGAGAGGACAAGGGTGATTTGGTTACTTTAGTCTTGAAGTAGGGTAACTCACTCACCTTAGCTCAAACACTTTTTAATGAAATCAATTTGTAAAATGTAGTTCTTTTCTACATGTATTTGTATCTCTTCCTACACATCTACTTCTTATTCTTGTGCATAGAAAAATAGGTAAAAGGTTATGTTGATATGTAACAAAGGTTGTATTTGAGAAATAATGCCTTATACCTTGATGATGTGATGCTCTTTTCATTTGATTATAAGTATTGATGTAAAATATAGTTGGGAGATCTTAGATCAAAATTCATTACCTTGAAGTGAATTGGACACTTACCAAAATGATGGAGGCACCATTGTTTATACACCTCTCCTAGCCATTTTGGGATGTTAATCTCAAATGAGACTAAAATAGGCCTATAATTCCTACTAAAACCAAATAAATATTGTCTAATTTAGATTTGATACCAAAAATTGAGGATAGGAGAAAATTTTAAGGAAAGAGCAACCCTAAGTTTCCCTTTTCCTCCTAATCATCCTTTTCTTCCCAAGATGGATTTGAATTAGGAACACAGATCCTACTTGGAGATACGGCATTACAATTATGTGTGGAATCAGGATAGGATAAGAAAAAATGGATGTGGAAGGCCACATGGTTTTAGTGGGACCTAGATAAGAAATAAATTATATGGGGATTTAATTTACAATATTTCATGACAATTTACAATGTTTCATTTACACTAGGTGAGATAGTAAGACATGATTGATTCATAAAATAGCTAGTCTTAAATATTACATATGAGGAAAAAATTAAGTTTAAAAAATATGTCAACTTTGACTATTTAATACTTCTACTCTAGAAATCAAATCTTAATATGTGATATTTAAGCATCTCGATAAAAAGCTTCCATTAGTGCCAACTCCCTTTTGAATTGATTTCTAAAATATATTAATCCATGTGTGTTTATATATATATTTTCTTATAGATAAGATAATACCTTGTAAATTCATATGGAAAATATAAGTTTCTTGATCAAGTAATTAAGAGAATCAAACTAGCTAATAATAAAAAAAGTAAAATTGCCTCACTATATAGAGGTCTTAGTAGAAAACCATAACCATGAATATAATTACTAGCAGTTTCAGCCAAATTTACATCCTGCAAGTCAAACAAGTGGATTGCTGGAGCAGCCATGGTTGAAAATAGTGAGAGTGGAATTTATGGCTTGGATGACAAGGCATCTCAACCACCTCCTCTCTCAATACAAAATCATTAGTGCATATTGGAAATTTACCCACATCATTAACATGATGGACTAAAATAGTTATGAGGGGTAGATCTTTTCAAATGCTTATCGATATGTCAAATTGATTCTTAAAACTCTTATTTAATGTAATCATTGTCTCAAGTTCTACATCAAACATATGAACTTCAAAACAATTTTTTCTAGAGATCAATTATAATTTTGGTATTACATGCTTGCAGATAAATCCCAAATATCTCCTCTTTTGACAAAAAACTCTAGCATTCAACAAACCTCGGTTTCTCTTTTATGTGATGTAATGTTTTTAGTTGAGAACCTTTGAAATAATAAAGTTTGGAAGACATCTGGAGTTCATTTTGCATAGTGTTAACATCTGCAATCATTATATGTACTTCATCAGATGAATCTGTATAACCCACTTTATTTGATTGCCCAATTAAATGATCTACTCACTCTTTATAAAAAAGAAGGCAAATCTCAATACTTCTTAAGAATTTATTTTATCAATGGCATCCTTTTTCTCTTAGGATGCTCCCTCATCCTTCTCTTTCTCCCTTTTCTTATGTGAGTCTTTCACTATGGGGTTTTTCTTCCCATCTAGTCATTTTTTCTCCCCCTTTATCTACTTTTAAAATTGGTCATGTCTTCCAAGAGTTTTCCTATAGCTAGGCATGGCCACTACTTTCACTTAGCACACAAGAAAATTCAAGGTCATAGAATTTCTTCAATTTGGCCTCTTAAGATAATTTGTGTTCACCCTCCTCATAATCATCATCCTAGCATCAAACCAATGAGGGCCATTAGAATCTCTCATGATATTTATTCTTAGATTTCATTTATTCTCTAGGCATCTTTTACCCAAAATTATCAAGGGATTTTATTATCATTCATCTAAGTTTATGAGGAATGCCGATACACCAGTTTGGTTCTTGCATGTGTCTTAGATATGGTTTGTGTCACATTTTATCCTTGCTTCTTTTCTAACCATAGCATCTATTATGCTATTTCACATCACATATATTTTTGCCAAGTTTTCTTTTATCCCATTGCATATTGCCTTCAACATATAGCATTTTTTGCCTTCTTCATTTGGGTCCACACCTCCCATGTCTACAAGTATATTCTGCCCCAATTTGGATTTTTGTATATCCAACATATAAGAATTCCAATTTTTTGGAAGATTTAATAATTTTGAGTTTATTGGAACCTTGTCCAACTCTTCTACTTCTCTATCTAGTATTTATGCAAATTCTTTGTTTTTTTTTTTGTGATTGGATTTTGAGAGGTGATACTTGTAATAAAATCTTTGGCTTCTTCTAACATTTGGACCTGGGACCTTCTAGTTTTTACATATTGTCATTCTCTCTCTATTGGTACTTATTCAATTCAACAACCCACAATGAAAATTCAAACCTAGAAGTGTACTTTTGTCCTTGCTTCCTTTCCAATTTCCTTAACAACAAATAATGAAATTCTATGTTTTAAAATTACCAATAATTGGTTAGCTTTCATCACTATGTCATCCTAAAAGTAAATTTTAACTAAAAAATACTATAGAACCAACTTTCTTATAAAATCTAGGGGAACTCTAGGGTTAGCTTTAGTTATATCTTAAACTTGTATAATCAATTAATCTAAAATTCTTAATTAGTTCAAGGTATAGGGTTGCATTTATTACTACATTTTTATTTTTATTAATTTTCACCAAAAAGGAAAGCTTAGAGTGATATGAATTTAGGATATAGTGAGAAGCAATATTGGCAAAACTTTGAAATTTGATTTCAACATGGAGAGGTATAGTTTCAATAACTATCCATGAGAATTTAGCATAGATGTGAATGAGAGTAAGAATCAAAAGTTTAGATTGTGCAGTAGTACTTGAGGAGCTAAGAGATAAAACACTTTGATTATAAAGTTGGGCTAACATGTTCTCCTCAAGTGAGCTCAAGTACTCCTCATGGGCACAATGATTTGTAGAAGACCACTATGCTATAACAAGATCTCTTGTGTACCATGCTGACTATAAACTTACTGTAGACAAAGAATTAAATACCAAGGTGATGAGCTTGGTGATTAAATATTGTATAATGACCTTCTTCCATTTGTGAATATCTTTTGTTGGAAAAATGCTAGACTATTGAAATATACAATTTAGATATCAGGTTTGTCTTGACTTTCACATTTCTACACATTGCAATAAATCACCAATTACAAGGAAGAACAAGATGATATTATAATGTACAAAATAAAAAAAATTGTTATTTGGACCATACATAAAAGGTACATAGTTTCATATCATTGCTACAATATATTTTTTTTCTTCCATTTATTGTAGTTGTTGGTGTAAATAAGTATTTACTTTTTACACTTTACTTAAGTTTACTTAGGTTAATGCATATTCATATTATTGTCTTGTAGACACTTAGGAGTTTGCATATTAATATGAGTTGTCATGTTGACAACATAGTAGTTTTCACTCCAATTGAGCACATGTTGTCTACTACATCTCTTTATGAGATACACCTTTACATTCTTATCCTCTCATTGTTGCACGCATATTTATGCACAATGGAGGATAATCCACTCTTAGTGGACATGTGCTTAGTTGGTATCATTATCTCTTTGCATGACTCCTAGTCATCTTGATTTCCTTTATATACAAGGCTCTTCTATGATGTATTCATCCAATTATTTGATTAATTTATTCTCATTTGATCATATGTTTTCACTCCTGTGCTATCTTTTGAGCTTCTAGATCTTGGCATTTCATTTTTTCCTTCAGAAAATTCTTGCATGGTATTAGAGCTATTCCAAATTCTTACATGGTATCAGAGCCATAGGAGTTTCATTGCATAGCCATTGGAGAGAATTTTTTTTGAAGGTCAAGATTGGAGCTTGTTGGTGCAAATCAGATGTTGGCATCACATTGAGAAGGTCAAAAAACTCCCAAATTGACTTATGTTTCATCAAAATCAAACATCTGAGGTGAAATCTAGAGTCATTTGGTTTTTGGAGGTGCAACAGTGATGATTTAGGAAAAATAATTACAAAGTTGATTTTCAAACAACAATATCTCCCTCATATAGACTCCTTTTTTGAGCAATTTTTTGTTTTGTTTTGGGGTAGAATTTTGTGATCTACACATTGGTGTAGGTTGTTTGTGATCTCTATTCCTGAATTTTTCTAAAAATTTCCAATTCTAATTTTTACAACTTTAAAGACTTCGTTTAGGCTCATATGGACACATATTCAAGTGATATTTTTTTTGAAAGTGGATAATTTTTTGTCTACTTTCTAGATCTGGTATCAAATCAGAGTAATTTTGAGTGGATATAGTATTTTTAACATTTGGTCATCTTTGGCCTATTTTGGCACTTGTAATTAATTAGATCCTTGAGAGGTCTTGTGTCTTATCTTGTTGAGTCATATATAGCTTCATATTTTTAGCTGCCAATATAAAAAATTAGAGTTCCACTTTGGCCCAAAATTGGCAAGTGGCTATTATACCCACACTAAATATAAAGTGCCAAATCATATTTTTTGGGGTGTGGATTCTTTGATTTAGTGAAAAGGGGGTGTGTCTCATGTTCTTCTATCTCCTTGATATTGTGCTCTTTCTTTTGCATTATGGGTTCTTTTTCTAAATTAACACCACATAATTATGCCACTTGGAAAGAAAATATAAAGGAACCATTAGTTGAAAAAGGTTTACTACATTATGTAACTAGTGCTACAAAGAAATTGTTAGATTGTGGTGACTGATCAGGAAAGTACTATACATACTTCATAAATAGTGGGGTTCGGGGCATCACCCCAAATTTTTATTTTTTTGGAAGTAGCCGACATATTATGGCCAACATATGGCCGACATGTTATAAACCTAAAGAGGTTTAATACTTGTATAAAAAAGGGCTTAGGGTTGGGTATTTTTCATAATGTTTTGATACGAAATTGGTTCTTGCGGCGGTATTGAGCTGTAAGGGATTACGAATTGTAATCAGGTTGTAGTCACTGGATTGTAATAAGATCAAACTTGCTATTTGGTGGATGTAGCCCAGGGATTGGGTGAACCATGTTAAATCTTGGTGCCTTGTGTTCATTTCTATGTGTTCTATTATTTTCTGTTATTGGTTATATTTGCATGTAGTTTTTTTTATTTCTATCCGTGGTTTATCCTAACAGAAATCTGATGATGATGATGATGATGAGTCTCATAAAGAAGACTGGGAATCAAAACAAGATATGGCCTTAGGAACCTTTCTAAAGAATATCTTAGATCTTGTCAAGTATTACATCAAGAACATTACCAATCCAATAGAAGTTTGGGATAAACTTGAAGCATTGTATGGGATAGTAGATGAAGATATGGAATACACCACTGAGGACAATCTTCTCAAATTGGATCCTAGGAATTTTTACACCATTAAAGATTATCTTACCCAAGTAGACATGTATAGGGCACAACTTAAGGCTTGTGGTGAACCCATCAAGGATGGAAAGTTGATCAACATGTGATGACTCATCTTCCTCCTAAATATGCAGCTTTTGTTTCAAGTTATAATACTCATAAGTTAACAATGGGAAGTGCCTTCACTAAAGCTTCATTTGAGTCATTTTTAGGAATGTTGGTCTTAGAACATGAAAATTTGGTGAGTATAGGAATTATCCAGTCTTCCAAGTCCAAAGCCTTTGTGGCTAATAAGGGGAATTAAGAGAATAAAGGTGGTAAAATTTCCAACAAGAAGAAAAAGCAATGGAAGGCTAAGCCAAAAGATGACACACAACAAACTTCCTCTACACATTAGTCTACCTCCACACAACAATCTTCCTCACCGCAAGACAACTCCAATAGTAAGGATAAATCATCTAAGAAGGAGTTTTTTACTTGTGCATATTGTAAGAAGAATGGACATGAAGAACATCATTGTTACAAGAAGGAAATCAATGAACTCAAGAATCTTCTCAAGAAGAATCAAATAAGTCTATCTTCAAGAATGAATATTTCACCCTCTTCTTTAGATTCAAATTTTGATAAAGGAAATGATCAAATGGGAAAAGGTCAAGCCTTAGTAGCTACTTGGAGATGGCTTCTAGATTCAGGGGCTTCTCATCATATTGCATCTTTACAATCTATGTTTTCATCATTTGATTCTTGTCATACTCCACTTATCTTGATGGGAAATCATACTTACATGAATGTGATTTGGAAAGAAATTATTGATAAAGGGGAAGGATACTTTAAAGATGCATTGTGTGTACCTCACCTAAGTCATAATCTTCTTTCCATCTATCAGCTCACTCATGGAGATAGAGGAAGGATTGTGGAATTCACACCTAATTCAGTTTCTATCAAAGACTTGGAGACTAGAGAGATCATTGTTACAGGGGTGGTTGATCACGCATCTTGGCTATACTGCTTCTTAGATTTTGGTCATGATGATGATAGTGATTTTTCAACAAATTTTGATCATATTTCTAGTGATGATTCAAATTTTGAGGAGAACTTTGGCTACTTAAACTTGGGTGTTCTCACATATGATCAAGTTCATGAGCCATCCATTGCTTCTCTTATTGATATTCCATCTATTGTTTCTCTTGATGATGATTGTCTTCACATGGTCATGGATTCACATAATTCAGTGCAATAGGATATTTATTGTCCTCCAGACTTTGTTCCATGGGATGACTACTTGACATACATTTCTAGTTTGTTTGTAGAGCCCTACATACAAATTTGGGAGACACTATTGATGACATTTATCTTCTCTTTGGTAAATATGATCCTTCTTTAGTTGTTGTGAGGGAGCATGCTGACCCTCATCTTCATTCTCTACTTGATCAGTCTTTTGAGGTTGACATGATGGTATATCCTTCAATACCATAGTTGGAGGAGGTCACTTTATTTTTAGAGGAGATATTTGAGTCTTTGATACATGTTCTACATTCATCCTCAATTGAGCTTGATTTTTCTTTTTCAGTAGAGTGGCATAGCACACATGATTTGGAGGAGGCACCTTTTAGTATTAACGTGGGGAAACTTGAGTAGGTTTCATAGATTTCATACATTTTGAGGTTTATTCCTATAAATGGGAGACACTTCATTGATACACCTTTGGTTTTGTTTCTTCCTAAAGGGAGGAATGTTGTTCTACACCAATGGAGGAGTTTTCACAATGAGCCTTTTCCATCTACCATAGGTGTACATTCTACAATGGGGGGGGGGGGGGGGTGTGGGGGGTTTACTTGGTCTATCTTCCTCTTCTTCTCTCTTATGGGGGGGATCTTTTCCTCACATGAGGTCTTCTTCTCTCTCATTTTCTTTTATTGTACTTATCTCTCTTTTTGGAGTAGGGTTTTTCTATTGGAATGTTCAAAATGGGAAGAGTACTTCTGAGAGGGTGGGTGAATCAGAAGAAACACACTTTTAAACTTTTCAAATCCTTTAAAGAAAATAACTGAAAGTAAACTATGCATGTAAAAAAATTAAATGAACATGAAATAAACACATGCATCAACACATGTAACAAAAAATTTCATAACCCAAAAACCCTCTAGGAATAAGAAGGTAAAATTGGGGTGGGGATGATACCCACAAAATTACTATAGCAATAATTGTTTGACCACTTTTGATGATCTACCCTATGAAAGACCTACCCTATTAAAGACATTACACTATGTCAATAGTGACCTAGTTAGAGGATTTATAAACACCTTACATAAAGTGTCACCCTGTTAAAGGATTTACAATAGGCTATTAAACCCACCTAATTCTATAGGATTTTGAATCACGTTCTCCAAAGGTTCTCCCACCTAGCTGTTAAGCTAACCTATCGATATAGGATTTCCAACATCTAATACAATAGCAAGAAAGTATTATAACAATAAAATTGATAGTATGCAATCTTTAATTTTTGAATTTAAGCTTGTGATCCTTGCTTGATCTGATATCTGTTCGTATCCCTTGTACTATTCTAATCAACTGGATGTCAAAATGCTACTCTGTTTCTTTAAGTCTTTCACAGTTCACTTTGAATTTTTCTATAGTTTTCCCATACATTGTTCTCATCCACACTTATAATGGGGTTTTATCCTCCTTTTAAAGATTTTGAAGACTTAGGGTTAGGTATGGATCTATGATCCATATTAAATCTTGAATTCCTACTCATTCCTTGCATTTTTCTCATTGGTTACATGCCTTCTCCATTTTTCTAATTGGTTGCATGCTGATTACATAGGAAATGAAAAAGATTCAATCTTATCCTTGTTCACCTTAAAAATCCTTCTATGTTGACTCCAAAAATGGTTTACATCTGAGTTTGTGAGGGCACAAACTCATATGCTGATTCTATGTTACTCGACACATACTGAACTACTAGTTCTCAACACATATACTCTCCTAGTTTACTTGACACCTATTGTATTTAGTCTTGCTTAGCATATATATGAATCTATCTCACTTGGCATATGAAGCATCCTAGTTTTCTCAACATCAACTATGACTTGGCACCTATATATCACTTGGAACTTATATAATGCTTGACACCTAAAGTCACTCAGCATCTATTGGAATTCTGACTCAGCACCAATTGTGGCTCGACATACATAGTGTAGTCAGCTTAAATATAGAAAGTGGTTAAGAATGTTGACACTCAAATGTCAAAAATATTCTAATACCAACAATGTCCCCCTTTGACATGAGTGTCAAAAATAATTAACTAAACATTACTAATCTGGCCTTATGAGTACCCGATCCAAAAATTTCAAAATTTGTTCAAAATACCTTGTTACTCCCCCTGAGCTGATTATGCATTAACATCCTTTGCAACCAAAATTCTATGTTGAATGTGCTTGATATTCTTTGTCTTTATCCTATATCTATAATTTGTACCTATGTTAATTCATTCATATATCCCCCAAAACATTATTTCCCCCATACTATTTACACATTATGACTTATCACCCCTTTAGTCATATCTTCCATATTATTATTTCACCCCTTAAACATTATATCTTTCTCCCCCTTATTATACTTATGTCAAAGGGTTCTAAGGATTAATACCATATTTTTCCAAAAATGTGCTATTTACCTCCATTATTGTTTTCAAAGCTACATCTTAAATCTCCAAAGCAATGTCTAGTGACTTGTGCTGGATGGCAGTCTTTGTAGCAAGATGAACAAGTCCATCCAATATAGAAAGATTTGGATCTTAGTTTAAAATAGTTGCATAGACTTGTTCCTTGTGGAGGACCTCTAAGTGTGGGTTATGGAGGATTGAATCTGCATTAATTTAGCTATATTGGCTTCCTCTATTGTGAGTATAGCTAACTCCCTTTGAGTGTGAAGAGATTATGCAAAATGCTTCTCACTTTGAGCTGGATCTTTTGGTAGTTGCATGCTAGAAATCTTCAAATTTCATTCCAAGCTTAATATCCTTTGATTTGTTTCTTGTGTGAAGTTGGAAAAATCACACAACTTCTTGTACAATGAGAAAATGTTCTTAAGTACAACTTTGACCTTGTCAATTTTCATGGCCAAATCTACCTGTTCAAGTGCTATACCACTTGATATCTTCTCATTTACCTTCCCCTAAAATTTTCTCTCAGACCATTCCATAAGTTTAACATTGGTGTCTTGGTCTTCAATAGTCACTTGGTCAACTATATCAGATAGTTGTTCTGTTATGGGCTTTGCTTCATCTGGTGACTACAAGCTAAATGCATCCATAAAGATTTCCTTAATGTCATTCAATTCTTTCTTGAGTTTATACTCTTTTCTTAGTATCTCCTACCTCTTCCTTTTGTCTAAAGAAACTTGCATTTCTATGATCTCAGCCATGGTGATGGTCTTGGAGTCATAGGTAGGTATTATTATGTCTTCATCTAATTCAGGGTCTCCATAGTGAAGTACCCTGGCTACTCTAGTTGAGCTTGAGCCTAGAGTTGAGATTTGCAATGGTATGGCTTCAGTGCTTGGCTTTTGAATGGTCTTTGTAGGAGTGCCAATATTTTTTAGTTCTACCAATGTTTGTATGGAAACCTGCTCCTTTTCCTTTGATGTATCCTCCTTCTCATCAAATTTTCCTTCTTCTACACTTGGCTTTTGTAATGTATCACCTACTGCTAGAGGTGGTGGAAGCATCAAAATTTTAGTGCTAGTAGCTGTATAGGTGAAAGGTGTTTCCTTTGGTTTCACCTTTTCTTTTTGTGGTTCTATTACTACCTTTTGTAGTTCATCTACACTCACCAATATAGGGCTTGTGCATAATTGTGCCTATAAAGTGGATTGGTGAATGATCTTGGAGAGATCCTCTGTAGTTAGGGGATTGATGTTCAGAGCTAAATTGTCAGGAACATCCTTAATAATTATTGCATCTGCAGGTGTGATGGTTATATGAGGAGGGCTTGGAGGTGGCATTTGTGTGTCTTGCACACTCTATTCCTCTTCTTGTTGCTATTCAGCTATTGCCATAGTTTCTTCCTCACCTTTTTCTTTATCCTCCTCATCTTTCTTATCTTCATCCTCTTTCTTCTTTTCTTCATCTACTCTTGTTGTTTCTTCCTTATCTTCCTCTTGCTTCTCTTCTTCTCCTTTCTTTGCTTCTATTTCCTTTCCCTTGGTACTGGCCTCTGCCTTATTTGTTTCCTCTTCCTTGTCATCAGTTATTTTATAAATTGTTTTCCACAATTGTGTGGATTTATTTATTACATCCTCAATCTTGTTTTGAAGGATGCTGAAGGCTCTATACTTAGGTGCAAATTTTCCACCATGTTTCTTATTAGCCTTTGTTATTTGTCCTTTTTTCATGTCCGGCTTTACTTGAGCTAAGGTAGATTCTCTGATCTCACTTTCCATTTTTAGACAATAATGCCATTTATTCTCAATTATCTGATATAGCTCCTTGGGCATGGTATTGTCAAGTTCTAGAGGTGTGCTTTTGAATTATACCATCATGGCATACACATATTCCTATACTTTATTTTGTTCTTCTCTACTAAGCTTATTGAAATCAAGAGTCCTTAAGTCATTGAACTCTACATTCCTAATCTTTTCACAAAGTTTATCAATTGCAGACTTAGGAGGATGACTTACCACTCTAAATTGGATGTGGTCCTGATGCATAAGCATCTTGACCCTTCATACATTATGATGAATTTCATAATATTGTAATATTTAAGTCATTTAGATTTTCCTATAACCATGTTAAAGAAATGGTTAAAATGCTTAAGTTTTCATTATGATGTATTAAAAACTAGGAAAAAAATACATTTGCATTGTAATGGGAGTGCTTAAAGAAGCATTGAAAAATGTACAAGGGTTAAAAGACTGTGTTGGGTTGGTTAAAAAGGTGGTTGGAAATTTGTAAACCACCAAAGCCACTTTAAAATAATTGTATTGGTCATTCCAAAGAGAGAGGGATGAATGAGAAGAAGAATAGATCATTTTGAAGCAATTGGGTTTCAAGAACTTGTCATTTTGATTGGTTTAAACTATTTTAGTGTTGGTTCCAGGCATTTTATGGCCATGTACAGCCTAGAACCCTTTTATTTTCTATACATTTGAAGATTAGGATGAATAATATTCTTTTTACTTTTGGTTTGGAACAATTTTGTTAAGTTTTGAAGAAGTTATGCTAGTTTTGGTAAAAGTGGTCATTTGCAGATTTGAGGATGCCCAACTACAATCTGATTTATATGTTTGGTATGGGCATATTTGGATGAAACAAAAAATATAGTTGTATTAATTGGAAAGATATATTAACCAAATTTGACTTCCAATTGGTTTGAGTCTCTTTCATTTAGATATGTGTCATATATGTTCATTTTAACGAAGACTAGTTTTTAAGGATTTGTTTTGAAGTTATAGGCAATGATTGATGCTTTCAGAATAATTTATGAATTGGAAAATTTAATGGCTTATATATTATGAAATTAGAATCATATAAGGTTTATGGAAATTTTTTTTGGTTTCATTTGGAGTTTTTTTGAGAAAGTTATTAGATGCCCAAGGAAAGGTTACTGATTTTACTTCTAATTTATGACAGAGAAAATGGGTCTAAATGTAGAGGCTATAGCGTGTAATGGATTGATTATGTTTGTCTAATATTTGGATATGTTTTAGTATTCCTAATTTTAAACAAATATTACAATGGGTTTTGAAATAAAATTTCAGGATTGAAAGTTATGATTAATGTACTTAGGTATAGTAGTCAGACCATGTGAATGGTAAAGTATTGTAAACTAGTGTTGGAAAGAGTTTTGTTTTGCCTAATGAGATGTCTTTAAAATGGAATTTATTTCATGGATATGAAGGAATAAGCATGTATCCCAGAATTTGGTTTACTTCATTGATTCTATTTACATCATGTCCTTTGACTCTGTTCTTTCCTCATCATCTATGTCAGGCTGTGCCACATATTTTCTTCTTTTCTTTGGCTCTTTAGTAGGCTATTCAATGGCTTTCTTTTTCTCTTTTGCTTCCTCTTTTGCATTTTGTGTTTTTTACCTTATAGTATCCCTTATTGTAGGTTTCTTTGATTTTTATTGAGTGGGATTTGCTGCCTTTTTGACCTTTGGCTGAGCTGTAGGTTGAGTTTTAGCCTTTCTTTTCTTTTGCTCAGCTTGAGTAGGTGCTTCCTCAACTTCTTCTTCCTTGACACCTTCCTCCTTGTCTTCTCCTAAGCCTTGTGTTAGTTCCACTGGGTCTTGCCCTTGCTCTTATTCTTCTTCACTTTATCCTTCTACTTCTTCTTCTTCACCACCTACTTCTCCTTCAATATTTGCCCCAAGTTTCTTCTTTATCTTTTATAGTAATTTATCTTTCTTCTTGATAACAAAAGTTGTCTTTAATTTAGTTTCAACTTTTGATTTGACAACATCATATGTGCCAAAGTGAGGAGTTGCCTCAACTATTTCTTCTGCAAGCAATGCTATGATTGTTACTAAGGCTTCATCTATATCAAGCTCATATCCCAATGGCCTTAGCCATCTTACTCTTGGTATTGCTGCCTGTATGTAGGTATAATCAATGTCAACCAAAAAATATATGTCATTGATGTGTTTTTCAACTAGGGAAATTGGCATTCTCACCCTTTGCTTCATGGATTTCTTATGATCCTCAAAATAGCTTGTCATTTGGGCCTCAAAATTGTCATCCATCTGATCAATGAACTCGCTGATTTGTGTAATTGCAGTTTTATTTGGGTTCAAATTCACCTTTCCAATAGAAGGAAACTCTTCCATAACATAAAAGAATATACACATAAGGACTGAACCAAATTTGCATTGAGCACCTTTTGATCTCTTTATTGCTCCTAGGTTTTCATTTATTTGCTGCAACATTAGTTTTGACAAATCATATGTTTGATCTTTCTTTACTAGTTTGTAGGTTATATCAATAGCTATACATGGCACACTATTCAATTTTCTAGATTGGTAGAATTTTTGGGATATTACTCTTACAACAAAATCTAGAAGAGGATTAGTTACAGTGTCAATAGTCATACCCCTCTTATTCCATTTGGATCCTATATTTCTTTCAATGATTTCTTTGGAATCACTCCGTAGGGTCTTAGGCTGATCTAGGATTGGGAAACCTGTAACCCTATACTATCCTTTTTGTAATATTTACTAGTCCATTTTCAAACCAGAAAAATCCATTGTGAATTATGCTCAAGAAAATTCATATCTATTCTATTTTGAAACTAGTAGAGTAAACTAGGGCTTTGGTCAAACCCTTTTTCTCAACAATTTGGAATTTGTCCTTTAGAATTTTATTTTCACAAAATTTATCATAGGTTTGGAATATCTCTAGATCACCTACTACAACTATCTTGTAGTTATAACACTTTCTCACGTCTTGCACCATAACAAATTTAGGTGGAATGATAGACAATATGCCAGCTGGGTCGTTTCTGTAGGTCACTTCTGGGATTGGCTTAAACTCAAGTTGTTTAACCTCATTACTAACTAACTAAACCTCATGACCATCCTTTCCTTTGGGGTTTCTTGAACTAGAAGCCATTATACCAAACTAGGGTTTAAATTTATTAAAAACTTTAACTCTGTGTAGCTCGGCACTTGATATATACCTTAGATAGTTGAAATGTATGCTGAATCACTGTTGAGATCGATGCAAATGGCTTAAAAGTTGTTGTATGATCACTCCTACTCTTTTCTTGTCTTTTCTCTAATTCAAATGGCATAAAAATGATCAAAATTTAGCCTTATACCTATCAAAACCTAGCATTAAATGCTTCATGCATACAACTGTAAAGCTCAACACTTGAAGGTTTCAACATGACTTGGCTTCCATTGTATTTTGTTTACTTGGCCTTCACTAGATTTCAACTTCACTCAGCTTCAACTATCAACTCGGTCACTATTAGAAACTCAAAATCTATTAGAGCTTTACTTGGCATTTAAGGACAGCTCGACAGTATTGGCAAAAACTTCAAATTTTAACTTGGCATCCTTACTCATGCAGATTTCTTCCTTGCGGTACTTCTTTGTTTTGTAATTGATGTATGATATAACTTTGTATATCAGTCCCATAGACCTATTTTTTCTTATTTGGATGATATGTGATCACTTGATCTCTTGGGTGAAGTGATCTTTGCATTTTATGTGTTGGACTCATCTTTCTTCTTCCAAGTCTTGTTCATTTGCCCTCTTATTTGTTCAACATCAACCTTCTCTTTTCCTTGGTTTACTTCTACCTTGGGTGTTTTTGATTTTTTGGGTAATTCCTACTGATATGACCAATTTTCAAGAAACTAAAACATGTGGTTTGACTTAACCATTTTTCATAATTCCCTCTAAAATGTGTTTTTATGCAATTTTCAGGAATGTGTCCATACTCCTTACAATAGTGATGGTTATACCTTGTGTTGTAATCACAGTTGTGGTGATGCTCATGATTGTTTCCTTTTGTAGGCTGATTAGTTGTCCACATAGGCTTTGATCTACATTCAAATGCCCTATGTCCATACTTCTTGCAGCTGTAGTAGTGACCTTCAAGTCTTGGTGTTCTCATGGTCTTGGCTCTACATTCATATGCTTAATGTCCTTGTTTCTTGTACTTGTGACAAAAGCTTCCTTTCTTAGGCTTATCATGTTGATAACCATTCTTGCTCCTATACACATTAGAGGTATGTCCCTTTTTACCATAGAAATGACAAGTAGGTTTAGTATCCTTACCTTCATTACTCCTTTCTTCTGTAGTCTTGGATGATTCTCCTTGCTCAGTATTGGTGTAGCCAAGTCTTGAAGTATCATTACTAGCCCTTGGTGATTATTTTGTAGTTGATTATTTTGTATCTTCAATGTACTAATATCAAAGTCTTTCATATTTAGCTCATGATGAGCATTCATCATCTGGCTTAAGGTGTCCAGCTACATGTTTGAGATTCTTTCAAACTGATTCATCTTTTCCTCTAGTCTATTGGTAAGATTTCTCTTGTCATCTTCTATCATCACCTCATCTTCAATGGCTTTCTTCTTTTGTTCAGTCACTTCACAAAGCATTATGACTTGTGATTCTTGTTCAAGCTTAAGTATTCTGATTTCTTCAACTTGTGCTCTATTTTTCTCCATCAATTATGCTATTGCTACATCAAATTCCTTGGAATCTCCATTGGAAAATACTTGTGTAGTATCAATCTCCTTGTAGTGTATGCCATTTTCATCTATGGCTATATCCTTCCTTCTTTTCAAGGACTTTCTCAATTCTTCTCTAGCTTCCTCCAATTTATGTAGAGAAAGATGCACATCAATCACCTGATTGTCTATGATCTTCTCAAGTTTGAAGACTTGCATCTTTAGAATTTTTCTCTAAGTTATTAGGCTTCTCCTTGTGAGAACCAGTGCTCTAATACCAATTGTTGGAATGTTCAAAATGGGAAGAGTACTTTTGAGAGGGAGGGGGGGGGGGGGGGTGGCGGGGTGGGGGGTGAATTAGAAGTAACACACTTTTAACCTTTTCAAATCCTTTAAACAAAAAAACTGAAAGTAAACTATATGCATGTAAAAAAATTAAATGAACATGGAATAAACACATGCATCAACACACATAACACCAGATTTGGTAATCCAAAAACCCTCTAGGAATAAGAAGGTAAAACTAGGGTGGGGATGATACCCACAAAATCACTACAACAATAATTGTTTGACCACTTCTGATGGTCTACCCTATGAAAGGCCTATTGTGTTAAAGGCTTTACATAGTGTCAATAGTGATCTGGTTAGAAGATTTACAAACACTTTACATGAAGTGTCACCCTGTTAAAATATTTACAATAGGCTATTAAACCCACCTAATTCTATAGGATTTTCAATCACCTTCTCCAAAGGTTCTCCCACCTAGCTGTTAAGCTAACGTATCAATATAGGATTTCCAACATCTAATACAATGGCAAGAAACTATTAGAATAATAAACCTGATAGTATGCAATCTTTAATTGCTGAATTTAGGCACATGATCTACTCACTCTAATGTGATCCTTTCTTGATCTAATATCTGTTTGTATCCCTTGTATTGTTCTGATCAACTGGATGTGAAATTGCTATTCTATTCCTTTAAGTCTTTCACACTTCACTCTAAATTTTGCTATAGTTTTCCGATACATTGTTCTCATCCACACTTATAATGGGTTTTCATCATCCTTTTAAATATTGTGAAGACTTAGGGTTAGGTATGGATCTATGATCCATATTGAATCTTGAATTTTTGCTCATTCCTTTCATTTTTCTCATTGGTTGCATACTTTCTCTATTTTTTTGATTAGTTGCATGCTAATTACATAGGAAATGAAAAAGATTCGATCTTATATTTGTTCACCTTTGAAATTATTCTATGTCGGCTCCAAAAATATTTTACATCTAAGTTTGTGAGGGCATAGACTCATATTCTAATTTTGTGTTACTCGGCACATACTAAACTATTGGTGCTCGACACATATACTCTCCTAGTTTGCTCAACATCTATTGTATTCAGTCTTTTTTGGTACATGTATGACTCTAGCTCACTCAGCATATGAAGCATCTTGGTTTTCTCAACATCAATTATGAATCGACACCTATATATCACTCAACACTTATATAATGCTTGGCACTTGAAGTCACTCGACACTTGTTGGAATTTTGACTTGGCATCAACTGTGACTTGACATACATAGTGTACTTGATTTCAATATAGAAAGTGGTTAAGTGTGTTGACACTCAAATATCAAAACTACTCTAAGACCAACATTTTTCCATGTGGTTTTCCCTCTCTCTTTTCTTTATGAGAGATTGCATTGCATCTAACTTTTTCACTTGCATATTGTACATGGGTACCTGACATTGCCTAGTAACTAGGACTCATCTTGCATTATTATCTAGCTTTTTTGAGCTTAAGTACTTTCTCCTAAGTTTTACTTAAGGGGGGTGTTGGTGTAAATAAGTATTTACTATTTACTCTTTACTTAAGTTTACTTAGGTTAATGCACATTCATATTAGTTTTCATATAGACACTTAGGAGTTTGCATATTCATATGAGTTGTCATGTTGATAACATAGTAGTCTGCACTCCAATTGAGCACATGTTATCTACTACATCTCTTTATGAGATACACCTTTCCATTTTTATCCTGTCATTGTTGCACATACATTCATGCACAATGGAGGATAATCCACTCTTGGTGGACATGTGCTTAGTTGGTATGCTTATCTCTTTGCATGAATTCTAGTCATCTTTATTGCCTTTATATACAAGGCTCTTATATGATGTATTCATCCAATTATCTAATTAATCCATTCTCATTTGATCATATCTTTTCTCTCTTGTGCTATCTCTTGAGCTTCTAGATCTTGGCATTTCATTCTTGCCTTAGAAAAATTCTTACATTGTATCAAAGCTATACCAAATTATTATAGTACTATATTAAAGTTATTGATCGAACAATTTTATTTTTTTCAAAAAAGGTGGAATAAATAGGGTCCTAAATTAAAAAATAATCTCATTACATCTTTTGAGGACATCTTTGGAAAAAATAGTTTTGATAGTGCCCTACTTTTGAAAAGAGCATCCAAACATATAAAGACTATGAGAGACCAATATAGAAGGGCTCTAAAGGTTAACCTAAAGTATGAGCATCCTCCTATGATTCTACCGATAGAGTGGAATGAAATAATGGAAGATGCAAAAGAGAAAAGGCTATAGGGTAGAGGAGTTTAACCAACAGATGAAAAAAAAGGTATGTCATGATAGTATTAAGTAGAATGTAATCATGCACTAATTAGTGATTATTTTATTTATATAATCTAACATGTTTCAAACTTTTCATAGAATGCATGACACATCAAAAGCTATAGAAGTGAGACTACAAAAGGTTGGCCAATACAAACTTGACTTTGGTGGCTATATGAATCTTTAGTCACGACTTGTAAGTAGAAACAATAGAGTTCATATAACTTTTTTTAATATAATGTTGCTAACAATTTTGTTTAATCAAATCATACATGCAAAACTGACAATATAAAGAAAAAAAATAGGGCAAGAAAATTCATCATAGAGCCCACAAATGAAGATAAAGAATTGCCTTGAAGGAAGGCTATAAAGTTGTGGCTGCATGCCTACACCAAGAATCTGAAAGCCAAAGCCAAGAATTTGGTGCACTAGATAAGACACAGATAAATTGGTCAAATGAAAAGTAAATCAAATTGAATAGTTGAGAAATTTCTTTTTTTGTGTTTGTTTCCAACATAAATTAACTATTTCTATTTTATATATCAAACAATGATAACAATGTACATAACATTTCACTACACCCTTCAAATCCTATCACAGAACCTATGCATGATGAAGGCCATGATGTGCATCATAGTGGCGAAGATATCAATTTGCTATTGGAAATTAATTACACAATTATGAATAGAATTTAATGGTACAGGGGCACCTAGGTAGGCTAAGAAAGACCTAGGGCTACCTTTGGGATTTTGGCTTGTAGTGGTGCTAGCCACACCACTAGGTGAATAATGGGACTCATGTAGTCTCAAGGAGTGTGGGTGTTAGGTTTGACAAACCCAAATAGGTCAAAGTTGCTTCTAGTTGCTCACTAGGCCAAACTAGGTGTTTTGGGGCCTAGAAGGATAAAATGGTCAAATAGAGGTTTAGAGGCCATATTTAGGTGTTATAACTCCTATTTGATTATTATGAAAAGTTTTGTGGTCTTAGGAGAAAGTTTGAGGGTCTAAGTCATCAAGATGTAAAAGTTGCCCAATTATTGTCAATGTTGTCATTGACAACATTGACAACTTTTCTTGCATTTCAAGAAACTTTGTCTATAAGGAGATGTAACTTTTTGAAAAAGTTAGGAGTGCTCATGGTAAGCCTATATGAGGCCATTCTCAACCTGTTTAAGGGCTGGGAGATGTTGGTTTTTTACACTGTATAGATTGAGGAACAAGTTTTTAGTAACAATTTAATGGTTTTGAGGATTTTTAAACTGTAGATGGATTAGATTTGGAATTTTTTGTTTTGGAGGTCTTAGAGTAGAGTGATTTAGGTTTATGTATGACTTTATCATTTTTCAAGGTTTTGAGTGTTGAATAAATTATTTTGGTTTCCTCTAGTTTGTTGTTTTGTATCAGGCTGTTTGCACAAATGGAGTCATAAGGCCACTTCCCACCATAGGTTCTATATGACCTTTTTAAATTTAGAACATGACTCCATGTACATTTTGTATGGTGGAGATGGGGTCCTTTAATTCTAAGGATTTATTTTTGAAGTGATGCCCTAGGCAAGTCCTAATAACTTGGTTAGGGATCCTAGTGCAAAGAAAGTGGATTTTGAGTGGTTGAACATTACCATACTTTAACCAAAGCTTGGGATATGTTAGAAGGTGTTGTGGGGTAACCCTAATCCCAGTTTCAAGCATTGGGAGTATTTCTAAGGAAGGAAAAACTTTCTTTACATTAGATTGTCTACCAAAACCCTTAAAACACTTATTTTAAGGCTATTTTTGTGACCATACTGTATTGATAGATTGGAGACCTCAGACCCCCAAAATCCTCAAGGTACCTAAAAAGGGTATTTGAAATTTTCTTTTTTTTAGACCCCTTATTAAGTAGTTTTGCAAGATAATTGGATTTTTCTTTATTTGGAGGGCTAATTCTTGTAGCCATATTTCAAGAATTTGAATGTATTTTTCTTGAGTTGGAACTCAATTAGGGTTTCTTGATTAATTTTGATTAAGGACATTATATGTAGTTTAAATACATTCCTAGATGACTATCCACCCATTTGGGGAGTCTAATGACCATTTGGGGTTATTTGTGTTGATGGAGAGTTAACAAGCAAGTTTGTTCTACTTGGTTGATGTACACTAATTGAATGGTTTAGGAACTATTGTATAGAGTCCCAAGGAGAAAGGGTTAGTAGAAGTCCTATTAGGTCTAGTGTATCACCTAAGAAGACCTTGAGAGAGTTTGGGGAAAGAAGAAATATTAGTTGTCACATCATTTAACATCTTTTATTGCAATTTGACATGTAACCCTTTTTGAATATTTCAGAGCATGTTGAACATCATGATGAATGAGTGGAGCATGTTTGAAGTGTCCAACATATTGAGGTGGTAGTGGATCAAAATGTTATTGTACATGATGTGGCATTTTCAAGTAAGAAAAATGCATGTTATGTTCTACTGGTTAATGAAATACTTAAATCGTAAAAAAAAGAAAAAGAGTATGCCAATTTAACCAATTTACTTGTTATTGCAATGAAGCCCCCTTTAGTGCACCAACTTCGTGCTCCTCAAAATTGGAGGAGACATCATAATTTGACATTACATGTGCCACAAGAGGAGGAGAATGATGAATATATTGATGCTCCTATCAACCTTTTCCTAATAAGGCTAAGAAAAATAAAAAGAAGAAATGATTTAAAAAAAATACCCTTTGATAAACCTTGTTTGATAAACTTTGTTGGATAATGAAAGAATATTGTTTTAAGTAATTATCTATGAATGTTGCATATTAATTTTTATTTTAATGTCTTGTTAATGAACATTGTTATGTGTTATTGAAGTCTTGATTAGTATTGCCTATTAATAAATTTTATATCATATTAATGAATGTTATGTGATTGTATTGATTGAATGTTATAGTTCATAAATGGATGAATGAATGGATGAAGCATGTAATAGATGTTAATGAGGAATTTAGATTTATGTTATTGGGAGGGGGGTGAGTCCAAATGAGCTTCTACCTTCACGTGGTTTGCCTTGTTAAGTAGAGAATATTAGAGTATTCTTGAAACCAAGTGAAGCTCAAACTAACATACCTTCATTAATTAATCAATGTAATTCATTTTAGGTCTAGAAGGATGGGATGATAATCTATGGTATAGGTATGACTCTCTAGAGGTCAAAGGTCAATCTACAAAAAGTTATATGCATTTTGGAAATTTTACCCATTTCAAAATTTTAATATAGCTTTCTACGAGCCATTCCTATATCCTAGTTTAAGATTTCATAACACAAAAGGTATATGTGAGTTTGAAGATTTTTGAGAGACATATATATGGAGACTAAATTTTTTCATGTCGCTTTTGGCATAGTTTGATGTCATGAAAATATAGATATTGTATCATTGCTCTAGGTCAAGGTAGACAGTAGGACAGGCATGCAACACCCAAAAGATTTTTGATTTCCATAAAGATATCTTATTCCAATATACCACTCCTTTGGAAGGTAGTCTTTAAGCCAAACTAGAATTCCCAATGCTATATATGGAGTCATCATCAATTAGAGACTATGGATCTACCTAAAATATTCTTTCTAATTAACCTTTGCATGCAAAAGAAATTTAATGTAATCTGTTGTGTGAAGCATAACTTTGATATTGCTTTTGACCTTTCAAATGTTATTGTACAAAAGCCTTTCATTGAAGGTCAAAATCACATGAAATTTCAAATAAAATTTTGATATTTTATAATCCATGGAGTGTAGATAGAATACCATACAAGTATTTGTAGACTTGTTGAGTACTTGTGGTTCTTTCAACTTGGTGAGTTCTCCTATTTAACTTGCAAATCTTTGTAGATGAGTTTTAAAGGAAAAATATCTTGATTTTAATTTCCACTTGATTTTACATACATTAGTACCCAAATAAATTGTAGACCAAATTTAAATTATGAGAAATGGAGATGGTACCCAAATGCTTGTAACATTCCTAGGTAAAATTTGCATAATTAGTTTGCATTCTTTTTTCAATTTGGACTCCTCTTGATGGGAAAATTCGTCTCAGTTTCTCGTTATATATCTATTTTGAATGTAGTTCTCATGAATCCATTTTATTTTTAATAGTTTAGGCCAATTTCATTAAGATGAACTTTTGATCAATGATAAGTAAATGGGTTCTCTCTTAATTTGATGTATGAAAGATAGATTTTGTTTTTGACACTTTATCATAAATATATAAAACTTGGAAAACAATCCATTTAGATAATGATGAACAATCCATTTTCATTGATCTTTATATACCCAAGATCAATTTACCTAAAATTAATTCAAGTAGCCTTAAGAGAGATCTATAGCATAGACCCCAAACATTGGAAGTGAACCAAGAAATATTGATTAAAATATGTCAATTTAAGAACATCTACAACTATTAATTATAGATATTGGATTTAAAATCTTGTATTAGGTTTGATAGTAAGGACATGTTAGAGAAGTTGAGAGGAAAGAGATTGATGTTTGTTGGGGACTCCATAAGTAGAGCTTAGTTTGAGTCAACAGTCTTTATACTTCAGGCTAGAATTCCAAGGAATAGGAAATCTATGGTTAATAAGATTCCTTTTGCAACATTCAAAGCTCTGGTAAGTTGTAAAATGTATTCACTTCAATCTTCTTCTTTTTTTGCAATGATGTATCTAAGTTATAAAAATTTGATTGGTTATTTGCAACTAGGTGTTTGTTAGATGTTTTCAAGCATGGTACAAGGTCTGTTGATGATAAAGTACAAACACATTTATTAATTTACCTTTTCAAATCAGCTAGACTTGATCCACCTAGAGGATAGGAATCTGCAACTCCTCAGCTAGTACATCATTTTGTGACTTAATCTGGGAATGACAGTTGAAGGTAGGCCCAAAATGAAGGAATATATAAATTTGGGGTATTTTTTCCAATATTGAATTTCTACATACATAATATATTCCATTCTTCAAAATTACAAGAAACTAGCTGGTAACTATTTTGATATTTGTTCTCTTGGAAGGATCTTTTAAGCTCATTGTTCAATGATTTGCAACATTAGAGAATATACAATTTTTACAACATTCCCATTAATCTTGTTTTAGTACTTTCTTGATGAGTCCAATCCTCATAGGATTATGTATATGTATCTTTTATGTTTCAGGGTTTAACTATGGTAGGGTCCAATCCTCATAGGACTATGTACTATCATTTAATGATTTAGGGCGATGTAGAGAATCCACATTAAACACCAATCCCACCTATCAGTACCTTCCCAACTTTTTTGTTAGATTCTCCCCTTCTTCAAATTCATCAACACTTTTCTTTCATAGATTTCCCTAAACCCTCTTAAGAACCGAACACATTCAAAACTTTCCCTTTGACTCAACAAAATAACCTTGAACAATCATTTCTCAAACTATCTACACATACCCTTCTTGGTACCACATTGACCTTGTAGGTTCTTAGCCATCTCTACTTGATCCCCGAGTCACTAATCCAAGCCTTGACTTGATGAACATTTGTAATTCCCTTAAAAAAATTGGTAGCATTCCAAAACCCATTCAACTCCTTGAAACACTCCACTCAATTAGACAACTAGTGATTGTCCTATTTCCCATTGAATGCTTAATCCACATTCTCCCTGTTACTTGTATTAGAACTACCCCTTCCCAAGGGTTCCCCACACTCACTCTTTCATAGACACTTGCCTCAAATTAAAAACCAACACTCATACCCAAGCCAACACTACTAAACCATTCTTAAGGAAAATTTATAGTATTTTTATTTTTTGAAAAATTTCTGATGACATCATCATTAATTAATTTATTTTTATGCCATTAAATCCCTTTATCTTAATTAAAAATATTTAATTAAGGAATCCCTCCCAAAAATGTTTAAATCTTATTTAAACATTATTTCCTTATTTATTAATTATTTAATTAATAAATTGACCAAAAATCCCAAAATAAATAAAAAATTTATTTTTTGCCCAAAACTTGGCCAATTTCCTTAAGACCGCTAACCTCTTCCAAAATCTTCTAAACCTTCTTTGATTTTGATTAAAGGCTAATCCCATCATTTCCTACCCCTAATCCCAACTCAAAATATTTAATCAAGGTTAAATATTAATCCTCATGTTTATTAAAAATATTTTAATAAATATCTCCTCAACCCAAACCCTTGAAATAAATAAAACTTTATTTATTTCATAAAATCTTATCCTAGGAAGTTCTAGACTCTTCTAGAAAGTCTTCATCCTCATCCAAAGCCTAGACTCTTCTAGAAGATGTCTTTAACCCTAATCCTAATCCCCTCCTAACCTTGTCACATTCCCTAAACATGGGTTAAGACTTGCTAACTCAAGCCAAAGTTAACAAATATCTCCTCCTTCACCCACCCTCATTAATTGCAATCCACTTGCCTAGTCCTAAGCCATCTCTAACCCTTCCTCTAATCATTTTTACAACCCTAAGCAAGCTTAAAACCTCCCTAAATCCTCAAATTCGAATTTCATGGTATCTCTCACAAATATCTTCAACCACAAAACTTTATAAAGCCCACAAAGTCATAAATGTTCTTACAAAGCACTTATGAAGGGTCTTTATGAAGATTTTATCCCTTGAGCCTCCTTTGTTGACTCATCCTTCCCCTTTCCTCCATCCTCTCACCATGTGACATGTGTCACTCCTTGATTGGATATAAGGAAGCACAATCCATGTGCTCTCCTCTCATGCAATCTGAGCCCTCCATAAGCTTTTTCCCATCCTTGCATCTTAGCCCTCAATCCCTCAAGCCTCTTGCCTATAAATTGGATCCTTTCCCTTTGCAAAATAACACAATCCATGAAGTAAAGTTATAATGCTATTTTGAGAGCCAAATCCATACTAAAGCCATCTATCCACACCAAAAATCCACAATCATCCATTGAAGCCTTTGGAAGCATATTGAGCATACATCCTATCCATTTAGATAAAGCCACTCAACAAGAGAGCTTCTCATTGAGAGAGCCCATTAATGGCTCATATTTTCAATTGAGAGCTCATCTTAGTCTATCTTGAAGTTTATGAATTTTGTTTAGTTTGTAGAAGCTTTATTTAAATTTGGTTTCTATTAGCATACTAACATTGCTCATATACAAGAATAGCTACTGAGACAGTCACTATTAAAAGACCTCTAATTGAGTATCCCCCCTTCCTAACACCTTAGGCACCCTCAAAGCCATCCCACACACCTTGACACATTAATTTACATCTTCTTAAACATTTCTCATTATGAAAAGTACAAACAAAGTCCTTAACCCTGTCATTATTGGTCTGAGACAAGGAGTCAATCATTCCTCTTATGGGACTCACATGCAAAAATATGCATGATTCCCTGCAAATGATTGGAGCACCAAATATATATTCAACAAAATCAACCCTCTGAATTTGAGGGCTCATTAAGTGTGAGATGGACTATTTTTAAATTTTAATAGTGTCATTGGACACCTTAATGAGAGTTTTGGATAGTTTTCCTAAAACGAAGATATTTTCCTTTACACAAAATGAAAATGGATAAATTCAAGCCAAAATGGAGTTAATTTAATGCTTTATCAATCCAAGGTATTACTTAGAGAATTTCAATAAGTTTTAACCACAAGAAATGACCATGACCAATAATTTATGATAGAAAAGTGTGAGGAATTCATAGGAAAACCTTTGATCTTTATTGCAAAACTTTTGAATCTCAACCATTACATTTCTTTCAGATATTTGTAACCATTCAAAGTCTCAAATGAACAAACTACTCCAAAATTTTGCAACTATTACAACTTTGTCAATTTAATGACTCTTAAAGGTTACATAATGTATTTTAACACAAAAAATGGCCTAAATTTCCCAATTCCACCCTTGGTCTTATAATTTTGACTATTGGACCCAATTTGACAACTTTTTGCCTCATGAAAACTTTTCAAGACCTATGAACTTAACAAACCTACTGGTATACTAAATGGCTCTCAATGGCCTTATTATATCATATTTGATTAGTAAAGACCTTATTTAGATTCATAGTCACTTAAAAGTTAAAACACACACTTTTCATACTTGACCTCCTAGAGGCCCTTGAAGAAATAAGGTGCTCCTGCACCATACCCCCCCTCAAAAAAAAATCATACCACATAATTTACTAGTTCCACATCCACTTGGAAACACCTACATATCTACATAAAATGGAGAATATAGTTATGCATTAGGCTCACACTTGCACCCTCTCCCACACCTAGTACATCCTTGATCCCTATACCCATGTATGGTCTTAAGCATTACCTTGGACTAGAGCACATATTTCTATCTCAACCATTATCCCTACCTTCAAATCCTTTTCTTCATTCTTCTCTTGCCTTGCTTTTGCTACAACTTCCTCATTCATGAGTGGTTCTTGTTTCCCAAACATGACTATCCTTATTTTGATGCTTTGTTGTATCATCACCCTTCAAACAAGTTAGTTTAAAACTTTTCCTACCTTAATAAATAAGATATTTTTTCCTCTTCCCATAATAGAGGACATCCCTAACAAATTGCCATGGCCTTCCCAAGAGAAAATGACAATGCACCATGACAACTTGCTCCTTCACCATGACTAGTTATTTGTGATCCAACATGCCTTAGAGGGTCTTGGATGAGGCATCCTAACTAGATTTAACTTATCCACCATCTCATTAGAAAATATGCTATCTTGAGACCTTGTATCAATGAAAACCTTTCATATCTTATCCTTGCACTTACATAATGTCTTGAAAAAATTCCTTCTTTGATTGTCATCCTTAGGCGGCTACAAAACTTGTCTACTTATCATTAGTTATTTCACATACTTAGGATCTACTAAAAGGTGTGGCATAAAATCTCCTTGACTATTCTCCTCTTGGCCCATATAATTCTTCTCTCTCCCTCTTGAGAGTTGGTTGCTTTCTTTTGAGGACACCTACTTCTTGAATGCTCTACTTGGTTATTGTTGTAACATCTCTCTATGAACACAAGTCTACCACTACCAAATCTTCCTCTTCTTTTTCCTCTACCCTTGAAATCAGATCCTTTCCCTTGTTTTTGTTTTCTTTCATTAGTTTATTTGGAGGTATCATTTCTTTCCCTTTAGAACTAGTACCCTTACATTGTATGGTCTTGTCTTGTCTTCTTTTCAACTTCTCCTCTATCCCAATAGCCATATCTTGTATGTTAAATCTTAAAAACTGTAGATACCTAGAAAATTTGACAACTTAGCATCACAATATTAGTTTGAATATTTCTTTATTAGATTATATGAATCTTTCTATCAATATTTTCATATTCACATTCTATGATCCACCACCAAAATGAACAAACAAGAGAAGAAAATGATTAATCTAACTGAAATCTTTTCAAGCTATATGGAAAAGTTTGAATGAATGTTTCATGAAAAATATAGATATGATACAAATTTTAATTATGTATAAACAAATGGGACATATCCATAGAAGGTAGTAAAATGTACAAAAGTACAGACCAAATAGTTTCTTACATAAAAGCCCTAAATACTTGGGCAAATTGGGAAAATTCACAAGTATATTTTCAAGAAACAAATCGTATTTTTCAGCACCATGGCACCTTTCCTTTCAAGGTTGGTCATCTTATATGATATTTATTTCTAATTTTACTCATTAAGTTTTGAAATTTCATTATCATGCATTGTAGTGAATCACATTGCATTATTTAGAGTTATTATTTATTCGTGACAAAATTTATATCATAATTTGATTGCATGAAACCTATTTCCATGAATGTTCTCCTTCATACACCATGAACTATCATTAGAATAAAGAAATTATAACAATAGACAAACAGAAGATCATAAAGTATGATTCATAACATTGGTAGAAACAATTTACACAATAAAGCCCAAAAATTTTTTTCATGATTAATTTCAACATGAACATGTCCACTTGAACTCCAATTAACATGATTGGCATGCTTTTAATATAGGTGTGAGAAAGATACAAAGTTTTTATAGAGCACATCTGCATAGAATCCTCCATTACCATTTGAGGTGTCAATACTAAAACAAGTTGTGAACATCACAAGTTTTCTTCTTGTTTTGTTGGATATAATAGGAATGTCCCAGCTATGCAAGGATGTGCATCCCTATAAATATGGTGGTGGTAGTGGCAATGGATACTGGAGCCATTATTGTAATCTAGGTGTAGCTAATATTTGGAATGAACTTTTGTATTCCTATGTAAATTAGGGAAGGTATCAAAGATAGACTTAATTTCATGCGAAATATAAGGTCTATGAGTTAGAGTGGTGATCAATAGTGTAGATGCATTACATTGAACATATTTATATTATTTTGATAAAAATTAAGTTGAAAGATATCAAATATCAATTTTGGGTAATCATTATTGTACTAAACACTTTAAAGTCACAAGTATTGGTGTAACATTGTAAAAAAGTTGGACATTAAGTCAATAAGTCAATATGGTCTCCTCACCCATTACAAAATGTTAAAAGGAAAATATGGTTGTAGATGAGGTGGATGATTTTATTACCACACAATAACAATGAGAATGAGAGAGTTGAACCAATACAAACAACCAAGAGTTAGGGACCTTATTTACCACATTATATAGAATAGAACCTTGAGGTTAGTGATTTCCTCCAATTCATCCATTATTAGCATCACGATCTTTGATAAAGGAGTGGTATCCACTATATTCATATTTAATAAAACTTTAGTTGAACTCTATAGGCAACAATCTAATAAAATTGAATATGAAGTTTAATGTTGAGTTGGATTTTGATTGGGAATATTGTTTGGTTATAGTGGTAGTTGATTGGGTCCTCAATGCATCAATTTTATACTTTACCAAATATACATTTTGTGATGAGATATTTAGGTAGATACAATGGGTTATTGCAATTGAAGGGCACAATACATTTTGGTATGAGGTATTTAGGCAATGACAAATTGATGTTGTAGGGAATTGTGGGTTTTGACTACATAGGAGATGTAGGTGACATGAAGAGGACTTCAAGATATTGATTTAGAATATGAATTGTGTAATAATGATATGCCACTTAGTATAAGTCTAGTTCAACTTTTATAAGTTTTGTTTTAGATAAACTAGTAAATACTCAATGCCTACTTATTTTTTGGACATCAACATGAGGTAATGATTGATTTTCATTTTTTCCATGTAAGATTTAAATAATAGTAGTGCTTGATATGAAGTTTCAAATTTTCTTAGTTAACTTGTGTATTGGTAGGACCATGAGAATGATAATGTAGGGGATGAGGCAAAAGCTATTGATGATGAGATGATAGACACTGAAACTCTTAATTATGATGATTTGGACAATGTGTCAAAGCTACATAAGGCACAACAATATATTGATATCATGCAAGTATGTGTAGAAAAAAAAAAAAAAAATGAAAAAAAAAAAACATATAACCATTGAAAACTAAATAACTCCCGTAATATTGTGAATTTGGCTTAACCATCTAAAATTGGAGTTGGCATAATAATTTCCCAAATGAGAAAATCATTTTACAAAAATAACTAGGGTTTGTCTCTATGACTCAAAAATTACTAAAATAGAAAAACTCAAACAACTAAGTTTGAATCATGTCTCCATATTGAATTGAAGGTATCGAGTTCTGTGAAAGTTGAACCATCAAAAAGGCATATCTCCCATGTGCACGAATTGAACCTCTATCTATCTCTACTAGCCTATAAGGGTCCACTAATATTATAATAAATAGCCATAATCATGTTCTTAGTTAGAAGGGGGCATTCCCATAATCTATACATTTGGATGTGTTGAGCTGTCATTTTGCACGATGCTTAATAGCAGGAATTATTTCAAACTCCTCTCTTGAAAAGCTAATTTGAGGATCAAATCCAAGGTTCTAGGTGATCTTGCAACCTATTGGAATCCACTCAGTTGAAGATAAATGTGAATGTTCATGAGGAGGCCTTTATTGGTTCTGAAATGATTTGATAAGATATAGAATCTACTTACACAAGAAAGAAACATATTTTTTTATTTTTCTATTTTTATGATGAATGCAATCTAATAATGCAACTATATGAATTCCTAATTCAACCAAGGGATTAGTAAAATAAATAAAAAAGATAAGATGACAAGAAATTAAAGCAAATAACATGAAAATAAAATCCTAATAGACATAAACTACATAAACAATGCATCTGTGAGTTAAGATTTTGAAAAGATCACTGGGTAACCAATGAAAATAGAAGCAATGCTTCCTTAATTCCATTGATGCAATTATTGATGGGAATTTAGTAACCATAAGATGTTTCACTTTTCATCAAATCCCAAGGCCATGGAAAGTGCACTCATGTGAGATGAAAATTTATGCATGAACAAAATGGTGATCTCTTCTTGAACTAAGTACGTCAGTAGGATTTGTAGACCCATAGAAAATACTAAAATTTAAAGATTGCACAACCATAAATAATGCAACAAACTTTTGGCTCAATTACATTCCATGAACATACATTCACAAAATGTAACACACTTAAGCAAGAATCACTACACTCCAAATGCGAGCACCAAAAGCATATATTATTGAAAAATAATGGTGGTCTTGATTACATATTATGTTCCCATATTTATAAGAAATATTCTCCTCAATTTGTGTTGAGAGTGAGAGATATCTTTATGTAATCATATGCTTCTAAACTAATAAAATAAATCTATTTATGTTTGAACAAACTATCTAACTGGTGCTAAGTAGGAATTCATCAATTTTATATTGTTAATTGGATGCATGAGCCTTTACATATCACTAAAAAAAAGCATGAAAGAATTAAAAAAAAAGCTTTCAGATGATGTAGAAGTGACTGGAAGTGGCAAAAATAGAAGCTCCATCTCCACTAGGCGTCCATAGGAGTTAAACCGTCATCAGAATGCATTTTCAAAGCATGGAAAGCTCTAATTTTAGAACTAGCCATTAACTATTAGCACACCTCAGAGTTCTTCAAAATCTTTCAAAACACTACTAAAAATGTGTATCTCAGAAGCAGGCCAAAAAATGGAAAATTTCACGAAGTGTCAAAATTGAAATTCTAGCCTCTGAGTTTTGTTCCCCTTTATACTAGAGCTATGTCTAGATATTTGCCCTTGAATTTCTTGATTATCTCATTGACTTGAATCACATCTAGAAAATCTGAGGAGTTATATTTATCTTTCACTTTCTTCCTATAGTTTCCCACTTCCATGCAAGTTTCTACAAAATCTTTGAGTTTTACATCAAGCTCTAATAAAGCTTCTTCCATTTTGAATGCTTACTTGATATCTTCATCATTAGAATCTTCTACAAAAGTATTTTGAAATTTCTCAACTAGTACCTCTATTGGTACTAACTTCTCTCATATATCATCCTCAAAAATGTCTAGACATGCATCACTATAATATTTCTTAGCTTCCAAAATTTTCTCTTGGACTTGGTCCTTAAGACTGAATCTCTAAATGTAATGTCTCCATTTCTTTATTGGCATCTATAATCTTCTCTATCCAATCATCTATTTTTTCTAATTCCTAAGTTGTACATACATCCATCAGTATCTAATACCTTTCACCTTTAATTACCTGTAATGCCTGCAAATCCTTCCCCCAGGTATGTGCCTCATCCATAAGACCAAAATCTTAATTCAAAATGGCTACTAGCCTACCTACATTATCTTTCATGATGTGCAATAGCTTCAGATTTCCTTGTTTAATAAGTACACCTTTCTCCTCAAAACTTTCTCTCCACTGTTGACAAGTTCTCAAAAATGGATCCAATTAGACTGTACTCCTATCTCTTCTCTCAATTGCTATATTCAAAGTCTCCTTTGAATGCCCAGGGTCCAAAGGACCAACAACTTTGCTCATATATCCCTTTAGGATTTCATTTTGTCTCTAAAGTGTCATCAATTTTTCCCCATCCTACTCCAAGCTCCTGAATACCTCCTTCATTCCTATTGTAACCATTAGTTTTGTGATATCCAAGGTAGGCTTCCCAAGCATGACTTCCCTGATTTGACAATCTCATAGAGTCAATTCTTCAACATTTGAATGTAGAGGAGGGATAGCCACATGAGCAAACAAGTCCTAGTTCTAATAATTCATAATGAAGGCTAATGCCCATGCATCTTTTAGAAGTGATTTTGGATTCTTGAGAACTTCAATTAATTGCATTCTATCCTCCTCTTCAGTTGTGAATTGCTACTTTTTATTTCTTATTACCTCTTTTCTCAACTGCCTTGGGATATGATATACTAGGGATTTACCTTTTGAGGATGAAGGAGTTTACTAAGCTATACTCTTCCCCTTATCACTCCTTAATGGAGTCTTCTCCTTCTGTGAGAGATCCACACTAGGAATCTCTATATTAGTAGAGTCTATAGGTCTTGTAAAGTTTTCTAAAGCTATTCACTTATCTATCCTTCTTTTTACACTTCATTGATGGATACTTGTTTTGGCTCTTCCTCCTATTCTACTTGAACTTGTTCTTCTTCATTGTTATGAGGAAGGGGAGTAATTGAACCTTTATCAATACAAAATGTGACTTGTACTTGGGATGACAAAACTACCTTGGGCCCTTGTGATTTGTGTGGCATATGAATCCACTCCTCCTGTTGAGGTTGATTGGTTGGAATATCCCTAATTTTATCCCTGACCAACTTAGTACCCATGGGCATAAAGTCAAAATCTGACATTTGAAAGACATCAATGCCCTCCACATCCTACTCATCTATCCATTGATTCATCTCATCTTCTGATGTTGTAGTCTGAATGGGTTGCTCAGGGATAGATGGTAGTGTGATCGTGGGGCTTCTTCTCCTTTCTGAATCTACAGCTCATGAAAGTCAAGTCTTTTGGCTTAAACATAAATTATTCTCTTCATCCTCATCATCCTCTTCTTTGGCTTCTTCTAGAATAGGTTCAAGGACTCATGGGAAAGGAATCACTTTATTGATCACCTTTTGCCTCCTCTTTATCAGAGTCTTAATCTTTCTTCTCTTCTTTGGTTCGAAGGGGGAGGCTTGTACCTACTACTAAGGTATTTCTTGTACTTCCATTTCATCTCCTCCTTTTCCTTGCTCAACAGGTGGCACTTGAGGATAATCTTGGGTCTTTGTAGCTTTGACATTTTCTGACCCTTGTACATTCTCTTCCCCAATTTATGTAGGTAACTGAATTTCTCCCTCTTCTAGTTTGACTTGTTGAGGAGAATTCCTCTTCCTTTTTCCCTTACATTTACCCTTTTGAGCTCAATAATATCCAACTAGTTTGTCAAGTTGGTGCACTATTTCTAGTCTTACTTGTGACTGGGCTGTAAATGTAGGTACTGTGACCTTTGCTCCTCTACCTAAAGCTAGACAGGCTTGAGCATGGAAGATCAATGTCTAAGGAATTGGATCAAGCTTGAAAGGTCTCTTGATCCACTTGTTTGTCAACTTGATGATGTGCTTTTCCCTATGATTAATGTTTGAGTTCTCTTCTTTGTCAATCTTAACATTCATGATAGGTCATTCACCAATCTTATCCTTGTTAAACAATGGATCAAGAAAATCCTCCATGTCTTGTTGTAGAATCTTCAATGGAATCTTTAGCTTCAAAGCCTTCTCTACCAGATACAAAGTCATCCTACAATAATCCCTTATGCAGACATCATAGTCATTTGTTGCATTCATCTAGTGATCTTCAAGGGCATCTTCATGCTGAAATGTTTTACTAGCTAAGTGTTGTACTCTCCCAATGTTGTCAAAATATGGCCAAGGAGAATTATACTCATCCAAGGGATAATGATTCCATTCACACTCAAAAGAAGGAATATCTTACCTTCAATCCACCTGGAAAGGTCTTGTAGTCGTAGGATACATCCAACATGTTTTGTGTTGCTTTCTAACTCTGTCATATGCAGAAAAGAGTTGTCAGGAGATCTCCAGGAGAATAAGTCTATTACTAGGATACCTAGGGAGCTTCTTAGGGTTGATACTTGTACCTGATACCCTCAAATATGTAAATGTTTGGAACTAGATATAAAAAGCTCTGACTAGTGATATCTGTGCAACTACCTTCTCTGATATTCTCTTCACATAATCCCCTTCTATGAATCAGATTATTGTGAATATGAAAGCATCTTTTATAATCCTATATTCTTTTCTTTTCTCTAAAAACCTATTCTTTACCAGATGAGGGTATACAATATAAGACCATGCATTTGCATCCTACATGCTACCCCTCTTATAGAGCCCTGGATAATCCATCACCCTTGTAGCTAACAAGGACACCAAGTATGATGTCATGTAGAATTTCCTATTGTTCTTCATTGCCACCAGCTGCTCACCCAAATTCTCACTAAGATTAGAAGCCCAATCAAGTGGCATCTTTGCTTTCTTTATTGTCTCAATAAAATGCACCATAAAAATATTCAAGTGTTTCATTGCTGGAAAACCCATAACTCTACTCAAGAGTATGAATGAATATCCAATATATTCCTTCATGTATCCTCTTATCATGTCTACTTTGCCCACTTTCTTTCCTAGAGGAGTTTTCTCTATAAGTTATGAAGACTAGATGATCTTAGAAGCTTCATCAATATGTTCCCTATACTATCTCTCTGCTTGCTCATAGGTTAATCTAATGAATTGATCCACCCTTGAGAGATGGAATACTTTTTCAATGTTCTTGGGTCAAATATTGAGAATGATCTCTCCTATAATGCTCTTGAATACCCTTTCTTTAGTAAAAAAATTCTCTATGAGTGTCATGATTAATTCAGAGGACTGTACTTACATTGGGTGTGATGCTGCACTGACAAGCCCTAATTGGATCAATGTATATATCATCTAAGACCTTTCAATTAGTTTTTTGCATAGTGTTAGGAACTTTCCCAAATTTGTGTGACCTAAGTCTGGGTCTCGAATCTCTGAGTACTCATCCTGAAGCCATGATTTTGTAGGAACACCCTAGAACTTGAATACTACTAGTTTTTGTCCGTGAAGACACCATTTGTATTTGTACAAAAGCATGTCCATTAGTTTGAAATTGAAGAAAAATGGATTAATGATAGACCCTAGATTAGCACGAACAAAATCCTAAAAATTGGACTGACTACAAACATCTCAAAACCCTAATTATACCTAAAATTACAAAAAAAATGGGTACACCAGCTACACCTGTCAGGTGCACTTGGTGTGCCTTTTATAAGAAAAATTCTTTATATGGAGTGTACATCAACACACCTCATGGGGTGTGCTGATGTGTGCCTCATATTTAAACTTGGAAAATTTTGTGTTCAAAGGATGCATAGTAGCACACCTAATTAGGTGCACTACTGTGCACCCTAATTCAATTTTAGGCCTTTTTTTTAGTTTTTCATGTTTTAAGGACTTTTTAAGTTTTATGAAGAAAATAAGGTGTGCATCAGCACACCTAGATAGGTGCACTAGTACGCACCTTATTTGCACATTTTTGACTTTGTTTGTGTTTTTCATAGGGAGAGAAAGCAGAGTGATATGCACCTCACTTAGTGCCTAGCTATGGGAAGAGGAGCTCAGTGGAGAGAAGTATTAGGTGAGGAGAGTGGGGGGAACCCTCGACTTATATAGGCCCAAGAACCCTCGGTGCTATGCAACTATGCCTCACTAATGCATGATGCCCCTTCTTCAAGTACTTTGGTGCATGAGCACACCTAGGGAGGTGTGCAGGTGCATCCCTTTTATTTTTCAAATTGACTTTATCTCCCTTAGATGATCTTCAGAATTTGATTCCTAAATCAAAGACCCATATTGGGTCAAAAACACTAGACAAAGACTCGGATCCCAAACTAGGGTTCCAGAAAGCCAAAAAAATAAAGTAGGGTGTCCCATTTCTAGTCAAAATGGGGTGTGCATTGTGTAACCACAACAAGATGTTAAATTAATAGAGGCTTCTTATGATCGATAACATTATGCCCTTTCCACATGCTATTTTTTTTCTATTGCCTCCTTTCTCTCTTTTGAGATAACAATTTGACATTGGGTATGTTGTGTTGGAGGGAACACTCTTTGTTCATTAATCTTTGAAAACCACTTCTAAATCTCTTACTAAGACACTAAATATGTATTCAGTATGCATTACACTTCCTCTTTGTATAGTTTTGGGAGGTTTTATGTTATAAGATGTAGGCAACTACATTATTTACTTCCTAAACTTTGATGAATCCACTTCTTACATGGGGTACTCTACTTTTTCTCCCATTCTTGTGTATATTAGCACCTCTAAGCCTATTCATGGGGATGTGGTTTTGATGATAGAAAATAAGTCTTGGAATCAACCTCTTAAATATGAGGGTCTTCCCTCCAAATTTCATCGATGTTTCTCTATTGGTCACCTAGCTACATATTGACCTCATTGGTTGTATAGTATCTACTACATAGTATGATGCTAATGATGATTACTTGTTTATGCATGTTCATAATTCTCCATCATATTACCTCTCTCAATGTGATGACACACCTCTTTCTTTTGGTGCAACTCTATGGAGTCCTTCAAACCCTATTGTAGAAACTTCAAACTTATCCTTGTAGTCTAATATTCCCCTATCTTTAGACAAACTCTTTTTCATGTGGTAGTTGGTCACATTTACCTTGTGATTTTTTAGCTCCCCACTCTCATTATGATGCATTTTACTAAGGAAATCCCCCTCTAATTCTCTTCATTCTAAGAATGTGGATTCTAATGTCTCCTAAACTATTGTAGGTATGAAGAAAGATCTTCCTAAGTATTTGATGCAAAATCATGATCAAGTGTTAGGTGTTGAGACTACCAATTAAAGCTGAGTGCCAAGGAAAAAATGGAGATTTTGGGCAAGCTATGGAGAAAAAGGGCTCAATAGAAAAAACTTAAGGTAGAAAGCCTTAACAAAGGAAATATTCTTGAAGATATCAAGGACATATTTTTGGATTTAATTAAAGTTGAGGTAAATAATAAAGCCCCTACATTGAACAATCAATTTAAATTGTACATTAATTCAATAAGGATTTAGATGGCTAGGATAAACTTTTGCAAAGGAAAAAAAAAATATATTTGAAAATAAAGTTTTGGAAAATGTAGCCAAGAAGATTGCCATTGATCAAGTGGAACTGTCCACTCCCATTGCTACATTAGAAGGAGTTGTAAATTACATTGTATCTTTATTTGCAAAATAGTGTGATACTTCAAATTTCACCATAGAAATAAAGGAAAAATTGGCCAAGATTGATGAGGAATTGAAGATTAGTGCTAGTCAGTTGGCACTTGACCCGAGTACGAGCTCCAATCATTTCGTGAAATTTAGAGTTTTAGCAGATTTATAGGCTAAACTACTAAGGGGAGAAGCTAGGATTGGAAAAAATTAATAGATATTTAGATTATAATGCTTCCCCACATGGATGTAATGCAAAAACATCTTCTAAATGCAATAACATTGGTACATGATACAAACTTCTTAGTTGTAGATCTCATGATGGAACTATCAATAGAAATTCAAATTAAACTGCACATTTTGAAGGTATTGCAAGAAAATTGGGATAAGAATATGTCCCTAATTTTGAAATTGCATCATGATTTCCTCAATCATTTTTGTATAACCTTGTAAAGATAATTTTATGCCATTTGTAGCAAAAATGAGGGGGAAAATATAGAGGAAAATGTATAAGGAGAAACATCTATGTATATACAGAAGAACATGTACAAAGGGAAACATTTATGTATATGTACATATAAAGAAGATATAGAGATGAACAATTTAGAAAAAAAAAACCAAACTTCATTCAATTTTGATTGAGCCATAGTTTTTCAATTCAAATTACATTGCAGACCCAAGCATATGGAAAGGGGGAGTTTGACTAAAAATTTTGATTAAGATTTTTTTGATTGATGGAAAAATTGCACATAATAAGTGTTTTTATCACTAATTCCAAAGGGGGAGATTGTTGACCCTATGCTAAGACATTTTCAATTAGTGACAAAATGCTTAAGTCATTTAGGAAGGTTATTTAATATTGTAATTGAGCTTTCCTTCAATTAGCATGCTGTAGTGTAGCCTGAGAAGATTGAAAGTATCTAGTGTTGACCAAGAACTACCATATGGAACAAGTTATAAGTGTAAACCTAGTGAACAGAATGAATTGAGCTATCAATGTCTTCTGAGTTAAGAATTCAAGCAAGGTATCATAGTGTCACTCGAGTGCATAGTATCACCCAAGCATCTAGTGTTACCTGAGTGCTAGAGTATAACTTGAGTCCACTAAATTTCCCAAGCATCAAGATTCAACATAACACTTGAGTGTATAGTGTGACCTAAGCATTAGCATTCAATTGACCCAAATATGTAATTTGATTATTGTAAAGGCACCTCTTATTATGAAGGTTACATGTAATGAAAATATTATTTGATGGATATATAAGAAAGGTAATTCTTTTTGTCTAAATATGAGAAATACATTAGAGGAAGAAAAAGAAAGCAAGTGAATATATATTACAAGAAGAAGATAGAATAGATTGATTAGCAAACAACCAAACAATATAAAGGGTAGAGAAGAGACTCATCTATCATAGTCAGGTGATCACAATCTTTAATAGATCTATATCAACAAATCAAGTTGTAATCAAGGATCATCCTACTAATTTCATACTAATAGGTGCATCAGGTAAATCCTCTAACAAGGTGGACCTAATAGTCCTTTGTAAAATCTCTTAACAAAGTACATACTTCATTGTATTATAAAATCCTTTCGCAAGGTGAACCTAATAGTCCTTTATACTCCTAATAGAGTAGATCACCAAAAGTGATCAATTGTAATCCCTAATAGGACAACTTTATTATTGTAGTAGTGAAGCATTATGGGTGTCATCCCCACTGCATTTTTACCTTCTCCTTGGAGGGTTTATGGGTTAGCAAATATTTTGTTAAAGTGTTATGGGGTTGATTTATTTATTTCTTTATGTCTAATGCATGACAGTAGATTAGACAATCTAATAAAGAAAAGAAAAAATATTCTAAGTGAAAAGTTGTAAGTGGTTCCTAATTCACCCCCCCTCTCAGTCACTTGTTTTTCATTAGACTTCCAATAGTTCACATCACATGACTAATGATCTAAGCAAGTTTGATAAATTTGAAGAAATTGATGATGGTGGAATTGTTAAGTTTGGTAATGATGTTCCATACTCGGTGAAAGGTAAAGGATCACTAATGTTGAATGATAAGATCCGATGTGATGATGTAGATTGGGTACAAGGATTTAAATATAATATTTTGAGTGTTTCTCTATTGAATAATTTAGGTCACAAGATGAAATTTGAGTAAAGGAATGTCAAGATGTTTGATGATGGAGATAATTTGATTTGAAAATGAATGCAAACAAAAGCTAACTTATTCTACCATGATCCTATAGTTGAGACATGCTTATTTGATAGAATTGAGGATGTGTGGTTATGGAATAAAATGTTGTGTTGTGTAATCTTTGAGAATATGGTGAAAATCAATAGAAAGAAAAGAGTAAGAGGCTTATCGAATTTGAAAAAACCTAAAAACTCTATGCATAAGGAATGTTAGCTTGGTAAGATGAAAAATTCAATTTTTTCCTAGCAAGGCACACACTTCAAATGAAATTCTAGAATTGGTGCTTACTGATTTATGTGTTCCAATTGGAGTTGATAGTTATTATGGTGACAGATATTTCATATTTTTTATGGATGATTATTCAAGGATGATGATTGTAATGTTCATGAAGGTGTAATCACATGATTTTGATATGTTTAAATGGTACAAAGCTAGATTTGAAAAGAAATTTGGTAAAAATTTGAAATGTTTGAGATATGATAGAGGTGGTGAATTTATGTTTGTTGAATGCACTAAATTTTGTATTGAGAATGGTATCAAAAGATAATTGTTTACAACAAGGACACCACAAAAGAATGGTATTGCTAAAATCAGAAATAGGTCCATCATGGATTGTGCAAGGACATTGACAATTAATAAGGAGGCCCCTTAGATATTTTGGAGGGAAGCTATTGGTACTATTGTTTACACTCTCAACTAAGTTCAATTGAATAAAGGAACAAATAAGGCACCCTATGAACTATGGTATGGTCATACACCAAATGTAAGTTATTTCAAAATATTTAGAAGTATGTGTTACATTCACAAGGATGCTAGGAATGGTAAAATTGATGTTAAAGGAGATGAATGTATATTCCTTGGTTGTTATTATAAGAGTAAATCTTAAAAATGTTTGAACAAATCTACTAACAAGATGATTGAAAATGCAAAAGTAAGATTTGATGAGTTTGCAGAAAGGATCGATGTGGAAAGTGAGAAGGAACATGAAGATTACAAAACATTTATAAATGTGTATAAGGAGGCACCTGATACTCTACCTGAGTTTTAACCTAGAGCTACTGAGAACTAGATAGTTGCAATCGAGTCACATATTACACCCGAGCACACCAGTACATTTGACCCCATTTTTAGACCAAAATTTTTAACCATCTATTAAAATGTTTTAGATTGGTCAGAACATGGAAGGAAAAATATATATTTTTAAAAATCCATGCCCATGTTGGTCAAAATTTTGACCAACATGAGTTGAACATGTTCAAATGAAAAAGGGTTATGACTATTTCATTGTTTTGTTTAACGTGTGTGAGAGTTGCAAACAAGAAATTTAGGAGAAGAGGTGGGAATCGAGGAAGAGGCAAGGAATCAAGGTTGAACCATTTGGTAAATCCACTTTTCATGATATAAACAATATTTGATAGCCTATCAAAGGGTTGATTTCTATTTTGATACTTGATTCTATCATAGACCACTCAATCTTCACCATGGCTCTGACTCTTGTTGGAAAATTTGTTCATTCTTAACTAAATATTGACTTGGTTAGAAGCTTCATTAAGAAAAACTGGTATTGAAAGGGATAGGTAGAGGTTGCGGCAATGTCACACAGGAGAGGTCTTGGCTCTATCAACTGACACAATTGTGAGAATCTAATTTTCTAGAGTAGATCCCATATCCTTTGGGACTTTTCTTTGGTACTGAAAATGGGAGTTGGGGGATGTTTCTTGGGAAAAGAGGTGTCCCATTGGCATTTCCATGCATTTCTTTAAAAAACCCTAAATGCAAAGGAAAACCGTAAAAATACAAATGCTAAAAGTGGCAAGGGACTATTGACTAATTCCTAATCCGAGTGCACTAGTGGCAGAAAACATGGATATCTCAAACACCAAACTCATAGAAGTCATCATTTCTAGAGTTAGGCTTATCAGATTTGGTTGATTTTCATGTTGGAATTGACTCAAAATTCTTTCTACTGGCAGCTTTACCATCTTAGACTCTACATCAATGAAATGATTTTTATCCCTGTGAGTCAGCTACTTTTGCCTACAAAGCTCAAGTGCTATTGTAATTATTTCATGTTTGATAATTGCTTGTTTTTTGGTGAGACTTGCTCAATTGTGCAACACTATGATGATTTATTTTCTAGTTTTATTGTAATATTAATCACTTTGAACTTGAAGTAATCTTTTTTACCCTACAAGGTTGATGTTGCAAGAATTTCATTATGTGTGCTTTTTTTAATCACACCTTTTGAGGATATATTACCCCTTATTCCTACTATAAATAACCTGTGCAATTTTTTTCTTTTAAATGGGAGAATTTTTTTGTCTTTAATTAAGATTGTTGTTTGGAGATTGTAGTGTGGAAGAGTGTGCTTGTTACTTGGAGACAATCAAAACATTTGAGAACAAGCTAGTTGATAGTATTTTGGAGCATACTAATAACAACTATCTATTACAAGTATTCTTCATACCTTTGTTGAATAAAAGTTGTGCACTGTTCATGTAGATTCAAAACTTAGAAATATTCATTTCTTTTAGCTAGGAATAATAAAGATAAAATGACTGAAAGAAGAAATAGATTTAGAAGAACCTCTTTAAATGAATATAAGAAATTTGTGTTAAATTGTTTCATGTTTTGTCTAATTTGTATTGTATTTCTAAATGATCAATGGAAAAGATTTCTTATGTCTACATCCTTGATTGAGGAGTGCCATTGTATGGGACATGTCTCACATCCCTTCATTTCCTTTGCTAATCGCACCTTTCCATTACAAGTCTTCTAACAATAAGATCAGTTAGTATAACATTCTTTAATAATGAAGATCATATCCCTTCATGATCATTTCTAGACACACCTTTTCCTTATCAAATTTGCATCCTTTTATTCAATAATTAATCAACCTTTAGTTATTGATTATAATATTCTCCTTATTGGATGCCAATAGTAATAATCTCACTAGTCAGTGTGCATGAGCTAGTATAATAATATGGCTCATTAGTTCAATAGATCTCAAAATTGGTCATTTTTTCACTTAATAATTATCATAACATAATTATTGTTCTTCCATATTAGTATCGATTATGAGTGTTGTATGCTTATTATTGCTCAGTCATATGTTGATTGATGTCCTCTTGATTATTTATATTTATTGATATAGCTTCTCCTGATTTGTGTGTCATCCTATTACATAGTAATCATGGACCATCATTGGATATACATATGATCATTGATCAATTATCACTTGGTTTTTGATTTTCATAGTAGCTATCATACTTATCAACACTTGGGAACTAGAATACCCATTACGAATTCCTCATTTTCTATTCTGTATCACTCCATATTGATCTAGTAATCAGTTCATTAACCAAATCACTTCTTCTCATGATGTTGATGTGTATTGACTATTCTTCAACTACTTCCATGTATGATGCAGATTGATATCTTAGCTACTAGTGAAAATTATTCTAAATGATGATTTATCCATAGTTGTGATTCTCTAAAATGAGTACTTTCCTTCATCTAGGAATGATTGCTCAATACTAGATTTCATGCTGAGGATCCTTTGCCATTTGATCTTGGATAATCTTGTGATGGTTATTGCTTTATAGTTTACATGATTACTAGTTTGAAGATGTCATGCTGACTATCCCTTTCAATGGTTTACCCATACAACATAGAGTGTCTGATGCTGATGAAAATGACGATGTATAGAATGTTCACCATCCTTCTTGAAGGGGATCATCAAATGGAACTAACCCTTATTCTTCCTAATGCAATTAGGGAAAAAGTCTTATTTTTAAGACTTAATGGCTTTCCACATCTTATTCTTCTACTAACATATATGTGCAGATACTTTTAATTATTCTAACTTCTACTACTATTGTTGTTCAAGGACTACCAACCTTTGATCACAAGGTGCACAATTGTTTTAGTATTATTGGTTTAAGTATGGGGACATCACAGAATTTGCAAGCCCAAGGTAGGTAACCCATTGTGATACATTGGTCAAAGTGCTTCTGTAGTTAAATTAGAGAATAAAGTACATATAAATATTCATATGTTATGATGAGGCTTGTGAAATTACAAGCATGATTGGTTCCCTTGTGACTTTTATATGTGTGGTGAAAAGGTACAATAATTAAGGATACATTACAACACTGAGATTTTCCATAGAAGCTGTGTATGGGTTGAGGGGAATGTTTCAAAGATGGATTGGTGAGTATTAATATAATAAATAAATATTTCAAGTGGTCTTAAGCCTTTGGTTTTGTTTTGTTGACTTACAATGACACAGCTAGTAAATGACATACACAAATTGCATCCTACTAAGCAATCCACTTGCAACACCTCTATTTCCCATTTTTATCTAGAAATGATTAGTATTGTTCATTAGAAAATAATATAGAATAATAATATAAACATAAAAAATGTGTGTGAAGAAACTTGTAACTCTTAGCTACTCATTTCAAAGAAATCCTAGATTACAAGAATGAAGACGTGGAAATTTTTCATAGCTTGTATTCATATAATTTCAACAAGAAAAAAAGTATTACAATATAAGATGATATAGAGCAATAAGTGGAACTGGAAAGTGAACTAATTTAGAATAAGGAGGATCAATCTAATTGCCTCTGGAGAACTAAAATGTGAGGTTTTCAGAATAGATAGGAAAAGCAACATAATCATCTCATAGAGCTAAAATGAACTAGTTGGAAATGTACTTATATTTTGATCATGTGACATAATCAACCTTTATTCATGGAGGATTCTACCATATTAACTTGGGGATTTGAACCCTCAAATCATGCTTGGGAGATTGATATTTTGAAGATGCATTTTTTTAATAAAATTTTTAATTGATCTTCTTTTGACCACGAAAGTAGCACACCCTTGGCTTCGTTGCCATAATTAAGGGTTGTCTTTTGCACCAAATTCATTTGGTCCCTTTTGTTTTGGCTTCATTGTGTCTAGGATTGGATCTTGGTTTTAGAGTTGGATTCTTGCTTAAAAAGCTCAATCATTTACCATTTATTTTCAATTAATATTTCTCTCTAAGGATCTAATGCTGAACTTTTTCTATAAAAGCCTATATATGAACTACTTGAGCTCCTCTTTTACTCTTGTAGGTAGTTATAATGATTTTTATGCATCCATAAACAAAATCCACATCAACCTCTGATTGAAGACAACACAATTTATAGTTTAGAAACTATAATGTGTATGCCTATTGCTTGATGAATATAAATACTAACTTAATTCCTTTATTTTGTCATCTCCTATGCTACATCTTCTTAGTGTGAAAATAGAGTTTGTGATGTGTTTGACCATGGTCAAACATGTAGATGGTAAGGTGGGAGGGAAAGTGAAGTATACTGGGAGGTATCAAGTGGTATGTGTGAAAGGGATAGCTTGTGGAGGTTTTATGAAGGGGAGTTAAGAGATCTTGGAGCTTGGTCATGCCAATGCCTTTTTTGCATTGTCACACTGAGAAATGCAGCATAAGAGATGACACACCTAGGGAAGCATCTTCCATTATAATGTAGGATATATGCCTTATGGATGCCTGGAAATAGTACTTCGTGGAATAGTGCACATGACCACATTGAAAATCAATGTCCATAATGAAATTAGGGGCAAATATTTTGGAAACATAAGGAAAAGGACTTATACTCATTTGGATGGAGCTTCTCATCGATCTATTGGACATTAACTATAATTTTTAATATATTCTATTTTTTTTTATAGTTCCAATCAAATGAAACATCATCCCATTGTTTGATAATTTTTGAGGCACTTCTCAATATATTCTAGTTTATATTCTGCACAGTGATGGAATAGATGAGCAATTTATGCTTCAAGGATGAAATTATTGACTTTGCAATATGATATTATAACCTTTCCACTAATTTAATAAGTTTCTTAAATGGAGTGTGTAGGATTCCATTGACCTTGAGCTCCCAGTTGACACTTTACTGCAAAATATAGCTCACTATTGGTTTATCATTTAAAATCTCTTTATTGTCACCAAAACTCTTGCACAAGTAAGGTTTTTTTGGTTTACTAGTTGAAAAATACACTAAATTTATGAGTAGCTTTATATAATCCTTCAAATGTTGCAATAGAAGTAGTAATATAGGGAGACTCTGTATTGCCACCCTTCTATATGCTTTTTACAAAATTGGCTTGATGTTGCTAATTCTACACCATTTCAAATAATCTGGCATACAATTATAGGCATAAGAGTCTCACAAAGAAAAGGTATTTGGAATATTGGCTTTATAATGCCAAGAATAGGAAAAATATGAAAACATGAAGATCAAACTATTAGGTAAGGAAAGAGTTTGGCTCTAGAATAAGCTTTTTAAGCAAATGGTACTCATGTATTCAGTTGATAACATTGTACTCATGTGCGATAATCATGTATTCAGTTGAAAACAATATACTCAAACTTCTTCTATTTAATAAAACAATTTTTTTTTGGTGTGGTTGGGTTTTATCCCTCAAGCTCGAAAGGTTTCCCAAGACAAATTGTTGTGTTTCTTTGTGTCTTAAAGTTCTTATTTTGGTTATTGTTGTTTATCTTAATTTTTGGGAAAAATATTTTGTTTCTTTTCTTTGAAGTAATTGTTTCCCTTTCATTATTGTTGTGTTTCTTTGTGTCTTAAAGGTATTTCTTGTGTTCTAGCTTTGTTTCCTTTTATGTATTATTTTTTTGTAATTGTACACAAAATAGTTCAATTTGATAACTTGAAATTCAGAGGAAGGTATTGATTACTATTTTTTTAATGATTGCCTAGTTGTAAATCTTTTTTTTTCTCTGGAAATGTGCTGATTATTTTTTCATCTACTAAGAAAGCTTTTAATTGAGGATAAATTTACTGAATTTTATTTCTTTTTCATGTCAGGAGAATATTGAAACTAAAGTTGCAAACATTAGAAGTCATAAGAATGGCTCGAATGATTTTTTTACATCGTTAGAAGGGGCTTCTTTTAGTGCAAATTCATTTGTTGAATTGAATCTTTCAAATTCATTATTGAGGGCATGTGAAAGTTTAGGCTATCAAAAGCCAACTCTGATTTAGGTTTTGAATGACCTAATAGAATTTTAAAGTGTGTTTGCATGTGTTGATGTGTTACTTGTCATTGCACCTGAAAAATTTGTTGTAGTCATTATTTGACATTTCTTGATTTTTTTAGATCTTCCAAGGTATTTTTAGTCATTCTTTGTAGAAAAAATTAGTTCTTTATGCAAGTATTCTATAATTTTTGTATAGAAATTCTTGGCAATGCAAATATATGATACTTTTTGCACAGACATTATTGCGCTTCTTTGTTTCTTGAAGGTCACTAGGGAATTTGCTATTTTTGTTTCTGTACACATTCCCATTTTTTGGTTACAAAGGGTGCAATAAATAAACAAGATGTAATTAAAAAACTATGTAGCAATATAATACCATACACAGAGAAATGGGAGATGTTGTGGCAAAATTTATCATGTATGTTGAAGTATCCCAAATTATCAGACATATGAAATTGGCTAAATAGATAGACATTTCATATTTATTTTAAAGATTGTTTTAGAAAATTCTCTTCTCTATTTAAATTGAGTTCAAGATAATAGCAAGGTTAAATGATATGCCAACTCTCTCTTTGTTGTACCAAATATGGATGTGGGCATGATACAATTGAGATATGGCTTGGATATTGTGTCCAGCTGTACCCCAAAAATATTTCTTTTGTAACAGTGTCCTTTTCGTGTAGATACAACATTGTCATGAATCATGATATCTATGCCATATCTGAAATTACTAAAAGATGTTAAACACTTTAAACACTATGCAGCCAGAAAACCATCTTAATCATTTTCAAAAGAAAATTACAAGAGAATAATTTAAACAGGAATCAAATAGCTTTTGCATTCATTAGCCAAATGTTGAAAAGTTTACAATCAATAGGAATAGTAAATTCCTAAAAATACAGATTTATTTTAGTTGTATTTGAGAGATGAAAGCTTTTAGCTAGTAGCCTTGGTTGCTTATGGTCTTTGCTTGATATTTATCCTACAACTCAGGCAGGTTCCTCCACTAACCGTGCTATGCCAACACAAAAAGAAGGATATTGTAAGGATAACTTGTTGGTAATCAATACTTTTAAACATAAAATAAGATTAATGATTTGTGAATACCTACATATTGTAAGTCTTTAGTGTCTTTTCTTCCAATTGAAGAATTAACTAGCTATAGAAAATATAAATGATTGTCAATATTCAACAGATTCAAGCCTAAACATGATTGTTGGGGAAAAGCAATATAGATTAATGCCTTATCACTTTTCTATTTCATCTTGATTGTTAAAAGAAAACCTTGAATATAAAATAAAAAGAGAATAAGAAAATAATCAAGAGTGACCTTTTTGAACAATTAATAGTGGTATTCAATAGTTATCTCTTGAACAAGACTATCTTCTAAACAAGACTATTACAATCTTGATTGGGCCTATACCTTATCGATTGTGGTTTGATATGCATTTTTTAGAACCTCATTAAGGAAAAATTACAAAGAATGAAAGTATGTTTTATATTTTATTGTTATAGCCTACCATATGTTCTATATTTTATCATTATAGCCCGCCGAATTTCCTGAACTATTGATACTAGTCATCTACATAGGTATGCTATCAGACAACAAAGAAACTAAAACATATAAATGCAAGTCTCTAAAATTTATCCCATGAAATGCATTTGAAAGTAGGAGGAATCAAACTAGAGGAATATTGTAATTGCCTCTTGAATTGTGCCTAACTTCAGTGAGCTAGTTAAACCTAATCCTTTTTTATTACACCTCTCTGGGGATCATTAAATGTGCTCCTGTCTTTTTTTTAAATAGAAGCTATATTATGTAAATGATCTTTTACCTTCCCAAGAGTTAATACTTATTACCGATAATGTTTTCTGAATGTAACTTTGTATTGATTTATGCTTGTATAGTGGCTTAGTATGGTTTAAATAGTATAACTCGCTGTTAGACTATAATGGTTTCAATGGTTCCTATAGAGTATGAGATCAAAAGCAATCAATGACTATTTTTCTTTGTGGTTCATGGTTTCAATGGTTCCATAGCCACGTAGGCATAAGGTTCATTTAAAGTGATCCAGTGTTCCACTATATCTCTAAACTCTTGAAAGCAGACTTCAGTGTAAGCTACAAAGTCCTTCCTACATTGTTAGGAACACAGTCTCTTTTATGCAATATGATTACTAAGAAAATAAATTAAATTTTAATGATTTACAAGTGTTGCTTACATAATTATTTGAAGCATCTTTTTTTAGGAGGGCTGCAGATATTGTGTTTTGAAGAGGCCTCAATCTTGTAGCTGCGAGGAGCACATATGTTACCACTTACATATGAATGATAGTTAAAAGTATTTTTCCTCACAAGACCTATCAAAGGATGGCTACACAAAATTTCTCAAGATTTTGTCATATTGACACAAGGGCTAGGTATATTTCTCAACCCAAATTTAATTTTCTTCAAACTAAAGCAATACAATTGGGATTATTTTAGACTTTTTCTACATACTAACATCTTGGGTCCTCTATTCCTATGGGATGATCAAAACCACTAGCTATCTTTGCAGAGGGCATCTAGGTTCCCAAACAGAAGAGCATAATACTCACTTCAAGAACCTCATTTGAAGGTATAGATTTAACATCTCTAAACAATTTATTGCACTTGATTGTTTAAAAGACTTATTCCCACATTAGCAATCTCCAATACTGAATCACTACACACAGGCTAGCATGATGTTTTGTGCTTTGATACCACTGTAGGACGTTGCGCTATTTCATATTGAATTTTTTGTAACCTAAAATTTGAGAAATTTTGTCAAACAATTTTCTTTATTTTACTATTGTGGAAACCCAACTAATTTTTCCTTCAAATAAAATCTAAGGATTAGCTTCTATAGTTTGCACAAGCTCTGTCTTTTTCCACATGAGAGTTAGGAGTCATACTAGGCTGGTTACTTGCATATGTTCTTTGTGAAAAACATTTGATCATTTTAAAATAAAGCATGGAGTAATTTTGAAACTAAATAACAAACAATTTTTGTACTGTGGCTGTGAATTTTTGATATTTACAAAAAGTATTCCACCAATATGACCACCATGCAATGTTGACTACTGCTATGTAATATACCAACCCTTGAAAATTTGATGTATTGCTTGAGAAAATAAGTATATTATTTATAATCAAAGAGTAGAGCCATATAAAGAATAAATATACTTATTAAGAACATGCTTGCCCCTATTGAACAATTTTGAAAAGGTAATGTCCATCTGCTCAGAGTACACATAGATCACATCTAATTCATATTTCTTTTTATATCTTACTAAAGAGCATATATTTCTTCAAGAAAAACATTGTTGTACATTAATATGTTTTGATCTTTTAGTTATCTTCATTAGTTGATGCATTAATCACATTAGTCATTGCTATCAGGATTAGTCGAGGCATGTTATTAATAGCACCTAACTAACTTTCACCTTGTGACATCTCTTTGAGGCATTTTGCAAATAATTAAGATACATTGTCTATAACTCCACATTTTGCAAACATCTAGGCCTTCTAAAAGTTATAGGATCATTTTAGTTACATTTGAAAATATTAATCAACAATTTTCATATGTACAGATATAAAAATTGACCACAACATGTCCAATTTATTTGCAGATATATTTTCCTGTGAAGAAAGACCACGCTTGACAATATGAACCCATAACAAAATAATGAGACAATGATTGCATTGTGGGCTCAGTTCTGAAGAAAACCTAATAAATGTTATTATCCTTGCAAAAAGTGTAAGGGCTTAAAGAATCAAAGAATTCTAATCACAAAAGCCTAGAGTCATTGTAGGCAACATGGTCACATTGAAGGGGGCCATGATTTTCATCCATTGATGAATGTGGATTTCCTACTAGAGGAACATGGAGGTGTGAATATCCAAGTTGAGGATAACACTCCCATGGAAGAAGATGATAATGTGCCAGAAGACATGATTGAAGAAGATGGTAATGGGGCAGGTAATGAAGAGGCTCACAATGATGGTACTAGTGAATCTAATAATGATGATGAAGATGGTCTTGATATACCTTTACTTGAGAAGGTACACAAGCCCTTATACGAAGGCTCTCAAACAACTCTACTCTCAGCTATATTGTTGTTGGTGAACTTAAAGGTTATGACTCATATATCCAATGTAGCTATGTCACATATGCTAAGGTATGCCATTTTTGTCATCTTTAATGTTAGCATACAATTACTATTCATTATATTAATAATGCATATTTGTTGTTGTAGGTTGATTAGTAAGTTTTTCTTACCACCATCAAACATTTTTCCTCGTTCATACCAAGAATTATCTAACATTATGAATCATATTGGAATGAAGTATTAGAAAATACATGCATGTCCCAATGATCACATTCTATATCATAAATGACATGAATTTGCAACAAAATACCCTGATTGTCATATTAGTAGATATTGGTCAGATCAAATAACAAAAAAGGTGCCTCACAAGGTTCTTCGATACATTCCCATTATTTCAAATTGTCAATGATTATTCAGGTGCACTTTATTGGCACAATTTATGAATTACCATGCACGCAATAGAAGTCAAGATGAAATTATGTGAATGCTTGCCAATGGTTTTGCATTTAAAAAGATAGAAGAAACATGGTCATACTTTAAAGAAGAACCTAGTAATCTGAAGCTTTCATTGGCAGCGGACGATGTCAATCCATATGGAGATATTAGATCTGTTTACTCAGTCTGGCCTATTTATTTTTATTAACAATAACATTCCTCCTTGGATGTCCATAAAGAGGGAGCACATAATGTTGTCAATGATTGTGCTAGGTATTTTTTTATTTTATAGTTATCTAAATTAATTTATAAATAGTGCATGAAAATGGTCATAATAATTAAGTAATGTTTATGTTCATTCAATTACTAGGTAAGTACCAAGTTAAAGATATAAATATGTATATTGAGCCCCTCATTGATGAGTTGTTGAAGTTATGAAATGGCATCATTATGTATGACATCTCTAGACTGATAGGACATCAACAATTTCAATTCCATGCAATGCTTGTATGGACAATACATGATGCCCCTAGGCTAATTCATTTTTACAATATGTTATATTGTTAAAATCACATAGTTTTGGTCTGTTATAGTGTTTGCACATTACTATCATATGCTTAAGTTGTGCATGATAATTGTACATGATCCAATTGTACATGATCTTTTATGTCTTTAGACAAAGGGAAAATTTGCATGTCCAATTTGTGGTCCGAAGATGAAATCTCATCATTTGAGAAGTTTAGAAAAGCAGGTGTTCGATGAGTTTAGGCACTTTTTCCACAATAATCATAGGTATCAAAATGCCAAAAAATATCTTTTCAATGGGAAAGAAGAGACATCATCAAAGTTACAAAGAATGACATCTCATCTATGGAATTTGGAATACAATCTACTAAATGATCGAGGTAATGTCCAATTTGTCATCCAAAGTTTAAAATGTATATTTTAATATTATCTTATATTTACTAATACTGTAATTGATGCTCATAATGGTCGTCAAAGCATCAATGACCTACTTCCTAGAGGAATGAAAAGTTATCCCACTCAATTTAGTAAGTTACCATACTACAAGGATCTCCCAATCATGCATTTGTTTGATGCTATGCATATTGAAAAGAATGTAACATAGACACTATGGAAAATGTTGGATGGAAGGCATGATAGAGAATAAATTACCAAAATTTTTATTGACATTAATGAATCCAATCATGCACTAAAAGATTTCATTGAGTCAAATAGCAATGGAGACCACATAAATACAAGTGCCCTTCCTTGGTTATTAATGGAGCAACAAAGTGATGCATTAAAAGAAGTCATAAAAAAAGAAAAAATTTCAACAGGATTCACTACAAATATAAGCACTCTTCTATCAAAGAAAGGTGATTTTGGGCAAGGGTTGAAAACACATGATTGGCATACCTTCATCAAGGTAAGTCAAGTTCTCTATTTACAGTATATTTTTAAAATTGAATGTACTACCTAATGCATTATTTAATAATATATTGAAATGATCATTTTTAATGATTGCAGTACGTCCTACCTCTATCCCTTTCACACTAGTTTGACAACAATATTAAACAAGTTATATATGATCTTGGAAAATACATGAGGTTAGAAGTGTTTTTTCTTAGATTTGTAGGCTTTTATCTGAAATCTATTGTATAATTTTATTTGAAATTTTGTTTATGTGTTTTTGCATGTTGAATCTCTTTTGGGTGGTTATCATCTAAAGAAATTGATTAAAAAGATATAAAATATTGGAAGAGAAAAATTCCACAGCTTATGTGTGAAATGCAAAAGTGTTTACCTTCAACCTTTTTCAATGCTTAAGAAAACTACCTCATATATCAAGTTGAGGAGATTGAATTGTGTGGACCTATACAAACTAGGTCAATGTGGATGGTTTAGAGGCACCTAAAATTTATGAAGGGCTTGGTTTGAAAAAGATCACATCTTGAGGGTTCTATGATAGAGGGATATATGATATACCAAACCATGGTGTACATTAGTGAATATGTTCCAAAGTTTGTAGCAGATATCCATGTAGATTGCATTTGGGATCCCAACTCTAATGAAAAATTTGAAGGGGAGTGCCTGACAGGGAAAGGTAGATTGAGGAGGGTGAGAGGTAATTATAAGTTAATTTTTTTGTAGTTTAATAATTCTTAGCCATCATCAATATATATAAGTTTTTTCTAACTGGTGTAATTATCTTCTTTATAGTTGGTCATGAGTGGGATGCACTACATTTGTATATTGCAAACAATCTTGATTAAATGATAGTATGGATTGAACAGTCTCAAGAAAATGGTCACTCATTAACATGGGATGGTGTTGCATCATTGGTTAAAGAAGCTCATCATAATGGAGATCCCAATGTTACGCTAATGGTGCTTGATCTAATATATGGCTTAAGAGATACAAAGGTACACATAAGATTACTAATCATGAGACATAAGTTTAATATCAAATCACAGATTGATGTAAATAATCTTGACATGTTTGATTAATTGCAAGTCAAACAACACAAAGCCATGTACTACCATGTCTATAAATTTTGCACAAAAAAGTTAGACGAGACAAAGAAGACGTGTGATTCTAGGATAAGTGATGTCTTTGCAGTTACCAACATTTCATCTAAAACTGACATACATCATCAACAATTTGAAAATTGATACTATGGAATTTTGGATGATATACTTGAGTGTGAATTTAATTCATTCAAAATAGTTCTATTTTTCATCAAATGGTTTAGGTTACAACTGAATCGAAATGATCTTGATAGGACTATTATTGAACATGATAGTGGATTTACTATAATTAATACAAGGTCATTTGAGCTAGTCAGAGATGAGCCCTATGTTTTTCCAAGCCAATCTAAGCAAGTGTTTTACTTTGGTGTTCCACACAAACTAGGTTGGTTATTTGTTGTTAGACATGACCCAAGAGGAAGGTCGATAAAGTATAATGTGATGGAAGAAGAAGATATTGAAGAAGTACAAGATGAAGTAAATGATTATCAGGAATGATGTTACCCAGTGATGAAGAAGAAGAATATGGTGATGATTTTGGTCATGCTAATGATAATGGTGATAATGATGATGATGATTCTGATGATGATCATGATCATGGTGATGAAGATGGTGATGATCATGGTGATGATGGTGATAAAGATGAAGATGGTGGTGAGGACGATGATCAAAGTGACAAGTACGATGATGGTGGTGATGATGATGATGATGATGATGATGACATGGATGAAGATCATGATGATCAATGAAATTTCTAGGTAGGATCAATGTCAACTATGATGGGGTCATGTATGACCAAATTTTTCTTTCCAAACCATATGTGCAGATATAAACATCAAGTAGAACATGTCAAATAATTTTTTACATATACACATTAGTTACACCAAATTTTTGGCTAACTTAAGACAAATGATTTACATATACAATCTACTTTATTATTAATATTTTTTTTGGTAAGTCTATTACTTTAATTTTGCTACTGATTTCTAAGACTTGCTAATTTTTTTCATAGGGCGACATGGATGCACCATCTGAGACAACTTCAGTGGAGGTAAAAATTAATTATTGTAATTTTTAATGTTAATATAGAAGCAAATTTTGTGTTATTATGTTCTTTTATTTATGGATTTGGAGTTATTTTGATGAAATTTTATTGATATTTGATGTCACAAATGATAGGAAAAAGCTAGAATGATAGCTAATCAAATGTGATCTAAAATATGGGCATCATTTCTACATGACATTGCCCTTAGTGCTAATCCTGTGTTCATCACGTAGTAAATTAAAAAAAGATACAATGATGAACTTGTTAACATTATCATCTAGGGTGACACAAGCGAGGAGAAAGAGGCACTAAGAAAAGAATTGGACCGTAGAATCCAATCTTTGAAGGTAAGCAGTAATTAAACTAAAGCAATAATAGAATTTCAATAGATGTTAATATTTTATGGTATCTTGTGGATCATGATCTCTAATTTTATGTGTTCCTATATAGACATATGTGCTAGTTACAACATCACATGGTGAACATGGTGAGGGTTGTCATGCACAAACTTCATGTAACACTTTGTTTGTTTGTTTTCATCAACATTATAACACTTACCTTTTTTTTTGTGTGGACACTTCTAGCTAGTATCCAATTTGATATTTATCCATTGCAAATTTCTTTGCTAACAATATTGTATTCTTCAACTCATGATGAAGTACAGACTCCTCCTTTGATTGGCAGTCTAGTATTGCCTAGTACATTATCGGCAACAAGGACCATGCAAACATCCTTGTCTATGCCCACTAGAACTGGTAAAACCTTGTTTTTCTATATTTTGTAATGTATTTCTACAATTTGATGACTAGAGAGGTAGCATATCAATGCTTAAATGATGTCTATAGAAGTTTGCATACATACAAACACATGCATACACACACCACACACACACACACACACACACACACATACATACATACATACATACACATACATACATACATATATATACTCACACATAGAGAGACATGGAGATAGGTAGAGAGGTATTTCTTCAAGTTGATGAACAACAAACTAACATATCAGTGGTTAAATGATGTCTACAGAAGCACGCATGCCAACCACATAGGAACATAGGCAACTTGGTTGCATATATCAGATGTTGCCAAACATGGATTACCATTTCCTAAATTTATGAAATGTGTGTTGCAAGACTTACACCATGTTTTCTTCTAGGTACAAAGTTGACATAAAGCATTCCATGGCTCCTGCAAAATTTTACACCTAAAGATAAATTTCTAACAAATTTTCCATTTCTTCCTCATTTTATTGGCCTGTATGTCTTTCTTATGCCTTGACTTACCATTTTCCTACCCTATTGCTCTTGGATGTTGCTCCTAGAGGTCATGTGGAAAGACGTTTAATAGAATCATGTTGAATATTTGAGCCTTATTCCTTCTTTGGGTTGCAAACTGTTGATTCAAAATATTCTAGATGATTATTGGATACTCTCTTGGTAGCTTTTCAAATGATAACCGGTGGCTAGTCTCCCTTTTGACACAACTTCTTCCTGGAACCTCTATTTTTAGCTCCATAGTTAACTTTATCCTCTTACTTAAATGACACTTATTTTCCTAGCCAAATCATGAACATGACACTGGCAATTTTAAGACAAGGTGACTATGCTAAAATCTATTACTAGTCATATTTTGATAGAGAGACACAAATGAGACAAGCCATACCAATTCAACTCCCACCAATCACACCTTCTAAATTATGAGTCTCAAACTTGAATGATAAGCCCAAAGGAATTTTATGATTAAAGGAAGACTAATGCAGAGCATCCATTCATGGTCATATCTTGAAAAATAGACACAAATGAGATAGGCCATAACCATTCAACTCCAACCAATCAAACCTTTTAAATTATGATAATAAAAATTGAATGATAACCCCAAAGGAATTTTATGATTAAAGTAAGACTAGTGTAGAGCATTCTATGACAATTAATAAGAAAAAGAAGAAGATCTCACAATACAAGGACATCCTAAAAGGCTCAGTGAGAGGATACACTACTCATTGTGTTTGCATGAGGCAACATATGCCACCCTCTCCCTTTTGTTCCACTCAAGCTCTAGAGAATTAATATATAGAAGATGGCCCTTCCAAATCTTGATCTACTCTATGCCAAATATTCCATCTAAAATGAATCACTACAATAGTCACTTTGAACAACTAGAGCAGACTTCCAATCCAAATTAAAACAAAATCCATGTTATTATAATATTGTTTTCTCTCAAACCCCAAATAGTGTTTGACATATATTGCTAAAATTTAATATCAACACTGATCACAAAAGAATTCTTATTACAAAAAATCAAATTTTTAGTAATTAATTTAGAATCTTTTCATGTTGATATTTAGATTAATGCTAGTTTATTGTATCTATTTCATTTTAACAATTTTTTTTACCTCCAAGCACAACATAGAAGTGCACCATAATAGCTTTTACCCCCACATATCAACTATTCTTTTGTAAAATCAAATATTCTTAAATATCCTACAATAAAACAAGATTCTTATCCATCAACACCTGGAAAATTAGGTCAATGCTAATCATCCATAAAAACCACAAGAAGATTTGAAGAAAACATGAAAATAAGGTTGTTGGACCTCTTCATAGGAACAAATGATCCATCTGACAAAAACTCCTTGTAAACATTCCCATACCCCCCAACACCAATAATATTATCTCTATGAAGATTCTTCGTGGCTGCCTTGATGCCCTCAATGTTAAAATGAACAAGAGTATTGTTAGGGTGCATGGAGGATTGCTCAACAAAATGAATACAAATATCCTCCACCAAGGTTTTTTTTTCATTTCTCTTTATTGTTGAACAAATTGTCTTTTCAAATATTTTACAAATTCACTCTACACCCAATGGTATTGGAAAACACAAACTGCTCACAACAGTTTAGAAAACTTCATATTATTTGGTTTTCTCTCTGTATTTTAAAGGTACAACTTCCTTATAGAAATTTCAATGAATTCAAAGATTATCTTCACACTTTTACCAAAAAGTGCATAAGGTTCTCTCACATACTCTTAGATAATGAGGTAAGAATTCATTCAAATAACAAAAAAGGAAATTTATCAATCTCTGCTTCCATAGAACATCTATTTCAAAGAAATGAATAATACCACAACTTGATATTAACCACTCAACAATCCTAATTTAAATGAACTTACAGTAGGAACAATAATAGATATCTTGAACTGATAAATTAGAGTTCACAAAGTAACAATGATTTATATACTTCAAACACAAAGTTTCCAAGCCAAATCCAAGATGATATACATATATATTAAACTTCCTTCATGCACATAGTCATTCAAAAAGTAAATATATATATATATACTATCTTTCAATTACTATTTTCAAAGTATCTATCTATCAAAATTTCTAGCTATCTATTTTCTAACCCTTAATAAGTTCAATGCCCTAGCATTTATAGTTTCATTATAGATCTAAAAGGCCTCCATCAAAACCTAGTTGTTTCAATTTAAAAAAGCAACAGTTATAAACAAGAAAATAGTTGTAGAAAATAGCTGTAAAAAAGTAACTGAAAATAACTATCAAGTTCAAGCCTCGTCGTCAATTTTCTCTTCTTCTCCCATGGTCTATCGTACGAACTTCCAGCTTCTGAAAGTGTTCATGAACTCCTGCATTGTGGGAATGCAAATTCTTTAAACTCAACATCCTAGCCCTACACACATCCTTTTTTCATATGAACTCCTTGATCTTTAGGCTTTGACGTGGCATGAGGTTTTTGTTAAGGCATAGCATGGATTCAATATTTGCCACCATAGTGAAATCATTAGTAGTAGGCAATTCATTATCCCTGATTTTCTTGATGGCTTCAATGAATCTTTTAGTCAATGTTTTTGAATCCATACTTCCATCCTCAAACTAGAGAATCCCTATAGAGTTCACTATATTCATGTCCTTAAGGAGTTCCTCATGCATCCCAACAATTTTTCTCTCAATGGCTTGCATTTCTTTGATTGCCTCCTTATAAACTGATTCTTTCCAACTCATGTTGTTTTTCATGATGAACAACATATAGAGGTCTACATTTTTCATTGGATTTTCATTTAGAAACTTAAGAACTCCAAATTTCTCAACTTTAGGTATCTGGAACACGACCGCCTGGCACTAGCTCTACTCAGTTTCCCACCCTGGTGTCAAAGTTTGAATTTCTCCCAACAACATTTCTCTTTTTGCATACACATTGGTGAATTCTAGAATGAATTTATTACCTTCTTTGATAGTAGTATTCACCCACTCTTTCACTGCATTTGATAGCATTTTCCCCCTTTGCATTTGCTTTACTAGCTACTGGCTATCTATAGAGTTTGAGTTGAAGGGTTGAGAGGCTTGAACAACCAAGAGAGCTCCAAGATTCATCAAAGAATCAATATAAGTGGCCATAGTCATCACCATTCCCTTAAGCTCCTTTTTCTCCTTGCTATCCTTTTTAGATTGGGTTAACATGTGGTTGGTAGAAAACTTGAAGAAATGGTTGCCTATGCTCCAATTTATGGTTCCCAGCTCAACTAAAGTGACTTTGAAATTTTCATTTATAATCTCCCCTAACTCTATTTTCTACTTATAAGTGGCTATTTCAGCTACGATTTTTTTGGTCACTAGGTCCTTAGTTAAATGAGCATCCATTTTCAATTTCTTAACTTTTGAACCCCAAATAACATACTTGGTTATAATATCCTTTACAGGTGTTGAAACCGGCTATAAATTTCTTTTCTTACTAATTGTATTGGATAACTGGGATGGGATAGTAGGGTTTACAGAGATTTCCTAAGCATCTCTAGTGGGAGTCATAAACCTTGGCTGATCCACCTTGGGAGCTTCAATGAATTGCACATCACCATCAGTGCCATTTGAGAGATTGAGATGATCGGTTGAATCTTGTCCTTGAATTGATATCCTTTCTTTTTGAACCTTGTGTTGCTTAAGGGCCTCAGATTTATCTTTAGATCTAGTTCTAGGAGTCATATTTTGTATGTGGATTGGCATCTTCTTCTGCTTACCTTGAACCAACACACTACCTGCAACAGAAGACAAAACTTGAGTGTCAAATGTCAATGGTTTAGGAAAAGAAACTACCCTTGGAGAGGGTTCATTGACAATTTTCTTGCTTTGTTTCTTTAGCCAATCATCAGTGTAAGTGAGTATAGATCTAGCCCTTAGATTGATATCCTCTTCCTCGTCCTAATTCCAATCTACTTCCAGTGATTTCAATTCATTTGATTCTTCCCAGCTTGGTTCAATCATGTTTGGGCCATCCTCAATTATCCCTTCAGTTTGATATTTCAATCTTAGGGAATTGATTTGTTGCAATGTCAATCTAGAGTGATCTCTTCTCAAAACCTCTTCTTCATCCCTGCAGTCCTACCATAGATCTTCTAATTGTGAAGTTGTTGAAGAGTGACCTTTAAAACTAAGAGTTTGAGTTACAAAGCCCTTACTATCAAAATTTATTCTGCCTTGGAAAGAATCAAAACTAAATCCAAGTAGATTATTGCCTATAATAGAGGCATTGATCATACTACTGCAAACCAAGGAACTGAGTTTGATAGGGAAAAATGTTTCCCAATTCTCCTATGGTGTGTTATCTTTAATAATAGAGAATAACTATCTACAAATTTCAGCCAAAACAAAACAATCCAATGCATATCGTGGAAGCTTTATGGGTTCCTCTTTGAACTCACCTATTCTCAAATAGGTGAACTTGGGAAAATGTATGAAATAGCTTTTGTATTATTGAATCAATCTCTGAGCTTCAGGAGACATCCTAGCCATGGGTGTTTTCTTTAAAGATACATGCACATTCTCAATTAGTACATCATGAACATTTCTAAAATTCTCCAGTACTCTATCTTTTTGCAGTAAGGGGCAATATTGATATACTATTATTTCTTCATTCTAGACTTCATGGAGGAGAGGAGAAAGATCACTAATGTAGGCAATGCAATATGTCAAATATGAGGCCATGTAGAAACTTTCCCTAGATTCTTTGGCATGTCTTAGCTGGGTCCTCAATGAATTAGCAATAATCTCAGCCCAGTCTATCCATTGCTCTCCTTTCAATATTATTTCTATATAATAGTACATCTAGTCCTCAAAGAGGTAAACACCGTCTGAACCTTTGACTTGATGTAACAACACTACAAGGTCATGAATATGAGGCTTAAGATGATCCTTGGTGACTATCTTAGGTAACCTAGAACCTCCACCATACATAGCTTCAATCTATTTCCTAGCTAGGGTATTGTGGAATTGGTTTGGAGTTTCTCGATATTCAGCTAGGGCTTGAACAGGAGAAAATGCAGCAAATATATTGTCTGGTAATCACAGTACAAAAGTAATGGTTTCCCTTGAAATTGACAACATTGGTTCACCATCCTTGTTTACAATACTTTTACTTCTTACATTATAGTGATCAATACAAATTTGAAGTAATTCAAGACTCAGAAGGGCTGGGGGAAAAGCTACAGCTTCAACTAAACCACTAGTTAGAATTTCCATACACCAATTTGATTCAACAACATGCTCAAGAAAATTTGTTTGCAATTTCTCCAACTTAACAGCCTTTAGGTTGGCATCACATATGATAGGCCATTTATACTCCAAACTTTAAATGTTACCAAAGAAATACAACACAAATTTCATCTTTAGATCAAATACAACAAGGCTTTGAACTAATTATCTTCTAAAACATAGAGATTACAGAACAAAAATAAGAGTTTCTATGTTCCTCACCTGTAACCTACCCAAAAAAATTGGTTTTCTTTTCTTCCCTCCTTAACAACTTCTTCTTTAGACTCTTAATTCTTTGCACAAAAAACAAAAAATTAAAGCCAAGCTTATTTTAAGAAGGAAACAGTACTTACGTGTGAAAGTAAAGCCTCATTATGAGGCATTTATGACAAATCACTTCTCATTAAGGTTCACATGTTTGAAGGTCTTTTAACATAACCATATCATTTAATAATTCCCTTTACAGCTATACTAATAATAATTGGCCTTGTTATGACATCCAATCCCCTTTTCGGTGAAAGATTTTCCACTTTTAATCATAATGATGATTCTTCACATTGGAAATTAAAACATCATTTTAAATTATTAATCTTTAACACTGCAATCAATTCCTTGTGAGATGATGGCTCAATTGTACCACATGATCCACTTTTTCCGAAAAGCCTTTATCGTTGAATGGCTTTGAAGTACTTTGAACGAAGGTTCAAAGTAGTTCAAAGTGATTCAAAAGAACACCTCACTATTTGATGTGCATTTCTTGCAAGATAATCATTAGAGAAAAAATCTTTTGATTGAACTAATTTGAACTACTTTGAACCAAAGTTCAAAGTGGTTTAAAGTGGTTCAAATGAAGAGATGACGACGGGGAGTGTTCGAGAAATTTAAATGACACTTTGAATGATGAAAAATACAGGGAGTGATAGAAGAAGGACTTTGATAGCTGGATGGGCAAAAAATTAAGGAAAGATTTTAAAGATGGTGACTCATTGGATAACTAACACTCTCCTTATTACAAAATTTCCTAACTATACTAGTTGTGATTAAAAAATTATATGAATAAAGCATTGAAAATAAAGTCTTTGTGAACTTTGAAAATTAGTCCTCACAATCAAAATGAACATCAGTAGCCCCATTCAATTTCATGATATTCACTACATACGTTTGTTTTTACTTGTATTCATTATTGTTGTGAATGTTGAACATTAATTGTTGCACTAAACTTATGATTCTTTCCATGACACAGATGTTGATTATTATTGTTGTAATGTTATTTCTTTTCTTTCACATACGTGTTCTCTATTGCTCAATAGATGTTCTTTTCTACTATGAATGCAATAAAAAATAAAATTCATCATTTAGTACATCTAGATTGTAATTTTGATAAAAGTGTGACTAGTGGCGTCTCTCTATCTTTCATTTGATTTGGTGTCTTCTTTAATTGTCATGATGTTTTAGTTGATAGAGAAATAGAGAGCAGTACTTCTGAAGCTAATCCATTTCCTGGAGAAGTCTATGTGATTAGTACTGGTTCATATGAAGCGACATTGTTGCTGAACAAGAAAACTATGTTTCTGTTAAAAGAACAAAAGCTTCTAGGTGCTTTAAAATTGTTATTATTTAAAGTGTAAATTTAGTTTACTTTTACATTACTCATTTTGGACTAATAAACCCTTTATGTTTTTGTAGGTAATAATTCTTTCTTTGATCATCTTTTTCATATGACATTGAGACTATTTGGACCCACCATACGTAAAAGGTACATAGTTTCATATCATTGCTACATAATTATTCTTTTCTTCCATTTATTGTAATATATTAAAGTTATTGATGTAACAATCTTTTTTTTTTAAAGGTGGAATTTACAAGTTGTGGAATTAAAAAATTAGCTGATTGCATCTTTTGAGGAGAAATTTGGAAAAAATATTTTTGACACTAGCCTACTTCTCAAAAGAGCATCAAAGCATATAAAGACTGTGAGGGATCAATATAGAAGGGCTCTTAAGGATAACCCAAAGTACAACTATCCTCCTATGATTCCACCGATGGAGTGGAATGAAATAATAGAAGATGCAAAGGAGAAAAGGCTATGTGAAAATAGAGTAAATGAAGCAGCACTGATCAAAAAAAGGTATGTCATGATAGTATTAAGTACATTATAATCATGCACTAATTATTGATATTTGTAAATATATAATCTAAGTTGTTTGAAATTGTTCATAGATTGTAGGACACATCTATGGCTACAAAAGTGAGACTAAAAAAGTTTGGCCAACACAAACTTGGCTCTGGTGGCTATATGAATCTCCAGTCTCAACTTGTAAGTAGGATCAATGAAATTTCATATTTATATTTTTATATAATGTTCCAAATTTTTTTTTTTGATGAAACCATACATGGAAAACTGACGATATTAAGAAAAAAATACATGGCACAGAATTCAATGTGGAGCTCACAGATGAAGATAGAAAAATTGCCTTGAAGGAAGGCTATAAAGTTGTGGCTACATGCCTAGATAAAGAATTTGAATGCCTTGCCCAAGAATCCAGTGCACCAAATGATATCTCATAGGTAAATTGGTCAGATGAAAAGTAAATGAAATTGAATAGTTGAGAAGATTCTTTTTTGGTATTAGTTTTGAACATAAATTGACTGCATAACATTTTACTACAGCCTTCATATCCTACCACAAAACCTGCTCGTGCCAAAGGCCATAAAATACATTATAGTGGTGGAGGTATTAATTTTCTATTGGAAATTAATTATGCAATTATGAATACAATTTAACATCTTCAATTGCAATTTGATTTGTATCCTTTTTTTGAATATTTCAGAGCATTTTGAACATAATGCTAAAGGAGTGGAGCATGTTCCAAGTGTTCAACATGTTGATGTGGTGGTGGATCAAAATGTTAATGTACATGATGTGGCATTGTCAGGTAAGAAAAATGCATGTTATCTTGTACTAGTACTTAATTATAGACTTGTAACAATTAAAAAAGAAAAAGAGTATGCCAATTTATCCCATTTACTTGTTCTTGCAATAGAGCCCCCATTAGTGCAACAGTCTCCTACTCCTCCAAAGAGAAGGAGCCATCATAATTTGACATTACACATGCCAGAAGAGGAGGAGAATGATGCAGATATGGATGCTCCTATGAGCACTTTTCTTAAGAGAGCTAAGAAAAACAAAAAGAAGAAATGATGTTTTAAAAATGCTCTTTGATAAACCTTATTGGATAATGAAAGGAATTTGTTTTAAGTAATTATCTATGAATGATGCGTATTAACACTGATTTTTTTTTAATGTTAATGAATACTATTATTTGTTAATGAATTCTTGATTAGTATTGTATATTAATGAATTTTATATCACATTAATGAATGTTATGTGATTGCATTGATTGAATGTTATAGTTCATAAATGGATGAATGAATGAATGAAGTATGTAATTAGATGATAATGGGTAATTTAAATTGATGTTAGGGGGAGGGGGGTGAGGCCAAATGAGCTTCCACCTTCACATGGTTAACCTTGTTAAGTAGAGAATATTATAGTATTCTTGAAACCAAGTGAAGCTCAAACTAACATAAAATGGACACTTTGCATGTGGTAGGTCTAAAATGATTTGGGACTAGTGCTACCCATAACATGAATTTGTGAAATAAATTCTTATATCACAAATTTCAACACTCTATTCAAAGCATAGGAGTGGCCTATAGTCTTAGCATGAGTTTTGAGTAATGCCTCAGTCCATATTGCCTCAAAAGTGGCTGGAAGAAGCCTACACGAGTCTAAGACTATGAACTCTCCCTACCTTGGCCAAGAAGAACTTTCCAACTCTCTAGTATTAGGCTAAACCACAGAGTGCTGTGGCTGGTCTACAACCAACCAATAAGCTCACAATTAAAGGAATGAGCCCTCCTTTACCAAGGATTGCCAAGCAACAATCTCAAGTGTACCAATTTGATCAATGCTCCAATCCTTATTGAGAATCTTGTCCTAATCAATCTCTAGATGAAATAGGGACACAAAGTGACTAGTAAAATGGTGAATAACACCTAAACATTTGAAACTTTCATCCTTATATCTTCCAAGGTCACTCCAATGAATCCCAACCAGTTCCATTACTTCTTGTTGAGAAATCCCAACATTGACACCCAACCAAGATTGATCCCCAAGACCAATGAATCACATGAGGAAACTACATTCCCAAGTGCCATAACATGCATAATGCACTCTTAGTCTACCTCTTCATTTGCATATATCACAAGTAATGGTGTCCTTGGAGAGTAACTAATCATCTCATGATGTCAAATGGTATCACTCTCAAGTTCGCAATCATGTTTCAACCCATGGCCTGAGTCATCTATCCAAGCTAATACCATGTATTCTCTTTTAAATGCAATGCTAGAACCAAGTGATATTCCACCTATCTCATATAATGGTATGACTGCTCAACTTCCATCTCAAGAAATGGGTTATTGAAGGATTCCGAGCTCTGATTTTGTAGAGTTGTAATGCTATGGTAAGGCTATAATTTTTTTTTATCATCCATGTCATAAGAGACTCACCCTCACTTCCATTGGTGTACAGTAGATGAAAAGCAACTCACAGATTGCTCTACTAGTCTCCTAGAAGATAGGCTCACTACTAAGAGAGAGTGTTTGTGTGTGTGTTGGGGGGGGGGGGTGTGGGGTGGCACTTGTGGAGGAGGGTTAATTAGTAGTGAACAAACTTTATAATCAAATTCAAGCTTCTTCACTTTAATCAATTGTATACTCTAGATCACTAACCATAACAATAGAAAATTACCCTATGAAATCAATAAGCACAAAATGAAATAATGTGATGTGGAAACCCAATGAGGGATAAATGAATGATGATAATAGTTGCTACAATCTACTATCCTAATCTAGTCTCACAAATCTTCAATCCAATTAAACTTTTAAGGGCTTCAACCCTAAGGAGCGACAACCCCTCTCTTTGCGAACTCCACCTCTTATACACCACAAGTATGAACTTACACAATCTTACATGATTACCAACTCAAACAACTCCAGCAACAAGTCTACAATGTTCAAGGCTCCAACCCTACTCAATACATAATTCTCCCTAGACATACCATACAGTAGAGCAGGTATATTATGACAAAACTTTGAAGGATTTAATTGTAGTTTTCTTTGCATAAATTTTTTTGTTTATTACACCATGTAATCCATCATTAAAATGAATTGAAAAATCATAGTGATGACAAATCATAGAGTGTGACTGGACAAAAAATAAATAAAGAAAACAATGCAGAAACTAATATACATTACATCAACTTTGTTTTCCAGCAAATGATTTGCTTTTAAAATATAAATATTGTGAACCATTTAATCTTGTAATCATGCATTTTTTTTGTTGCTGATAGATGGATATAGATATTAATTTTATATATAATTTTTTTAATTTAATATTGTCATTTTAACTTTATTAGCAGCAAAGATGAATTTTAATTTGGTGAAATATGCAGAAAATCAGAGTATAATGGCCAAAAAAAGTGGTGGTGGGTTGATGAAAGATGAAAGAAAGAGAGGACCCTAGAATTTTGAGGAGCAAATTCGTCTAATTTCTTATATCTCTCTTCATGGTGAAGGGAGTTGCACTTTCTAGCCAAAGCTTCAGGTATGTAAAGTGAAGCCATAATCTTATCTATCTATATCTCTTTGAGTATTATTGTAATTCTTCCCACGTCCTATGGTATTAATGTATAAGGATAAAACTAGGAGTTCCTTATTTGCATGGAATTGCATGATATTGAAGATTTTTTTTTTGTCTTTGTTTAAATTTCTTCAATATCCCTTTGAATTTTTCTTATCTAATCTCTTAGAGAATGAGGTAGGTCTGAATAGAAGTGGGAGGAGTTGTAGACTAAGATGGCTTAACTATCTTCACCTTGATTTGAACCACACCAATATAACTCCATAGAAAGAATGTTTGGTTCTTGACCTTCATGCTCAATGGGGAAACATGTATTAACTTAACTCATTAAAATTGCTGGTAACTGTTTCAATATTTTTTCTTATGTTTATTAATTTATTTTTCAAATTTAATTTATTTCTTAATGTATAACATTTAAGAGTTGCATTTTAGTTTATAATACAATCTCAATTTGAGAGTTTCTTATATGAAAGGTCTTGGACTCTAGTCTATTTGAATTTAATAAATAATAATAATTAATCTTAATTTTGACCTCTAATAAAATTACTGAATGATTTTATACATCTCTTTCTCAAAGCTCAGGTGGTCTCGAATAACAAAATTTTTACCAAGTAGGACAGAAAATACAATCAAGAATTTTTGGAGAACCCATCACAAGAAAAAGTTTCAACAAGTAAAAAATAGTAGCAAGAAAGAAGATTGTAAGATTTCAACTCAATCTTCATCACCTATTTCAAGTCGAGGTGAGTCAAGTTGAAATCATTCTGCAATAAGTACAATTCCTTTGCCAAAAATTTGAATTAGTAATTTGGGCAATTGATTTAGTTATCTTAGGGATTTTCTGAGCTTTTAGACTTAAATTTGAGTAATAAGCAGTTAAGATTTGAATTTAATAGTTATTTTGTTGTTTGTTGTTCAGGTTGTTTCTTCAAACTGGGGAAACTAGTGTGTTGTTGTGGACTGTGCTTAGCTCCTAATTAAAAGAGGTGCATATTTTTGTGGCAATCAAGAGGAAGATCATTGAATAAGTAGGTATGCATCTTAAATTGTAACATTTATGAGCTAGATTCAACTTTCCTTGAGCCGTTTTCTTATAAATGAGACCACAATTTAATGGATTGATCTTGCACAACTACTTGTTGACTGTTCATTTTGGGAGTGGGCTTCACATTAACAGTCAGTTCCATTTTGTTCTAGCTAAAAAATATCTAATCTAGTGCCCCCCTCTTTCCCTTGTACACAATATCCTTCTTTCTTCTATTTTATGTGTCTATTCATTTGTGTCTACTCTTTTGACCTTGGTCATTTGAATTCTCTCTGTCTTGATATTCCTTCTCTCCCTCCAAAGCTATTTTTAGTTACATTTCATTTTTTTTTTTTGAGAACACAAGTCTAACTAACTTTTTGTGGTCTTAATAAGCTTAAAATCCCCAATTACTAGTTAGAAGTATAGGATAATAGGTGATTGATTGACTAGTGAGTTGCTAGTCTTAGTGAGTTGTAGTTTACAGGGCTTGAAATATGATTTAGCTGAGTAGTTGTTTTATAATTGTATTTGTTTAGGTGATCTTTTATGTGGAAACAATAAGTGGTCTAGGTATTTGGCAAAAAAAATCCCATAACCAAAATGACTACCAAAAAGGACACAAAATCATGATGGAGCTACAAAAAAATAATCAAGTGGATACCAAGTGTTGCATTTGATTCAAATTCTTTATACTTTGTTTTGTAATAAATCAATGTTGGTGTATAATCTTATGTTCTAAGGTGCCTTAAGAACTAAGGAAACTCTTGAGGCAAATTATCATAGTTTTATTTAGATTATCTATAAGATCATTTTGTTACTCTTGATATTTAGGTATCAATAGCCCGACAAGGGATTATGGGATTCATGGCACAAAGGCAACCAAATGTTTTATCTCAATTGGCAATGCAAAAAATCTTGTTTTTTCATATAATACATGAATGCTTCCTAAAATACAATTATTATAAGAGTACACTTCTTTTTATGTTTCTTATTTAAAAAAATCAGCATTTACTTCCTTCTTGAATTTATAAAATTTGCAAACAATTGGGATGTTTTTCTCATTGCTCTCAATTCATTGAACTTCCCCATAGTATTCAGACTTAATGGGTGACTTATTAAATATTTCAGTTTAATTCTACCCTCATCAATGAGCAACATGGTATTCTTGTAAGATTTTAGGAAAGAATCTCTTAGCCATTTTTCAAATTTATAAATTAAAAATAAATATAATAAATAAATAGACTTGATCAACTATTTGGTAAAATGAGTTATGTTCCTGGTAGAGTAGTATACATTAGGAAGCAATAACCCAGTGTTCTGTAACAACAACAGTTGTTGTGATGCATACTACATTTCTGGGCTAAAAACAAGACATTGCTATCAAGGTCATAGTTGGATCAAAATGATAACAATGTTGAAGACGCATCCCTTATTCGTAAGCCTAAAATGTGTTTTATTTCCAATTTAAATATGATTCCCATATCTGCTTTGTGCAAATTCATTCCTCCGTGTTGTGTTCATTTCAAAGAAATGTGACTTTCATAGATTGTTAGTTAAAGAAAAATGCATTATTTAGAACTTCTATTTCTTATAATTCTTGTCTTGAAAACAATTGGAAGTTTGTTGACTAGTTGTCTTTTTATCAAACATAATGATAAAATTCGTCTTCTCTTCATTAAGTCACCTTATTGTCAATACATGAAGAAATTTGGTTCCATCAATTTGTCTCAAGTATTTTTATTGGAACCTATATGTAAAACTATCTCATGACATAGTCATGATTGAACCACAGATTTTGAGGTAAAAATTAGTAGATCTTTGTTCAATATCAAATATGTAAATTATCTTGGTATTTGAAATGCACAAGAAGACATAGTTCAAAGATGTGGACTCAGACTTGATTGGCATTCCAAATTTTTGACTCAAACTTAGGACACAACATAGAATTGATATAAAAACTTAGCACTGAATCAACAAAACAAAAACCCTATAATTAAGCACAAAAATGAAATCAAAGTATTTAGAGAACATAAAAATCCAATTTGACTATCAATTTGTCATATAATTAAAATCTTACTCATATCGTATGACCCTTAACTCTCAAGATTTGAAATTTCAATCACTAGGGCTATTATGTTCAAGTATTAGAATTGTCCAATCTCAAGGCTTAGGACAACCCTACGACTCAAAAGTTTTGGAGCAGGACTTAACTAGGTACTCTCCAAGATTTGGTGAGACTTGGCTCAAGAGTATGGTTGAGTAGGCTTGGTTAGCTCAGAGATTATAAATTAAGTCAAAAAACTTTGAAATGGGACAAATATCTTATATATGATTTTTTAGAAAAGTAATTTCTAGTAACAAGTTAAATACTAAAAGTCTCTTGCATATAGTTCTATGACAGGAACTTAAAGAGCACATTACAAAAGATGATATGAATATAAAAATGTATTTAACACCAAATTTTGGCACATTCATTTCAAAATATAATAGTTAAAGACCACCATGCATTGTAAAGAATATGCTTGTGCACTCACTATACAAATAAACTCTTAGTTGAAACATAAGATATTCATGTAATAGTGCTTTCAATTGTTAGTGATGTCAAATACCTTACAAATGATCTATATTGTAGCAAGTATCACAATGCAAACAGGGTTGTGCAGTGATCCACTAATGTTAACAATTATATTATGTAAATATAATTTCTCACATCTATTTATGATCTTTGTTGTAACAAGTGCATAGTGCAAACAGATCCATGTATTGGTCTTCACATCTATCTATTGTTTATGCCAATATTATCTTGCCTAGCCGAAGAAAAAATTTAAAATTCTATCTACAAAGAGCTTGTGGCAGCTGAGATATGAAGGAATTTTAATGTTTCGGTCTTTTGTGGGGTGGGGATGATACCCACAAAACTTCAATACTATAATATAAAGTTGGCTTGTTAAGGCTTACATTGACCACTTCTAGTGATTTTCCCTATTAGGAGCACAAAGGACTACTAGGTCCACCTTGTTAGAGGATTTACAAACATACACTGAAGTATGCACTCTGTTAGGAGATTTATACAAAGACTGTTAAGTCTACCTTGTTAAAGGATTTACAAATATGATTCACCTATTGGGATGAAATAGTGGATCTACTTACAAACTTGATTGCTGATTAGATCCTTGAAGTATAGATCACCTCTTGTGACTAATGAATCTTTATTGTTCCTTGTAGACCTTGCTAAATATTCTACTCTGCTGTTGATTCACATTTATTCTTCTCAAAGAATTACATGTCCATTCCTTGATACTCTCATAAATACATTGTAAATGATATAATACATTACATATATATCATTCCTATAATAATAATTGCAAGGTCGGCTAAAACACAAGTGAATAAAACATTACTGAGTCAGCTCAATAGTAAATAACTCGGGTTCATTGATTTGAGTTGGTGACCTTCTAATACTCAACGTCCACTGCATTACTCAACATCGTCATGCACTCGACAGAAGTGAAGGCTTGGTCCATACTAATCACTTGATGTAGTTCTAAACTCGGTAACCACTAGTGACTCAGTAGATGTAGTGTTACTCGGTAGATATAGTGTTATTTGGTAGGAATTGAATCCTTCGTTTACCTTGATTTCACTTGGTAGACACTACAATTTCATCACTCAGTAAACATTACACTTCCATCACTCAGTAAACATTACACTTTCATCACTCAGTAAAAATTACACTTTCATCACTTGATAAACATTATAACTTCCAACGCTCTATTTACACTAGATTCCCATGACACAGTCTAACTGCTCGGTAGATATTGAGATGCTCGATGTAAGTTGTGAAGGTCAGTGTAAACTGTAAAGCTCGATGGCTATACTGATATAGATAAGTTTTGTCACTAATACCAATAATAACTTAATGCCAACAATCTCCCCTTTTGGGATTAGTGACAAAACATTTATAAGCCAAAACATATGTACATAACCTGACTCATTGAATTTTGGTTTTTCAAAATTGATCTTTGTAGAACTACTGCATATACATTTCTATTTATATACTTATTTACACATGCCAACTCTATTGAGTGCTAGCTCCCCCTTTCACTTATACTGATAACTCTCCTCATTTATTATGCTAAATCTCTCCCCCTTTTTGACAATAATTCCAAAGGACTACATATATAGTTTATATGACTACACCAAAGTGAGATAGAAAATCTTGATGTACCTTGAGGATGGTGGCAAAAGTACTATTCCAAATCTACTGCAAAATTTGATAGGTGGAGAGAGCAATTTGAACTATTGTTGATAATTGGATCATGTGATCTGCCACTAAGAAGTTCTAATCTTGGATCAATATTTTAAAATGAGCAATATGTTTCTACATTGTATCCATGATAGGAAGGATCATGTTCTAGATGTCTATTAGTGTAGACCGGATCCTTGCTTCCTCTCTCAATAGTTCTGCCTACACGTCTGCCAGATATCTGATTTTGGTGTGATGAGAGATTGTGGAGGAGTCCAACTTTAGCTTAGATGCACTTGATTGCATATCAATGTCAATCTTATTTAGCTTATCCTTTATTTCTTTAGTAAAACTAGAAACATCACAAAGTTTGGCAAAAAGTGATGCTGCATTATTAAAAGAATTTTCAAAATTTCCCAAAAGTGTGGACAATTCAACTTGCTTGATTGCTATTTGTTGAGCAATATGCTCTAGCACCTTGTCATCGAATTTCTTTTCAGCCTTTTCAATCAGTTTCTCTTGTCTAGAAGGATCTTCATTAAATTTCTATACTACCTCTTCTAATTGAATCAAAATGTGTTGAGTGGAATCTACTTCAACACCTATAGCTTCTATACTTATATCCTTTTCATTCTCAATTATTTTGTACACCTTGTCCCTTTCAGACCTTAACTGCTTCTGCATAGCTTTCATCTCTATGAGTTGATTGGCTAACCTCATCTCTTCAATGGTAGCAGTGTCAAAGTCAATCTTTGGTATCACTATCTTTGTGTCTAAGTCAATGTCTTCTTCAATTTCTTCTCCATTGATCAGAAGTTTTAATGGATGCTTTTTTTTTACTTCTGAGATTACTGGTTTGACCTTTGGAATAGACATGATAGTGGAGATAGAAGGGTTAGCAGTAAAAACTAGGATAGGACTCAAGGATTGAATACCAATAGAAGTACTAATCGGATCAAAAACTAAAACACTTCCCAAAAATGGTATCACACTCAGTAGAGTACCCATAGTAGTATCTAAACTGATTGGAGTCAAAGTGGATATAGATAATGTTGATGAAAAAAAATTGTAGAACTTATTGGAATTGATGAAGACAAAATTGTAGAACTTACTGTTGTACTAACTAATGGTGAAAGAGCTAAGGAAGCTGACTCGGTAGTTGAAGAAGTGACAAGCAACTCGGTAGATAAAGTGCTTGGCACTTCTATTTCAGATACCTAGAGCTAGGAGGTGGCTAGTGAAGATTGAGCAATTGATGCGGCAATTGTGCTCATAGTCTCACTTGCAGAAGTTGTCTCTATAGTAGATGTAACAGTCTTTGGTGGAGAGTGAGGAAGGGATGCAATAACTTCTACTGCAATTTTGACTATATCTTCTTCATCTTTTTCTTCCTCAAGTGCTTCTTCCTCCTTGTCTTCTTCCTCTTTTTCTTCGATTAGTGTATGTAGCTCTCTTGGTGTAACCATGATAGATGGATTGTTATCAAAGTCATCATTGTCACTACTATCATCATCTTTAATTTCAACAAGATCATCTGATGGCTTCTTGAGATGATATGCATCATTCCAAATATCTATAGCATTTTTGACAACTGATTCAATGTCTTTTAATAATATGAGGCAAGTATTGAATCTCTTATTCATTCTTCCTTCATGATCTTTCAATGCCGTTTTGACTTCTGCATCTGTCAGACTAGGTATTAATTCCTTCAATTTTTGCTCAAATATATCTTTGACAATTTGTACCGTGTTCTCCCATCTAAGTTTTATTTTTTCAAGAAGTACTCCTAGAATTTGAGATGCAAATTGATCAGGAGAGAATTTTCAAGTTCCTAACTTTTCCATTACCAATTCTTCAATCTCCTTTTTCTCTGCTAAAGTCTAAGTTTCATATTTGAGAGCTTTAAAATTGCTGATGCCTACTGCAGTCCTTAATTGTTTTAGGCTTTCCTCAAATGTGAGTGGAGGCCTGACAAGTACAAGTTCCTTCTTGCCTTTTCTGGTTCTTCTAGAGAATATTGTAGTTGGCTGCTTCTTAGGTTTGGTGATAAACACCTTCCCTTTCTTCTTTGGCGGTTCCTCTTCTTTTTCACATTCTTCTTTTTTGCCTTCTTCTTCTTCTTCATCATCATCATCATCATCATCATCTTTATCTTCATCCTCTCCTTTACCTTAAGTAAGCATAAGAGGGCTAGATGCAATTTTCAATTTGGTTATTTTCCTCTTTCCTTTGCTTATAGCCTGGGGTAGCTTGATTTCAAGCTCAATTCTAGTCTTGGCTTCATCATAAGTGCCAAAGGTAGGAATCTTAGGATCTATAGGCTCATTCACTAGTGCTTCAATAATGTCCCTGGTCTCATCAATATTTACCTCATAAGGAAGAGGTTTCACCCATGCAACTCGGGGTCTGATTGCTTGAATGTATACCTTATCATAGTCAACCATGAAGCATACATCATCTTTGTAATCTTCAACCAATTTTGGTGGAATTTAGATCCTATTATTCATTCTTTCCTTGAAATCTTCAAAATAATTATCCATAACCTTCTCAAAGTTTTCACCCATGTCAGCAATAAACTCATTAATCTGATATAGAATTGGGGTATCTTTTCTCCATACAACTGAGCCCTTTGATGGAAAGAATTTTTGAACATAGAAAAATAAGCAAGTTAACAGGGAGCCAAATTTGTAGGGATTATTCTTTGAGGTCCTTATTTTGTCCATATCTTTGTTCAATTGTTTCAACAACAATTTTGATAGGTCAAATTCTAGATTTTTCTTCACCATCTTGAATGTCAAATCCATGGCCTCACAGGGCACATTGTTCGAATGACTAGAGCTATAAATCCTGTGAGCAATGACGTGAATTCCAAACCTTAATTCAACATCAATAACAGTGCTAACCTTCAAACCTCTACCGTCCCATTCAGCTAGGGTTTTCTTTTGTAACTCCTCCTGACCTAGGGTTTTGGTAGATTTGGCTTTGCTAAGTATGGGGAGACCAGTAATCTTATGAATCATCTTCTTGGTGATTAACACTGGCTGCTCTAACCATAGTTGCCCATTGTGAACATGACTGAGTATGTACCTGATCCACTTAATTTGGAAACTTCTTGGCATATGCAAGATATGGGTTAATCCTTTGGTCTCTAGATGCTTATGCTCATGTTTTAAAGAGCCATCAACACTCATTTCTCCTAGGGAATTGTCCATTTCTAGGTTTCCAATCTCTTGAATAGAACATTTAAAATGTGTATGAATATCATTTATGAGGAGTACCTTTGGTGGAATTTGGGATTGAGCTCCATTAGGGTCAAGAGATTCTGCAATGGCCAGAACAATTTTGAAGTTAGGCGCTTTCCATTCTGCACCCTTTAGCAACATCTCCAAACCCTTCTTTGCCTTGTTGTTGTTGCTGCTCCCAGATGCCATCACTACTCGGTAGGTGTAAGAAAATTTTTGAACAAATTCTCTGCTTGAAAATTGCTTGAAATTGCTTGGAATTTTCTTGAGTGCACCTAGAAATCTCTTAGCTCTGTAATCACGATGAAGAATGAAATCAAATTCTGCCTTTTTGATGATTTTTTTTGTCATTAATGCTTAGTACGAAAGTAGCTAAGATGATATAGTGCTTGATAGGCTGTCATTCACTTGCTTGATAGAAGCTTGCAACTCGGTGATTGAACAAAACTTTAGTTACTCCCGACCTAGCTCGGTTGAGTCTGAGACTAACTTTGCTCGATATGACCTAATTTCTTGAGACCCTTTGTATCTAAAATACTGATTGGATCTTTTCCTTTCTTTCATTTGGAATTGCTTCAAATATAGCTTGATGATACAGTTCTAGATCCTCTTTTATGAATCTAATTAGAAATGGTGGAGTCACCCATTTCTTGAGTGACATGGCCATTATTTGATCTATTCCGTTCGGTAGATTTAGGAATCCATTATTGTCTCATCTATTTCTAAATGTTATCAACTTTAGCTTTCTTTTCATCTTCAATTCTTTCTATATTCATGCAATTCTTGGCTATATGACTGAGTTCTATGCATGTATAGCACCTCACAATAGTTTCCTTCTTCCTTAGGTGATATCTTGCATAGTTTATACGAATATGTCCATATTCTCCACAATAATGACATCTGCACCAAGTATTCTAGTCCCATCCAAATATTTCTTTAACAAGTTGTTCAGCTGGATTGAATGATTTGGATCTACATTGGAATGCCTTGTGACCATGCTTCTTGCATTTGTGACATTTGCCTTCAAATTTTAGTTTTCCTTGCATTCATTAGCTTTATGACCATGCTGACTGCAATTGTAGCATTTACCATTGAATTTACCTTTTCCATTGCTCCAACATTTGTTTGATGTATGACCTAACTTACCATAGTGATTGCAAGTAGGTTTTTGATTCCTTTGAGCACCTTGTTTGGAAGATTCACCTTCTTCATTATATCCAAGTCCTACTTTACCCTTTTGTCTATGAAGATTCTGCTCATTTTGTTGGTTTAATTGATTCATATATTCTTGAGACTTCATCATTCTTTCAATGATTTTATTTTCAGTGATTAAATCATTTTCCAAACTTTCATTGATTTATCTTTTAGATCTTAAATCACTTTGTAAACTTTCATTGATTTGTCTTTTAGTGATTAAATCATTCCTCAGGCTTTCATTTTCAAATCTCAGATTCATAATTTCTTTATTTGCATTAGATAGTTGATCTATAAGATCTTCATGCTGATTGGATTGATTATTTCTTGCCTCCAAGTCTTCATTTGCCTTGTTTCTCTATTCCAAAACTTCATATAGCCTAATTGATTGGATTTCTTGTTCTCTTTTAAGCTTTCTTACTTCTTCCTGCAAATAACTGTTCTTTCCTAGGAGTTCCTTGATTGCATCATTAGCTTCATCTGAACCACTTGATGGTAAAAGGTCTTTAACCTTTTCTTCAACATACTGATGGTCATTCATTTGTCTTGCAAGTTCCTTCCTTCTTTTTAGGGATTGGGAAAGATGCTCCTTTGCTTCTTTTAGTTGAGCCATGGCCATTTCCAGATCTAGCTTTTCATTTTCAATTGCCTTGTCAAGTCTAAATATCTCCATTTGTCCTTTAGATCTTTGCTCAAGCTATCAAACTTTAGTTTGAGAACCACAAAGCTCTGATACCAATTTTTGAAAATATTCAAGATATGACAGGTTACTAAGAGGGGAGGGGTGAATCAGTAACTTCAAAACTTTAAAACAATTCAACACTTTAATCATATATACTATTCACCATTCATTCATCTAATCTACTACATATATGAGAGATCAAACATCTATAACACATGTACATAGTGATCTGGTAACCCAGAAACCTTCCAAATAGAAAGTAAAATTGGGGTGGGGATGATACCCACAAAACTTCAATTCTGCAGTATAAAGTTGGCCTGTTAAGGCTTACATTGACCACTTCTGGTGATTTGCCCTGTTAGGAGCACAGAGGACTGCTAAGTCCACCTTGTTAGAGGATTTACAAACATACACTGAAGTATGCACTCTATTAAGAGATTTATACAAAGACTGTTAAGTCTACCTTGTTAAAGGATTTACAAAACAGATTCACTTGTTAGGATGAAATAGTGGATCTACTTACAAACTTGATTGCTAATTAGATCCTTGAAGTATAGATCACCTCTTGTGATTAATGAATCTTTACTGCTCCTTGTAGACCTTGCTAAATATTCTATTCTGGTGCTAATTCACATTTATTCTTCTCAAAGCATTACATGTCCATTCCTTGATACTCTCATGCATACATTGTAAGTGATATAATACATTACATATATATCATTCCAATAATTATAATTACAAGGTTAGCTAAAACACAAGTGAACAAAACATTACTGATTTAGCCCAATCGTAAATAACTTGACTTCATTGAATTGACTCGATGACCTTTTGATACTCGATGTCCAATACATTACTCGACATCATCATGCACTCGATAGAAGTGAAGGCTCAGTCCATACTAATCACTCAATGTAGTTCTGAACTTGGTAACCACTAGTGACTTGGTAGATGTAGTGTTACTTGGTAGATATAGGTTTACTTAGTAGGAACTGAATCCTTCATTTACCTTGATTTCACTTGGTAGACACTACACTTTCATCACTTGATAAACATTACACTTCCATCACTCAGTAAACATTACACTTTCATCAATTGGTAAACATTACACTTTCATCACTTGGTAAATATTTCAACTTCCAATGCTCAGTTTACACTAGATTCCCATGACACAGTCTAACTACTCGATAGATACTGAGATGCTCAATGTAAACTGTGAAGTTTGGTGTAAATTGTGAAGCTCGGTGGCTATACTGATATAGATAAGTGTTGTCACTAATGGAAATAATAACTTAATGCCAACAATAACTCAATCCCTGCCCAGGTAGACATTGACAAAAGAAAAGGCAAATTGCATGGAGTTTTAAACATGACATCATTGGTTTTAGATTTTATCTAACAAGTTATTTCTATGGGTGAAATTGCAATGTCAATGAAAGTTTGAATCTCTTTGTCGAATTCATTGATTCAACCATAGTCAAATTTTTAGCTCACTTTTAGTTTTCAATTATTGTCAATGCATTTTTGTGTTGACATCCAATCAATTGGACTACATTATCCAAATCCCAAATCCAATGGTAAAATTGGCCAGTGTCTTTTATTGTTTTTGTGATTATATGGGGAATGCTACTTTGAAATTGAGTAGGCTCATTGGTTTAAGATTCTACCTAAAAAGTTGATCATGGCCATCTTAATCAGTATAGGCTATCACATAACTAAAACTCAATTCCATATACATGTTGAAATCAACAGAAACTGAGTTTCAAACCTAGCCTTAGCCTTAGTGGCTTTAGATTTTTTTAATGAGCTGATCATGGCCATATTATTAGAATGGGGCTTGGGTTAACACATAACTCTCAATCCATGGTGACATCCTTGTAGCTTGGATCCTAGTTTGTAAAAAAAATGCTTCTAGAAATATGCCCGAGGAGTGCTCCATAGCATGACACTGACATCCCTATAGCTTAGATCCCAGCCCTAGGGTTATATTTTATCTCTTGTATCCATAAAAAATGTTTCTTATATTTGATTTTATCATAAATAGTGAGATTCTCATTTACAACCAAGGGACATGATAAGTTTAATGTATGATTCCCATTTATCATATGGTAAGAGAAGTAAGATTTTGAATGGCATAATTTTTTTTAGTGAAGGACTATCACTTAATGATTCACCAACTATTTTCACTTGTGTGAACAAAGCAAATTTGTTGTGGCTTTAAAAGTTCTATTCAAGAACTAGCTCCAATAGTCACAGGTAGAGCACCAGTTGCGTAGGCAGATTGAAATTTTGCCATCCAAATATACTTTGATTGTTTGGATGTTTTTATGATCAGGTGCATATCCTACAATGTTCTAATATTTTGGATGAAATTTACTTTTCATCAAAGCCTTCCTTGGTATTTCTTTAATTGATTCTTTGATTCATCAATTTATTCAGAGTAGGGTCTATCTTATTCTTGAATATGTTGCAAAAGGTGAGCTCTATAAAGAGCTTCAATGTTGTAAATGCTTCAGTGAAAGGTGGTCAACTACTGTAAGTACAATTGGAAATGGCTTATAATCTACTTTTCTTTTTTTAGTCTAGAAACTATTAACTCTTTTTTTGTATAGTACATTGCATCTCTTGCAAAAACTTTGATATATTGCCATGAAAAGCGTGTCATACACCAGGATATCGAGCCAGAGAACTTGTTAATGGGAATACAAGTAAGTGCCAAGGATGAATATATTTTTAATGATGTTTAGTTTAAACTTGCAAGGATTTCTTTCTAATCATTACAATTTTAACAAATTCACTTGTCAGGGTGAGCTGAAAATTGCCAATTTTCGTTGGTCTATGCACACTTTTGATAGAAGGCAAACAATGTGTGGAACCTTGGATTACTTACCTCTTGAAATGGGTATGTTAGTGTGTAATATTTACTTTTCTCTTCATTTTTTCCTTCTAGATTATTTACATATTTGTAAATGTCTATTCTAGTGGAAAATAGGGAGCATGATTCTTGGGTAGACATATGAGTTTTGGGATCTTATGTAATGAGTTTATTTATGGGGTTCCTCATTTTGAAGCAAAGGAGCATTTAGACACTTGCAAAAGGTTTGAGAAGCCATACTATGTTTAAGTTCTTAGTATTTTTTTTGTTTGTTTTAGGCCTTATATTTGAAGGGTTCTTATATTTTCTTATTTCAAGCATGGATTTGACCATGGCTAGCTTTTTTATGTAGGATCGTGAAAGTGGATTTTAAATTTCCTTTAAAGTCACTTGTTTTTGTTGCAACTAAATATCTAATATCTCAAGTTAGTATATGTTTCCTTGATATTCTGAAGACAATTTTGTTAGATATGTCTGTCTCACTACTTATATAAATTTTTAATTATCATGGTAACACTTTATCATGGTTATGCATCTACTGTAGAAAGATTCCTCAAAGAAGCTACCTTTACACAAGCTTTTACAACATCCATGGATTGTTCAAAATACTAGTCCTGATGGTATCTATAGACCATTCAATTGAACTATGTATTTGTTGTAGCCTTCCTCCAGGAGGAGGATTCAATTGAACTATTCATCTAGGAATTCAATTCAACTATGTACTTGTAGCCTTCCTCTTGGAGGATTCTTGTAAGTTAGTATTGATTTGCAATAATTATTTTTTGACCATCCCTAGATATGTATATAGTGTTTCTTGCCAATCTGAAAACATGTAACATGTATATAGATCTAGGTTTGTTTCTTTGATTTCTAGTATCTCCTTCCTGTATTGCTGTCATTCATGCAATTTATTAATTTGTCAAACTCTCTCTTTTTCTCCTCCTCTCTAAAATCTACTAATTGGGTAGAAAAAACCCAAGATCCAAATCTGTTTCAACATGTGTTTTCCTTTTAATCAAAACATCCAGAAGTTTTTAAACATGTGCACTAAATATGAGTTGGCATTTTTCGTGAACAATTTTTTTGGAGATATAGGGTATGTAGGCAGTTTGTAGTTATAAAGGATTTTCCTAGTAGTACCTGAGTATCTTGAATATAGCTAAGAGTGATAACATTATATTGTTAATGAAAAAAATTATAACCAACAATGTCCAACATGCCTTGATACTTAGGAAGGTACTTGTACCTACCCAAAATTGTGAAAGCTGAGGAGGGTCCCATGACTTAAATGTGACAATTGTCAAGATCTTAGATGAACATTCATGTCTTATCATGGAAGAAGCATACAAACATAAATATCCTTATGATTGGAAGACAAAAAAACCTATAATATTTAGAGCAACAGAATAGTCCCTTGTAAGTATTTCAATATTCTTAGCTTCTTTGAGGCATTCTATAAAATAGTTCACATGCCTTGCCTATGATTTGACATTTTACATGCATCATGCACTCTCTCATCTCGATGATGGATTACAAAGAATGATCTAAAATGATGATGCTAAAAAATACACACAATCAAATCCAAAATGACTTGCATTACAAATGGATTGTGGAAATCTGATATTGTTAATTTTGCATGCATGTCTACCAAGACAATCACAACTTAAACATATATACTTGTAATTGTCCTGGTAGACATGCATGCAAAATTAAAAATATTAGATTTCTATAATCCATTTGCAATGCAAGTTCATTTTGGATTTGATTGTGTGCATTTTTTAGCATCATCATTTTAAATCACTCTCTGTAATCCATAATTAGGATGAGAGAGTGTAGGATGCATGCAAAATATCAAATCATAGGCAAGGCATGTGAACTATTTTATACAATGCCTCAAAAAAAATTGACCAAACATTGGTCAAAATTTTGACCAATACTTGAAATTTTTCTACCAGGAATTGGTCAAAATTTTGACCATTGGCTACTACTTTTCAACTAGGCATTGGTCAAAATTTTGACCAATACCTAAAAGGTTTCTAACAGACAGTGGTCAAAATTTTGACCAATACCCAAAATTTTTCTATTAGGCATTGGTCAAAATTTTGACCAATACCTAAAAGTTGTCTACTAGGCATTGGTCAAAATTTTGAACAATACCTAAAATTTTTCTACCAGGTATTGGTCAAAAGTTTTGACCACTATTTGTAGTTTTTGACCAAGTGTTGGTTGAAAATTTGATGGGGACACAACCCAAGCACAGAATGGACACAACAGGAAAGGGAAATTTTATTAACTTTGTAAATAAGCTAATACATTTAGTAGAGAGAAAATATACTTCAAAAAATGCCCTATGGGCTTACAATAGCATAAATTTGGAGATAATTTCTCCTTTTAGTACCTCCTCTCAAACTCCACTCCGAACTGCCTTTTACAATGCCAAAAATGTCCTTAAATAGACCCTGAAGGGTTAAGGATTAGGAATACATTATAGAAAGTGCTAGTAGGCATCTACTAACCAAATAGAAGGCTCTAGAAGCTACGTTAGAAACTGACACAAAACTAGAAGAATCTAGAAACGGTAACCGAACTTTCAGGAGGCATAACTTTTGAACCGTAGCTCCGATTGACAAATCGTTTACATTTTCAGAAAGCTCTTGAAGCTCTCTATAGCTCTATGGACAAGATTTTCTTGTCCCCCATTTTTTGGCCCTATTAGAGGTCATTTAATGCCCCTAACCTGACTTTGAAGCATTCTTAAGAGGTCTCTAGAAACTGAAAAACTGCAATAACTTTCAAATCGTGGGGCCTTTTGATCTGGTTCTTTTTCTGGAATGCTCTAAATTAAAATTAAATTCCTTCAAACAATTTATACATTCTAGTTCACCAAAATGATGGCTCAATTACATGCTCCTATTTTGTTGGCATTTACACATATCCCAAGGTGTTCAAATAATCTATCCTAGAACACTAATAGTGGAACTGTGAGAGTTGGAACCTTTATTTGACCCAAATGGGTATCCATAAATGAAAACACATGAAATAGAAACTAAGTCTAAGTACATTTTTTTTGGTTGACACAGGATTGCCCTTACACCTCTAGATGCTCCTGCATCAAAATTTGTCCAACACCTAGTGTGGACTACGCTAGGACTCTAGGATATCTTCAACCAATGTATTGGTTGAAAATTTGACCAACCAGTAGGAAGGTCAAAATTTCAACGGGAAAAACTTTGACAAATTGGTTGGTCCAAATTTTGACCAACATAGGTCAAAATTTTGACCAATATTGGTCAAAAAATGGGGTCAAACGTACTAGTGGCACTAGACAGTCCAACTTGAGTAGGAAGCTAAACCTCTATCAAGTGAAGGAAATGTTGAGAATTAGAGAATCAAACCTATATTGGCCAAATATGTGATGAAAAACCATTTACTTCAATAAATAATTAGAGATGAAAGTGTTGGAGTATAAAAAACAAGCAAGATAAGAGAAGGTACATGCTTCATAACTAATTTTGAACCAAGAATGGTAAAAGATGCATCAGATGATGAATTTTGGGATAATATTATGAATGAGGAGATTGATCAAATCAAGAAGAAAAATACCTAGAAAATAGTACTGAGGCCTATAGACAAAAAAGTGATTGGAAAAAAATGGATTTTTAGAAAAAGGATGAATGAGAATGGAGAAGTGGTTAGAAATAAGGCAATATTAGTTGGCAAAGGATATACACAAAAATAATGAATTGATTATGGTGAAAATTTTGCACCTATAGAAAGATTAGAAGTAGTAAGAACATTGTTGTCTTATGCTACATACCAGAAGTTCAATGTATATCAAATGGATGTAAAATATGCATTGTTGAATCTAATACTTGAAGAAGAAGTCTACATTTAACAACCTAAAGGTTTCATTAAACCTGAAAAGAAGAACATGGTCTACAAGTTGAACAAGGCACTCTATAGACTAAAACAAGACCCAAGAGAATGGTATGAAAGATTACACTCTTATCTTATTAAGATTGAATTTGATTGAACAAGTGAAAAAAAAAATTTGTATTTGAAGAGTGAATTTGAAGATATGGTGTTGATTGCTTAAATATATGTGTATGACATAATATTTGGAAGAAATGACACGTTATGACATTTTTTTGAACAAATGCATACTAAATTTGAAATGTCAATGTTTGGAAAAGATTAAAAAATTTCATTACATTGCAATTCTACCAAACAAAGAAAGGTATCTATGTTACTCATTCTAAGTATGTGAAAGAAATCTTGAATAAATTTGGGATGGTTGAGTCTAAGACATTTAGTACAACTATGGTATTGGAGTAAAAACATCAAAATAAGACACTACTAGTGAGGTTGATCAAACAGAATACAGGTCTATGATTTGAAAGCTACAATATGTTGTAAATAGTAGATTGGATATTACCCTAGTTATTGGAATTGTTGCAAGGTTTTCATCTAATCCAAGGGAAACACATATGAATAATTATGAAAATGATATTCAAATTAATATCTCAAAGGAACTAAAGATTATGGCCTATGCTATAAACAAGAGGATGAATTTAATCTTAAAGTATAAAATGATGTTTATTGGGCTAGTAATGTTGATGACATAAAAACCACAAAGCTTTGTTTCGAGGAGAAAGATTGATAATATGGATAAGCAAGAACAATGTTGTATTTCACAATCTATTACTAAATTTGAATATGTTATTGTTGTGATTAATTATTCTTGAATATTATATGGATTAACTAGTTGTTAGAAGAAATGCAAGAAGAGGTAATTGAGCTTGTCAATATTTATTGTGATAACACAAGTTCCATAAATATTTCCAAAAACCCAATGATGTATGGAAGAACAAAGCACATATCAATCAAATATCTTTATTTAAGAGAGCAAGTTAAAGAGAAACCAATGAGGCTTGAATATGTGAAATCTAAGGAACAAATTGCTAATATATTTACTAAGAAACTACCTAAGGATGATTTTTAGTATCTAAGAGGTAAACCAGGGGTCCTTTCCCTATCTAAAGTTCACTAGGTGAAGATGCATGCTACATCAATTCATGGATGAATTGTAAAATCTTTATGGAGTTGATGCAAAAGTGTTCACACTTTAGGAGTATTTATGAAGTTGTGAAAGTGATTATGATAAAATAGATGTAATTAGTACTATACATTCAAAAAGTGCACTCTTGTAAACCATTATATCCAAGATATCCTATCAATTGGAATTCTTGAATGGTGACCTAGAGCTCCCTATCCATGGAGTACAAGGGGCATAAGACAAGTATGAAATGAGCTCTCAAATGAGCCTTAGAGATGCAACCCTTGCTAGAAAACCATGAAATGAAAGCTTCATTAGACAAGAACAAGAATGTAAGTGTCCAAAAGGATTCCTCAAGTATGCAATGCATGTATGGTCTATACTAAAATGAGATGAACAATGAAATTATGTTAACAATATGATAATGTTACCAAGACATGCTAGTTAAACTGAATGATTTAAGCTATTACTAAATGAACTAAACTACTTGCAAATGAAACTAAGCTAATATGAGGATGATGATGAGAGAATTTAGACAAGAAGTAGGAGTTCTCCACAAAGCTCTAAGAATTCTATTGAGAAACTTGTAGCATAACAATAGCTCAAAATTGGGGATCCTTTGAGAAGGAGAGAACTCTCTCTTTTAAAGGTAGATGGATGGTTGAGATCAAGATCAAGATATTGATAATCAAGGGTGGGGGCTTACTTTTGGCATGATCCATGTGTAAGAGCAAGTCAACCAATGAAGATGAGTTGACTTTTCAAGTGAGACAAAAGCCTTTTCTTTTGATTTGTAAAATAGAAAAAGGAGTTTATGTGTGCACATTGAGTGGGTTAGAAGAATGGGGGATTTTATTTTATTAAAAGGGGACATTTTCTTTTAATTAGATATGGACTTAGGATAATACAGTCAAACTATAGGTTAGAATCAAATAAATTGATTTTTAGCAATTTGGCTTAGGTAAATGATTAAATAATTTATCCAAAATGCTAAGAAGGGGAATAATAGTCTAGATGACCATTTTTTTGTGATTACAACTAAATGCAAGATACAAGGATAACTACAAGGTTTAAAATGTTTTGTGATGAAATTCATAATGACCTTTGGAAGTATTGTTAAAGGGGGAGTATATACTCAGAAAAGAGAAAGGGAAGAGAATGAGTAAGAGTAGAGATTGTAAAAGGGAGAGAAGATAAAGTAGAGAAAGATAATCAAAAGAGAAACAATAAAGAGAGAACATACCAAGAGTAAGTTGTTATAGAAGAGATTATTTCCTAAGGGGGAGAAATGTTGAAGATATTGAAGAATTTGTTGTTGTTAGAGATACACACTGAGTTATAAAGTTTCTACAATTGTAGTAAAAAATAAATAAATCTATTTTTCACTAGTACATTTGGGGGCCATTTTTGACCTAAATTTTTTATGACAAGCCAATTTGGCTTGTCAAAATCATTTTTTAAAAAATGATCCCGATAATGTCAAAATTTTGATGACAGTTAAGTTTAGCATCAAAATTTCAATGTTGTCAGGGATATAAAAAAAAAGAAAAAGAAAAGTGAAACTTCATTTATTCATGCGAAAAAGTGCAGGCACATAGAAGGGAGGCTTTAGGAAGAGTTTTACATCACCATTGAAGGTAAGGGTTTTCTAAACAACCTGAGATAAGTCAATGCTTTTCTAGAAATATTTTATTGTCTTGAGATGTTTCAATTCGAATTGACAAGTAATTGCATATTGTTTAAACAAAACCCTTCTTTTTGCCACTGCTAGAGTTTATATACTATCAGAGGAAGCTACTATATTTGTGGATCATTTCCTATTCACAAATTTTGCATGACCCTAGAAAATTTATGAAAATTTATGCAAACCTCACCCCAACCAATGTGTTGTGCATTCTTATTAATTAGGGCTCTGCATTTATCGTGCATCTACAAGTTTTTTGCTATGAGTTAGTTGTTAGTGTCATTTTGTCAAAATGTTGGAGGGAAAGAATTAGAAAATACCCTAATGCACAATGACCTACAAATCCCCACTAACATATTTGATAAGATGCTACATTAGGTTCCATTAATTCATTTTCAAGAGAACAACAAACTAGAACTTCAAAAAATTGATAGATGCATGGTCAAAAAATATATGGAAACAATGATTCAATTACATTAGATTATGTATCAACATTTTAAGCTCAAGCTGACAAAAATTTGCAGTAGTTTTGTAAAGAAAAAAATAGACTCAATATCTCATGTGAGTTTTGAGGTATCTTTGGGATATAACCCAATTCATGGCCTCTAAAAACCATGAGTTTAATACTTTTACAGTTGTGAGAAGCTCCCCCAAATGAAAATTTCAAAAAATCCAAATTCCACATATGTCAAAGCAGACCCAAAACTTGGCATTTTACTCTAAAAATCATCTATACAGTTCCCATAGATACATTTTTTCCCTTCACTAGTGGCATGTTTCAATCTTTCTCCAACTTATTTTCTTTCAAAAATTTAGAGCTTATTTGATATAAGATTTGTCAGAGATTATAGACTCTCCCAAGTAAGATACCATGCTTAAGAACACTTCAAACTCAAGGAATAGAATGTAATTCACTAGGATTTTCATAAAACTTTCTAGGGGCTAATTTCAAAAGCATGTTTTAATGGTTCATTGTCTTTCAATATTTTCTCAAAATTTATGTTAGGACTTACATTTGGATTGACAATGGACTAATTAAAGGGAGGTTAGTTATAACACTTTAGGAGTAAATGTAGGGTCTTAGTTTTAGATTTTGTTACTTAAAATAGTTTGTAGCTAGACATATTGAAAGACATGAAATCGTTGTGATATTTCTATGATGATTCAGTTGTGTAGTTTTTTTAGTCATATTTATTGGCATGCAAAAATTTCAAAGATTTTGGTTTGAATAAGTCCAAGCTACTGTGAAAATTGAATTCTCACTTATACCTTGGATCAATGTCCTTCTATCCATAAAAATTGTGGAGATTGTTATTAAGAAGTTCTTGACTTAATAATGTATGATAATTTATAACTTACAAAAACTGTTAGAATTCATACGTGTTCTATTTTTGGAATTAATTGTTACCTATATTGTGAATTACACCTATGTGTATGCCTCAATTTTCTTGAACCAATCAAATTTAGAATGTTGTATGTACTAAAAAATGGAGGCATGAGCTCATAAGAAGGTAAAGTAACCAGTAAAGGGGTATGGAGAAAAAAATGCATGAAACCCATAATTAAACCAATGCTATTGTGGATAATAACTAAACCAACACATATGTTAAATCCAAGAATAAGGGAAACAAAATCATGTGGGATTATAGTTAGTGTAGTAACTCAAACTGATAATACATAATAGTGAAATTTAGATTAGGTGATGATAATAGCTGACTAAACATTAAGCTCCAATAACATGAATATATTGGTATACGAACTATCATTTAAAGATTGTGTATAAATATATGGCATTAGGAATGTAACTATAAGGGTATATAAATATGTTTTATTGTTTTATTGTTTTGTGTGTGTGTGTGTGTGTGTGTGTGTGTGTGTGTGTGTGTCTTAGTATAAAACTCACTGATATCATACACTCCTTACTAGTGATCCTTGATATCCTTGGTGGATCACTTTTAAGTATATCAGGTATTATATCTACCTTCACACCCAAATGATCACCCAAGATAGCATCATTAAACACACCAAGAATTCTACTTATTTTTTTATTAGATTTCATAATTTTGAACTTCATTTTCAGTAATAATAAATTCAAAGGACTAAAATAGAGAATCTCCAACTAGAACCCCATTTTAAAGCTTGGATTAAATTAGTACCTAGGTTATACATAGAGGGTTTTTGTTGATTGATATAAGACAAAAACTAGTGTATAATTTCCTCTTGGCAGAGAAGAGCATTGTCCAAATTGATGATATATGATTCAAATAAATGTGGTACTTTAGTCGTGTGATCATCTTGGTGCAAGATTTCTTTAGATTTTATTTCTTTAATTGCAGTTTTAAAAAGAGCAGAATCCCTACCAATTTATAGCTTCGCTTTGTCATCACTATTAGTTTTAATTATTAAAAAAAAATTCTTTGATGGACTAGTTGTAGATTATTAAGTGTGAAGATGATTTATTCACCTCTTTAAAATTGCAAACTTTTATATCAAGTGAATAAAAATATTCTTGCAAGCTTTGCTATCTCTATTTATGAGTTCTTGAGTGTTGATGTGATCATCAAGGATTTCAAAGTTTAAAAATTTTACCTCAAGAATAGAGAGGGGTTTCATTGATATTTCATCCTTCAAACACTCAAGCTCTCTAGCATTGCTCTAATGTATTTTTTTCAAATATATTTTGTTTTCTTTAGGTTAGACTATTACTTTTTGGACTTATTTTTTATTCAATTGTTGAGTAGTTTCTAGACACACAATTAGGTGATGTTTCTGAGCATTCTTTGTTGGAAATAGAGATGGAGTAACTGAGAGGGGAGGGGTGAATCAGTTACCACAAAATATTTTCACAGATCCTTAGATGTCTTAAAATAAAATTGCTACAGGCACTCGGTAACCATATAAATAAATGCTGAAACTTGATAGATATTTTGTTAACTTATTAAGCATTTAAGTTGATTAACATGCATGCATAAAGGAATAATCATGAACACAAGAGACACTAGATTTAATGTGGAAACCCAATTTGGGAAAAACCACCAAGTAACTAGTTACCAATTTTCACTCTTCTGAAGTGAGCCCTGTTAGGAGCCAACCCTATTAAAGGTTACAAAACACACTGTTAGGTGTGACTTTGTTAAAGGATTTGATCACCTTGTTAGAAGTGGCCTTGTCAGAGGTCTTTGAAAAAATTCAACTGAACTGTCACCTTGTTAGAGGATTTACAAAATGGCTGTTAAACCAACTCTATTAAGAGATTTTGAATCACTGTTACAATGATTAGAAATCAACAATGAAGTGATCTGAAATATATGCAACTTATCTTTGCTGAATACATATCTATGTTCTGCTTTACTGGATCTTCACTGATTGAATACAAGTTTGCAGCTTCATAGGGATATCTAATCCTTCCTCAACATTCACTTATTTATTCATTTGCACTCTTATGCACTTATACACTTTTTTTTTTGAATTCACAACTTGACCTTTCATATATACCTTACAGTTTGTCAAGTTGGCTCAATTACAAGTTACAACAACTGAAAAACATAAAATCAGTCGGTTGCACAAAACTTAATTCTTTGGAACAATAAAATCCTTCGCTGCCCAAACCAGCTCGGTGACCACTGCTCCAGAATGGTTTCCCCAGTGTTAGCCAAGTGAAGCTCGGTAAACACTACGAACTTTGTAATTTCCTTCGGAGATCGAGATAACTCGGTGAATACTGACCTTTCTTATATTACCGAGTGAGCTCGGTTAAAATCTAACTTTCCTTCGCTTACCAAGTGAGCTCGGTGAAAGCTAACATTCCTTTGCTTACTGAGTGAGCTTGGTAAAAGCTAACTTTCCTTTGCTTACCGAGTGAGCTCGGTAAAAGCTAACTTTTCTTCGCTTAACAAGTGAGCTTGATAAAAGCTAACTTTTCTTTTCTTACCGAGTGAACTCGGTAAAAGCTAACTTTTTTTGTAATGTTCAAGAATTCTTGGTAGTCACTATAAAATGCTTTGCTAACCGTCCGAGCTCAGTAGACTCTGTCTGATTGGCTGATATGACATTTGTGTAACATCAAAGACAATACACAATTAACAATTGTATCCAACAATCTCCCTCTTTGGCATTGATGGCAAGACAACATGTCATAACAGAAATGAAATTTGAAAACAAGTCTTTCACTTATATGGCAACACAACATGTCAATATAAAAATTCTCCCTCTAAGATTGAAAACTCTCCCTCTTACAGTAATCTCCCTCTATGAAGGAATTACATAGTAAACTCTATATCTTAAACAAATTTTAGAGAGATATGACAGTAAAACTCTCCCTCTTTGACAACACATGCCAAAGACAGCTTAACTCAAGTGAATTTCAATGTACCTTAAGTACTGATTCATATGCACTATTTCCTGGTTATGCTGCATCAATTGATAGATCTTCAATCTGGTATGAGTTGATGCATCACTAAAACTTTATTTTAGTGAACTTCAGATAGGGGAGTGACCCCTAACTTACCTCTTAGATACAAGAATGCATCCTTAGGTAATGGTTTTGTGAATATGTCAGCAATTTGGTCCTTTGTATGAACATATTCCAATCTAATCTCCTTATCTTACACCAATTCTCTGACAAAATGATATTTTATTGCAATGTGCTTGGTTTTAGAATGCATCACTGGATTCTTAGATATGTTGATTGCACTTGTATTATCACAGAACATAACAACTGGTTCTTTGATTTCCATCTTCATGCCTTCCAACAATTGTTTAAACCAAACAATGTTAGAACAGTTTACTGTTGCAGCAACATACTCTACCTCGGCTGTTGATTGAGATGTGCAATTTTGCTTTTTGCTTGTCCAAGAAACCAACCTTTTTCCAAGAAAGAATGCACCTCCACTTGTACTTTTTCTATCATCAAGGTTTCCTGCCCAATTAGCATTAGTAAACGGTTTCAAATCCAAATTTCCTCCAAACTTATACCATAACCCATACTCTTTAGTTCCTTTCAAATATCTCATTACTCTTTTGATTGCCATCATGTGATTTTCACTTGGTTTTGCTGAAAATCTTGCTACAATACCAACTGCAAGGGCAATATCTGGTCTTGTATGAACTACATTTTGCAATTTTCCAATCACAGATCTATAAAATGTTTGATCTACTTATTTTAATTCATCATCCTTGGTAAGTTTTAATTTGGTACACATAGGAGTCCCAACTGGTTTACAATCTTCCATTCCAAACTTTTTCAATATCTCCTTGATGTACTTTGATTGAGTGATGTAGATACCATTTTTATTCTGTTGAATTTGAAGACCAACAAAGAATTTGATCTCACCAAACATAAAAATTTCAAATTCCTTGTTCATTTTTTCTGAGAATTCTTTGCACAGATCATCATTCCCTATGAAAACAATATCATCTACAAATATTTCTGCCAAGACAATCTTATTATCTAGTCCTTCTTTAATATACAAGCTACTGTTATCATTAGTTCTTTGAAAACCAATCTGAATAAGCTAGTAGGGGCTTGTTTCAGATCATACAATGCCTTGTGTAATTTGCAGACCATGTTCCTTTTATCTAGATTAACAAAACCTTCATGTTGTTCAATGTAAACCTCTTCATCCAGTATACCATTAAGGAATGCTGACTTGACATCCATCTGATAAACTTTGAATCCTTTGTGAGAAACATATGCTAGTAAAGTTCTGACTCCTTCCAATCTTGCAACAGGAGCAAAAGTTTCTCCATAGTCTATTCCTTCTTCTTGAGCATATCCTTTGCATACTAGTCTAGCTTTGTTTCTTGATACCTTACTATCTTCATCCAACTTATTTCTGAATACCCATTTAGTTGCAATCACATTTTTGTCTTTAGGTCTGGGTATAAGAGTCCATGTCTTGTTTTTCTCTATTTGATCTATTTCTTCATTCATAGCTTCAATCCAACTATCATTTACCAATGCATCTTTGATATTTCTAGGTTCAAAATCAGCAAGTAAACAAGTACCTTTCAGCTTATTTCTTGTCATGGTTCCTTCAAATTTATCTCCAATGATCTGATCTGCTGAATGATGTCTCCTAACATACTTAGCTAATACAGGTTCATTGCCTTTTGAATGGATTTCATTATTATCTTCTTGCATTTCAACTTCAGGCTCTGTCTGTTCTAGCTCGGTAGATATTTGCTCGGTAGATGTTTGCTCAGTAGATACTTGCTCGGTAGACACTGAATTTAACTCGGTTTGCTGTGGCTCGGTTTGAACTTCTTGCAACTCGGTTACAGATGACTCGGGAGTAGAAGTTTCCTGATTGTCTGATGTAACTGGTATTGTATCAAGTTCACTGAAGACAAACCTTTTATAATCTTCTGGTTCCCTTTTACTTTCTTCTTCAGCCCTTTCTGGAAACTCATCAACTTTCACATGTGCACTTTCTATGACTTTGTGAGTAGACAAATTCAAACATCTATATGCCTTACTTTTGCATGAGTATCCAAAGAATATACCTTCATCACCTTTTACATCAAATTTTCCTTTTCTAGATTCTTTCAAAATGTAACATTTACTTCCAAATACTTTAAGGTAACTTACATTAGGTTTATAGCCATACCATAACTCATAGGGGGTTTTGAATGAGTCTTTCTTTAGCTGAACTCGGTTCAAGGTATAGACTACAGTGCTGATAGCTTCCTTCCAGTATTTGATAACAATATTCTTTTCAATCATTAAATTTCATGCACAATCTATGATGGATCTGTTTCTTCTTTCAGCTATTCCATTTTGCTGGGGTGTTCCAAGGGTTGATACCTGTCTTTTGATTCCTCTTTCAATGCAAAAGTTATTGAATTCATGTGAGATGAATTCTCCACCTCTGTCTGACCTCAAGCATTTTAATCTTTTCCCTGTTTCTTTTTCTACTCTGACCAAATACCATTTGAAATTTTCAAATGCTTCTGATTTATTTCTTAGATACATGACTATCATCATTCTTGAGTAATCATCAACAAAAAGAATGAAGAACTTTTCTCTAGTATAGCTTTCAATTCCAATGGGTCCACATAAATCAGTATGCACAATTTTTAATATATATTCAGACTGATAGTTTTTACTTTTAAAACTAGTCTTTCCCATCTTTCCAATCTGACAATTTTTGCATAAACCGACCTCAAGTTTTTTTATGTTGGGAATGCCTCTTACTTTCTTGAATTTGCTTATCTTTACCAGATTATCAAAGTTTACATGACACAACCTTTTATGCCATAACCAAATTTCTTCAATTTGAGCAATGAAATATGAACATTCACCTAGTTCAAGATAGAACAGGTTACCTTTAGTTTGAGTGCCTGATCCAATCAGCTTTCCTTTCCCATCCAGCAGTCTTGCTTTACCATGCATGAATTCCACTTTGATTCCATTATTGAGCAGCTGTGCCACACTTAATAGATTATACTTTAGTCCTTCTACCCAATAGGCATTATCACATATAAGTTCCTTGGTTAGAGAGATTCTTCCTCTTCCTTTTATACAACAAGGTTCATTGTTACCAAATCTTATACTACCACCATCATACTCTTCAAAGTATTCAAACTTAGTTTTGTCACCAGTCATGTGATGAGAACAACCACTATCTATAATCCATGTATCATTTTTGCACATATGAGAAATGAGTGCCATTTCCTCATCATTATCAGATTTATCTTTCATAGTAATGTAGACAATCTCATCTTCTTCTTCATCATTAGAGTCATTAGAATCTTTAGCCATAAAACATGTTTTCTTACCTTTGTCCTTGAATGATCTGAAGTCTTTCTTACCATTCCATTTGTGATCTTTCTTCTCATTTTTATTTTGCTTGTTCGGACATCTAGCAGCAATATGACCAACTTCTTCACATGAAAACCAGATTAGGGGTACTTTACCTTTGTATTTTCCTCTGCCTCTAGAATACTTCCTTGCTAAAAGGGCTTCAATTACTTCAAGATCACTATCTGAACTTTGGTCTAATTCATCTTCACTTTCTAACTAAGATTTCTTTTTTCCTTTCTCCTTGAGTGAAAGTTTGGCTTCAAATGCTGATTCAATGTTCTTGGAAGCTGGAACATAGTTATCAAAGTTGTCCAGTTCAAATATAGTCAATCTTCCAACTATAGCCTCTAGATTTATCTTATGATTTTCTTGACATCTTCTTTCCTGAATTGCAGAAACTCTGATTGCATAAATGGGAAGTAGAGTTCTGAGAACTTTACTTATAATTGTCTCTTCATTGATATCTCCCCCAGAAGCTTTGATTGCATTGACACATGCTTTAACTCTTTCAACATATTTTGCAATGTTTTCATCCTCTCTAATCCTCATTTGATCAAATTGTCCTCTCAGAATTTTTGCTTTGGCTCTTCTAACATTATCATCTCCTCCATAGATTTCTTTTAGCTTTTCCCACATTTCAAAAGCAGGTTTGCAGTCCTTGATATCATCAAATTCTTCATAACTTAGAGCAGATGCTATATCTATCATCATAATGTTGTGAGTCTTCTTTTCAACAATATCATTGACAGATAGTGTACTAGTTGGTTCTACATATTTTTCATCAAGGTACTTCAGTCCTGTATCACCAATGGATGCTAGGTGAAGTCTCATCAATCCTTGCCATGCTGAGAAGTTATTTTTATTAAGTCTTGGGATTTCCCTTTTGTAAGACATCTTGATCTTTGGCTTAGATCCTTGAAATCTTATCCTGCAAGCACCAAAAGCTCTGATACCAATTGTTGGAAATAGAGATGGAGTAACTGAGAGGGGAGGGGTGAATCAGTTACCACAAAATATTTTCACAGATCCTTAGATGTCTTAAAATAAAATTGTTGTAGGCACTCGGTAACCATATAAATAAATGCTGAAACTTGATAGATATTCTATTAACTTATTAAGCATTTAAGGTGATTAACATGCATGCATAAAGGAATAACCATGAACACAAGAGACACCAGATTTAACGTGGAAACCCAATTTGGGAAAAACCACCAAGTAACTAGTTACCAATTTTCACTCTTCTGAAGTGAGCCTTGTTAGGAGCCAACCCTATTAAAGGTTACAAAACACACTGTTAGGTGTGACCTTGTTAAAGGATTTGATCATCTTGTTAGAAGTGGCCTTGTCAGAGGTCTTTGAAACAATTCAACTGAATTGTCACCTTGTTAGAGGATTTACAAAATGGCTGTTAAACCAACTCTGTTAAGAGATTTTGAATCACTGTTACAATTATTAGAAAGCAACAATGAAGTGATCTAAAATATATGCAACTTATCTTTACTGAATACAGATCTCTGTTCTGCTTTACTAGATCCTCATTGATCGAATACAACTTTGCAGCTTCATAGGGATATCTAATCCTTCCTCAACATTCACTTATTTATTCATTTGCACTCTTATGCACTTATACACTTTTTTTTTTGAATTCAAAACTTGACCTTTCATATATACCTTATAGTTTGTCAAGTTAGCTCAATTACAAGTTACAACAACTGAAAAACATAAAATCAGTCGGTTGCACAAAACAGTTAAACTTAATTCTTTGGAACAATAAAATCCTTCGCTGCCCGACCCGGCTTGGTGACCACTACTCTAGAATGGTTTCCCTAGTGTTAGCCAAGTGAAGCTCGGTAAACACTGCAAACTTTGCAATTTCCTTCGGAGATCGAGTTAACTTGGTGAATACTGACCTTTCTTAGCTTACCGAGTGAGCTCGGTTAAAAGCTAACTTTCCTTTGCTTACTGAGTGAGCTCGGTGAAAGCTAACTTTCCTTCGCTTACCAAGTGAGCTTGGTAAAAGCTAACTTTCCTTTGCTTACCGAGTGAGCTCGATAAAAGCTAACTTTTCTTCGCTTACCGAGTGAGCTCGGTAAAAGCTAACTTTTCTTTTCTTACCGAGTGAACTCAGTAAAAGCTAACTTTTTTTTGTAATGTTTAGGAATTCTTGGTAGTCACTATAAAATGCTTTGCTAACCGTCTGAGCTTGGTAGACTCTGTCTGATTGGCTGATATGACATTTGTGCAACATGAAAGACAATACACAATTAACAATTGTATCCAACATTCTTCATTATCAACCTCTTATTCTTTTTGAGACTGTAGTACATCGTTTTCACATTCTTGTAGATCTTTTAACTTATGAAATGTAGGAATAGAAGAGGATAGTGAGACATGTAGTAGGTCGAAAAAAGAGAGACAAACTAGAGGGCAACATATTAGAAGAAAATTCAATAAATGCATGCAATTTTTCCTTGCTCAAGGTGGGCCATGTTCTTATGATGATGAGACAAAGGGTGACATCAAGGTTCCCTTGAGGTAGACACATCTTGAGAAAGAATGGGTACCTAAGGAATTACCTCCAGTTAACACTGATTTTTGTGTTAATAAGAGGATATATCACATAGCTCCATCATCATTACATGTTTTGGGCCTATTTTCCATGGATGGCATAAAGGTCAATTATAAAATTTTGAAAAAATTGATGGAGTATGTAGGACCTTGTTACAATTACAAAAAAATGGATGAGGATAGTTCAATTAAAAAATATACGTGTAGGTATGCACTATCAGCAAATTATCTACAATGGAAAGAAAATGATCAAAGTAAAAGACTTGTTGTGTACATTGATGGAAGGCCAAAAGAAATAGGGAACATTGTAGGTTTTATAAATAGTAGGCATCTTGGGTCAACTAATAAGAGACCCAATTGAATTTTTAAGGCATGTGAGGGAAATAATATTTTTGTATGTGCGATAAAATCAATAAGTTCAGGGGAAGAGTTGCTAATAGATTACAATTTGAATCACATAGATACAAAGAAAGTTACTATCATGGGACTTGTAAGTACTAAATATGTAAAACTTAAACTAATTACTTCTAATTAGAGCTCTAATATATAATATAAAATTTTAATAATAAGTATTTTTGCTATGTGAACTATTCCTTTAATTATTCTGATGTTTTTATATTTATTCTTTGTCACAGGGCAAAATGGATGATCCATCAGATGATAGAAGCAGGGATGTGATGGAATACTTTAAATAACTAAGAGGGGGGTGGGGGGATGTGCTTGTTTCAAACCATATAGAGCTTTTTGTAGTCTATATACGATGTTCTTCTTGTTAACATCAACAAAACCTTTTGGCTATTATATGTAAACTTCTTCCTCTAATATGCCATTCAAAAATGGAGATTTAACATCCATTTGATAAACTTTGAAACCTTTGTATGCAAAATAAGCAAGTAGAGTTCTTACTCCTTCTAATCTAGCAACAAGGGCAAATGTCTCTCAATAGTCAATTCCTTCTTCTTGTGCATATCCCTTAAAAACTAATCTTGCTTCGTTTCTTGTGACTTCACTATTTTCATCTAGCTTGTTTCTAAATACCCACTTGGTACCAATCACATTTTTATCTTTTGGTCTAGAAACTAGAGTCCATGTTTTGTTCTTCTCTATTTGCTCAATCTCTTCTTCCATGGCTTTGTACCAATCAACATCTTCTAATGCATCTCTCACTAATTTGGATCCTTCATGCTCAATAAACATGTTTCACTTATCAATCTATTTCTTTTCATTGGTCTAACATCTTTATCTCCAATTATTTGAGCAATAGGATGATGCATTTTGACATACTTAGACAATTTTGGTTCAACTCTTGTTTCTTCATTTTGTCTTTCAACTTCAAAATCATTGTGCATATTTTTCAGGTAGTTTGGTATCTCTTTCATGTATACTAATCTTAGAATCAGAATGTGCATCCACTTTATTATGTAACTCAACATATGAGTGTAGCTTGGTTCCTGAATGCAACTCCACATTCATAGGGTGTGACTCGATAGTCACTATAACTTGTTGTTGATTTGTAACTTGATTTGTAACATCTTAACAATTCTCTTATTTTTATTGTGTTCTCTTGTGTTAGTACAACCATAGGGTCCATTCAATTTACTATGGTAGAAATGTTAGTATTTACCTCTTCTATCTTTGTATGGATTTTTGCAGTAAAGTCTATAACAATACATATTGTCTTATCTATCTTACTAGCTTCCATTAGATTTTCCTTTGTTTCTTGTATTTTATCTGACAATATATTTATAAGGTGGGAAACCTTTTGTAATAGCTTCTCATCCTTGTTCCTCTACAACTTCTTCTCAATTATCATCCTCAATTTATTTTCTATTACTTGATCTAGTATCTCAATTTCATCTATGAATTCCTATAATTGATCTATTAATTTCTCATTCGTATCAAAAAATATTCCAAATAGTAATTCTTAAAATATATCAATAGCTTTAATTAAAATTATTTTCTTTTGTTTTTGTTTCGTTAACCTATCCTTTTCTACTTTCTCTTCGAACTTTTCTGCATATATGTATTTTTATTTATAATTAAATTCATTTGGATTTCACTTTAATATATAATATTCTATATTTTTATCTATGTCCTCTTCTTTGTCATTGGATTCATCATCTTTTTTCTTTTTTTCTTTTCATCTGTTGTTGCAATCAGAGACTATGAAGTGCTTGCATTTCTAGCTTCTCCTATTACTTGTGTTTCATCTATGTGTTCCTTGTTTTCCTTTGTGTTCACTCTTTTCCATTTAGTATCAAATACTTTAGGGATTGTACCTAGGACATGTTCTTTAGATCAGTAATCTATTCATCCTTTATGTCAGGGGTTGTACCTATTTCTTTTTCTCTGATTTTCTTTTCTTCTTTTTCTAATTGCTTCTCTTCCCATCCTTTTATTTCATTCACCATGTTCTCTATTGTATTAGCATTAGTATTATCATTATCATATTGTATATCAATAGGATTAACTTCTTGTGGTTCATCTTCAAAATGAAGGTTTTTTTGCAATCGGTGTAGTTGATTATGTAGAAACTTTGTTCAAGTCTTAAAAATATTCTTCCTATGTAATATCAATATGTAGTTCATCTCTTACATTGTGAACATTCATATGACCAATCATATTTCTTAATTCATATATGTCTCCAACTTGTAATGATTCATCTCTCTCTGGTTTGCGTGGTATGTCAATACCGAAAATCTACTTCTACATTTGTATTGCTTCATCTTCAACTTCTTGATTTAGTCTTACTAATAACGTTGCAGTTCTACCTCCTATAGAACAACTATTCTTATATATCTCCATTGCTGCATCAATATCTTCTACACTCATTTCCAAATAAGTATTTTTCTTTCTATGCTCTCTTTCCCTTGTATAATATATTCTTCACATCTTATCATGATTCTATCAAGTAGATCCTTGGGAATATTGTGCTTGAGTTCACTAGGTAATCTTTCAAATTTATAAAAATTAAACATGATTTCAACTTCGATAATTTATTGGTCTTCATTAAACCATCTTCTATACTTTATGTCACTAATAACTCTAATAGTTCTACATTTCTTTATGCCTTCGACAATATTGGTAGTTATCTTAGGAATTTTGGAAGTCTCTTTACCTTTTCTTATTTTGGTTTTGTTTTTCCTATTACCTATAATGGCTAATGTTCTTGTTTGAGTTCTCATTGTTATTATAGATTAGGGCTTTTGGAAATATAATAGGAGTAACTAAGAGGGGAGGGGTGAATCAGTTACCACAAAAATAAATCCTAGATCACTTAGATGTCATAATAAACTTCACACATGATCACTCAATTTACACTAGAAAATGTTGTAACTAAGCAACTTCTTAACATGAAAATTTTAAGATATTATCTATGATTCATATTACTTAACTTAGTTGCATACACATAAAATAAATAGCACAAAAATAAGTGACACCAAGATTTAATGTGGAAACCCAATTTGGAAAAAACCACCAATTGCAACTAGTTACTGATTTTCATTTTTTTGAAATAAGCCCTATTAGGAGCCAACCCTATTAAAGGTTACAAAACACACTATTAGGTGTGACCCTCTTAGAGGATTTAATCACCCTATTAGGAGTGGCCTTATTAGAGGTCTTTTAGACACTTCAATAGAAATGCCACCTTGCTTAAGCCAACTCTATTAAGAGATTTAGATTATTGCTATAATTTTTAGAGAGTAACAATGAGATGACCTGATTTCTAATGCAATTGAATTTCTAATTAAAAATCTTAATTCTAACTTGTATACTTGATCCTTTCTGATCGAATGTATCTTTGCAGCCAACAAGGATATTCTTCTTATCCTTCTAATTCACTACCTCTAAGCATCTTTTATTCTTCAATTCTCTTTCAAACATTCAATCCTCAACTTGACCTTATACTTATACCTTATGCATTATCAAGTTGTATTAAATACATCTTAGAATAATTAATATTCATCTCCTTAGTTGGCTCAAACCAAAAAACAAATCTATTGATCTCAATATGCCAAAACAAGAAAATGCTTCATTAGCCAACCTTGCTTGGTAGAAACTAACTCATAAATGATTTTCTTATGTTAACCAAGTGAACTTGGTTAGCACTGCATATTTACAAAGTTCCTTTGGTAACCAATTGAGCTCAGTTAACATTGGTTCCATCCAAATTTGCCTTCATTGACTAAGTGAACCTGACTAACACCCATCTTCTTCGAAATTACCCTTGACACCTGAGTGAACTCAATAGTCATTGACTTATGAACTTGGCAAACTATATAATGTTTGATAGACACAAGAAATTGTCTTTAATGCCCAAGTGAGATTGACATATACTAACTGGTGAAGAAATGGCATTTTGTGTAACATCAAAGACAATACACAATTAACCAATTATTTTCAACAATCTCCCTCTTTGGCATTGATGGCAATACAATATGTCATAATACAATGAAATTTTAGAGACAAAATAAAGTAAAGAGCATATCCTTGGTTTTATTATGATTTTCATTCATGAGAAATCCCTCTATTAGTGTGAAATCCCTCTGCCTTCAGTTTCTCCCTCTATCAGCAAAATGTTGTCTTCAACATCTTCTTCTGATAGAAAACTCTCATTTGATATCAAACCATGTTCTCAGACACCTTTAAACAATTTTTTTTTAAAATGTGTAGTTTCCCTTTTTATAAAATTTATGTTATATGATAGAAAACTCTCCCTCCTTGACATCTTATGCCAAATACAATATTCTATAAATATAAATATACCTTATGTACTAATTCATATGCAATCTATCATTTTCAATACTGCATCAACTGATTGATCTTCAACATGCTCTGGTTGATGCATCACTAGACTTTATTTAGTGAGTTTCAAATAGGGGAATGGCCCCTAACTTACCTCTTAGATACAAAAATGCATACTTGGGTAATGGCTTAGTGAATATGTTTTCAATTTTTTCTTTAGTATTCACATATTCCAATCTTACCTCTTTATCTTGTACCAATTCTATCCAAAAATGATATTTTATAGCAATTTGCCTAGTTTTGGTGTGCATCATGAGATTCTTTCATATATTAATTGCACTGATGTTATCACATATAACCAATGGATCCTTCATTTCTATCTTCATTCCTACCAATAGTTGGTTGAACCAAACAACATTTGAAAAATTAACTAATGTTGCCACATATTCTACATCTATTGTAGACTAAGAAATACAATTATCCTTCTTGCTTGTCCAAGATACTTGTCTTTTATTGAGAAAGAATGCTCCATCAATGTTGTTCTTCCTATCATCAAAACTTCTAGCCCAATCAACATCTATGAATGCTTTCAAATCCAAATTGCCTCCTTTTTTGTATCATAATCCATAGTCTTCAGTACCCTTCAGATACCTCATGATTCTCTTGATTGTCATTATGTGATTTTCTTTGGGATTTGCTAAGAATCTTGCCACCATACCAACTAAAAATGGAATATCAGGCCTTGTGTGTGTTGGCTTGGTTTTTCACATTCAAAAAATTTCTACAATTTATGGTGAAAATCTAGTTGACTTACTAAAATTAGGGGTTACGTGTGTTAGATTTTTTTTCCCTAGATAAAACCTCTAATTTCATGTTCTCCTAATGTTATTTGTGCCCTAAGCTCAGAAATGGGGTTGCATTTATTAGAATTTTCAAAAGATGTGTGGGAAAAATTTTGGTAAGCCCTAAATGCCTTTCAAAAACCCTTTTTTCATATTTTTCACGCATTTTCTTTTAAAGTTCTTCCCCATAAATCTCTTTTCCTCAATGTGTATTTCTTTTTAACCATGGGTAGTACTTTGAGTTAACTGGCATAGTGTTATTTTAAAAAGGTTTAAAACCTTTATATGGTTTAGTTCTTGACTGTTGATCAAAAGAAGATCAACAATGGGCATATCCCCACATTTTGAAAATGTAGGAACTTTAACCAAAGTGGGGAAGCACAGTCATGACACCTGTACCTATGGGTCCCGTTTAGCTTTTTGAAGTACTATAAGTTCAAGCAATTTTCCTACCCATCAAATCTTGAGAAGATCAACGGTTGACACTTCCCCAAATTTTGAAATTGATCAAAATTTAACCAAACAAGGAAGCACAATGATGCCACATGGAATTGGTGATGCCACATGCAATTGGTGAGGCCATTTCTTTTGTGGGCTGCAAAAAGGAAACATGTCAGAATAGTTGGAAAATTTTCAAAGCAAGTTGGTAGATTGAAATTACCTTATTGGATATAGTTGGTGACTAGATAAAAAATAAAGTAATCTTCTAGAACCATTGATCATCTTGAGATCAATGGTTGTTGCTTCCCTACATTATGAAGATGATCAAGTTTTAAAGAAAGTGGGGAAGCACCATTGCAACACGTGGACATGTGGGGTTAGTTGTTTCAAAGGTTGTCAAGTAATGCTAAGGTGGAGTACATACCAAATGTCTTATCCTGATTAGCTAAGGTGTATTATGTGTATGCAGAGGTGGATGTTGAGTTGGCTCAATGGGCCTAAAATCTTAAGGTGAATGCATTAATAATATGAATCTTTCATGATCATTGATCATTTGGAGATCGATGGTCATCACTTCCTTACATTGTGAAATTGAACCAACTTTAAGCAAAGTGGGGAAGCGAGGTTTTGACACATGTTCAGTTTCAAAAAGTCTAATGTAGTCTTTATGTTTTAAAGCTTAATTGTCTGATTTGATATAAATCAATGGCTAGATTTCAAATTTCGTGGTGTGACATGAAATATGATTGTTACAAAAATTAATTATGATCAATGTGACTTCATGTGAGACTAAATTTACCATAAAATTCTTATTTTCTCATTATTGAACACCAAGGTTATACAATTCTCAGAGAGTGGAAATATTCAGAGCTCAAGGTGCAATTTCTAAGCATTGAAAAATTGTTGCAAACAAACTTTTCAGTGAAGCAAACAAGAAAATTGGATAAGTATCAAAAAATCCTAGTTAATTAAGAAATCACAGCTATATTAAGACAAGATAATTAAGATGCCTCCATGAAGAGATTTTTCAGGAGAAGTATATTACCTATTAAGGGTTGTGCATGATGATTTCCTAGAACAAATGTCACAATATATCAATGAAATTTATAAAGAAAAAGAATTAATCCAAAAGAACCCTAGATTGTTTGTCAGTGAGGGTTTCTATGATAGGGAAAATTGGTTAAGAGAGTCTCAAATGTTAGTTGGAGGTTTAGAGTTATTCCACAAATGGTTTTCAAAAAGAAAACTCAATACTCCTCTAAACAATGTATGTGAATTCAAAATTGGTAAGTCAGTCACCCCAGGTGTTTTCTTTGATGATGACCTACTTGTGTTGATGTCAAAGAAATATGATCCAATAACAAGGATAGTTAAAAATCATGCTAGCGATAATATTTTTAGGGTTTCACTAGAGTTAATTAGAGAGATTTTCAAATTAAAACCTAATCACATAGTTCATGAGAGGATTGATATGGAAGACTTGTAGGAAAGGTATGATGAATAGATGGTATACCTAAGAGAAGGACCATTACATGAGCATTTTTTCAAGATAGATTCATTTCCATTAGTAATTACTTCTACCCTAGAGCCATTGCTAAATAAAATTTTCAATCCCAGGGATCACACATTGTACTCCTCTCTTTGCAAAATTTTTGGAATGGATGAACATGATCACATTCAAGGATCCATTATTCTTATTATTGCTCAAAAACTTCAATATGGCATGAGCTCTATTTTTTATTTTGATACTCTTTTAGCAAAAGAAATTCATAATGGATTAATGGGTATAGCTAAGGCTAAAGTTGATAAACCATTCTGCTACTACTCCATGTTAATGTACATATGTTTGTATAAAGGAGTTACCTTCTTCTCTAAAGAAATGAAGTTGGGAATTGGAGAGGGATGGAGAGAGATTACCAGTCCAACTATAGATTTTTGATATGACATGGGAGGTCATAGATGCCAATTTTGTAATATTTGACATATATTTTTCCTCCAAGATGAGGATTTTATTGGTTGGAGATACTCCTAGAATACCTCAATCAGTATTAGAACTGATTAGACCAAAGGATTATGCAAAAGGATTGAAGGTAAGTCACAATTGGGGATATATTATGCCATATCCAATTTCCATAGTATTCAGAGTGTATGGTTTCTTGGGAAAACCACATGTGTTACCATATCAAGGACCCTTGAGGGTAGGAATGTTGATCTCAGATTGGTTTTGACAAGTGAGTGTCAACACACTTAATTTATATACTTATTTCATACCAAGCACAACATGTATATTATAGTGCATGTTGAGTTCACAGTGAGTGTTGAGCCACTCATGTGCTAAGTCACTCAAGTTCCAAGTAGACAGTGTATGCCAAGTGATTCAAGAGCCAAGAAAATAGTGGATACCAAGTAATACAAATGCCAAGTCATAGTAGAAAGATCAGTGTATGCTGAGCATCATAGACTTTAGATGTTGAGTAAGAAAATTTTTACATATTTGTTTGTAAAGGCACAAACAACTATGTAAATCATTTTTGAGCCAACTTAAGGATGAATTAAGATATTTTTGAGATAAGGAGGAATCTTCAGTTAGATTCTCAATGCAATTACATGCAGCTAATCATAAAATGGGAAGGATTAAGTGGAAAATGGATGAATCTCAATTGTAGATTCATACCTGAACCTAATTCACGAAAGTCTTCTTAAGGAGGAAAAACCCTAAACTCTCTATGAGAAAGTGTGGAAGTTGTTGAAATGGAGTATAGAGAAGTTTTCATGCACAAACAAAGCATTCATGGTGGCTAAGGAGCTAGGAAGTGAGACTGCAATGTAGAATTAGTTAGAGCAGAATAGAGGAAAGGAGATAGCATACAACAAAGAGACATTTGATCAAGAAGGATCAAGAAGACATTAGTTTAGAGGTGATTTTTTATAAGGGAATCAAGTCCAAACCATAGGATCAATGTTGAGACATTTTAATAGGTGATTTCAATTAAAATATCTTAACATAGTAGTCCTAATAGGCTATATTGAAATCCGTTAATAGGGTGCTTACTTAATTGTGAGTTAAAGTCCTTTAACAAGGTACACTTCTAATCAAGTGTTGAAATATTTTAACAGGGTGAGACCTAACAATCTTTGTAAGCCTTTAACAAGGCATACCTTTCATAGGGTAGATCATGTCTCATGGTCAAAATATTGTAATCTTCATTAGATACACTTTATTACTACAATAGTGAAGATTTGTGGGTGTCATTGCAACACCACCACCCCCCTCCCCCAAGTTTTACCTTCTCACTTGGAGAGTATCTAGGTAATCATATCTGGTGTCATATGTGTATGAATGTTTACTTTCTTACATGATTTATATGTACATGCTTTACATGTTATTTTAGTTTACACATTGAATGCATGGGATGGATCTGTGGTGAAAGTTTTATGGGTCCAAGTTTAAACTGTTGATTCACCCCCCACCTAGAATTTTACCTTTCCTATTGTAATTCCAACAATTGGTATCAGAGCCTTGTTCTCTAAAAGAGAATATTTGTAGCTTTGAAGAAAGATCTTGAAATGGAAGTCTACAAGTTGGGAAAGACTATTGAGAATTAGGAGATTGAAATACATCTCATTCTACATCAATTGAGTGAAGCAAGAGAAGAACTAAAGAAATCCTTGAAGAGAAGGAAGGAAATTGCTATTGTGGAGAATGACACACAATACAAAGAGATAGACACTACTAAGGTATTTTTTAATGGAGACTCAAATGAATTTAATACAACAATTGCAAATCTAATGGAAAAGAATAGACCCCAAGCTAAGGAAATCAGAAATCTCAAGTTAGAGCAAGAATCACAAGCCATACTACTATGTAAGGTGACTAAATAGAAGAAGAAATCCATGGAAGACAAAACCATGATTGAAGAAGATAAAAGAGTTTTGGCCAACATACTAGAAGAGAAGTCAACTAAGCTAACCGATATTTCTGACATGCAATTGGATACTCTAAGTCAAATGATGAATGCGAACTATGAATTGAATGTCAAGGACATTGAGATAACAAAATTGAAGTTACAGAATGAGCAACTAAAAAATGACCTAAAGAGGGAAGAAGAATTTGCTAAAAGTTTCAAAAAACCAAATGAAGCCATCAAATACTTTAAGAAATTATTGAGATTGCCTAGATCGAATAATGATACATTTGGACTAGGATACACAAGTACTAAAGAAGAAGAGTCGTCCAAAAGTGCTGAAGAAAGGAAAAACAAAGATAAGAATTACAAATCTAATTTTGATAATTATGGTAAGAAAGGAAATACTACTAATGTGTGCAAGAAAAAGACTATAAATCAAAATTTCAAGCATAAGAGCATGGTTCACTATCACAAGTGCAAAAAACAAGGTCATTAGGCACATGAATGTAGAACCAAGGCCATGCACACTTAGAGATTTGAAGGATATTGTTACAACTATCAAAAGTATTGCATAAAGATTTTGAGTGTAGATCCAAACCCATGTGATCATCAAATAGGTAAAAAAAGGTAAGAAACAATGAAAACTCTTATAACTAGGATTATAATGCTAGGTATAGCTATCATTATTGTCAAGAATATGGACATGTTCCTAAGAATTATATTAGGAAACACTTTAGAGGTGACTACAAGAGGTGGTTGAGTTAAAACACATGTTTCAACTATTTGAAGACTGATCGCATTAGTTGTTATTGTTCAACAAGTTCAAAGGCATCAAGTTGTGAATTTGATAAAGGAAAAGGCAAGGTAGATGTTGAAAATGTTAGAAATGAAATGAACAAGACATGGAAGAAAAAGGATTATTCTAGTACATCAAATGGAGAAGGGATCGCTTCACCCAATAGTTCAGGTGATCACACCTCATCAAACTATACAATCAAGAGGCATGTGGGACTGATATTTGAAGGTTATATCATACATTAATTCCAAAGGACTTAGTACAAAAGAGATTACAATTAGCATGAATAAAGATGCAAGATGTTATTAGAAATCCAAGATAAATCTTTAAGTTTTTCATGTTATTGTCGAGCATAAAATATTTCCTATGTGTGTCAAGTGAAATACTAGAAGATGTCAAGCTATCAAACTAGCTTGTTGATGTCAAGATCATAGTGGTTGTTGAGTGATTAAAATGTTAATGGGTGTTGAGTGATCCCAAAATTGGTTGATGCCAAGCTTATAGCTATGTAAGCACTCAACATTTATTTTGTGGTTTTCAAAGGGTATTTGGTCATTTTTTTACTCATTTTTCATCATTTCAAAATTGAGAAAGAGCAAGGAGAAAAAGAGGTGATCAAAAAACTCATCCAAAGTAATTGCAAAAGATCTAAGTAGTGATTCTACATCATTTCATCAGATCTTATAAGGTATTTTATCAAGAGTTGAGGTACACAATTTATATTTTTGTAAACCCTAGTTTCACACAATGGCATCTAGTTCTAAGAATGTAGAGGGAAAGGAGCTTTTGAATGTTAAATTAGTGAGTATTGAAGTTAAGAAACCAATTTTCAAAGTTATTCTTGATATTGCTTACAAGAAAGAGCCTTCTAGTGTGTTATCCATGATACCACTGAATGTTTTAATGGTGCAAGATGTAAGAAAATGCTATAACTATAAAATTGGTAGCATTGGTGATATGGAGATCAAGGAAGCATACAACAAACTATGTGATAATGGTGTACTGAAGGAAGAATTCAAAATCATAGAGAAGAGAGTGTTAACATGAGCCCTAGATTTTCCAAATGTATTCAAAATTGAATGGATAAGGATAGTGCTCATTTGAATTCATGATAGTTCATTATGGCTAGATAATGGACCTATCAAAATTACTAAGAGGATAATCCATAGGGTTACTAGTTATCCGACCCTAGATTAGCCTAAGACACTAAGAAGTGATTCAAAAGAGGTGATCAAGAAGAACACTAGAGCTATATGGAACAAGAGAGACATGACAATTGATACAATTACTAGTCCATTGATAGAATTTTTTTGTTGTAATTCATTTATCTTAGAAGTTTACCTTTCCTATTATAATTCTAACAAGGAATTGCAGAATTGTTATGGTGGATAGGATTATTGGAAGAAAGTGAATTATTCAATAGATCCAAAGGCACATTTTCTTCCTCAAATTACTTTCATTCATAATTTTTTTTTTGTCAAGAAGGGATGGAAAAATTATAGAAATTTTTTTAGACAAATATCAGATGACCCAATCTCATTCTTGCTTTATAGACCCAGATGGTTTTTATGAAATATTCAGGGAAAGATCAAGAGCTAGAGCACATAAGCACATTATTTATTTTCTTGGAGATATAGTTAGAAATAAGTTTACATTATAGGAACAAGAGGCTAGAAAAGAAAATTGGAAAGTGTATAGCAGGGTTCTTGAGTTTATAAATACTCCCCTCACTGAAAAAAATTATGGGGTGCAAAGATAGATATGCTTATGGATAATTTTGTTGGGATCATGCAAACTTTAAATGAAAAGAAGGATATTTTGACCCAAACTTATCTAGACAAGGCCATTGAGGTACAAAATAGGTTAGCTAGTAGATTAATTATAAAACCAAGCCAATATACATTACAAAGAATAGTTAGGTATGTGGTAGCAAAGAGTGTATTGCCTGTACCTCGTTATAAAATATAACTTTTAGAAAGTCCACCTATTGGGCCTCCTACAAAAAGATAGAAATTATAACAAGGATCTTCTTCTAGGATTGAAGAATATTCTCCCATGCAAACTCCATTCTATATAGATGAAGAAGATTCTTTAAGAGAATAGTTAAAACAAATGGGAGTTGAGAAAGATATTGTTATAACCACAACAAACATAGAAAGAGTGCCTAAAGAGCCCCTTATGCAAACATTAGCTCTCACTATGGGAGATTTCAGAGGTAATGAAATAGATCTTGTAGTGGAACAAGAATCTAAAAAATTATTAGATGATTAAAGTTTTGTGAAATCTAGGGCATTTACCCAATTTTTGTGGAGAATTAATATCAATAGTTTTAAGGCAAGATGCAAAAAACTTAAAATAGAGCAACTTGGTAGGCAGGCCTCTGAAATTGATCAATGGGTCAAAGCTAGCCTCATTGAGGATTTTGTATAGATAATCCTTGAAGGGGGAAGAAAACTGTTGAGAGACTCAGGAGTCATGCTACTACTAGAATGGGATATTGCTAATGCCATAATTTTTTACACTCTAAGGAAGGCAAAAGACACCTAGTTTAAGACTAAGGAAGAAGTCTTACAAGACCATAAGGGGTTAAAATATAGTGATGACCATCAAGCCTTGGTAATATGATCTATTCAAAAAAAGATAAGGCCAGAATGCAAGAGGTTTCAGATTCTAAGCATTCAGGAAATTTGATGGTCTATAAGGAAAATGAGGTAGTCAGTGATAGAGTAGCCATGAAGACCAAATAAGTGGTGAATTTTGGAGTAGTAGTTATTCCCAAGGGTAAGAAAAAATTCTTGGAATTAAATAATAGATTTGTAAGAGTTTTAGAAGCATATGAAGAAAGAGGAAGGAGAATACACCAAATGGAAGGTATGATTTCTCAAATGGAGAAACAACTAGGGAAAAGAAAGGTAGGTGAAGAATCTAGTTAGCCAAGGATTACTTATCCTCCTCCTCCTCCTTGATTTGCACCTTTCAACACAATTCCAATTATAGAAATGCCAACTACCCCACAAGAACCTATATTGTATACAAATAAAGAGCTTGAAGAAGAAAAGACTAAATTATGGTCAATGCATGTGGAGTTAGGTGTTCAATATGAAAACAAAATAAGAGACATAATTATGTATCTGGTAAACATGATAGGTTGGCCTATATTTTATGAGCAATTGTAAAAATTAATGGATGTGTGGAATCAACTAAAAAGTAATGAGGCTACTTTGAAGCCAATTGTGAACAAATGGAATAGTAGGGATAGTGATATTACTATTTTATGTTGTTTAGTTATTAGTCTTTCTTGTGAACAAGTACAAAAATCATTTGATATGACTAATGGCCTTTCAAACTTTGATAATGAGAAATTGTGCTATAGAGGAGAATAATCAATTATTTTTCAAAATATCTTGGTAACCATTTTGGGCTTTTCCCTCATACACTTAAGGTTTTAGATAAATTGAAGGACAAAGAAGAATTGGCTGAGGAGTTGGATGATTCAATGTGCATTAGATTAAATTATAAATGAAAAAAATCACATATGGTTCACCAAGACAACTGAGGAAGTTGTGCTATTTGTTGATATAATGGGTGTTGCACACATTGCATAATATTGTTATATTTTATTATTTTATTTTATCATGTAATATTCCACCTAGATGGATGTGCAACATGTAAATATTCTCATGGAATATTCTTGATGAGTTGTATTCTAACATTGTGAAAATATTTCATGTAATTATTTAATATTGGGGAAAAGAATTAAATGCCCAATATAAAATGTGGGGTCAATGGGTTAGGTAGCACATGGTTTTAGCACATGGTTTATGTAATACCACTTGGTAGTTTTGTGGGACTTGCTACTATATAAACAGCCACAAGGGTAGTTGTTGTAGAGTAAGAGTGAGAAAGGAAAGAGTCAAGTAGGACAAGGCTTGATAGGTTAGCTAAGGGAGCATTTGTGAAGGTTGGAAGCATGGCATGGGATGTGTGGATTCATGCTTGTTCACATAGTTTGCTCGGTTGTGGCTATGGCCATGAAGGCTTCCATGGTTGTATGGCAATGGTATTTTTTGCTGAATAATACATGGTGATGGATGCTTTTGGAGGTTGGGTTTTTTCCTTCAATGAGGGTTTCCCAAGGTATATCTTGTGTCACAATTTTCTGGGTATATTGTCTATTCTCTTGCATGTGAATTTTAATTCCATGTTTATTTCAAATCTATTATGGGTTATGTGGAAATGGTTATATTCTTTATTGCCAAGTTTCCTTACAAGTGGTATCGGAGTTATAGTTTTATTATTGTAACCCTAGATTGAATCCATGGGAATGCATGAGAGGATAAAAGAAAGGGCACGATATATGAATGATTTATTGTAGATCTAATGGCTTTGGGTTTGCTATTATGATGGGATGTTAAAAGATTTGGACATGTGAAATTGTTTGAGAAAATGATTTTTTAGATGTTTCATTTAAATGAGGGTTTTGGTGGGGTAGCTTGCAGAAATGACCTCCTGGGTAAAAATAGACCTCACCATTGGATCCGGGTCGACATTTTCATAAATTTTAATATATAATATGCCCTAGTTTGGCCATGTTTAGAAGAAATGAAAGAGTTTTTTAGTTTTAGCCCATGATGGCTATCAAATTTAATCCCGTCAAAATTTTCGTCACAAAAAAAAAAAAAAAAAGAAAGTGAAAAATCGCAGTGAAAAATGGTAAAAAGACTGTCTTAGTAAAATGGCCATAACTTTCTCTCAGAATATTAGATTTTAGAGTTCTTATAGGTGTTGGAAAGCTAATTCAGAGCACTACAACTTGGTGTAGGTTTGGTTTTATACTTTTGAAATTTTGGTCATTTTTAAGAGCCCTAAAGGTAGATGTTGTTTATTTTGAGCATGAATTAAGGTATAACTTCGGCATACAGAGTCAGATTTTGGACTTCAAGTAGTCAATGGAAAGCTCTTGGAGAGCTCTACACATTGGTTTAGATTTGGTGTATGTTTGACATGATTTATTTGGTGTATATTGATCTAAACAATTTATAGGTATATTTTGACTATGGTAACATTGTGAGTTTATCGCATTGGAGATTTAAGTTTTGATGTCATTGTATACTCAGTCCATTATTTTGTTTGGTCTCATAATGATATGGTTATCAATGTTTGGTTTGGATATGTATGATGACTTGTTGGATCTACAAGTTGTGCAATGTTGTAAGCAGTCTATACTTATAGGTTACATTTATGGCTTGGTTATGGGTTGTCTTTGCCCATTGATCTTTCATTATTGATGCATATTCAGATTGGTGGCTTGGATTTGGGTTGTCTATGCCCTAAGTCACATGATTTACTATTTTCTTTATGTAGAAGGGATGTGATGTTGTTACCAGGTATAGTCATGGTGGAGGATTGTGATTGACTATTTTATGTTGACAGGTTGGACACATTGAGTGTTAATTGCTCGGTTTATGGATGTGATCATGCTGTCATAGATTTTGGCATGACATGATTGGATATATAGGTACATCTTTGATGTTTATTAGCTTAGATTTTTTATTCAGTTATGGTGGTATATCTTCTTGGTTGAGAATCATGATTATTTGGTTTCTTTTAAGGAGCTCATGATGTGCACTTTGAGTTCTTTGATGGTTTAATACCTTGGTTGATTCTCATGGTTAGAGGATGGATTTTTTCATCATGATGTAATGTGACTAGCTTGGATACATGGTTTAATAGGAGCTTGTGATAGTGATGGGGTGATAGTGCAAGATTAGTTCCTGGTTTGGTTTAGATCTTCATATAGGAGATGAATTTTATGATTCCATGGGTGACTTGGTACCATAGTTGAGTGAGAGTTGTTGGCATTGATATATTTATTGAGTGTTCATAGATGTTGGGGGTTTGTCTTAGATCCTATTGTTGTAGAAGTATCTTTGAGATTTGCATGGTGCACTTGTTATCTTCATGTTGTGTGGAGATGGTTCTTCATAGTATGTGGAGATGTTTTTCTTCATGGTGTATGGAGATGGTTGCATCTTGAGGACTGACAGGGTTCTTGGCAAAGGTGTGGTTTATACTTTTATTTGGCATGTTATACTTGGTATGAGGATGGTTTTATTATTATGTCATGGTATACTCTTGATATGCATTTAGAGTTGTGACATGTTATGGTATGTTCATGTGGAGCATGTTATCTCTTTGGTTGAGATGGTTAGATCATGTTGTCATGTTTATGTTCCTGAGGCCATGGTTGGAACTTGGACATTGATCTTGGTTTAGTTTCTTGGTATTGAGTACACTAATCATAAGCTAGATACTTCATGATATTGCTATGTTGCATTTGGAGTTGGCATGGATTGATTGGTTTTAGGTGCTCATGGGTACTTAGAGACGGTGGTGATGCTGATTTCTCTTGGATTAGAGAAGTATTTGTTGGGATAGTTGACAGTTTCAGCAAGAAGTCTAAGGGGCAGTCACCTAATATGGACTTGAGAGGAGATTGTTCTTAGATGAGTCTTGATTGGAGACTTGGGTATCTTGATGAGCATTCTCATTCTCCACTCTTGGTCTACTTGGCTGTTTGCTACTTGAGAGGTATAGCCCATTGTTTCTCTCAGTTGCATTTTATTTATGCTTGTCTTTCATGGATATGGATCTTGAGCTATGGTACATAAGTTAGTTCTGGAGGGTTCATTTGAGAGATGGTTTAGCATTAGTTATCTCCATTTGCATATGTTGGTATGCTAGTTGAGTTTGGGAGATGGTTTTTATATTGGGCATATTCCTTGGATTAGGAATGGTTTATGAGTTTGATCTTCTTGTGAGAGGCTTACATCCATGATTAGTTATATGGTATGGTTTGGGTGTTGTTGAGGCTTCTTGTTGGGGTTTTTTTATGGAGGAGATCATACTTGCACAATTTACATCTAGAGGTGTGTGTAGAAGGACATGATACAGGTTATAATTTGCATGGTTTCTCTGGTCTTTGTTATCTTCCTGGATGTTCAGTTTCACTTACATTGGATTTGAGATTGGTTGGAGATTGTGATCACTAGTTTGTGCTCATGTATGTCATGTGAGAGATGACATGGTTATTCTTTTATTTCTTTCCTCTGTTGGTTGTGGAGAAGTTGGGAGAGCATTGGAGACTTGTTATGAGAGTTGTTCTTGTAGAATATTAGTTTATGTATTTTGGATGTCCTTAATACTACATGGATTCACTTCTTTGAGATGTTGTGAGTGGTTTGGTTATATATTTGACATTATCTTTTGCAGTGGGAGCTTCTTGGTATATATGTGGTAGGTATTGCTCTTGAGGCTTGTGATTTCAGGTTATAGATTGGATATGTCAGTGATATGAGATTCACTTGTTATATCTTTGAGGTATGGATAGTTGGATGGGTTTGGCAGTTGCTATGGGTGCTATTTCAGCTATGGATATTTTGACAACTATGGATACATGTGATTACCTTTGGATCAATTTTTTTTGTGTGCTTGGAATTTCGATTGGTACAGGATTTTATGATCTTCTAATGCAACAGGTTGGTTGGCTTTCCCTTTGGATGGCTTCTATGTATGTCTAGTGACAATGGCATAATGGGAGGTGAGATCATTCATATTTAAGATGGTGGATACTTTTATTTTGTTGCGGGTAAAAGGATGGAATAATTGGTGTACTTTGATCCATGATGGTGGCTGTACTAGGAGGGATTGTTCCCTTGTTCATTTATGTGGCTATGGATTGACCCTATGCAATGTATACAACAAGTGGGAGATTTTTGAGATAATGGGAGTTGCACACATTTCATAATATTGTTATATTTTATTATTTTATTTTATCATGTAATGTTCTACCATAGATGGACGTGCAACATGTAAAGATTCCCATAGAATATTATTGATGAGTTGTATTGTAACATTGTGAAAATATTTCATGTAATTATTTAATATTAGGGAAAAGAATTAAATTCCCAATATTAAATGTGGGGTTAGTGGGTTAGGTAGGACATGATTTATGTAATACCACTTGGTGGTTTTGTGGGACTTGCTACTATATAAGTAGCCACAAGGGTAGTTGTTGTAGAGTAAGAGTGAGAAAGGCAAGAGTCAAGTAGGACAAGGCTTGACAATTTAGCTAAGGGAGCATTTGTAAAGGTTGGAAGAATGGCATGGGATGTGTGTATTCAAGCTTGTTCACATAGTTTGCTCGGTTGTGGATATGGCCATGAAGACTTCCATGGTTGTATGGCAATGGTGTTTTTTGCTGAATAATACATGGTGATGGATGCTTTTGGAGGCTGAGTTTTTTCCCTCAATGAGGGTTTCCCAGGGTATATCTTGTGTCACAATTTTGTGGGTATGTTGTCTATTCTCTTGCATGTGAATTTTAATTCCATGTTTATTTCAAATCTATTATGGGTTATGTGGAAATGATTATATTCTTTATTGCCAAGTTTCCTTACACTATTTCAAATTTTATTTGATTATTTCAAAAATGATTTTGGTAAAATTGAAAAATTAGGAGAAGATATCCCAAAGAAACAACAAGAGATATTTAACTCCAATTAGCTAGATGATACACTTTTCAACAAGTGGATGTTAGATCTTGCTCAAGAAAATTAGTTGCTATCTAAAGAAACTGATGAAGATGGTGTGGACCTGGATGAGTTATAGATAATTGATGCACCAAAAGAAAGGAAAGAAGAGAAACTAACTATAGAAAAAGAGATGGTTATTCAAACTAATGATTCAAAAAAAACAACAACCAATTGTAATTGTGGACATGACCATTCATGATGATCTAGAGGGAGAGCAATCAATTGTAATCAATTTCCAGGTATTAGAACCTGACACTTCATGTGAAAATAATATATTCACATAGTTGGAAGGATGAAAAATACAAATGGATCAATCATCAAATGAAGCCCCTTAGCAAAAAGAAGCTACACCAGAAATGGTCCCACCATAAATTGATAACTGATAAAGATATTATGTTGTAGGGTGCAAGAAAGTACCAAGCTTTTGTCTTTTTGTGATAGTGGCAATTTGATCCTTTTATTTATTTTTAAATGAAAATTTTCCTCTTCTAAGCTAGATGAAGGGTCTGAAGACAACTTTCCTTTAAAGGTACCTTTTTCTTGAGAATAACCTTTTCATACTAGCATTGCTTTATTTCTAGAAACTTCTCCATCTTCATTTAGCTTATTTTTGAAAACCCACTTTGTGCGAATTACATTTTTATCCTTGGGTCTAGGAACAAGAGTCCAAGTCATATTCCTCTCTATCTATTCTATCTCTTCATTCATAGCTTCAATCCAACTTTCATTATCCAAATCATCTTTCACTAATATAGGTTCAAATTTAGCAAGAAAACATGTACCTTTCAATTTGTTTCTTATCATTGTTCCATCTAACTTATCTCCATGATCTGATTAGGTGTATGGTGTATTTTGATACATCTTGCTAACATATGTACTTTGGATTTAGAACTTGTTCCACTAGCCTCTCCATGAACTTCTATATCAAGCTCAGGTCCCATTATCTGTGACTTAGATCCTTTTGACTATGACTCGGGTTGTAGTGATTGCAACTTGGTAGCTTTTGGAGATTTTGGGGAGTTGGAAGGTGAGGCCCTCTAAATTTCAATTAGATTTGGAAATGTATTAGGTTCATAGTAACTAAACCTTCTATAATCCTCAAGTTCTTTACTTCTCTCTTCTTCACTCTTTTCTACAAACTCATAAATTCTCACATGTGCACTTTATATGATCTCATGAGTTGGTAAATTCAAACATTTTATATGCTTTACTTCTTTAGGAGTATCCTAGGAATATGCATTCATCACTTTTGACATCAAATTTACCTTTCCTATATTCCTTTAAGGTATAAAATTTCCTACCAAATACTTTCAAGTAACTTACATTAGGTTTGTAGCCATACCATAGTTCATAAGGAATTTGATTTGAGTATTTCTTTAGCTATACTCTGTTTAAGGTATGCACTGTAGTACTGATTTCTTCCTTCTAGTATTTGATTGCAATGCTCTTTTCTATCATCAAAGTTCTTGATGATGGATCTATTCCTTCTTTCAGCCATACCATTTTTCTGAGGTGTATCGAGGGCTGATACTTGTCTCTTAATTCCCATTTCAATGCAAAATTCACTAAAATTATAAGAGATGAGTTCACCACCTCTATCTAACCTCAAACACTTCAGCTTCTTTCCAGTTTCTTTTTCTACTCTTGCCAAATTCCATTTAAACTTTTGAAATGCTTTAAAATTTTCTAGAATAATAATCAACAAAAAGGATAAAATACTTAACTCCACCGTAGCTCCCTATTCCAATAGGTCCACATAAATCTATATGAACTAGCTCCAAGACTTCTTCGAATGATACTCCTTTCTTTTGAAAATTTTCTTTCCCATCTTACCAATTTGAATTTTTTGCATAGGCCCATATCAGGTTTTCTCATACTAGGAATTTGTCTTACACTTTTCTTCTTTCTTATCTTGATTAGATTATCAAAGTTCACATGACATATTCTTTTATGCCATAACCAAATTTCTTCTACTTGAGAAATGAAATATGAACTTTCACTGAGATCTAGATAGAATAGATTACCTTTGGTTTGTTTACCAGATCCAACTAGATTTCCTTTTCCATCTAGTAGCTTGGCCTTCCCATTCATGAATTCTACCTCGAATCCAATGTTATTCAATTGTACCATACTCATTAAATTTTGATTTATTCCTTTAACCAAATAAGAATTATCACATCTAAGTTCATTGGTTAGTGAGATACAACCTTTTTCTTTTATGCAACAAGGTTCATTGTTTCCAACTCTCACACTTCCACCATGATAATGTTCCATATGTTTACACTTTCTTTTGTCACTAGTCATATGATGTGAGCATCCACTATCAATAATCCATGTACCATTTTTTCTAACATGAAAGATAAGTTCCATTTATCTCCTTCATCATTAGATTCATCTTTTACAACAATTTAAACCATTTCATCATCTTCACTACTATGTGAATCTTTAGCCATAAAACAAAATTTCTTACCTTTGTCCTTGTAGTCCTTGAAGTTCTTGAAATCCTTCTTGTCTTTGTACTTGTTGTGCTTCTCTTCATCTTTGTCTTCTTTTTTTGGACATCTTGCAAAAATGTGTCCAACTTCTTCACAAGAGAAATAGATTAAAGGGATTTTACCTTTATATTTTCCTTTTCCTTTGAGATGCCTTCTTTCAAGCAATGCTTCAATGGTTTCAAGATGATTGTAAAAACTATCTTCCTCTTCACTTTTAGATTGTTTTCTTTTAGATCTTTTAACTTTCTTCTTGAGTGACACCTTGGCTTCAAATGTAGACTCAATATTGCTAGAACTAGGAGTATAGATGTCATAGTTGGCTAGTTCAAATGTAGTCAATCTTCCAACTAGAGTATCCAATTCTATCTTGTTATTTGGATCACATATCATCTATTGAATAGAAGACAATTTGATTATATATATAGGAAGAAGGGTTGTGAGTACCTTTCTTACCACTGTCACATCTTCAATTGTTCCTCCAGAGGTGTTGATGGCACTAACACTAGCTTTGATTCTTTCAACATATTTTACAATGTTTTCATCTTTTTTCATCTTCATCTGATCAAACTGACCTCTCAATCTTTTTTCCTTTGCTCTTTTCACATTATCATCATCTCCATAGATATCATTTAGTTTGGTCCACATGAAATGAGTATTAGCACATCCTTTGACCTCATCAAATTTAGCATAGTTAAGAGCTGATGCTATGTCCATCATCATGATATTTTGAATTTTTCTTTTCAATAGTTTCCTCCATAGTCATTGTACCAGTAGGAGCTTTTAAAGTAGTGTTTAAATATTTCAAACCTAAATCATTAAAGATATCACTACTCAGCTTGGGAATCTCTCTCCTATAACATCCTGGTCTTTACCTTAGGTCCTCAAAACCTTTCTCTACAAGCACCAAACAAGTCTAATACCAATTTTTGGAAATATAAGAGGAGTAACTAAGAGTGGAGGGGTGAGTTACTTACCACAAAAATAAAACACAGATCCCTTAGATGTTAGAATAAACTTCACACATAGTCACTCAGTTTGTACTAGCAAATGTTGTAACTTGGAAAACACTAAAATAACTTGGCAATTTCTTAGCATAAAATCTTAAGATATTATATATGATTAATCTTACTTGACTTATTTGCATACACATAAAATAAATATCATGAACACAAGTGACACCAAGACTTAAGGTGGAAACTCGATTTGGGAAAAACCACCGATTGCAACTAGTTATTGATTTTCACTTTCCTGAAGTGAGCCCTATTAGGAGCCAACTCTATTAAAGGTTACAAAACACTATTAGGTGTGACCTTGTTAGAGGATTTAATCACCCTCTTAGGAGTGGCCTTGTTAGAGGTATTTAAGACACTTCAGTATAAATGACACCTTGTTAGAGGATTTACAAATAGTTGTTAAGCCAACTTCATTAAGAGATTTAGATCACTACTACAATGGTTAGAGAGTAACAATGAGATGACCTAATTTATGATGCAACTAAATTTTTGATTGCAGATCTTAATTCTAGCTTGTATACTTGATCCTTTCTGATTGAATGTATCTTTGCAACTCAACAAGGATATTCTTCTTATCCTTCTAATTCACTTCCTCTAAGCATCTTCTATTCTTCAATTCTCTTTCACATATTCAATCCTCAACTTGGCCTTATACTTATACCTTATGGATTGTCAAGTTGGCTTGAATACATCTTAGAATAATTAATATTCATCTCCTCAGTCAGCTAGAACTAAAAAAAAAATCTATTGAACTCAATATTCCAAAACAAGAAAATCCTTTGTTAGCCAACCTTGCTTGGTAGACACTAACTCAGAAATGATTTTCCTATATTAACCAAGTGAACTTGGTTAACACTACATATTTACAAAGTTCCTTTGCTAACTGAGTGAGCTTGGTTAACACTGGTTCCATCCAATTTTTCCTTCATTGACTCAGTGAGCTTAGTTAACACTCATTTTCTTCGAACTTACCTTTGACACCCAAGTGAACTCGATAGTCACTAACTTCTAAACTTGGCAAACTTTTGAATGTTCGACAGACACAAGAAACTATCTTCCATGCCCAAGTGAGCTTGGCATATACTAACTAGTGAATATATGACATTTTGTGTAACATGAAAGACAATATATAATTAACCAATTGCTTTCAACATGGGGTGTGGTAGCTTTGGAAGTTATAGACCTTGTCCTCTTTTTAAGTATTTCCTCAACTTCTTTATCAATGGCTCATTGTTTGTCCAATTTCCATTTCATTTTTGCATACATCTCAAGGATTACTATTCAATCCTATCTTCTTTATGTATTACTCCCCTCACCTATATCTATATTTTAACTTAATTTTTTTCTTCTCATCTTTTGTTTTCTTCAATTTTGTTGTTACTCTTTCTTTATACTTCTTCATATGTTCCAAATCTATTTTCTTCCATGTCTTTTGATAAACTTAAAAATTGATCAATGACTGAAATTAACTCACTTCATGTGTGTCATATCCTAGTGGTGTTATCCATGATGTTCTTCACTCTACAAACTTGATTATACATAAATTTGGTTCAACTAAGAAACATATATCATCCTCTACTTTTCTATAAAATGTGATGAAATCCTATATCTCTTATGTATTTTTTCTTGAAACTCCTTAACATATCCCTACATAACCAAATTGAGATTTCCTCCTAATTTACTTATGTACTTAATGATATAATATATAATTTGTCTATCCAATTTCCAAATTACTTCACCAATACTAGGGAAACAAATCAACAAATAGAAAAATAGACATACCAATAGTGATCCAAATTTCATTTCTTACTTCTTGTAAGGTTTGGTTCTCCTTAGATTCACCAATGGTTTATTCATTACCATCTCTACTAAATCATACATCTTTCCTAGAGAAAAAAATTCATATGCAACTTGTACATCTCCTAGTATTCTATGTAGTTGACTTGACTAATAGATTTTCATACCTAATGATCATTAGATAAAATATTACCTCTTCATCTAAAATAATTCTTACAATCATTGGTGTGTGATGCAAGGGAGGATGATAACTAGAGCCAAAGGCTCACCCAACTAGAATGTTTTGAATAACTGGGGGGGGAGGGTCAATTAGTTAAAGTCAATTAGTTCCAATCAAATAATCAAACACTTACACAATTTTATGTTTTGCCTATGCTACTACTTAGTCTCTAATATAGTTTGAATAACAATATTAACTAGTAGTTCATTGTCCTAATATAACTGACTTGTAGAATGTAAACATTTGAAATGTAAAATGTTGGAATTTTACAAGTGGGAAGATTTACTTCTGAGAGGGAGGGAGGCGGGAGTGAATCCAAAGTAAATAACTTTAACCTCTAAAAATTTTAACTGAGATCATTCACATGCATCTACCATATCTAATTAGCATAAAAGTAAAGACATGCCTAAAAATAGATAACACAAGATTTGATCACACAAAAACCCTCCAAAATGAGAAGATAAAACTAGGGTGGGGATGACACCCACAAATTATCACTGTAACAATATGTAACTATTTAAGGTTACAAATTTTGACCACTTCCAATGGTCTGCCCTATGAAAGGCCTACCCTACTAAAGGTTTTACACTCTGTTAAAAGTGACCTGTCTAAATGATTTACAAACACTCACTTGGAATGTTACCCTGTTAAAGGATTTAGCACCTTGATAAAAGGCTTACAACATGGTTGTTAAACAAACCTATCTCCATAGGATTTTCATTCCTAATAAAATGGCTAGAGAGTATTAGAATGTATTGACTTGATGACTTACAATCTTCAATTGTTGATTCTAGATCCTTGTTCTACTCAATCTGTTCTGATCCTTCCTGATCTGATATGTCTCTCCTCAGAGTTCTAATGCCCTATTTTGATCAACTAGATTCTATAATGTTGCTCTTCCTTTTCTAAGTCCTATGGATTTTTCTAGCATTCTCCCATATAACTTTCTTACTCACAAAAATTATAGGGTTTTGATCTCCTTATAAAGGCTTTGAAGACATAGGGTTAGGTATGAATCTATAATCATTATTCATCCATCTTTTCTCGCTCAATTCTTTCACTTTTCCTATTGGGTGCATGCTTTCTCCATTTTTCTAATTGGTTACATGCTGATTACATAGGGAATGTAAAAGATTCGATCTTATCTTTAAGATCCTTCGAGATTCATCTTGAGTCAGCTCAAAAATAGTTTACATTTGAGTTTGTGAAAGCACAAACTCATATGTTAATTCTCTATTACTTGGCATTTACTATTTGCTGATGCTCGACACATATAAGATTTTTATCTCACTCAGCTCCTATAGTAACTTTGTCTTGCTTGGCATCAATACTCTACTCAATACCTATAGTGACTTGGCATCACTTATCATTCAGCACTTGATATTTACTCGGCACCTATTGAATTACTAGCTCAATACTTACTATAGCTCAACATCTATATCATACTTGTCATCATCTTAGAAATTGGTTAAGTGTGTTGGCACTCAATTGTGAAAACCAATCTAAGACCAACAATTTCCCCCCTTGACTTGAGTGTCAAAAACCCTTAACTAAACATTATGGATTTGATCTCTATGAGTATAATACACATCTTATTTGGCATATGTACAAGATTTCAAAAACTTGTTCAAAATTTTGTAGAAAACTATATACCTCAAGAACTTGTAACTCCCCCAAAGTTGATGTGGCATTTCTATATTCAAAATTCCTTAAGCTAAATTTGTCTCATGCTGGTTTATCTGATACTCTTTATCTTTGGCTTATTTTATCTATTTCTTCTCCCCCTTTCACACATCTTCCTTGCAATTTTTGTATCCTTTTGATACATCACCTTATTTCTCCTCAAAATTCAAAATTTTATTAACTCCCCCTTTGGGTATCTCCTTCAATTTATTATATCTCCCATTCTTTATTTCTCATCTCAAAAATGTATTTCTCCCACTTTTTGATACTTATGTCAAAGGGTCTTAAGAATGAATGGAATACTTAGCCAAAAAGGTTTTATTTACCTCCATAATAATCTTTAGAGAAGCATCCCAATTGTCTATTGCTATTTCCAGTTCTTTGAGCTAGATGGCTATCTCTACTACAAGATGTACTAGGCCTTCTAATGTAGAAATATTTGGATCTTTCTTCAAAACATTCTCTACATAGGCCATCTCTTTATGCAATACTTCCATGTGTGGGGTAATGGCAGACTGTATCTATATTAATTTGGCCTTGATATTAGGCTTATCTATTGTTAATATAGCTAACTCCTTTTGAGTGTGAAGCATTGTGGCAAAATTCTTCTCACTTTGAGTTGGATCCTTTGGTAGCTACATGCTTGATAATTTAAGGTTCCTTTCCAAGCTTAGTATTCTCTAGCTAGTCTCTTGCGTGAAATATGAAGAGTCACACAGTTTTTAGTTCAATGAGAATATGTTCTCAAGTACTATTTTAACCTTCTCAACTTTCTTAGCTAGTTCCACTTGTGATAGTGCTATTTCACTAGATATATTCTCATTCACCTTCATTTGAAATTTCTTCTTAGACCATTCTAGTAATTTGACATTATTATTTAGGTCTTCATTTTGTACCTGGTCCATTATGTTGGACAATTGCTCCATAATGGGCTTCGTTTCATTAGGTACTAGCAGGCTGAATGCATCAAGAAAGATGTCTTTGATTTCTATTAATTCTTGCCTCTACCTATACTCATTCTTAAGTATTTCTTGCTTCTTCTTCCTCTCTAGTGTCACTTGCACTTCATTAATCTATGCTAAGTTCATTGTCTTGTAGTCATAACTTGGTATGACTATTTCTTCATCAAGTGTAGGGTCTCCATAATGAAGTACCCTTGCTACCTCGGTGGAGCTCGAGCCTAGTGTTGATATCTATAGTGGTACTGCATCAGTGCTCGACTGCTTAGTAGGAGTCCCTATAGTAGGAAAATTAACCAATGTTTGTATTGCCTCTTGCTCTCTCTCTCTAGGGGTTTTCTCCTCTTCCTTTTCTTCTTCTCTTACATCTTGATCAATTATGGTGATAAGAGGAGGTGCACCATGGCTTTGTGTTGTAGGATCAGAGGTATCCTTCTATCCTATCTTCTCCTCAACTTGCTCCTCGGTAGTTATTGTGAATGTAGTGTCAACCTTAGCAAATATGTCTTATGCTACTTTCTCTTGTGGTTGATCACTTGTAGCTGTAGGAGGTTGTGAAGGTGGTTCTTGTGTGTTCACCTTTTCCTTAGTATTTTTAGCTACGCCTTTTGAAGTTCCTCTACACTCACCAAAATAGGATTTGTACACAATTGTAATTGTAAAGTTATTTAATGAAGGATCTTTCTGAGATCCTCTACAATTAATGGATTGATGTTCTGACGTGAGGTATCAAGAACATCCTTCACAATTACCTTCTTTGTAGATGTAGGTGTAGCATGTGGAGGACCAGGTGGTTGTCATGTCCCCTTTTCAAATAATTAAAAATAATAAACTTTGCTAAGGTAGGCAGGCTCCAAAAAAGGTGAAGTTTTGGAAAAAGGGGCTAATCTTTGGAAACCAATGGAATAATAAATAAAAATTATTATTAAATTATATTTTATTAACCCCTCTTGGATGTGAGTTAGGGTTATGCCCTCTTTTAAGGGGTTTGGAGGCATTTTGGGCTCATTCCAGAACTTGATTTTTACTCATTTATTTGTTGTTCTTCAAAGGCTGCCAAACTTGTGGAGAAGGAGACCCAAGAATGGGAATTTGTAGGTTTTGAAGAAGGCTAAGGATGGGAGTTTGAATCCATTCCATGTGCATGCTCATACAAAGTTTTCCTTTGTGCTGAACAGTGTAGATTTGTGAGTTTTCGGGTTTGTTTTTTGTAAGAGTTTGGTGTTTCAAGTTGAGTATTTCATATCAGTTTGGGTTTTTGTTGTATTTTAGACTTTAAGATGTTAAAATAAAGCTAAATATATGTATGGGGATGTGGTTAAACTTTTGAGATAGATTATTAGTGTTTTTGTGGTGTTTCTAAGCATTTTTGTGCTAATTTCGGGAGCCTGATGAGCATGGTTTTTGTCCTACATTTGGGAGCTGTTGTGTAAATTCTATATAGATCTAGAAATTTAATTTTTTAGGCTGTTATGCTTCTAAAATTTCTGTAAAAATGTCCATTTTCAGATTTATTAATAATATGTGAAGTTGTGAAGTTTTTGGCACTATTTCGGACATACCCGATTTGGGGTTTATTGAGAAATTGGTAGATCTTTGTAATATTGGTTGTTTGATTTTGAAAATCTGATTAGAGGTTTGAAATATCATATAAAATCAGAGGAAGGAACATTTCATTGGTATCAGAGACATGATCTTGCTAGCTTGAGGGTTTGTAAAAGTTTGCATGTCAGTTTTGACAACTACCCAAATCTTGCATGTCATAATTTATGGTTGCATGTTGCTTCTGATCAGTTGCATGTCAAAATTTATGGTTGCATGCTACTTCTAATCATTTGCATATTTTTTCTTGGTGAATTTGGTGGTTTCATGTTGCTTCTAATCAGTTGCATGTCAAAATTTATGGTCGCATGCAACTAAGTGAAAGAGAAAAAAGATATTTGCAGCGAGAAAAGAATAAAGAAATTTTGATCAAACCTCCAGTTGAAAGTAAAAGTACAAAATCCAAGGAAGGGAAAAGTATGGGTGATCCAGATGAGATGGCAAAGAAATTCTTTCAAGACATCCAAAATACTCAGAAGCAAACAGTGGATAGTTTGGCAGAAACTAGAGAGGCTTTGCGAATATTGACAGAAAAACTACAGGGAGTTACATCTATTAATGAGAAAGGGAGCACTTAAGAGGAGTCAAGAAATCTGAAATCCACACCATCTAAATCAACCAAAACTATTTTCTTGCCTGCAGATGAGCCACCAGTACCGAATCCAACTATTAATCCCATAGAAGAGGTTACAGGTAACTTGATTGCATTAAGAGCTACTTACAATGGCTTAGATGATGACTTTCGTAGTTCAGTTCCTTTTAGAGAATATGTGGATATGATGAACACTTTGATGCCCAAAAAAGAGAACAGGAGGGAGCATGACATAAGTGGAAGAGAGCTCAAAAATAAAATAAGAAAGTTTACAGCACCTACTTTTGATGGAACAAATAAAATTTCAGCTAGAGCATGGCTACAAAAATTATAGACTTTCTTCACACTTAACCCCATGAAGGAGAGTGATGTTGTTCAATTTGCAAGTCTACACTTGGAAGATGTAGCCTATGATTGGTGGTATCATGGAATGACTACTCAAGGTCATGATCAGGTAACTACATTTGATGATTTCAATCAAAGAGTGATAGATAGATTTGACCTCAAGGATGATGAAGAGTACTTTAAAGAATTGTCAAAGTTGAAGCAAACCAAATCAGTTAATGAGTATATAGAAGAGTTTCAAAAAGTGGCTATTATGGTACTTGATATGAGTGAAAAGAGGATTGTTTATCTTTTTCTTGATGGTTTAGAAGATTCTGTTAAGGGTTTGGTTAAGGCTTTCTCACCCTCAACCTTACAGGAAGCTATCAAAAGAAGCTTGCAACTTGAAACTTGCGTGCCTATGAAACTAGTCACTAATCAAAAACTCCCAAATCTTTGGCAACATAAGGGAAATTTTTAGAAAAAGACTTTCCCAACACTACCACCAAAAGATGTGATAAATGTGGCAAAAAAGAAGGTAGATGAAGAGACTAGGAGTGAATTACGAAGGAAAAAGCTTTGTTTTACTTGTAGATAACCATGGGTTCTAGGACACAGATGTTTGGGGAAAGGTCAAGTGCACTATATTGAAGTTGCTTCAGAATCTGATTCAGATGAGCATGAGGAATTTCATGACACTAAGGAGGAAGTAGAAGAAGAGAAAGAAAAATAAATCAGCAAGGATGGCACTTTAGCAGCATTGTCAGGAGTCCCAAGATACCATCCCTTTCGAATTCGAGGGGTACTAGCAGGGAAAAGGTTGACAGTTCTTCTTGATAGTGGGGCAACTCACAATTTTATTGATGAGGGATTTGTCATGAAAAGAGGGCTTAAAGCAGAAGATTTTGAGGGATTCAATGTTACTGTAGCTGATGGATTCACTATGCCTTGCACACAGGTGGTGAAACAACTCAAGATGTCCTTAGAAGATTATGAGTTATGTGATGACTTCTATGTGGTTGGTATTGGGGAGACAGATCTAGTATTAGGTGTCTAATGGTTGCACTCTATTGGAGGCTATTACATGAACCATCAAACTATGGAGTTTAAATTTCATTCCAATGAGAAAGAAGTCATATTGAGAGGCTTATCGAATGGAGCACCTAAGGCGGTCTCTGCAAAGAGGATGGAGAGGACTTTTTGAAGACGACAAGTAGCATGGGTAGTAGGAGTCATAATATATCCAACAAGCTCTCCAAAGAATCAAGGTAATTTCCATTTTGAAATTCAAAATATTCTTGATAAGCATAGTATAGTTTTCAATGACTTGCCTCCAAGATTACCACCAGATAGAGGTTTTGAGCATGTTATAGAGTTAGAATAGGGTGCCAAACTAGTTATAACAACCCCATATCACCATCCAAGAGGTTATAAGGAAAAAATTGAAAAAACTATTAAAGAACTCCTAGACATGGGATTCATAAGGCCTAGCTCTAGTCCATTTGCATCATCTGTGGTACTTGTCAAGAAAAAGGATGGTACAATGAGAATGTGTATAGACTACAGGGCTCTAAACAAGAAGACCATAAAAAATAGGTATCCCATACCACGCATAGATGAACTCATTGATGAGTTACATGGTGTTGTATACTTCTCAAAAATTGACTTAAGATTAGGGTACCATCAAATCTGAATGAGGAGTGAAGATGTGGAAAAGACTGCTTTCAGATGTCACTATGGGCACTTTCAATTTCTTGTTATGCCATTTGGCCTCACTAATGCACTTGCAACATTCCAATCTTGTATGAATAAGGTATTCAACCAGCATCTTCAAAAAAAATTTTTGGTGTTTTTTGATGATATCTTGATTTATAGTAAAACATGGGAAGAGCATCTAAAGCACATAGACACTATTTTGGGAATCCTGGAGCAGCAATCCTTCTATGCTAAGATATCTAAATGTGAGTTTGGTTTGACAAAGATCCTATATTTGGGACATATTATAAGTTCTAAAGGAGTACAGTTTGATCAACAAAAAATTCAGGCAATTTTGGATTGGCCTCCACTCACTAATCTTACACAGTTGAGAGGTTTCTTCGGGTTGTGTAGCTACTATGGGAGATTTGCCAAGGGATTTTCTCAGCTTGCTGCCCCCTTGACTGATTTGACAAAGAAAGGAGCTTTCGTTTGGACATAAGAGGCACAAAAAATATTTGATAAGCTTAAGGAGGTAATGAGTTCATGCCCTGTGCTTGCAATTTCAGATTTCTCTTTACCTTTTGTTGTTGAATGTGATGCTTCTGGAGAAGGTATAGGGGCTGTCCTAACTCAAAGGGGACATCCAATAGAATTTGAGAGTAGAAAATTAAATCAATCAGAGAAAGGTTACTCCATCTATGATAAAGAAATGTTGGCAATCATGCATGCACTTCATAAGTTTAGGCAATATTTGGTATGTGGGAGATTCATTGTAAAGACAGACCATAATAGCCTCTGATTCTTCTTGAACCAAAGGGATTTGAATGATCATCAAAAAAAATGGGTAAGTAAATTTCAAGCTTATGATTTTGATATTGAATACATGAAAGGAAAGAATAATGTGGTTGTTGATGCTCTTTCAAGAAAGCCCACTTTGTGTTCCTTAACATCTATCTCTGCTAATTGGAAAGTCTCCATAATTTCAGAGTATGCTAAAGATTCCTTTGCCACCAAGATTTTGGATAAGTTAGTGGATGATAATAGGTACAAGGTTGTTGATGAATTGATTTATTACAAGAACAAGATCTTCTTAGTGCCAGGATCAAAAACTAAGGAGAGGATATTGAGGGCCTTTCATGACACACCTTTGGCTAGTCATCAGGGATACTTCAAGACATACAAGAAAATTCGAGAGAGGTTTTCATGAAAGCGTATGAAGGAGGATGTGCTTAAACACATTAAGGAATGTATGGTATGCCAACATAGCAAGAGTGAGCAAAATTTTTTTGTAGGGTTGTTGCAGCCACTTCCTATTCCTGAAAAAAATGGGAAATTATTTCCATGGACTTCATCACCGGGTTGCCCAAGGTTCAAGGTAAGGATTGCATATATGTGGTGGTAGATAGACTAACTAAGTATGCACATTTCTTTCCTATCACATCTGATTTCAAGGCATCACAAGTGGCCGAATTGTTCTTCAAGGAAATTTTTAGATTACATGGCTTGCCTAGAAACATTGTTAGTGACTGGGACAGTAGATTCCTCAGCTCTTTTTGGAAGGAGCTCTTTCATTTAGCAGGAACTGAACTCACTCCTAGTACTAGCTATCACCCTCAAACAGATGGACAAACAGAGATAGTTAACAAATGGATAGAGGGATATTTGAGGAACTATGTTTCAAATCAACAACATGCTTGAGTGAAATGGTTGCACCTAGGGGAGTATTGTTACAATACATCTCATCACATGTCTATTGGTATGCCTCCTTTTCATGCTCTTTATGGTTATGGTGCCCTTTCCTTTGTTGAACTAATACTTTCTGATAGCAGAGTACCTGCAGCAAGTGATTTTGTCAAGCAAAGCCAAGACATAATAAGGTCCCTCAAGGATAATATACAACATGCACAGAACCAACAAAAGTTATATGCTGATAGGAAAAGGATTGAAAGATCTTTTGAGGTGGGAGATTTGGTATTTGTTAGGTTGCAGCCATATAAGCAAAGCACCTTGAAGAGGAGTGGGGCAGAGAAACTCAAGCCAAGGTTCTATGGGCCTTATAAGATCATCAAGAAGGTAGGAGAGGTAGCTTGTGAATTGGAGCTCCCACCAAATAGAAAAATACATAATATTTTCCATGTATCTTGCCTGAAGAAGGTTCTAGGATAGAAAACCATAGTATCTACAAAATTACCACCTCTTGATGATGAAGGGAAATTAGTTTTGATACCAGAAGAGATTTTGGATACAAGAGAGAAAAGATTGAGAAACAGGAGCGTCATAGAGCATTTGGTCAAATGAAAAGGATTAACACTAGAGGATGCAACATGGGAAGGAGGACACGTTCTTGAGAATTCCAAATTTCATTTCTTGAGGACAAGCAATATTTGGGAGGGGAGGACTTGTCATGTCCCCTTTTCAAATAATTAAAAATAATAAACTTTGCTAAGGTAGGCAGGCTCCAAAAAAGGTGAAGTTTCAGCAAAAGGGGCTAATCTTTGGAAAACAATGGACTAATAAATACAAATTATTATTAAATTATATTTTATTAACCCCTCTTGGATGTGAGTTAGGGTTATGCCCTCTTTTAAGGGGTTTGGAGGCATTTTGGGCTCATTCCAGAACTTGGATTTTCCTCATTTCTTTGTTGTTCTTCAGAGGCTGCCAAATCTGTGGAGAAGGAGAATCAAGAACGAGAGTTTGCAAGTTTCTAGGAAGGATAAGTATGGGATTTTGAAGCCATTCCATGTGCATGCTCATACAGAGTTTGCCTTTATGCTGAACAGTGCAGATTTGTGGGTTTTCGGGTGTGTTTTTTGTAAGAGTTTGGTGTTTTAGGTTGAGTATTTCATATCAGTTTGGGTTGCTACTATATTTTAGAATTTAAGATGTTAAAATAAATTTGAATATATGTATGGGTATGTGGTTAAACTTCTGAGATAGATTATTAGTGTTTTTGTGGTGTTTTCGAGCATTTTTGTGCTAATTTCGGGAGCCCGATGAGCATGGTTTTTGTCCTACATTTGGGAGTTCTTGTGTAAATTATATATAGATCTATAAATTTCATTTTTTAGGCTGTTATGCTGCTGAAATTTCTGTAAAAATTTCCATTTTCAGATTTATTAATAATATGTGAAGTTGTGAAGTTTTTGGCACTATTTCGGACATACTCGATTTGGGGTTTATTGAGAAATTGGTAGATCTTTGTAATATTGGTTGTTTGATTTTGAAAATCTAATTAGAGGTTTGAAATATCATATAAAATCAGAGGAAGGAACATTTCAGTGGTGGCAATTGCCATGTCACCCTTCTATGTTTCCTTCTCGACTGTTACCTCTTCTCTTTCTCTCCTACTTCCTCCTTTTCATTTTCCTTTTCTTCTTCATTTTCATTTCTTCCGTCAAAGGGATCTTCTTGTCCTTATTTCATTTTATTTATCCCATAAATCAATTTCCACATTTTTGTGGATTTTTTCACAACATCTTCTATTTGTTTTGCAAAATACTAAAGGCTCTATATTTGGGTGCAAACTTTCTCCCATGTTTCTTACTAGCCTTACTTATTTGACCTTTTGTAAGGTCAAACATTACATGAGCCAATGTTGACTCCCTTATTTCCTTCTCCATTTTTAGGCAATAATGCCATTTATTTTCAACAATTAAACTTAGCTCCTTAGGCATAGAATTATCCAGTTCAAGTGAAGTAGTCTTGAACTTGGCCATCATAGTGTAGATAGATTCTTCCACTATGTTCTGCTCTTCTCTACTCAACCTATTAAAATCAATGGTCTTTAAACCTATTAAATTTTCATTATCCCTAATGTTATCACAAAAATTTTCAAGATTAGACTTGGTGGTGTGACTTACCACTCTAAATTGCTCATTGTCAGATTTTGTTCTCTCTTATTCTGACTCTGGGGATGCCACATATTTTCTTCTTTTCTTTTCTGCTAGCCCTCCTTGCTCTATGGCTTTTTTCTTATCTTGTTCCTTAACCACTTTTTTTGTTGCCCTTGTGTCTACCCTTGTGGTAGGCATTGTTGGGCTTGGCTTGGTTGCTTTCTTCTTGCCTTTTGGCTATGCTGCAAGCTATTTTTGTGTTTTCCTCTTTTTGGGTTTAGCCTTAGGAGCATCTTGCTCGACACCTTCTTCTTCTTCTACATCTTCATCCATCCCTTAGGCTAAATCTAATGGTCCTTGAACTTGTTCATCTTCATCATCATTAGCTTCTTCATCTTCTTCTACCTCATCTGCCTCTACTGTGCCTTCTCCAAATTTGGCCTTTAGCTTCTTCACTAGTTTTTCCTTTTTCTTCAATGTAGAAGCTATCTTTAACTCCATGTCTACTTTTTATCTTACCACATCATAAGTCCCAAAATGTGGTGCACTCTTATCCACTTCCTCTAGTAGTAATGTTGTTATAGCTGAAAATGCCTCATCTATGTTAATTTCATAGCCAAGAATTCTTAGCCATCTAACCCTTGGTATGGCTACTTGTATGTAAGTATAATCAATATCTACAAGAAAATGTACATCATTTACATGTTTCTCAACCAATGAAATAGGTATCCTTAGTCTCTATTTTATGGACTTCTTCAAATCTTCAAAATAGTTGGTCATAAGTGTCTCAAAATTAGCTCCCATTTGTTCAATATATTCATTAACCTGAGCTACAATGGACCTATTTGTTTTCTAGCTAACTTTAACAAAAGATGGAAATTTATTTTGTACATAGAAAAATATAAAAATCAAAATTGCACCAAATTTACATGGGGCTCCCTTGGTTCTCCTTATAGCTCCTAAATTTTAATTGATTTGTTGCAATTGCAATTTTGCAAGATCATAAGTATGATCCTTATAAACCAATTTATAACCAACATCTACTGCAATGCATGGAACACTATTGAGTCTACTAGATTGATAAAATTTGTGTGAAATGACTCTAACAAAAAATTCAACAAGAGGATCCTGTATAGTATCTATGGTCATGCCTCTCTTGTTTCATTTTTCTCCTGTATTTTTCTCAATTGCTTCCTTAGAGTCACTTCTGAGAGTCTTAGGCTGATCTAGGGTTGGATAACCTATTACTCTATGTACAATACTCTTTTTTATTTTCCCTTGTCCATCTTATAACCATAAACTTCAATCATGAATCCTACTGAGCAAATTTCTAAGCCATTCGGTCTTGAAGACGATGGGGAATTCTAGGGCATGAGTTAAACCCTTCTTCTCAATGATTTGGTATTCTTCCTTCACGACTCCATTTTCACACAACTTGTCATAAGCTTCCCTCATCTCCATGTCTCATATGGCTCCAATCTTACAGTTGTAACATCTCCTAATATCCTGGACCATAACTACCTTAGGAGGAATTATAGATAGGGCTTTGACTAGGTCATTTTATAAGTAACTTCAGGGATTGGCCAAAAATTTAGTTGTTTAACTTTGTTTGACATTAGTTGGACCTCAATTAGATCTTTCTCCCGAGGTTTCCTAGAACTAGAGGCCATTTGTGCAATCTAGGGTTTAAACATGAAGAAAATATAAGACTGCATAGCTTGGCACTAGTGTAAATATCTCAGAATCAATGAAACTATGTTGAATCATTGTTGAAATTGGGTCAAACACTAGATTCTTTGCTTGGAAATTGTTTTGCACTCTTCTTCATATTTTCTCTTTGTTTGTGATGAGAAAAAATGGTTCAAAATGCAATCATATACCCTTATTTTGTAGCATTAAATGCTTAGTGCATTTACAGCTATCCACTCAGCTTCTTAAGCATTTCTACATAACTTGGCTTCCATTTATTTTCAAACACTCAGCATCCACTGAAGTATTTTCTTACTCAGCTTCAACTAAAATTTCCATTTCCTTGACTTCCACTACCAACTTGGCTGCAACTAATCATTTGGCTTCTATTGATTTTGCCAATCAATTCGACATGTACTGGGATTTTACTCGACATCTAAAGGAAACTTTTCTCACTCAAAAATGCTAGTAAAAACTTGAAGTTCTAGCTTTGCATCTCTATTCATGTTGATCTATCCTCTTCAATATTTTCTTCTCTAGGAACTGATGTATGATAAAGCTTTGTATATCAGTTCCACATGTCTTCTTTTGCTTAGTTGGATGAAGTGTGACCACTTGACCTTTTAGGTGAAGTGATCCCTCCATTGGATGTACAACTTCCATCTTTCTTCTTCCATGTCTTATTCATTTCTCCTCTGATGTGTTCAACATCTACTATTCCTTTTCCTTTGTTGATCTTTGAGTTGGGTGCCTTTGACTTTGTTGGGCAATTTCTACTGATTTGACCAGTCTTTAAACAACCAAAGCATGTGGTTTGGCTCAACCATCTATTGTAGTTTCCACTAAAATGTGTTCTTATGAAATTTTTAGGGATGTGTCCATATTCTTGATAGTAGTGATAGTTATACTTGGTGTTGTAGTCCCAATTTTAGTGATGTCCATGATTATTTCCCCTTACTGGTTGATTAGGTGTCCACATAGGCTTTGATTTGCACTCAAAATCTCTATGTCCATACTTCTTGCAATTGTAGTAGTGACCTTCAAATCTTGGTGTCCTGATAGTCCCAATCCTATAGTTATGTGCTTGATGTCCTTGCTTGTTACACTTGTGATAGTGACCCATATTTTTAGGTTTGTCATGTTGATGGACATTTTTTCTCCTGCACACATTAGAGGTATGTCCTTTTTTACCACAAAAATAACAAGTAGGTTTAGTATTCTTACCTTTCTCACTTCTTTCTTCTATAGTCTTGGATGACTCTCCTCTTTTAGTGCTAGTGTATCCTAGTCTTGAAGTATTATTGTTGGCTCCTAGTGATTTTAGTAGCTGTTCAAAGTACTTGATGGCCTCATTGGGTTTGTTGAAGCTCTCTGCAATCTCTTTCTCTCTTTTTAGGTCATTTTACAGTTGTTCATTTTTCATCTTCAATGTGGAGATCTCGATGTCCTTCATATTTAGTTCATGATGTGCATTCATCATCTAACTTAGGGTGTCCAACTACATGTTGGAAATTCTTACAATCTCAATTGACTTTTTCTCCAATCTGTTGGCAAGGTTTCTCTTATCTTCTTCTAGCATAGCCTTATCTTCGGTGGCTCTTTTCTTCTATTCAGTCACTTCACAAATTATCATGGCTTGTGATTCTTGTTCAAGCTTGAGTGTTCTAATCTCTTCTGCTTGGGATCCATTCTTCTCCATTAGATCTACTATTTCTGCACCAAACTCCTTGTAATCTCCATTTTCAAACACTTTTGAGGTGTCAATCTCCTTGTGTTGTGTATCGTTCTCAGCTATGGCAATCTCTCTTCTTCTCTTTAAGAATTTCCTTAATTCTTCTCTGGCTTCTTCCAAAGTATGTAGAGTGAGTTGTATATCCATCACTTGATTTTCTATGAGCTTACCAAGTTTGTAGACTTCCATTTCTAGAGTTGTAAGGCTTCTCCTTATGAGAATTAGGCTCTAATACCAATTGTTGGAATTTTACAAGTGAGAAGATTTATTGCTTCTCCTTGTGAGAACTAGTCTCTGATACTAATGGTTGGAATTTTACAAGTGGGAAGATTTACTTCTAAGGGGGGGTGGGATGAATAAGAAGTAACTAACTTTAACCTCTAAAAATTTTAACTGAGATCATTCACATGCATCTACCTTATCTAATTAGCATTAAAGTAAAGACATGCATGAAAATAGATAACACAAGATTTGATCACCCAGAAACCCCCCAAAATGAGAAGGTAAAACTGGGTGGGGATGACACCCACAAATTATCACTATAGCAATATGTAATTATTTAAGGTTACAAAGTTTGACCACTTCCAATGGTTTTCCCTGTTAAAGGCTTTACACATTATTAAAAGTAACCTATTTAAAGGATTTACAAACACTTAGTTGGAATGTTACCCTATTAAACCAACCTATCTCTATAGAATTTTCATTCCTAATACAATGGCTAGAGAGTATTAGAATGGATTGACCTAATGACTTACAATCTTCAATTTTTGATTCCAGATCCTTATTTTTCTCAATTTGTTCTGATCCTTCTTGATTTGATATGTCTCTCGTCAAAGTTATGATGCTTTGTTCTGATCAATTAGATTTTGCAATGTTGCTCTTCCTTTTCTAAGTCCTTATACCCCTCTATATTTCACTAGCATTCTCCCATATAAATTTATTACTCACATAAATTATAGGGTTTTGATCTCCTTATAAAGGCTTTGAAGACTTAGGGTTAGGTATGAATCTACAATTAGTATTCATCCATCTTTTCCTACTCAATTCTTTCACTATTCCTATTGGGTGCATGCTTTCCCCATTTTTTTGATTGGCTACATGTTGATTATAGAGGGAATGTAAAATATTTGATCTTATCTTTAAGATCCTTTGAGATTCATCTTGAGCTAGCTCAAAAATGGTTTACATATGAGTTTGTGAAGGCACAAACTCATATGTTGATTTTGTGTTACTTAGAACTTACTGTTTGCTGATGCTCAACACATATAATATTTTTGTCTCGCTTGGCTTCTATAGTAACTCTATCTTTCTCAGCACCTATAGTGACTCGACATCACTTATCACTCAACAATTGATATTTACTCGATGCTTGAAGTTTACTCAACACCTGTTGTATTACTTTCTTGGTACTTACTATAGCTCAACATCTATATCATACTCGGCATCATCTTCGAAATTGGTTAAGTGTGTTGCCACTCAATTGTCAAAATCAATCTAAGACCAACATAAAAGGCCATAAAAATATTCAACACAAGTTTAACACTAGGATTTAACATGGAAACTCAATTTGGGAAAAATCACTAACAACATGTCACTACTTTTTCACTCTTCTGAAGTAAGCCCTATTAGGAGTCAATTGTGTTAAAGGTTATAATAAACACTGTTAAATATGACCTAGTTAGGATTTAATAACCCTATTAAGAGTGTCCTTGTCAAAGGACTTTAGAATATTCCATTAGAATGTCACCTAATCAAAGGATTTAGACAAACTATTAAGTCCTTAATGATTGTTAGGAAAACCTTGATTAAAAGGATTTCAATACAAACTATTTACAATGATCAGAAAGAAAACAATAGGGTTTTATCTGTATGATTACAACTCACTTTTTAATTTTAGATCTCTATTTAGTTCATGTGTTGATTCCTTGATAAGCCTTCTTTGTCATCTTTTTCCTTGATTTACTTGGTAACCCTTCAAAAAATCACCCTTTTGTTAAGTCATCATTTTGCACGATGCTAAACGATAGGAATCCTTTCAAATCCTTCTTTTGAAATTATAATCGATGATCAAATCCAAGGTTCTTGGTAGTCTTAAAACCTACCAAAATCTTCTCAATTGAAGATAAATGTTTATGTTCACGAGGAGGCCTTTGTTGGTTCAAACCAATTTCAAATAATATGTTTGATCTGTTGTTGTTTGAAAAGTAACCACAAAAGAAATATATTTGTTGGTATTTTCTATTTTTATGATGAATGCAATTTATTGATGAAACTATATGAATTCCTATTTAACCAAGTTTTATAAAAAAAGATAAGTTAATAAGCGTCTAAAGAAAATAACTAAAACAAAAATTCCTAAAGAACATAAACCATGACAACAACACATCTGCAAATTAAATCGTCAAAAGGATCGGGTAAGAAACCAATGAAATTAGAAGAAACTCTTCCTTAACTCCACTAATTCAATCTTTGATTGGAACTCAATATAAACTTAATGATGTATCACATTTCATCAAATCAAAAGGCCATGGAAAGTGTGCTAATGCGAGACAAGACACTGTGCAAGAACAAAGATTATCCTTTCTCCAATTTGTAATGTCAGTGGAATTCATTAACATAAGGAAAATACCAGAGCTAAAAGATCACAAAATCATAAAAATAAAATAAAACCTTTAGCTCTATTAGTATTCATGAACATGCATTCACAAAAATAACACACTCCAGCAAGAATAACTACCCTTAGAATGAAAGCACTGATAGCATATATTATTCCATCAAATTGATAGCTTGGAGTACATATTACATCCATGTATATATAAGAAAAAATATCCCCCCTTTGTGTTAGGAGTGAGAACTCTTAAAATGAAAACTCATGATAAAAACTAATAAAACAAATATACAAATTGAATCTCTAAATGGTGCTAAGTGTGCCTCCACCCTTGTTTATATCCATTAATGGGTGCATGAGGTGCATGAGGCTTTACATGAAAAAAATGAATGAAAGAATGAGAAGATAAGAAGAATGCAACTATAAGTTGATCTAGGAGTCTCTCAAAGCTCTAAAAATGGAAGCTTGACCTTCTCTAGGCCTTTCTAGAAGTTGAACTACCATTAAAATGTGTTTTTGGTGCATGAAATGCTCTAAAATAACAACTAACAATTAACTATTAGTGCACTATTTATTCTTTAAAACTATTGGCACACCTCTATAAAAAGAAAACCTATACACCTACACACCTTGGTAATAGGTTTTGAAAATCCAAAAAAATTTGAAGTGTCAAAACTTGATTTCTATCATTTGGTTTTTTTTCCCTCGTTACACCAAAATGATGTCTAGATGTTTATTCTTGAGCTTCTCTATTATCTTAGCCATGAAACTAGCTTCTAATAGATCCAAAGCATCACTTTTATTCTTTACTACTTGCCAATAATTACTAACTTCAATCCTTGTCTCTGAAAAATCTTCAAGCTTGGTGCCAAGTTCCAACAGTGCTTCTTCAATTTTGAAAGCTTGTCTAATGTCATCTTCTAATGAAGCATCTTCAAATGAACCTCTGAACTATTGGACTACTAATTGCACTACAAAGGCTTTATTTTAGACTCATCCTCAAAAATATCAAGGCAGGTGGTTTTATAATACCTTTCCACTTCCACAATCTACTCTTGTGCTTTATCCTTAATCTACTGGATCTCTTTGGGAAATCCCTTGATTACTTTATTACCTTTCAATATCTTCTCAATCCAATCATCAATATTATCTAACTTGTTCATAGCATATACCTCCATTAGCATTTTATACCTTTGGCCTTTTATTGATTTTAACACATGTAAGTCTTTATCATAGGTATATACTTCATCTATTAGCCCAGAATCTTGATTCATTATAGAAACCAACTTATTAAAACTTTATTGGATGTGGTGCAATAGACTCATATTTCATTGTATGACTACACTCCTTTCTCTTCAAACTATCATTCCATTGTTGACATGCTTCCAAAATTGGATCCAACTATGTTCCTATCCCTTTTTTCCTAGTGTCATTACAAGAGCGATCTTTGGTTTTCTAGGTCAATGGGACCCACTAGTTCATTCAAGTAGCCTCTCAGTAGCTCATTCTTCTTTTGCAATGTTATTAGCCCTGATTGGTCCCAATCCATGTGCCTAAGCACCTCTTCCATTCGTATGGTGATCATCACTTTAGTTGTGTCCTCCGTGGGCCTTCCCAACATGACACCCTTGATTTGATAATATTTTAGATTTAGTTCTTTTGCATAGTTCTTTAGCATCGGCATGAGGATGAGGAATAACAATATGTACAAGAAGGTTTTGATCTTTGTTCTTTATTATGAAGGCCAATATTCTCACATCACCCTTACATGCCTAAGGCCTCTTCACTAATTTAATTATTTCCTTTACTTCTTCCTCTACTATTAGGTCTAGCTATCTTTTTTGATGAAACATAACCTCTTTGTTCAACCATGGTGGTGTAGTGCCCATGGGTGACATGTACTTAGCTAAAGAGGTTGGTTTTCCAACAAGATCCTTACCCTTGTCACTTCTCTCTCGAGTCTTCTCATTTCAAAGATCTTTAGTAGGAGTCTTTGCACTCTATTGGGTTAAGAATCTAGCCTCTATATATTGAGGAGCTTGCTAAATTTCTTCGGGTATTTGTACCTCCTTAGATACTTCATAGACATGAAGCTATTGGAACTCCCCTTCCTTATTTTTTTGTTCTTCTACCTCTTCCTAAGTGTCTAGAGGAATTTGAGTTAATGAGACTTTGCCTAGAATGATCATATCCTATAGTGGGGGTAGTGGAATGCCCAAAGGTCCTTGAGGTAGATGAGGTGATTAATTCCAATCCTCTCCTAATGGTTCACTAGTGGGTTTGTCTCTAATATTCTCATCTACCAACTTAGTAACCATTGTTCATCTTTTGAAGTTGACACTTAGATAGGCTATCTTGGAGTAGATAGAGGTATCAATGGAGCTTATTCTCCTCTCTTCCTATATGGCTTTGGCCGACCGAGTTCTTTGGCTCAAGGAGAAAAATTCTATTTGTTCCCCTTCTTCTTCATCCTTAGCTTCTAGGATGGTCTCAAGAACCTATGAGAATATAGTTTTTTTCTTTAGACTCCTCCTCCATGTTCCCACCATAGTTATTTCAATTATTTCTTTCTTTGGAGCCAAGGGGGAGGCTACTCCCTCTACAATTATTACTAGTGAAACCCTCTACTCCTCTACTTGTTCCCGCTCTAGCTATTCTAACTGTACTTACTCTGGAGGCTCTTATGTAGGCTCTTGTGCTTGAGACTCAACTTGTGCCTATTTAGGTTTATCCTTTTGTGGAGGTGCTTGAGCTTGAGCTTCTTGTTTCTTTGCCCTAGGAGGTTCTGTCTTCCTTTCCATTCCTCTATCATCCTCAAACTACTCAACCTCCTACTGATGTTGATGAACCTTCCAACATTACTAGGGATATAGAGGGGTAGGTTGGCACTGTAACCTTAGTATCAGTTCCTTTGATTGGCTTGGTTGTGGCTTGTAGGGGTATGGCCCGAGGAACTGGATCCATTCTAAATGGCTTCTTGGTCCATTCCTTTTTCAATTCAACTACATGCCTAGCCCAATGAGCTATGTCATCATTTTCATCCTAACCTATCTCAACATTAATAATCAGCCAATCATGGATTTTATCTCTATTATATAAAGGATCCATGACTTCTTTGGCATCCTTTTCCATGACCTTCAGAGGAATCTTGATTTTCAACACATTCTCTTCTAAATATAGGCTCTTCCTACAATAATCTTTTTTTATGGATATTGTAGTCATCTATTACATTCATCCAATAATATTCTAAGGCATCAAAATGTACAAATTGTTTCCCTACTAAATGTTGCATCATCCCAATATTGTCAAAGAAAGGGTGAGGGGAGTTGTATTCTTCTAAGGGATATTCATCCCACTCAAAATATAAGGTGGAAATATCCTACTTCTACTTCATCTTGAAGGCACCAATTGTGATGGGCTAGACCCATATCTTCTTATGTTGTTTTCTCACTATGTCATATGCAAAAGTGGGTTGGTGGGCTATCTCTGGGAGTATCAATCTATCTGATGGGTATCTTGGGAGCTTCTTGGCAATTCAAGAGTACCAACTACCCAAAGATATGTGAAGGTTTTTAACTAAATGTAGTAAGCCCCAATCTCCTTGCTTCTAGAAATTACCTCTACTGATATTCTCTTTACATTGTCACCTTCAATAAACCTAATAATTGCAAAGATAGACCCTTCATTCACCACTCTATATTCCACACTTTGTAGTGGGAGATTCTTCTTGTTAAAAATAGACTGATACAAGTATGATAAATTTATTTTAATCATTTTTTTGTCAGTGATGTCAAACCTGCTATTTGGTGGTAAGAAAACTACTTATATGATTTAAGTACTATCATTTATTTTATTGATGAAGAGGTTTTGATCAAATGATATAACAATAACACCTAGAGGAAAGGTTGAGTTATGATATGGAAAAGGAGTACAAGAATCAGATAAGATAGTGATATCATAGTGCATTGATAATCTACTTAAGGTTGAAAAGGTTGGTTACACTAAGAAAGTTTAGAAGAACAAGTTAAACAAAGTTTGTTTGCCAAGCTTGACCGAGTGGAAAATAGGTGCCAAGTAGAAAATTAGTTGGAGCTAAGTAAAAGTCTATTTTAGTGTAAGCCGAGTGAAATAGTTGATGCTGAGTAAAGTTTAGTTGATGTTAAATACCAATAAACTTTAGTTCATGCTGAGTGATTTTACAGTGGATGTTGAGGAATGTAGTATGTGTCAAGCATTAGAAGCTAGTTAATGTTGAGTGTTAGCATTATTAAAAAGATCATGAGTTTGATGGATATTAGTTGTCAAAGTTGATTTCTTGGATTATGTGAACCATGTGAAAGATAAGATTGATGAGCTAATGGCACAAAATTCATGGTAAACCATTTTGAGGTGAATTCAAAGAGGATTGACGGATAATTTTCTAGAAGGGAATGAAATGAAATAAGGAGTCGATTTATTAAATCCTACCTAATATGTCCTAATCCTAAATTGGACGATGGAGGATGAATGTCAAAATATATTAATTCTTTATTTATAGATATGGCTAGTTAGAAGCAAAGGTTGTCATGTTTGAGAACATAAGGAAGACAAGGAGTCTAGGGTATTGCTTCATTTAGTGACCTAAGTAAAGAGTCTAGATTGACAAGTTAAGCAAGAAGGATTAAGGGTATGGATACTTGAAGGGTGAATAAGCTATCAGAGTTGAAGTGTGTGAAAGCCAAGAAGAATGGAGGACTAAAATAGAAATCTATAATCTGCAAATGAAGTTGTAAGTTGTTATTAGATCAAGCCTTACTATTACTCTCTAATAATTGTATCAATCTAGGGTAAATCCTTTGGATTAAGGTTGACCTAATAGTCATTTGTAAATTCTTTGACCAAGTGACATTCCAAGTGAATGGTCTAAAGTCCTCTAACAAGGCTCACTCCTAACAAGGAGATTGAAATCCTTTAATAGGGTCACATTTAACAATGTGTATTGTAACCTTTAACAGGGTTGGCTTTTCATAGGACATCACTTTAGATGAGTGACAAAGAGTAGCATGTTACTAGTGGTTTTTTCCAAATTGAGTTTCCATATAAATCATTGTGTCAAGTGTGTTATTGAATCTGTTATGTTTCATATTTACATTTTTGAGAATTGATTTGATAGTAACCTACAAGTTTAAAGTGATTGCATAATCTTATGGATGCATGCATGATGATAAATGTTTTATGGGTTCACTAAGCTATGAAAATTTTTAATAGTACATCTCAACCTTGGATAACTAATTCACCCCCCACTCTCAGTTATTCTAAAGAATTTCAACAATTGGTATTAGAGCCATCTACTTAAGAGGACTAGTTTGAAGGTACTAGAAGCACAAAGATCAAGATGTCAAAAAGAGAAGTACCCAAGCTTAATAGAGATAATTTTCCTGCATGGAAAAGTCTGGTGAAGCTACACCTTGGAGGACTTGGAGATCATGCACAATATACCATTTCTATTGGGCATGTTGATCCTATTGGAGCCCTAACTACTAAAGAACTAAAAAAGAAGAAATAACACAACCAGACAATGTTGGAGATTGCAACTTCCCTAAGCTATTCTAAGTTTGATGATATCAAAGGATGTGATAATGCAAAGAGAATATGGGATGCTCTACACACCCTCTATGGAGGTGACAAGAATGTTTTAAGAGCCAAAGCTGAAAGTCTTAGAGGTAGGTTCAATGATATGGGAATGCAAGAAGGTTAGAATGTTGCTCAATATTGCTCAAGGATAAAAGATGTTATTAATCCAATAAGAGGAGCTACTAGTAAAATAGATGATGATATTCTACTAAGAAAAGTTTTGAGAACACTGCTACCCATCTATGCTATTAGAGTTTTTACAATACAAGAACTAAGATGTGTACTAGGGAATGTTCTAACTCTTGAAGGTCTGGTAGGTAGGCTGACTAATTTTGAGCAATCTAATTTTGATAATTACAAACCTAAAAATATTGAACCTTCTTTCAAAGCTAAGCTATCTTTGAAGGAACCTAATGAGAAGAAGAAGAAAAAGACAAAATATGTGTCCAGTGACAGTGAGATAGATGAGGAGGATGTAGATCAACTTGAAGCACTTTTAGCAAGGAGATTTCACAAAGGTAAAAACAAGTTTAAAGGTAAACTACCTATCATTTGTTTCAACTGCAATGAGGTTGGTCATATTGTTGCTAGATGTCTATAGAAGAAGAATTATAGAGGTGTTGACAAGTATAAAAGTATAAAAGATGAAGATAGAAAAGATTACAAAGACAAAGGCAAGAAGTCTTACTACATTTTTGAAGAGGAAACAAGAGATGAATTTGATGATCATGATGATGAAGTGGTGTATGTTGCAATAAAGGAAAAATATGATGAAGATGAGGAAACTACACTTGTGTCTTGTGTGAACAAGAATGATAGATGTATCATTGATGGTGGGTGTTCACATCATATGACTATAGATAAAAGTAATTTGATTACCTTGAATTATTATGATGGAAATAGTGAAAGATTTGGCAATGATACACCATGTTTGATAAAAGGAAAAATTCCTATCAAACTCATAGAAAATATTTTATGTGACAATGCTTACTATGTTGAAGGACTTAACTATAATCTATTGAGTGTGTCACAACTGAATAATTCAGGATGCAAGGTTGAGTTTGAAAACAATATTGCTAAGATATATGATACTAATGGAAAATTGATTGGAAAGGGTGATCAAACTTGAAGTAATCTATTCTACCTTGATATAGAGGATGCTACATGTTTAGTTGTAGAATTTGATGATGTGTGGCTATGACACAAGAGGTTATGTGATGTTAATTTTGATAACTTGGTTAGTATCAATAACATGAGAAAAGTTAGAGATTTGGCTAAGTTGAAGAAGCCTGACAATATAATGTACAAATAATGTTAGTTAGGCAAAATGACAAAGTCAAGTTTTAAAAGTAAGACTAATACCTCTAAAGGAATACTAGAGATTGTTCATACTGACTTGTGTGGACCAATTGAAGTGCAAAGGTACAAAAGAGATAAGTACATTATGTTGTTTTTTGATAATTATTTTAGAATTATGATAGTTATGTTCTGAAATAAAAATCTGATGCTTTCCAAATGTTTAAGTGGTACTTAGAAAGAGTTGAGAAAGAAATAGGTAGAAGTCTAAAATGTTTGAGATTCGACAGAGGAGGAGAATTTACATCAAATGAGTTTGAGATGTTCTAACATGACAAAGGAATCAAAAGATAGACATCTGCTCCTAGAACCCCTCCACAAAACGGAATTGCTAAAAGGAGGAACAACTCTATAATAGACTGTGCTAGGAAACTCATGATGGATAAAATGTTACTTTAAAATACTAGAGAGAAGCTATAACCATAGCTATCTATACCTTGAATCATGTGCAAATTACGAAAGGTACTCATTCAACATCTTTTAAACTATGGTATGGATACTCACCCAATGTAAAATATTTTAAGGTATTTGGAAGCAAATGCTATATTCTTAAAGATTTTAGGAATGGTAAACTAGATGCAAAAAGTGAAGAAGGTATATTTCTAGGTTATACCATAAGAAGTAAAGCTTATAAGTGTTTAAATACTAACACTAACAAAGTTGTGGAAAGTGCAAATGTGAAATTTGATGAATATATAGAAGTATATAAGGATGAACCTATGAAGGAAGTAGAAGAATACAAATCATTTGTATACTTTTGTGAAGGTATGCCTACTAAAGAAGATGTTGCAAATCAAGTTACAAACCAACAATAAATTTTAGTGACTACTAAGTCACATACTATGAATGTTAAGCTGCATTCAAGAACTGAATTACATTCAATTGTTGAGTTTTAGAATGAATTTTAGACACATTCTTATTATGAAATTAGTGTACATAAAAGAGATGTTGAACTACCTAACAGAGAATCACATAGTGATTTAAAAATTGAAGGACAAAATAAAAAAATGAGAGTTAAACCAAGATTGTCTAAATATGTCAAGAGACATCATCCTGCTGCACAAATCATTGGAGATAAAGATGACAGACAGATGACAAGGAAAAAATTGAGAAATTATACATGTTTTCTAAGCATGAAAGATCCCAAAATAGTGAAAGATGCCTTAGAAGATTTGGACTAGAGTAAAGCCATGGAAGAAGAGATTGAACAAATTGAGAAAAACAAATCATGGACTCTAGTTCCTAGACCAAAAGACAAAAATGTGATTGGTACAAGTGGGTATATAGAAGTCACAAGGAACAAGGAAAGATTAGTTTTCAAAGGATATGCACAAGAAGAAGGGATTGAATATGGAGAAACATTTTCCCTTGTTGCTAGATTGGAAAGAGTAAGAACTCTGTTTGCTTCTTCTACATACAAAGGTTTCAAAGTTTATCAAAAGGATAATAAGTCTACATTTATTAATGGTATATTAGAGGAAGAATTTTATATAGAACATACAAAGCTTTCAAAGTTTATCAAATGGATGTTAAGTCTACATTTCTAAATGGTATCTTAGAGGAAGAAGTTTATATAGAATAGCCAGAAGGATTTGTTGATGTTAACAATAAAAATATGAAATGTGGATTACACCAAGCTTTATATGGTTTGAAGAAAGCACCAAGAACATGGTATGAGAGAATTCATAATTATCTTGTGAAGATTGGATTTGAAAGGATTGATGATAAGAACAATCTGTACTTGAAGATAGAGAAAGACAAAGGTATTTTGTTATTTAAATTTTTTGTTGATAATATCATATTTGGAGGTCAAGATACTTTATTCAAGGCTTTTGCAAATCAAATGAAGCAAGAATTTGAGATGTCTATTTTTGGAGAGATCAATTTCTCTATGGGTTTTCAAGTACACCAAATGAAATATGGTATATACATTACTCAGTCAAAGTATGTTAAGGAGATACTGAAAACTTTTGGATTGGAAGATTCTAAAACCAATGAGTATACCTATGGTGATAGGACATAAATTGTCAAAGAATGATGATTCAACAAAGGTGAATCAAACATTATATAGGTCTATGATTGAGAAATTACAATATGTAGTACATAGCAGACCTGATATATCATTATCTGTAGGGATAGTTACAAGATTCTCTACTAATCCCAAGGAGAATCATTTGATGGTTGTAAAGAGAATAATGAGATATCTACAAGGAACAGAGGACTATGGTCTATACTACAAGAAAAATGGAAAATTTGAATTAAGAGCCTATACTGATGTTGATTGGGATGGAAATATTGATGATAGAAAGAGGACCAGTGGAGGAGCATTTTTCTTAGGTAAGAGTCTGGTTACATGGACTAGTAAGAAATAGAACTACACTTCTCAATCTACTATTGAAGTTGAATATGTTGTTGCTATAGTAAATTGTACAAACATTGTATGGATCAAAAAACTACTCAAAGGTATGAAGGAAGAGATCAATAAACTAATGATACCTTATTGTGATAATACAAATGCTATAAATATATCAAAGAATCCTATGATGCCTACAAAGCCTAAGCACATTGCAATCAAGTATCATTACTTGAGGTAATTAGTTCAAGATAAAGAGGTGAAGATGGAATATGTTAACACAAAAAAGAAAATTGCTGATATCTTCACAAAAGGATTACCCAAGGATGCTCATTAGTATCTAGGAGGTAAACAAGGGGTGTTACCCCTATCATAGGATATCTAAAGAAACAAGAGGAGTGCATTGCATCAAACAAGTTGATTGCCATATGTCAATAGATCATACTTTAGGAGCTACCTAAAGTAATCAAAGAGCCAAAACTACAAATCAATCACAAGCAAGGTGATAGAGGGAGAAAATGAAGATGTTTATATTTGCATATTAAGATGATGAGTCTTTGGCATTTTTGTCAAAGATGGAGATAGTAAGGAAATTGATGAAAGGAGATATTGAAGAAAGAGGAAAATCCCATGAGGGAGATAGATATTGTTAACAACACTTAAAGGAATTGAACAAAGAGGGAGAAATCTTAACACATGGTATGAGGGAGAAATTTTGACTACTAAGAGAGAAAGTGTATCTTTTGATTACATCTACCTAGTAAGAGGAAGATAATGTAGAGGGAAATATAAGAAGTAATTCAAAGGGAGTCATAAGGATGAGTTGAGAGTCTGTTTATTAGAATTGAAGAAAATTTTGTAACCTATTTAGAAGATGAAAGTTGTTGGTAGAGGAAAATATTTCAATACAAGGATTTTTCTTTTTTTGGTATTTTGTTGGTCTTACTATTTAAACCTAGTCAGTTTGGTTTACCATGAATGCTATAGAGGGAAATTCATGAAAATAGATTGATACAAGTATGATAAATGTGTTTTAATCATTGTTTTGTCACTAATGTAAAAGCTACTATTCGCTAGTAAAAAAATTTCTTATATGATTTAAGTACTATCATTTATTTGATTGGTGAAGAGGATTTGGTCAAATGATGTAACAATAGCGCCTAGAAGAAAGGTTGAGTTATGATATGGAAAAGGACTACAAGAATCAACTAAGATAATGATATCATAGTGCATTGATAATCTACTTAAGGTTGCAAAGGTTTTTTATACTAAGCAAGTTTAGAAGAACAAGTTAAACAAAGTTTTTCTATCAAGCTTGATCGAGTGGATGGTGCTGAGCAATGTCTATTTTAGTTTAAGACAAGTGAAACAATTGATGCCTTGTAAAGTTTAATTGATTCCAAGCACCAGTAAACTTTAGTTTGTGCCAAGTGATTTTATAGTGGATGTTTAAGAACGTAATATGTGTCGAGCATCTAAATCTAGTTAATGTTTAGTGTCAACATTATTAGAAAGATCATGAATTCAATGGATCTAAGTTGTCAAAGTTGATTTCTTGGATTATGTGAACCATGTGGAAGATAAGACTAATGAGATAGTGGTATAGAATTCATGGTAAACCATTTTGAGGTGAATTCAAAGAGGATTAAAGGAGAAGTTTCTAGAAGGGAATGAAATGAAATAGGATGTAGATTCATTGAATCCTGCCTAATATGTCCTAACCCTAAATTGGATAATGGAGGATAAACAAAGAAAGATCTTAATTAAGTATTTATAGAGATGTCTTGTTAGAAGAAAATGTTTTCATGTTTGAGAATCTAAGGAAGACAAGGAGTCTAGCATATTGCTTCATTTAGTGACCTAAGTGAAGAGTCTACATTGGCAAGTTAAGTAAGAAGGCTTAAGGGTATGGATGCTTGAAGGGTGAAGAAGTTATCAGATTTGAAGAATTTAAAAGCCAAGAAAAATGGAAGACTGAAATAGACATCTATAATTTAAAAATGGAGTTGTAAGTTGTTATCAAATCAAGCATTACTATCACTCTCTAATAATTGTATTAGTCTAGGGTAAATACTTTGAATTAAGGTTGACCAAATAGTCATTTGTAAATCCTTTAACTGAGTGACATTCTGAGTGAATGGTCTAAAATCCTCTAACAAGGCTCACTCTGAATAGGTGTTAAGAATAAGGTGTCTCAACCTTGGATAATTCCTATTCTTATTATTTGTTTTGTAAATGTATTGTTTGGAAAATAATGCAATTAAGTGTGAGTGTACATGTCTAATTGGCATGTTGATGTGTCACTCCACTTGCATGTGTCGACATCTTGAATTTTGTGTAAGGAGATCATGACTAGAATAGTTATGACAGATTCCTATGATGTGTAAGAGCTATCTTTGGAAGATTTGATGATGGGTGAAGATGTGAAGAGGTGTGGCAATTGATAATTGAGTACTATATACTTGAGTCTCCATCTAATGCACGAAGTTTGGGGCATCACCTTGAAAAAAATTTGGGTTACTACTTTTCTAGAGAATGGTAAAACCCTAATATGGTTGTTCTTTGAAAGTTGCCTTGAAATGGAAAGCGCATGATATAAGCATTTTTTAGGGTTGCAAATAGGAGAGAGTAAAAAGTGGATTTTTGATTGCTATTGGATAAGTCTTCCATGTCCTTAAAGAACTTGCATTATAAGTGTGTTATAACCTTTGTATTGAAGATAATACATTGTGTAGGTTTTGGAGGAGTGGGGTTGTTTTATCAAAAGGTTTTCCCCCATCGACATATCTTTGTGTTTATGTATTTTCTTTCTCTGTCTATTTTTTATATTCTTGGTTGACTGCAATATTACTATTTACATAATATCAAATCTAAAATTTTAAGGATTTAATAGAAATTTGCACAATACTTTCCTTAAGGGATTAGTGTAGGAAGTTATTTTGGCACCTGAGTTTCCTTAAAACAGGGTGATTGAAATGCTTTAATAGGGTCAGATATAATAGTGTGTATTATAACCTTTAGTAAGGTTGGCCTTTCACATGGCATCACTTTAGAAGAGTGAGAATGAGTAGCATGTTACTAGCGGTTTTTTCTAAATTGGGATTCCACATAAATCATTGTGTCAAGTGTGTTATTGAATCTATTATGTTTCATGTTTACATTTTTATGAATTGATTTGATAGTAACCTACAAGTTTTAAGTGATTACATAATCCTATGAATACATGCATGATGATAAATGTTTTATGGGTTCACTATGCTGTGAAAAGTCTTAATAGTACATTTGGACCTTGGATAACTGATTCACCCCCCTCTTAGTTATTCTAAAGAATTACAAAACTTCTTTACCAATTATGGGTATACCAAGTAGGGCCAAGAAATTTGCATCCTGCATGCTTTCTTTTCTATAAAGGCCTGGGTAAAGTATGGTTCTTGTTGCCAGTAAGTACACCATATATGATGTCATGTAGAATTGTGGATCTTCTTTGATGGCTACTAGTTGCTCATCCAAGTTGTCACTTTGGATGGTAGCCCAATAAATTAGCATCTTTTCCATTCTAATGGTCTCAATGAAATGAACCATCCAAATCTGAAGGTGGCCTGTCATTTGGAGACCCATGACTCTACTCAATAGGATCATTCATGTTTCCCCTTTTCATAACAAATTTTTCCACTGTATGACCCATGGATGTTCTATTAATCAAAAAAGAGGATTGCACTATTTCCTTTGCCTATTTCTCATTCTCCATGTACCATCTCTCTGATCCATCATACAAGATTTGTAAGAATTAATCCACCCTTGGGAGGTGAAATACCTTTTCTAAGCTCTAGGGTTGGAGGTCTAGGACTATCTCTCTTGTGATACTCTTTACGACCTTATCTTCGGTCACATTGTGCTCAACTAAGGTCATTATCATTTTTGAGGATTGAACTGACATTGGGTGAGATGTTGTATTCACAAGCCTAGATCAAATGTGTGCAAAAGCCATTGCCAACATTTCCTTTAGTTTATTGTAGATTGTGAGGAATGCATTCTAGTTTGTGTCCCAGCTCTATGTCTCTAATCTCTGTGTGTCCATCTTGGAATTGAGATTTCTTCGAGACTCCTTGATACTTGAATGTGACATGTTTTGGAGCCATTTTCTCTATCATGGAAGAGGATGAGGATGCCATCTAATCTACACAAGAGAGGAAAACATTAATCAATAGGTTATCAAAATGAAAAACTAGGACTATATGGTACATAAAATACTATCAAAAAAACTAATCAAAATCAGTGAAAACAAGTCAAAACTTAATAAAAAAGAAAACCTACCCAAAAGGCCTTGATATGCATTTTGGCACACCCTTATAGGTGTGTTAGTGTACTAGATTAGCCTTGAAAAGGGCTAAGTGTGTAGTTGTGCACATTCACACATGCACACATAGGCAAGGTGCACACATGTGTGGTGCATTTTTCCTTGGTGCAAAATGTTGGGAGGGTGTGTGGGTGGGGGGTGCAGGTCTAAGCTTAGCCTCTTTTTAAATTCATTTTAAAGTGTGGAGGTGTGCATGTGTGGACCTCTCATGGGGTCTCTTAATCTTGTTAAGTTTTGTCACATTTGTAGTTTGAATTTTTCGTGAAAGGTGCAAGGGTGCGCACTTGTGCACTACTTAGGGGTGCGAATGTGTGCAACCTTAGTCTAACCTTAGCACTTATGTTGGGTGTAGGTGACCAAGAAAATGAAGTTTCCAGAGGAGTGGAGTGTGGAGATGCATGATTGGAGGAGGTGTGGAAACAAGTGAATAGACAAAGGGGAGTTTGAGGTCTTATATAGACCCTAGGTTCCAAGTACACATCCTACAGGTATGCACCTATTAAGTTGTGTACCCTCCAAGGGTGTGCACATACATAGGTGCACATGTATGTATCCCTAAAGTGGGGTGTAGTTCGCAGAAGTGCACTAAGTGCACATGTGCATGTGTGTAAGTGTGCACTTAAAGCCAATGAGAGCCCAAAACATAGCTTTTTCCTCTTCTCTAGTTTCTTGACTCTCCCTGGTCAGAGATTGGGATTTGACCTAGACCTAGGGTAGTGTCCAAAATGACTAGGACTCTAGACTAGGAGCATGGTACATAAATTTCAACTAGGGGGTCCCCATTTCTATGAGAAATAGGGCATGCATTGTGAAACCACATAAAATAACCCCAACAAAATGGGAAGAAATGACAAAGGCATTTCATCATTAATAATTCCTTTGACATGCGTCAAATGATAACTAGATTCCAAACATTTCAAGAAGCTTTCAAGTCCCTTAGTAATCAAAACTTCATAATCTTGAATCTTCAAGCCCAATGTGGGTTCACTGTATTCATTTCCTTTAATGTCTCATGGTGTAGTCTATCATGAGTATCTAACAACTTAGAGAGAATCTTTTTCTCCACTAGTTCATTCATTGAGAATCCTCATAAAACCTATTTATCAATCACTGTCTAACTAGATGAGAGAATCCATTCTAAGGGCTCTTTGATGAGTCATCAATTATTTCATCTTAAGTCTTTGGTAATCTCTTTTGATTTTTGTGTTTCCATTTGATTCTTCCTTGAAGCATTTTTGCATAGAATAAGATAGCCATTTTGGAGTGCATATCCCTTTTTATCTAACTACCCTTTTGAATTATCTGAAATCTTTAGATTCAACACCACTTGTAATTAAACATTTGTTTCTTTTGTACCCTAAACTATGTGGAAAAGCTATTGGTGTTGTTTTCTAGTTCTGTTCTTTATTTTGATAACTATTGTATTCCTCTTTTAATGAGATTTTGGGAAACTCTCACACCAAATAATGATCTTAGTAGTTCATTTGAAGAGATCCTTTGTCTAAAGTAGCAAGTTTTGGATTATCCCTTTCTACTCATGCCAACCTAGATTCAAAAATCACCCAGATAGTCAATTCTTAAATTTATAAAATGTTGAGAGTTATCAATTTGAGATTCTAATTTTAAGACTAGAAGTCCTCTATAACTGCAAACAACATCTATTTTCTATTGGTACAAAAAACAAAATAATCTGAATCCTTTGACAAAGAAATATCTATTCTCTAAAGTCAAAACCAAAAGGAGTGATCTATTGAATGCATCAAGAAAGATTCTTGATTTTACCTAACCCCCAGATTGATAAGAAAAGATAGACACAAGCTTTGAAGAAATTACACAACTGAAAAAAAAGACACAATTGAAAGCAAACATACTTGCATGAAATAAACACATGACTAAAAGTAAAAACACATGTAGAAAGTAATTTATTGATTTATTTTAAAAAAAATTTCCACTTTTTGGCCTTGAAATAAAGTTTTAGAAACTAGCCATTGAATTCCAATGGGACCAATTCCCCTTGTACAAAACTTAACCTAAAAGTATTTCTCCCAAAATTTTCACAATCTAATAATGACCAAGCTACAAGAGTTTAAACTTTGTGTGATTGACTGGCTTTTCTTTTAGCTTGCCCCACAAGAGGACAAGGTTAGAGATTCTGAAAGATTTGATAGTGGCTCACTTGTCAAACCAACATTTTATAACAACCTAATGTTTCTCCACATGATCTAAAGTAGGTGTTCTTTTCTTATCCAATTCCAAGAGATTCATTAATTTTATATGAACTTTGTCAACATCCTTAATATACCCTCTCATGAATTTGAAAACTAGAATCCTAAGATTGAGTGGGAATACTAGTTCCTATTTGTGGATGAATAGATATGGAGATGTTCCCAAAGAATTTTTTATCCTAACTATGTCCATCCATAATGCATATTTTAGCTAAGTGTGCCAATCCTTTGTGTTTTTGTTTATCAAACACTTTATTACTGTGATTAAGTTCTTATTAGTGGACTCAACCACACCATTCCCTTGGGGATTGTAATTAGATGAGAATATGATTATAACTCAATTTTCTAATTCTCATTAAGTAAGGAAGATTAACACAAAAGATGACCCATTATCACATACCAAGAAGAATGGCATTCCAAACCTAGTGATTCTTGACATTTCAATCATGTTTGTTATTAGTGACATACATTTATTTAGATTGTGTCTACCAAGAACATTGTATAGTTAACAATGTTAACAAAGCATTTCAATATCTACCGAGTTCTACAGTTGCTATGGATTCCAAGGGATAGTATTCAGTTTGTGTTGAGCAATAACTACAAAGGTGTTGATTGGTAGTATAAATTGAGCATCTTAGTTTATGTCAAGTTTATTAGTGCAAACTAAGTTGTGAAGTGCTTACCTAGTTTGCAATTAATGTGATGTGAGTAGTGTTAACTAATCTACTCAGTGTTAACCAAGTGACTCAGTTTATACTGAGCTCATAGTGATAGAATTGATAGAGCTATGTAGTGTGAATCAAGTGATTTAGTTTATATGCCAAGTTTCACAATATTCATTGAGTCACTAGTGTAGATTGAGATCAAGACTACTTGGAAGTGATCACTATGGACCGAGCTTCTATGTCTATTGAGTGCAAGATGATGCAAAGCATTGATAGTGGATGTCGAGTATCAAAACCTCATTGAGCCAGTCTTCAAAACTCGAGTTCCTATAGTTGGGCCAACTTTGTGGTTTTTGTGTAAACTTGTATTGTGACCAACTTTGTAATTTTTAAATTGGATTGGTATACATGTAATGTATTGTTTCACATCCAATGAGTGATATATGAAGGTAATATAATAAGTAGAGAAGAGCAAAAGTGTAGTGCCTCTCCCATTTGACTTCTGTAAGTCATCCTGATGGATGCAACCTTGCTGATTTTTTTTGTGATGGGAATCATGATTGTGACCCTGAGTGGTCTACACCATTGAGGTGTTTGGATTTATGTTTCTTTATCAGTTGCTTTGATTATGCTTTGTGATTTTTGGTTCACTAAGGTTTGTGCCAGTGGTTACCAAGATCAATGTGGTATCATGAGGTTGTTCCATGATTACCCTGAGATGTGTGTAGAGATTACACTATGTTCTATTACCATGCTACATTGGACTAGGTTCCTGTAGCAGTGGTTAGTCATGTTTATGACTGCATTTGCTTATGTGTTTTAAGTGCCTTTTTTATGCAGAGTAATCAATCATTATTAAATGCGTAAGTAATTAAATGGATTGTTCATGTAAGATTATTTGATTATGTGCTGCAGACATTACCTTGTTATATTTCTGATTAGAGAGATAATTGTTACTCATGTTATGTTTACATTTGAGAGAACCTGAGGGTCAGATGTTACACCTTGATTCCAGTATCATAGATTTTAGACTACTATGCTGTGCAGTTGATCATATTGCATGACAATGCTTTTTTTTGAGATGACAGTGTGTTTTATGATGATATCTGGTTATCTGGTATTTGGACATACCTCTGATTTTGTTATGTGATGGAATTAATGCTATGGTTATTTACTTCATTCTTATGTTGTTATGCTTTATGTGAACGTAAGTGATGTAAATAGATTATTTAATATAATTAAATAAATGGTTAAATTCAGTGATTTAACACATTATTGCTTCGGCTATGTTATTATATGCAATTGCACTTGATCGTGTTGTTTAGTGTGCAAGATTTATATCCCTGGCAGTGGCACATGGAGTTAGTGACTCATCCTTTCATATTTTACTAATGTCATCTTGGTATGGTTGACATATCCTTAATTAAGTGTTTAAATTAAACCTTTTGGTGATTATTAAATCCGAACTCATTTGCATTATGTGATTAGACCAGTAAGCATGTCTATGCATTTAGAGGTTCGCATTGTCGCAAAAGTTATTAAGGACATTTATGTGTTTTTGGGTTTTTGAGCTTTCTAATTAATTTATTTTAATTTCTGGCAGCTTTTCCATAGATGAATTCCTATTCATAGGAATAGACTATTTTCGTTTGGGTCGATTCAGAGTTTAACTAGGTTGGCTGGTTATTTGTCCTAATCGATTATTCACTTGAAAAGTGAATAAGTATCCAAAGAGGAATTAAATTCCTCACTTCTCACTTTCAAAATGGAAAGTTGGAGAGTAAAACCCAAAATCCTCTTCATAAGGATTTACTATTTTGTTCATTTTGGGAGCTATGCTCATGGGATTGTCACGAGGTTGGGCTCGTTGGATCCAACTCGGGGAAACCTTGGATTGCCGCGATTTTTAGCTACTTCTACGAGATATTTATTTTATGATTCAGATTCTCATTTTGCCCTTTTGGCTCTGAGGTAGGGCTTTCTTGTTTTATTGTTTCTACTCTGTTTCTGCTTTTTTTTGGGTAGCCATTTGTTTGGAGGCTGAGAACTAGTGTTCCACTCTATTTCTGCATGCTAGTTCTACCCGGTTGGGCAGGTATGAACATTTCCCTATTTTTTGGGATGAGGGTTTGGGATTTTACGCTGTTATGCTAGCCATTTTTGCATATGGTGTCTGATTCCATTTATTTTTAAATTTTTGGGGTTTTTGAACCCAAAGGTCAAATGGGTTTTAATTTTGGAATTTTTCTAAATTTTAGAATTTTTACCTCATTTTGCGTGTCGCCCTATTTTCTCAAGTTTTCTTAGCACAATGTGGGTCATGGACTTGGATGATCCATTTGGATATCAGTCAGACCACTTCTGTACTTTTATGTTGCATTGGGATGCGTGTTGCATCTGTACCCCCCGACATTGTGTTCAGTTGAGTGATTTTTTACTTGTTATTGTTTCTTTTGGACCTTTGCTTTTGTTTTGTGAACGCTAGGATTCATGTAGAATCCATACTCTCAGATTGAGGTCGATTGAGTGGGTTCATGATGTTTGGTCTCGTTACATCATTGAGATTCGTGTAGAATCCAAACTCTCGAATTGAGGCGAGTTGAGTGTGTATATGAGCAATGTTAGTATGCTAATAGAAACCAAATTTAAATAAAGCTTCTACAAACTAAAAAAAATTCATAAACTTCAAGATAGACTAAGATGAACTCTCAATTGAGAATATGAGCCATTAATGGGCTCTCTCAATGAGAAGCTCTCTTGTTTTGTAGCTTTGTCTAAATAGATAGGATGTATGCTCAAGCTTATGCTTCAAAAAGGGCTTCAAATGGAGTTGGAATTTGGGTGTGAGTGTATGATTTTGATGTAAAATGGCTTCTCAAAATGGCATTATGACTTTACTTCATGGATTGTGTTAAAATGGCTTGGGAGAGGATTCCTTAAATAGGCAAAGGGCTTGAGGGATCAAGGGCTAGGATGCAAGGATGGGAAAAAGCTCATGGAGGGCTTAGATTGCATGAGAGGAGAGCACATGGATTGTGCTTCCTTACAACCAATCAGGGAGTGACACATGTCACAGGGTGAGAGGATGGAGGAAAGGGCAAGGATGAGTCAACAAAGGAGGCTCAAGAGATAAAATCTTCATAAAGACCCTTCATAAGTGCTTTGTAAGAACATTTATGACTTTGTGGGCTTTATAAAGTTTTGTGGTTGACGATATTTGTGAGAGATACCATGAAATTCAAATTTGAGGGTTTAGGGAGGTTTTAAGCTTGCTTAGGGTTGAAAAAATGATTAGAGGAAGGGTTAGAGATGGCTTAGGACTAGGCAAGTGGATGGCAAGTGGATTGCAATTAATGAGGGTGGGTGAAGGAGGAGATATTTGTTAACTTTGCCTTGAGTTAGCAAGTCTTAACCCATGTTTAGGGAATGTGACAAGGTTAGGAGGGGATTAGGATTAAGGTTAAAGACATCTTCTAGAAGAGTCTAGGCTTTGGATGAGGATGAAGACTTTCTAGAAGAGTCTAGAACTTCCTAGGATAAGATTTTATGAAATAAATAAAGTTTTATTTATTTCAAGGGTTTGGGTTGAGGAGATATTTATTAAAATATTTTTAATAAACATGAGGATTAATATTTAATCTTGATTAAATATTTTGAGTTGGGATTAGGGGTAGGAAATGATGGGATTAGCCTTTAATTAAAATTAAAGAAGGATTAGAAGATTTTGGAAGAGGTTAGTGGTCTTCAGGAAATTGGCCAAGTTTTGGGCAAAAATTTTTTTTTTTATTTATTTTGGGTTTTTTGGTCAATTTATTAATTAAATAATTAATAAATAAGGAAATAATGTTTAAATAAGATCTAAACATTTTTGGGAGGGATTCCTTAATTAAATATTTTTAATTAAGATAAAGGGATTTAATGGCATAAAAATAAATAAATTAATTAATTAATAAATGATGATGTCATTAGGACTTTTTCAGAAAATAAAAATACTTTATTTTCGAAAGGATTTTTGGTCAATTTATTAATTAAATAATTAATAAATAAGGAAATAATGTTTAAATAAGATTTAAACATTTTTGGGAGGGATTCCTTAATTAAATATTTTTAATTAAGATAAAAGGATTTAATGGCATAAAAATCAATTAATTAATTAATAAATGATGATGTCATCAAGACTTTTTCATAAAATAAAAATACTTTATTTTCTAAAGGATTTTTAGGTGTCTACATTTTGCCCCTCTTTGATGTGATGCCGCAAGTGGCATGGCATCAAAGATAAGAAAATAAGATGCCCAAGGCTAGAGCAGAAGAGGAGAGAATGGACTGTGAGATGCCCCCTCAAGAAGGCGGTGGGGAGAGAAAGCGAGGCTCGATGACTTCTTCAAAAGTACAAGAATCTGAGATGAGCAAGAAGACTCAGATTTGCTTAAGAGAAGAGGTTTGGTTAGCTCAAACTCTCACTACGGGAGAATAATAAAGGGAGAATCAAAGGCACAAGAGGAAGCAATCTTAAGATCTCAGGGATTGCAGAGGATGAAGGAGCAGAGCACTATAAAAGGAATCTAGGATGGGGAGATGGATGAGGGGATTAAAAAAGATGATGCAACAGGATTTCAAAGAGTCAGATTGGCGGAAGATGGGTTTCGGAGATCCCTAGGACTAGGATTGTGGATCTCGAAAGATGAGGCTTGGTGGATTGATTTAGATTAGTGGATCCCTAAGACTAGGATTGTGGATCCCTAAAGCTAAAGGTGAGGAGTGATTCAAAGAGATACTGATGCATAAGGTGGGGTAGGAGAGACAGATGCTGGATATGGATGGGGGATAATGGAGATGAAGGAAAACCATTGAAGCTTTTTGAGCAGGGGGGATACTTCAAAGAGAAGTACCACCACGTAGTTGAGCACTAGATTTTCTATAGGACTGTTGGTTAATTGCCAAGGTTACCAAGAACATCAAGGCCTTTTCACCAACTGTCCAAAGGACTGACAGACTGACTCAAAACAAACATGCAAGGATTGTCCTAGTATCACACATGAATCCCAGAGGAAGCAGTGTGGAAACGACACTGGGTAACCCACAAGCAAAAAAGAAAACAAGCAAAAGACATGATCAAGACCTTACGCTCTGATTGCCCCATTCACAGTATACCATGATATGGAAGATCGTGGCAACCTTGAGGAGGGAACAAGGAGATTGCTTGGAAAAGATACTTCAAGACCCAAAAGGGAAGATCCCGAATCAAAAGAAATTGAAAATCCAAAAGAGAGCCGTAGGCCAACGAGATGGGTAGGACAAGGTACTAATGGACCAAGATCAAACATGAGGAAAGCTATATCCTGCAAGGACCTATCGAAGAGCACCGAAGCTGGTGGATTTGGATGAGTGATGCATCTGGAAAGCTAAACTAAGAAAGATAACACTTTGGTGATAGGAAATCTAGCTAAAGGATGTGTTGGAATAGCTAACCAAGATGTGCGATGGGTGCAAGATGCTGATCAAGGATGAATTGACATGAACACTGGATAGATGCAATGGTACTAAGCTAAAGAGGATGTACAAGCTGACAGACCAAGATATTTACAAGTGAGCTAATCAAGATATGGTACAAGCTAACAGACCAAGATAGTTACAAGCAGGGAAAAGCTTAGGATGATAGGATAGCGGGATGGTTCGATGTTGTGCAAGATGCGAAAGCTAAGGGTGGGGTGATAGTGAAAGATATGGATTTGGCAGGATGCATCCAATGACGATGAGAGATTTTGTGACCAAGGATAGCTAGAGGAGTAGGATGAGATGGCTGGATAGGATGGTAGATAGCTAGGATTATGATGGATATAAAGAGATGACATTGGGTTTGCATGAGGATAGCCTAGAGCTAGATACCAATGACAAGGGAGGATGGAAAAGACAAGATCTCCAAGGAATATAGTGCCCCCAATCAGAAGATAACATGCAGAAGGAGGTCTTATGATGGATGTGATAGGATTGAAGCTAGGATGGAAAAAGCTGAAGGGGCTAGGGAGATGGATGATAGCTAAGATGATTGGCTGAAGCTGCATAAGATTAGTGGATGGTGTGAGATGGAAGCTGGAGGATGGAGGATAGGTGGATAGATTGGAAGATGGAGGTTGATGTCAAGAGATGACCAAAAGCATGAGGGTGATAGGCTAAGCTGGGGATGGTGGGATTACGCATGACGCTTGTTTGCCAAGTTTTCATCATGGTACTTGTCCAAGGTGCTTGAATTGCCAAGTTTTCACCAGTGGACGCTTTATTTTTCTTTTCTTTTTTGACTTTTTGACTTTGGACTTAGTTGGAATGATTTTGGCTTTCTTTAGCTATTTTGGCTTTTTTGGGATTTTTCACTGGTTGTTGGAATGTTCAATTTTGTTGCTAGCTGTTGGTACACTGGATGTGTGATTTATGCAATAGATCGGATTAGATGGGATTGATGGTAGGACATGGAGGGATGAAAATTCTGGAAAGGAGCATGAGATGGGGATGCTTGCAAGAGCAACATTGGCACATGTTGGAACGGGTGTGAAAAGAGCATATGGGGGATAGATGGTAGATGCAGGTGTGATGGAGGATTTGTGGAAGCGTGCTTGGGGATATAGGCACCCAAGATGGAGTTAGGAGATGGGGGACATGAGTCACTAGATGGGGGATTAGCAATGGTGGATGCCATTATGCATTGGGTTTCAACTTTTTTCTTGGGGATCCACATGGTTTTGGATTTTCTTTTCATAGGCTTTTGCATTGTTTTGCATTCTTTGATTGGATTTTGCCTTTTTGGAGTATGTCTTTTAGAATAGACATATGATTGCCTAGGATGTGAATTTTTAGCTTTATGCATTTTGAAGTTGGCATTCACATTGCTGTGGTAAGCTTTGGGAAGATGGTTAGGAGAAGCTTTGTGAGATGGAGAGGATATGAAAGAGCATGTAGGGGGATGATGATGGATGATGTGCCCTGATATGTGCCTTTGTTGATCTTGCATAGGAATGGATGGAATAGGATTTTTATGATGGCTGATAGGAGGATGGAGGATGGTAGATTTTGGGACATAGGGACCCAAAATGGATTTAGCAGATGAAGGGGGGATATGGTAGGTTGTTTTGGGTTGCAAAGATGGTGGAGGGGGGATGACATAAGATTTCTTGAAGGAGTGATGGGAGGCTGGCATGGTGGGCTTAGAGATAGGCTTGGTTTGGGGGTGTGGTGTACCAACACCTTTAGATGGCGAGCCTTTGGATACATATCCAAGACCATGAAATCCTAGATTTTTTTGTGCAATAATAGGCTCTCTGATTCCTTGCTCTTGTGGTCCTAAACCTTGACCTTGATAATGCCATCAATTGACCATTTGAACAAGCTGAGGAAAATTTTTGCTTGCAAAAAATGGTAGAAGTGATTTATTAGGTGTATTGCAATGGGGAGATACTGTTCTTAATTCTTCTGCTGAGAGAGGGCCACCGTGGATGAATGTAAGTAAACCAAGAGGGTAGATTATAGATGGTGGAATAGCTTGGATAGGTGGTAAGATGGAATCATGGAGCAGGGGAGATGGAAGGATAGGATCTTGATGTAGCTGGTGGGATGACAAGATATCTTGTAGTGGAGGAGATATGGCTTGAGGTTTTGGAGATGGAGGAGATGGTGACTGCACTATGGATGGAAGACATGGTACAATGATATCTTCATTTATGCTTTGGGGGATGTCAACATGCTTTTTTGCAGGATCTTGATAGGATTGGTTTGTAGTGGATGGTGCGATAGGAGGTGAAGGGATGGATTCTTCAAAGGCAGCAGATGGATAGATGGGAGATTCAGTAGTGGAGATGGGTGAGTAGAAGATGGATGCATAAGGGTCATTATGAGAGATTTTGGAAATGCTTGGAGGCGATGTGGATAGGATTTGGAGGGATTTGATAGGTGGTGGGATTTTGATGCTTGTGGGAAGTGGAAGGATTTTAAGCAATTTGATGGATGGTATGGGAATGATAGCTATGGGAGATGGAGGTGATATTATAGATGGGGAAGCTTCATCACTGACTACTTCACATGGTTGGATTAGATGACATGGCTTATCGACTATTGGAGGCGACTTTTCTTGTATTTCCTCTAGGAGATTCCTTTGAGACTCGTGTGTCGAAGGTGGAGGTGGATTGACAGGAATAGCTAGTGTGATGGGGGTGGAAGATTGGAAGCTTGGTTGATGGGGTAATGGAGGGGAAGCTGGAATATCAGATGGCATGACTAGATAGTTTGGAATAACTCTTGGATTTTGGGGGATGCTTGGGAGAATGTTTCTAAGGCTTTCAATATACCCGTCATAGTCAACAAGATTTTCATCATCATTGGAATAGGAGGTGGCAAGAGCAAGGACAATGCGACCAAACACATCATGATAGGATTGGTACTTCATGCTTTGATGATGAGTTTGATGGGGATGGGGTCTTGCATATGGATGAACACGGAAGCTCATGGTTGGATTTGGGTTAAGCATAGATTTTGGATTGGCTGATGAAAGATTTCCTAGGGAGATTCAAAGTTGCATGACAGACCTAAGGAGGATTGGCTGGAGATTTTTGGCTTTCCTGTGGATGGAAGACTTCAAGGGCATGCTGTCAAAAATTGAGAGTTTTGCTTTCCTATGCACTAGATTGGTGGAGATTGTGTCAACCTAAGAATAGACTAATGATCCTATGGGCATGACACGAGATTGATCACTTGTGGATCCTAACCTTTAGCTCAAGGTGATGAGGGATAACAAGTGACAAAGCTAGATTACCCTAGACAAAGCTCTGTCAGAGGGATAACCTTGGTGAGATTGGTTGATTGGTAGGATTGATTGGATAGCAAATTCTAGCAGAATGACAACAACTCTCTAAAGGCTTGGGTGTGATTTTGGATTGGGTTTCTAGCTGGCTAGGGGGGGATGATTTGGAGAGACTTTGGATTTGGGATTGTTCTAAAGCAAGGAACTAGATAGATTTGGTTGCAACGGGGGAGCTTGGATGATTTTCTGATGAGGCAGTGACTACGCTAAGTATGCCTTGAGCTGGGAGATTTTTTCTTTTTTGGGATTTTGACCAAAGTTGGCAAACATTCATTCAAAAGCTATGAACAAATAAGCAGACAAAAGTTTTGAGCAAGCACGTCAAACACACCAACATCCTAGGAAGCTTTCTACAAGGATGAAATTTGTTATAGCTAGGGAGTCCTTGATATACGCAAGGTACATGAGGCCCAAATCCGTAGATGAAACCAAAAAGATGTCACACAGCCGAGAGGAGCGGTAACCCACTTCTCCTCTTTCACTTCTCAAGGGTATAAAGTTCCTTGAGGCTTAGCCCGAGTGAAAAAAATTTGATCCCAAGAGAGGTGTCTTTGGATTCACCTCTTGATCTTTATACTCTGCCGGAATGCTGGAGTTGAGGTCATCCCAAGGGGTGATGAAATCCCCAAGAAGGCCCCCTAAAAAGTGTATAACAAGACCACATACATGATCTTGGGCTTTAAAAGACACGCGTTCATTCCAATTGATGATTTAAATTTTGTAAGCTATGATTGAAGACACTTGTGATTATGGCATACAATGTTCATTCCAATTTGA